>QEPC01000412.1:17015683-17041818 GCA_003113815.1 Sphenodon punctatus | reverse complement strand
GGGGGTGGGGGGTTTCCCCACATTGTATTGTATTTTAAATTGTTTAAATTGGTTTTTTAAAAAAATTATTGAATGTTGTTCACCGCCTCGGGCTGCCCTGTGGGCAGGAGGGGCGGGATATAAATTTTAAATAAATAAATAAAATATGAAGAGAAGCAGCCAGTCGTGACAGCAAACAGGTCCACCACTCATAAGCACTACTGGCACTTCGAGCGGCCGTTGCAAGTCAGAAGAACTGGCCCATAGTGCTAGGAAGCCCAGGTTCCCCAGTGCTCGCACCAGGGACATGTCACTTGCAAAAGCCAGGCCAGCATGCTTCCCCCTCCCCCATGGTCCAGGGCAAGGTGAGTATGTGGGGGCTGCCTCTGGGGCTGCGGTAGCCACACTGGGAGCCACACATCTGAATCCCTCCCAACGCACTCCAACTGTGTGTGTACTCCGTGACAGAGCCTCGCTCTGTCCACAGAGCCACGCCCCATCTTGCTTGTTTAAAAACACCAAAAGTTTCATACCATCAATTCCTATTGGCTGAAACTGACCCTACCTACAAGCAGAAAGAGTTCCACTCTAGGGCTCTGCTTTAAGGGCTTGGTGACATTTAGCTCACTTCGTTCCACTTCCCTAAGGGCTCTTGGACTCCTGTGGGACCCCAGGTCCTGCACCTGCATCTCCTGATCCTATGCCCCTTTGCTATTTTTTAGCTGATGAAGATCCAGAAACTGTAAAGACTGTCCTACACATTAAACCTCCAGATGATCCAGGGTCTCCAAAGCTCCTGATTTGCTGTTGCAATCTTGGAACCTGATTGGCCCAGGGATATTGATAAAGATCTGAGGCAACTTGATAGCTAGCAGGAACGGCAGTGACTCCAGACCATACTGAATGTCCTTGGCTATTCCTGACCTACCTAGCCTTACTCCTGATCACATCCTATCCTGCTTTATCTTACACAGCTTCTGCCCTACCTCCAATCCAGACCCTGCTCTTGCCTCAATTCCTCTACTCTGCCTCATTGCACCCCTGTTGCTTGTCCACTCCCAGTTCCTGATACAGCTCTTGTCTTGCAGACTGTGATTCAGTTCTGTCCCTTGACCTTATTTCAGCTTTGAAGGAAATAATCGGTACCCCTTATTTTAGACTGCACAGCTCTTTATAACACGTTGGATAGTCCTTATTTCAGAACCCGCGCTGCTCCAAAGAATATAATAGAGGGTCCTTATTTCTAGGGATGGGCGAACGCGGTTCGGATGTTCGGAGTTCGGACCGAACTCGGTCTGTTCGGTCAATTGAACCAAACTTCTGAACAGAACTCGAATTTCAAACCGAACCAAACCGAATTTCCGAACTCCGTTTTATTCACCCATCCCTAGTGGCAACACATACCAAAAAAACTGGTTTTAAGCTGAACCGAACTGAACCGAATTTCCGAACTCGAATTTCAAACCAAACCGAACCGAACCAAATTTCCGAACTCTGTTCTGTTTGCCCATCCCTACTTATTTCAGAACCCCAGAACTCCATAAAACACATTCGACACCCTTTATTTCAAAACCCCACAACTCCAAAGGATATTATGGATTTTCTTTACCTCACACCCCACAGCTCCATAAGACATAATGAGTTTCCCATATCAGAAACAGTCTTATAGAGGACTCATGGCCCATTGTGGGAGGGGGGTGGGGGTGAACCTCACACAACCAACAGCTGTAGTGGCAGTGTGTTCCTTAATGTTCCCAGAAAAGCCTCTTCCCCTCCCCTTCCACCCAGAAATTCTTCCTCCCTCCTCCTGGAAGCCCCAGCCAGAGCCAACAGGATCAATTTCCTGACCATTTGCCAATACCGATGTGATTTCTCAATTCTTGCAGTACTGCAAGATACGGTTAAGATTTACCATCTTTCCATTTACCGCGTATGGTATTTTTATGACTTACCGCATTGCCAAGGGTACAGTTTCACTTCCTTGTTTCTGTCTGTTTGTTGTACCATGTTTCTGAGCTATAATCACTGTGCAAATAGTGCACACCATAACTCCTCCGCCACCTGCCCAAACACAGTTAAAAAAACCAGTGCCTCCAGTCAGAATTGTTGTGGCATGTTGTTCCCTTTTTTTGGACCAATCTGAAACTGGGATGCAGATTTTTTAAAGGAATCTGCATACCAGCCAATGGGTGACAAGGATGTACAAGGGAAAATGGAGTGCAGAATAGATAGAAGAAATGCGGTACTGTGTTGATATTACCTCTTGGGATTTGAAACTGATGGCAAAGTGGTAAATGGCAAAACAGTGGGTGTTTTTCAACAAGAGCGGAGGGAGGTAGAGTCCATGGTCAGTACGTGGGGTGGCAGAGGGGCACCCATGTACGGGAAGTGCGTGGGAGGGCTTCACATGGATGGCTCCTGTCATAGCCACCCCATCCATGGAGACAGACACCCAGGACTGCATGGGGCACTCTGGATTTTTCACGAGTGCTTTGTGCATGGCCATGGGTGGCCAGTGCATTGGTTACAGGAGTGCGCCTCCCCAGGCACCAACTTCAAATGAGCAGTTGGATGAGTAGACTGTGAGAGGCCCATATGTGGACACGTCTCATTTAAAAACACCCAGTAAACGGGATCCCAGTAAACCCATTATTGGTAAATTGAGAAACAAAATGTCTTTCGAGACATTGTCAAGTATCAAAGTTCTTGATTTGACCGAGATGGTATCAGGAACCGGAATTTTAATGTGAATTCCCATGTTTGCAAAATCTCATTATAGCCCTACTCGGAAGCCCTTCCTTGGCAGTGGGGACAACCCTGATCTCCTTCTCCAGTTCCCCCTTCCCTTCAATTCCTGGTGCAGTCCTGGTGCAATGCAGCACAACTATGCCTCTGGCCGGAGCTTTCAAGCGGTGCGAGGTGGTATTTCCAGAAGGGAGGAAATAATGATGCCAATCTGCTGCATCTACTGGTTGTGTGGGACCCTGCTCTGGCCCCTGCTCATCCCAGGGCCCACATCCCCACCCAGGACACTTTGGGGGGCTCTTTTACCCTCAGGGTCATCCTGCCTGCCCAGGTCTAAGTCTGAGCCTGTAAGAACCCTACAGATCCATGGAACATAATGAATGTCCCTTATTTCCGACCCCACAAATCCATAGTGGCTGTTCCACTAGGCATTTGGTGGGGGAGATGGGCTTTAGGGTGGGGGGTTGTGGGTTAGGGAGGGAGATCTATGGTTTTTCCCTTCTCTTTTATAGTGTTGTTTTAGCATGTTGTTTTATTGGTTTTATATGTAAACCACTGCCTGGAGCAGGAGGCTCCAAGCTGCCTGGAGTAGGAGGAGCGGGGTAACAACATTTCTTTAAAAAATAAATAGTGTCCCTTAGTTTGAAGTTTTGCTCTTTCGACCCTTCTTTAATTCTGTCACTTTCCCTGCTTAAGATGCTCCACCAAAGAGAGAGACTCCAGCCACAGATAGCCGATAACCTTGGAGAACGTGTCTGCTTGGCTTCATTTTATAAAGTAGTTTAGACAAAAAAATACCTTCAGAGAACATATTCAGGCATTTTGCAGACAAAATGGGCAAACAATGGCACAGACATTCCAAGTTTTCTAAAAAGTATAAACCTATCAGTCCAGCATATACATAGACTTTGTCCTTCAAAAACAATGGCTAGCAAGCTAACATCTAGGGCAGGGATGGGGAACCTCAGACCCAGGGGCCAAATGAGGCCCACAGCTAGTTTTTATGTGGCCTTTTTCAAGTTGCTGGATTTGGCCCCTGGATCCAGTTCCTACCTCCCAAGCAATGACAACCTGAGCATGCACACAAAGAAAAGGGACAAATCCAATGCACAGATCCATGAACAGGACCCTCTTCTTGGTGAGCATATCCTTTAAGCACACACTCCCCCCCCGCCCCCCAACCAATGTCTGTGCAGCCTTTGGGCTTGTACCAATTTTCATTGCCACCCATGATCTAGTTAGTTAGTTGTTAGTTGTTGGTTAAGTTGAATTTTTACCCCGCCTTTCCCAAATGGCTCAGGGCGGCTTACAAAGCAAAAATAAAAACAATCCATATAAAAACAGCATAAAAAACCCCCAGACCCCCAAACTTTCCTCATCCCCCTCCCCAACCCCCACATCACACTCCTACCCCAAAACACCCATCAACCCCTCATTCCCTATCCCTGCCCACCAAATGCCCTAACAAAAAGAAACGTAGTGCTCCATTTCCGGAAGATGCCCAGGCTCGGGCTCCAATGGACCTCTGGGGAAAAGGAGTTCCATACTATTGGGGCAGAAACCGAGAACGTCTCCCTGCAAACCCTCACCGTACAAACACAATTAACATGTGGTACCCAGAGGGAGGCACTCCTGGCCGATCACAGGGGCCGCAGTGGGGCATGGAAGGACAGGCGGTCTCTCATCTAGAATGGAAAGGAATCACAAGGGAAAGAAACATTTGTCATTCCATCACCATGCAGCTTGTGAAAACTCCAAACCACCAAATCCACAAGCATAGACAAATCCACAAAGACTGGAAGGCAGGATATTATATCACCCTTCCCTCCAATCCCATCCTCTTATTGGATTCTAAATATGAATGTTCAATACAGCAGCTTATGAAAGATAGGAAAATAATCTAAGACACAACTTTTAATATCATGGGGGGTAGGGGGGGAACATGTCCTGTGGTACACAGCGAAAGTACTTTTTGACCACAACTAGTCTGATAGGCGGCAAACTAAATGGAGAGAGGAATTTAAATGAAGGGTGGCTTGGCATTGAAGTATTTCTACGGTTGTAAATTTATTAGAAGCATTAGGGAAATAGGAGAAAAAGGAGGCTGCCTTCCAGTGTCCAAAATCCATATTGACCGTAAAAGTTTTCTCAAATTTCAAGACAGTTTTTATTCAGTTGAATGTGTGTGTGTTATATAACTATTTATAAATCTATGCATACAGGCAAAGAGCCTGCATCTTTACTATGGGCCAAACCAAAATCCTAGATCCAAATGCAGGCAGCTTTGGTAAGCCCAAAAAATCCAGATGTGGAGAGCCGACTCCATCTTCCATCTCCCTAATTGCAGATATCTGTAGAGCCTTATAATTCGGAAAGTGTGGGCAGTGTGGTACTCCAAGTCGATCATTCCAGAGCCTGCTTTTAGCATGAGCACAAGTCTCATTCACTTCAATATGACTTGTGCTCTTCCTAAGTGCTGGGACTGTTGTGTTAAGGACTCCTAGGTTTGGTTTTGCAAGAATCTCCCAAACTCTGGGTCTAAACTAGCAGTGAAACAAAATTGACGTTTCATATTTGACAAGAGAATGTTCATATTTGTTCCTATGGATGAATATCTGAATTTGTCTACACTGCCATTGAGAAATTCAAAAGTATGGGTGTTTTTAGACAAGCATCTCCCCCCACCCCCCATTACCCACTCACCACCCACCCATCATTCATGTTGCAGGGCTGCATAGGGTGCCAATGTCGACCTGCAACATGCACGATGGGTGGATGATGAGTGGGTCATTACCGTGGCGAGGCCCTTGTCTAAAAACACCCTTTGTTTCTTCATTTGCATCATTTCACTATGTCTGCTACTTTACTATTTTTTTATGTTGCAAAGTTGAAATGAGTAGTGAGTTTATTATTTGGGGGTATTAATCATACTTGAGGTACCCCATTGATATCAGAATCATATCTGCGTGTTTTTCGGTCATTTCAGTATTCCATTACTTGCGGCTCCAACACTGCTCACTCAGCCGTGTCCTTCCAGCAGAACCAAGCTAGACAAAGATCAGCCTGAACTCTGCGTTGCATTTTGCCTGTGTGGTTCTCATCCCAAAATATTTACACTTACGTTTCAGCAGCACTTGTGCAGTCACAAAATAACGTGGTTTTTTTTCATCAAGTCAATCTAGCCTAAAGAGGGAAAGTTTGACTGGGATGATGCACACATGGTTCTGCAGAGCATATCTAATTAACACAGTAAACTTGTCATTTATAAATCAAGATGAACTTCTAATATATAATGTAATATAATATAAAAGGGGCTTCAGAAACACCAATAACTCAGAGAACTGGGAAACATAGATGGACTGTTTCAATTGTGCAAAACCTCCTTACCCACTGTTTTGTTTAGGAAATCTATATCCAAAAGCAGGCCTGTGAAAGTCATTAGAGCTGAAATTGGTGCCTATAATTTAGTACCTTGAGGTAATATTTGCATTCTCAGGTTCTGTGTTGGGTATTCTATGGGATACCCAATCACCTATTGGGAACCCAAATATCTAGAAAAACACGAAGTAATTTGCATTACCAATTTACTGATTTTCTGGTAATTAGAAAATCGGTAAATTGATATGGAAAACCAAAACAAAATAGGACTGGAAGTCGATATTCCAGGACATTGGGTCCCCGAATTGGGTACTAATTGAGTACCAATCTGAAAATTTTGGTTTGATTCAGGTCCTGGAAATTCAACGAGTATGCTGGTTTTTGCAGGGATTCATCTCAGCTGTAGTCAACATCCATTTCATCCAACTCCCCAAAGTTCAGTGCTGAGGTACGGTGCAAATAAATGCTGATGGTGCTGGCTCACGCTACATAGTCTAGATTAAAATCTGAATGATCCTGAGGTATGAGTGTGCAGTGGACAAGAGGCCCCAACCTGATGAACTTCCATGATTGGAGCTCCATAGGGGAGTGACCAAGGAAATTAGTGGGATTAATCTGTTCCCCTGCCCTTTTCCTGATATAGCAGTGTGATATCATGATGCTCCACGAGGACAGGAAAAGTGAGGGAGCACTTTAACACTACCCTTTCCCTTAGCGTCCCTCGCGCCATAGAACACCATGACATCATTGTGTTCCATAGGGGAGTGGCCACATCAAGAAAAGTGGTGTGGGATAAGCCATGGTCCTGCCCTTTACCTGATGCAAAGCCCCCCCTTGTGGCACTCAGTGCGGGGGGGGGGAGTTGCCACCTCTTGCAATTTTGACCCTGACACTCCCATTTTTGGCCTATGACAGCATCAGCATCCAGAACGTGAGTGACGGCAACCTGATGCAGGAGGTGTATCAGGAAAAAGGCGGGGGAATGTCAATGCTACGGCCCAGGACAGCCCAGCTGCATCAGGATTATCCCTGATTTGAGCGCCCGTTCCGGACTCAGAAGCAACACACACACACACACACACAGTAACAATTTGCCCCACAAAGCCAGGAAACAGCCGAGGAGAAACAGTAACTTTTATTTTATTTTATTTTTAACAGAACATAACTCATTATGAATGAAATGCAAAGGCTGCAGATTAATTACCAAGCCTGTTCTTCTACTGCTGCTTAGCGAGATTATGACTGTGACTCTCGCAGAAAGGGGGACACTTCAGTATAATTGTCTTAAAAGCTCTCTGTAGCTTATGGAGATTTAGCCTGTAAATGCGGTAAATCAAATCTGTCTCAAATAAGCGAGGTAGGTGCTGCATGCGGCTCAGGTGGCACCCGCCGGCTCCCCGTCGGTGCCATCGACACAGAACTGGCACTAAGCGAGAGAGATTACATGATTATTTTTATTTTATATTTCGAATGCCAAGCCAGTCTGACTGATTTCCAAGCCAGTTTAACCTTAACATTTAGAGTTAGCATAATTCAGGGCTGTCTTTTATTCAAGCCCTTAAAAACAAGAAGTCCATAAAAAATGCTTAGCATATTTACCTAGCTGGCAATTTTTCCCAAGATTTATAGCTGCATGGCAGCTTTGTTTATTGATTGGTTCGTAAAGGAAGCAAAATTAACACATTCCCCCCCTCCCTCTTGTCAGGTTAGGTCTATGTCGCCCAGTTAGACGAAAGCATCAAATGCTGTAAAAGTTTATGTCGATAAAATCACACACATCCTTTAAGTAAGTGCATTACCAAGAGATTTGCTGTGGTCAGGACCAGCCTTGAACCCACAGCCCCAGTGACCACCCTGCCAGTGTTACTGCCTAAGCCTGCTATAAGTCTTGCCACACCCCCACAAGGGGTCTTCCTGCTCTGCCCTAACCACAGCCCTCGTCCCGTCTGTCCCAGCCCATCCCAGCTTCCTGGTTGGGTGGATCATTTGAACTGGCCAACTTTCTGCTTGACCTGTTCCTTGTTCTGACCTGTTCCTGTCCATGTTCTGAAGTCTTATTGGTGGTACTTGCTCTGTCCTGACTCAGCTCCGTTCTCCCCTTGTATCTGCTCTGAACTCTGGATGCCTGCCCTGACCCCACACCTTGCCCTGGACCTGTTCCCAAGTATGCCCATGCCCTGGACCACAGGTCCTCACTGTTGTGGCCTTGTGTTATGCAGGAAGCATGACTAGATAATATTCACAGTGGTCTCTTATTGACTCACCATCTCGGACTCTGTCTCATCTAGGCTGACTGCAAGCCCACTGTAGCATTTGGTTAAGTAGCTTTGATGTCATATTCTAACTGTTGTGCAGAAAGACAAAGGTCAAATTCAGGTTACAGAACATTTAAAATCATTCCAACTGCTGTGAGGGAAGAGAAAGGTCACACTCAGGTCACAGAACATTCAGAATCACTCCAACGGCTCAAGGGATGATGTCACAAATGAAGGGAATCAGGGTCGATCAGGGTAATCTTCTGGGGCATCTCAAGACCAGTACACGGACCAGGGGCCAATTTCCGGCACTCAAATCTAACCAAAACATTTGGGTACTTTGGTATCCAAACCAGTTTTGGTTGAGTACCTGAAATACCAAAATGACAAAATACCAACAAACTGGAATACTGAAATACCAGTTTTGTCCTGATTTTGTCTGAGTTTTTGAGATATTTTTTCTGGTATTATTTCAGTTTTTTGAGTAATTTTAGGTACTTGAAAACCAGTAACTGCAATTCCAGGGGTTTGCGTAGTCAAATGGTGTTTGGGTACCAATTCAAATAACCAAATGCCACCCAAAAATGCATGGCTATTACCCATTTTAGCTCTATACCAGAGGGCTGATTTGCAAGTTGTGAGTGTCCATTGAACCTCACCTGCATCTCCATCTATTGGGTACTGTCACCAGTGGGATGTGTGGGGAGTTTCACATGACACTCACAGCTTGAAGACAGGGCAATTGTTCCATTCATTAACACCCTCTCTCTCTTTCTTACACACAAACACATACCCTGACATTCACAGCCACGTCACTGCTCTCTTCCTCATGGCAAATGAGTGGCATATTGTTTTGTTGTAGCAGGCAATTGCTAATACAAACAGTTTATAATTGACACAATCTCTCTGAAATCAGTTTCCCCCCCTACAATTAATGACTGATTTCACACAGCATTAACTATCACAGGCAACAGTTCATTAACTGTGAGGAAGTAGCAACCGCCAGTAGGAGAGCGCATGGGTTTAATTCAATAAAGCTCGCCTATAGTGCTACGCATGGGTTTTTCCTTCTCAGGGAATGTAGCAGGACTAATCAGTTGGTTTTGATGGATCCATTTAAAATTAAGCCAGAGTGTACAATGCTTCATTAAGGGTTTGGGGTCAAATTGTTAGCGCTTTGGCCTTTGAAGTCAATGGGACTGCTTGTGTGAGGGCATGAACCAGCATTTGGCCCTTTAAGGTCAGATTGGTACCTATGTGATTCACAATACAGCACAGCATTATAGCTACATCGTCAAGCGATATCAGGGCTTACCTGCCTGGCGAAGCCTCTAATTTGCTTCATGCGACTTCTTCAGCTGTTATGGCTTGAAGATTCCCAGCAGCAACAGCCGAAATGCTGGTGGGAGTGAAATTGGTAGCACAGTTACTGCTCGCAGTATTGAGATACCATACATATTGGCATAAATCCCAAACCCCATCCACATGGGATCAGCGCAGCACGATGCACGCACGATGGACGTGCACATGTGTGCTGGGCATAGGATTGGCTCCAATATGTACTGTAGTAGACTAGTCTACTGAAGGCCCAATCTGTACCCTGGTACTGAGTCAGGCATCCAATTACCTGAAAATACAGGTTATAACCATTACTAAGGGTGCTTTATTTATTTTATTTATTTTATTTTAATTTATAAAAGATTTCTATCCCACCCCTCCAGCCCACAGGGCAGCTTGGGGCAGCAAACAACAATTCAAACATTAAAACAATTCACAGTTAAAAATCCCATATACATAAAAAAGACACAACAACACACACCCCCGGAACCACCCACCCTACCCCCCGCCCCCCTCGCCAAAAGCCTGGCGGAACAGCCAGGTCTTACATAAACGTCGAAATGACAGGAGGTGATGAAGGCATGGATGACAGTGGCGAGGTCAGAGTCTGAGAGATACAGCTGAAGCCGCCGGACAAGATGTAACTGCCGAAATACACTCCCCGCCACAGCCACAACCTGAGATTCCAGGCTTAGTCGTGAATCGAGGAGCACACCCAGATTCCATACCTGAAAGACCATGGAAGGGCAACCCCCCCAACCCCACAAGAGGAGATTCAACCACTCTCAGGCTCCCCCAGGCCCTCACCCACCAACATCACCTCCATCTTTTCAGGATTCAGTTGCAGATGGCTCAACCTCATCCAAGCCCCCACAGCCAACAGGCACTGGGAAAATAAAGAGACTGCATGGCCTGGGTCAATGAAAAAAGAGAGGTAGAGCTGAGTGTCATCAGCATACTGATGGACACAGCATGACCTGAAACCCTCTCACGATCTCCCCTAATGGCTTCACATAGATGTTAAACAAGAGGGGGGACAGAATGGCACCCTGCGGGACTCCACATGTGAGGTCCTGGGGGGAAGACGTACACTCCCCCAAGACCACCCGGTGAGTTCTCCTGTCCAGGAATGAACAAAACCAGTCCAAGACCGTCCCACCAATCCTGGCACAGTCCCGCAGGCAAGTCAGCAACACCTCATGATCGACTGTGTCAAATGCAGCCGAAAGATCTAGTAGGACCAGTAAGGTCTGATGACCCTAGTCCAACGCCACATGCAGATCATCAACCAAGGCCACCAATGCAGTCTCCGTACCATACCCAGGCTGAAACCCAGACT
The DNA here is from genome assembly GCA_003113815.1 of Sphenodon punctatus. Taxonomy (NCBI): domain Eukaryota; kingdom Metazoa; phylum Chordata; class Lepidosauria; order Sphenodontia; family Sphenodontidae; genus Sphenodon; species Sphenodon punctatus. The sequence continues at coordinate 17,030,784 of QEPC01000412.1, read as the reverse complement.
GAGAGGGGTCAAGGAAACAGGTGCGGTCCAGATGTTCCTGGAGCTGCCGTCCCACAGCCCATTCAATAACCTTCCCTAAAAAGGGAAGGTTAGAGAGCGACCGATAACTGGCAGGAGCATCGGCATTGAGAAATGGTTTCTTGAGCAGGGGCCTAACCACAGCCTCCTTCAGGCATTCAGGCACCCTGCCCTCCCAAAGGGAGGCACTAACCACCCCAGCCAGCAATGGCTGTAACGTCGCCTGGCGGCTTTCATGAGCCAGGATGGGCAAGGATCTTATTCCCAGGTAGTGGCATGAACAGATCCCAACAAGGACTCCAGATCGGCAGGCACCACCAACTGAAACCCATCCCACAAAACAGGACAGGACGGGGCATCCATAGTCCCAAGATGACCATCGTACTGAACTGTGGTACCAAAATCATGGAGGATGTGAGCGATCTTATCTACAAAGTACTCGATAAACTGGTAACAGCAGTCACTGGATTGCTCCAGGTCCAGGCAGAGGCAGGCAGGACTGACCAAGCCTTTCACCACCCAGAAAAGCTCAGCTGGACGTGACTTTGCAGATGCAATAAGGGCAGCAAAGAACTGCTTCTTTGCCACCTGCACTGCCACAGCATAGGCCTTTAAACTACTCTTACGCTGCGATTGATCATACTTGTCGCGAGTCCAACGCCACCATCATTCGAACCACATACTCTCCCACTTCAAGCACCACAGGCCCTCAGTAAACCAAGTAGACCTCTGGGAGACTCGGGCAGCGGACGCCTGGGAGCCACTCTCTCAATGGTCTCGGCCAACAAGGTGTTCCAGAAGGCTACAAGATCATCGACCAAGTGGGTGTCAAGGTCCAGGGGAAACTCCCCCAGAGCATTCCGGAACCAATCCGGTTCCATAAGTCTCTGGGGGCAGACTGATATAATAAGTTCTGCACCCTGTTGGGGACTGACATGTGCCCAGGATGCATGCCTTAAGGAGGTAATGGTCAGACCATGACAAGGGTTCCACCCCCCTGACTTCTACTAACTGAACCCCCGCCTCAAGGCTGGTGCAGAAAACCAAATCCAGTGTATGTCCCTCCTCATGTGTGGGGCCACAGATGATATGGAACAGGCCCATGCTTGGCATGGAGGCCATGAACTCATGCCTCGCTCCTCCAAGATTGGTGTCAGTGTGGATGCTTTCAAACATAATGGGTCCTGACGCCACCACAGACTTGTCTAGGTAGTAGCAGGAGCCGTCAGTCCAGCCGGGAGTCGACCCGAGCCGCCAAACCAATGTTACAGTGGCTGGGTCAGGGAGGGGATGGGGAGTCGCATGGACATGTGTCCACCCGGCCGTGCCCCCATGCTGCGTGGAGAGGCCCAACCCCCGAACAGACTGCTGCCATGGCGCCAGGCCCTCACTGCCACCCTGGACCGCAATAGGTAAAGGAGCCATATAAATGTTATGGCAAGCTTTACACCCAGTCGGGCAGCCGTTCCCCAGGCAGTGTTGGCACTGAGGCTAGGCTGTGAGCTGAGGATTTCCCCAAATCACAGACCTGGCTAAGTGCCAACAATGCCTGGGGAAAGGTCCAGGCTAGCATCTGCCGGCAGTTTCTGCCATTACGAAACCATAGAAATGCAGGCTATTGTAACGTCTGAAAACACCCATCGTTACAGGAGTCGGGAGGGAAAACAAAATGGGAACGGTAATTCGGGACATCAGGTAGTCTGTTGGCCACTATTTGAGTACCGATGAATACCCAAATTCAGCAGGTTGAGTTGAGTACTACAATTACGATGGGTATAACTTTTTGCGGGCACTCTTTCATCTCTAAAAAAGAGGATTCCTCAGGCAGGGTAACAGGCAGAGGAAGCAGGTAAAATTACCCACAGATTTTTCAGTAGATTCAGGCAGCCATCGGAGTGTAGCATCGATTCAAAGAATGGGAGATGGATTTTAAAAAGATAACCTACAAATTAAGTTAAAGAGTGATAAATAGGGAGCTGTTATTTACACCATTTTCCTAACTAGGGACACTCTATGAAATTAAGTGGCAGTAGATTTAAGACAAAAGCATTTTTTTTTTCAGTTGATGTACCATTAATCGGTGAAAGTCATCATCAGAGGATGTTGCAAAGGCCAATAGTATAACTAGCTTTTAAAAAGTGGATTGGATAAAACCTTACAGGTTAGGTAGTTCCATAATAGCTATTAGTCAGGCTGGTCCGGGTATAAGAATTCTGATTGCTGACGTCTGGGAGTGTATAGCAAGAAATGAATCACTCTGTTGTGACCTGTTATGTGTTTCTCCAAAACAACTGAAGTTGGCCACCACCATCAAAGACAGAATCTTGGGCTAGATGGACCATTGGTCTGACCCAGTAGGGCACTTTTTTATGTTTTAAGAGCTTTAGCCCAAACACAAGACCTGAAACAAGAAATCTCAGAGAGTGCTGTTTCCGTCACAAGCGTGATGCAGAAACATACCAGCTTTCCCAATGTTTTTGCCATTTTCTGTTACTTTTCACAAGTTGAACGGTGCTGAGACAGCGCTGATCCCAAGTCCCGTGTGTGTCCCACGTGCACCCCCAGGGGCTGAGTGCTGGGGAAGTGCTGGAAATTACCATAAAAGTGTTGTAAAACTGCTGTTAAAACTGTTGCAAAATACCCGGAAAGTCACAAAAAATCCCAGAAAGTGACATAGATTATGAAAACTAGTGGAAGTGTGGGATCATTGGAAACTGACTGACGGATACTCTCCAACACTCCTGAAAGGTCGGTATTTCAGTGCAGAATGAGAAAATGTGCTCTCGTCTCAGCCCTACCAAAACACCACTTGTTAAAGAATAGTTCCTTTGGCTTTAATGGGATTACTCTGAAGCAAGTGCTTTCATGACATACAGTCTGAGGAAATTTTGGCCTTCAGTTATTGGCTTCGGTATAGCACGCCCAAAAGATTTAAGGCCAGCAACTGGTGAAAAATGGATAGTACATCCTCTATAGAGTCAATGATGGAGTTCACTAGTCCCCATGGACAGGCAGCAACTTATTAGTTTCAATGTACAAATACAGCAAGACAATCACAGACCTGATATCTTCGATGGCCCTGCTCTATATTTCAGCATTTCTTTTAATTATGGCGATTAGAAGGCTAAAAGAAAGCTTGAATTCACTAGCAGATATAGAAGAGATATAACAAAACACTATTTAAGAAGATTTGTGGTTTCTAAAACAACAGCAACAACAACAACAACAACAACAAAAAGAAAGGAATGCATATTTCATAGTGGGCAAACTGTGGCCCTAGTAACACATGTAGCTTTTTTGGGGGGGGATGGGTGAACAGAACCAAGTTCGGAAATTCGGTTCGGTTCAGTTCGGAAATTCGGTTCGGTTCGGAAGTTTGGTTCGGTCGACCGAACTATTCGGGTTTGGTCCAAATTCCGAACTTCCAAACAAAGTTCGGAAATTTAAACCCCATTGAACTAAATGGAATATTATCTTTTAGGGATGGGCGAACAGAGCTGAGTTCGGAAATTTGGTTCGGTTCGGTTTGAAAATCGAGTTCGGTTTGGAAGTTCGGTTGGGTTGACCGAACTGGTTGAATTCGGTCCGAACTCCGAACTTCCGAATCGCGTTCGCCCATCTCTAGCTTTTTTTCGCCACTGTGGTAAATGGATGTAGCTCTCAGGATTAGGAAACTTTGCCCAACCCCTGGCATATCTAGAACAGAACCCCAAACCAAAACACACTGTGAAGTTATTGCAAAGACTCATCTTCAGTTAACTGGGCTTGGGAGAGACACGTGGCTTTGGAGAGACATCTCCTGAAAAGGTTTTTAACTCTTAAGGAAATTATGCATTTAAGATACAGCTGGTCTCTCTCTGACTAGCTCTTTGCAAAGCAAGGATCGCGTGTGTTACTCTGCCTGTCATCTTTGTCTGTCCTAAGGAGCCTCTCTCAGGCTGCATGGAGTTACTACAGACGGCTCTTTATTCAGAACAAAATTGCAGTGACAAACCTGTTTACCGCACTGTTCAATATAATCTTCCAAGAGCAAGACTCCACATTGATTAAGACCCTTTAAGACCCTTGACATCACACACCGTTCAAATGTTAGCCCTTCCAGTTCCAAGGAAAACCACTTCTGAAGCATATGGTGTCGCCGGGAGATACACTAACAAATTCTTTTCATAGCAAGGACTCGGGTTTGTCACTCCGCAGTCCTGGAAGTTAAATCGGGATCATTCCCTCAGCCTGAAAAATTCCATTTAATAATTTGTCCATGGTGCCATTACAAATCAAGGGACATGCTTTAGATTCTACGCTTACATATGCAAGAATGAGGGCGTGAATCACCATTTAAAAACAGCAATTTTCTTGGCACAAACCCCCATGGGGGGAGAAAAACAGTGTTCCTGCAGACAACGCTTGCTGTGTAGTCCAGAATGAGCTGCAGGGTTTGATCTATTTAGAGAGGGGGGAATTACCAATACGTTGGAGGCCTTTTTAAAAATAAAAAATAGAAAGACAAAGTGCATAGACAGAATTAAGCTCATTAGTACGTTCTATACATATGACCTTTCTGTACTAATGAACTTAATTCTGTCTATATTCAGTATTAAATATATATAATATATATATATTTGGTGTGCTAGCCAAAAATGTAAATACTATTCACAGACACAGAAAAGTATATTTATTTCAGCTTCACAATTTAGCTTATTGCATATGTGTGTGTATGCACATAGATACATACATATATAACATAAGATGCACATATTACATATACAACATATATAATACATACATCTGTACACACACACACATACACACACTCGTAAAAAGCTACTAATAGAGCAGAAACAAATAGGCCTTTTTGTGCTAGTGAATATTGTTCACATTTTCAGATAGCACACCAAATATCCAGATAATAGGAGCAGGAGGGGCAGGGTAGCAAAATTTGTTAAAATAAAATAAATAAATAATGATTCACCATTAAAAGAATATTTGTACATCCATCTATTTGTATATTTTGGTCCGGTTATTTGGTATTTAGGTGAAGCTATTTTGGTGACTTTGTTATTAAGGATGATTTGATTCAGCATGGTGTGCTAACTATGCTGAAATGGAATAAATACCAAAGCGACTGAAATAAGTACAAAAACCCAAACCTAAATAGCTGAAGAGAATTAAGGAAGATGTACATTTGTTTCAAGTAACAAGACAGGATTCAAAAAGGTATTTGTATCTTTTTTTGGTTGGACCTGGGCAAAATCATTGGATACGATATTTGGTAATACTTGCATTTTTTAGTACTGTTTCACAGTAATATTTACAGTTTTATTTTAAATGATGTTATGTTGACATGTTGTTCAATGCTCAATGTTTAATTTTGTATTGAATTTGTTACGGCCAATGGCCAAACAATAAAACTGATTGATAGTACTGGTTCAGGTACTGGACTAGGTACCCGAATAAATACCGTTCAAGTACCTGACAAAACAAAATTTTGGCTTTTCTGTTTCTGAGTACCTGAAATTACCTGAATTACCTTTTGGGTACCTAAAAGTACCCAATATTTTTGAACTGAATCAGGTCCCGCAAATTTGACAAGTATACTTGTTTTTATGGATCCCCATTTCAGCTCCGTTCACAGCAGTGTTGCGTGTGTGAGAGGCTGAAAACAAGTGAGAAAAGTACAGATTCCTATAGACCCCTGACTAGACATTGCAGGCAACTATTTCCCTTTGTTTTGTCTTGCTGAGAGGCTACCGCACCCTGTTCTGCAGCAAACTCGACAAGTCCACATGCCAACCGATGATCCAAGTGAAATTGAGACATGCCAATTATACACCTGTGGGGCCCTTTTGAAATGCACCTCCTGCCGGTGAGGAACCTGCTCCGAATGTTATGACAGTGTCAACGTTCTTAGAAAAATCCCTTGATACTGAAACCACTCATCTTACAAAGTAGCTATAAAAAGGAACACAGAAGGGAAGCTGGAAGCTTTGTCCTGCAACGGGAACAGCATACAGGCACCTTCCCTGTGAATCTCCATGGTGCCAAATGTGAGGGATTGCTTCTAAGTTTAACTCAAACACTAATTTGTGGGATCCTAATATTTCTTGATACAAGTCTATATTCTTCCTCACGCTCCCTATCATTTTTGAAAGCTCCGCTACCCTGAAAATAAGAATCTTAACTCCGGTTCCACAAAGAATACAGGATGGAAATAGAAGACGGAAATGGAGAGATGTTTTTCTAAACCCCTTCACAATGTGCAGCCAATTATATAACCACTCTTGGCCTGGCGGGTCCCAAAGTCTAACACTGTAAATGTTTTATCCAGCTCATTGGGGCTATGTACTCTGGTTAGCATGCAGCCCTCTCCCTGAAGTTTCATATTCCTCTCCCTTTAAATAGAGGCTAGATGACCTCATTAAGAATGCAGATGACCTTTGCAGGAACGTGCTACATTGAGCTGCTGCATGCTGAGGAGGAAGGTACAGACACTTAGCTTTCTGCTTTTGTCCCAGACTGTCTTTAAGTATTGGCTACTGTTGCTTTAAATATTTATAGTTTATGCAGAAGTGTGGCTTGGATGAAATGTAGGGGAGGAAGGGGAAACTGTTTCTTTCCAAAAAACAAAAAAAATGTTTCAATTCAGTCCTTTGCTGGAGTCAAGAATTTTGTTAAATATCAAATTACCGTATCAATTTGATACAATATCAATATTAGTCATAACATTAACAGCAGGGGCTCCTTGTTTACCAGTGTCCTGGGTCCTGTAGCCTAGGATTAAATGTCAAAAGCAGTGAAGTATGGTGTCCTTATAGGTCTGAGACGAGAGTAAGTGTTCCTGTTCCAAAGGGAAATCCTGACCTTCCAGGAATGCTTGCAAGTATCCAAGCATCCAAGTATCCTTGCTCCCCCCTACCTCTCTGCACTTATCGACCTCCATACTCCAGCCCGTGCACTTTGCTCCTCCTCTGTCCCTTCTTTCACCCTTCCACGCCTTCCCTGCTCCCCTAAGCGCCTTCATCCCTTCTCACTTGCTGCCCCCCAAGCCTGGAACTCCCTCCCTGTCCACATCCGCCTTGCCCCCTCCCTTCATACCTTCAAATCTCTCCTTAAAACTCACCTCTTTCGCTCTGCTCTGTCTGACTCTTTATCCTGCTGAGCCACTGTTCCTATACCTACGATCGGTTTACCCTTATCCTTGCAACATGGACCTGCCTGCTGTCATTCTCATCGTAACCAAGCCAAGTACGTGCACTTGAGACCTCGCATCTTCATGAATGTTAGACCCCTTGTCTCTCCCTCTGTTCCCCTTCCTAAGTCTCTCCCCCAGCTCCTGTTTCTCAGATTGTAAGCCCTAGGGGCAGGGACCGTGTCTATTCTATTACTTTGTAAAGTGCCAGCTACACTGCTGGCGCTATATAAATGTTTGTTAATAATAATAATAATCTGTACTTTGTCAGTTTCCAGTGATTCCTCACTTCTGCCTCCACCCCCCACCCCCACCCCATCACTTTCAGGGACTTTTTCATAAGTTTCATCACTTTCCGGAACCTTTTTGATTCTTTCATCACACTCCGTGACTTTTTAGTCACTTTCTGGGAATTTTACAACTGTTTTATGGCACTTTTACAGCACTTTTGGCAATATCCAGAACTTCCCCCATGCTTAGCTGGCAAGTTTGCATCTCTCCACAACCCCTGAGGTGAGCATGGGGCACACATGGGGATTGGGACTGCCTGTGGCAGTCCCATTCAATGTGTGCAAAATATCAGAGAATGACAAAAGCAGTGGGAAAGTTGGTAAGTTTCCGTGTCATAGAAATCTTGGCAAATGCTCTGTTTCTGATGTCATCCAAGAAATTAAATGCCAGAACACCAGCCTTGAGGCAGCGGTACCCAGGGGCTGCTGCTGTGGACCAGCTTGGGAACAAACCCATAGGTATTCACATCACCACCTGCCAACTCCGGGGGGGGGGTCAAGATTCTATAGTTAGAGAGATCAGTATGTGCTGCTGGGTGTCAAATCCAGGAGGGCCACAAGCAGGGTCAGATTTATAGCAGGGGTCTCTGGGATCAGTTGAGGAAAGTAAGATGAGACCAATGAATCTAGCTACCAGCCAGCTGAGTCTCTTTTTGGATGCTCAGAACTGATGACCAGAGGTCCTAGTTTTCTCTCCAAAAAGAAATCAAAATTCTCTGGGGAAAACCCACCCTATGTTTTCTGATTAAAAACAGCAACATCTGTGGATTTGGCCATTAAATTTTAATGGCCAAAGAGTTTATTGCAAATTACTCAGTTTTTGTGACTATTTGATGCACTGGTTGCTACAGCCACACAAATAACAAAATAAAACAATATTCCACACCAGTCAGTCCTGGCATGGAGCCCAAGTCTCTCCCTCTGCAAGTATGTGTGTGTGGGGGGACCTCTCCAACCCCCTCCTCCCCACCAGCCTCCACATGGACCCCAACATACCTCTGCCTTGCCAAAAGCCGGACATGCCTGTGTTCTTCTCTCGACAAATCTCTTCTCTTGGATGCAGGTGCACACTGAGCTCCACAGAGCTTCTGCCTCCTTTAAATCTCCACTAGTCTGCCACCACTGAGTTTTTGTAGGCAGAAATTTCCCAGAAAAAAACCTGGAATTCCATGTTTTGCTCTGATAAAATGGGAATGAGCTAAACGGAAAACCAGGAACCCTGCTGATGACTGACCTTAACCCAGGAAGTATATATAGCATCTTCAGCCAATCAGGGGAAGGACCTTTTAGCCAATCAGGACCTTTTGCCAGGTATCTCCTAATGGATGGTAGGTTTTTAGTTGTTTTCACCCATCTTCGGTTTGTGCCAGGGTTCAGCTTTGAACCATTCCAGATCTTGTCACTGCTGCTACCTCAGTTCAGGACTGAGGCAACTACCACTGATCATTCATTTGATAGCCAAACCTTCTCACCACTGAGCAACAACAGAGTGACAACAGCAACACAACTAAGAGAAACACCAGCCTCAGTCTCTAGCAGCAGTCTTTTCCTTGGCAGAGTTGAGGCTGGGGCTAGGGTTGAACTGAAACAGAGGTTACCGATGTCTCCCTTATGGAGGGAGGGTACCAGTTTGCCTTAAGGAGGCTGTGATTCGGCCCGTCCTCAAAAAGCCATTACTTGACGTTGATGCCCAGGCTAGCTACCAACCTGTCTCTAAAAAGGGAAAGGTTATTGAACGGGTAGTGGCTCGTCAGCACCAGGCACACTTGGATGGCATTGGTTTTTTTGATCTCACCCAATCTGGTTTTCACTCAGATTTTGGCATGGAAACAGTGCTTGTGGCCTTGGTCTCCTTTTGGAACTGGACAAGGGTCGTATGACCCTACTAGTCCTATAAGATCTATCAGTGGTTTCGATATCATTAATCATGAGTTGTTGGTGATTCGTCTGCAGCACCTGGTGGGGGTGGACAGGACCATTTTACAATGGTTCTGTTTTTACCTCACAGATAGATCTCAGTGGGTGGTACTAGGGGACTGGACTTCGTCCCCTGGTGGCCTCCTGTGTGGGGTCCCACAGGGTTCTATTTTTTCCCCTCTCCAGTTTAACATGTATATGAAACTGCTTGGGGAGGTCATTCACAGCTGGGGGGGTTCCACTGTCACCAATATGTGGACGATACCAAACTGTATTTGTCATTTTCATCTGACCCAGACCCCATGCTCTCCTTGCTATCTCAGTGCTTGAGCGCTGTGGGGATGAGGTCAAACTGATTGAAACTAAATCCCGATAAGACAGAGGCGATGTTAGTTGGCAGGACTGGTGATCTGAGCGAGGAGGCCTCCTCCATTATCGGGGGCATTCATCCTCTCTTGGTTCCATCTGTGCAAAGCCTGGGGGTACTCCTGAATTCCCAGCTACATCTGGATTCCCAGGTGTTGGCTGTGGCCAAGGACACTTTTCGCCAATTACAATTACATCTGGTGAAAAGGCTGTGCCCATATGTCTAGGACTCCGATCTCAGCACTATCATCCATGCGTTTGTCACCTCAAGTCTAGACTATTGCAATGCCCTCTACGTGGGGCTGCCCTTGGTGATGGTTTGGAATCTGAAGGTAGTCCAGAATGCAGAGGCCCGTCTCCTTACAGGCACCATCTCCTAACACCTGTGATCCAAGCATTGCACTGGCTGCCTATTGTCTCCTGGGTCCAATTCAAGGTGCTGGTGTTGACCTTTAAAGCCCTTCATGGTTTGGCCCCTACTTATCTGAGTGATTGTCTCACCCCCTAGACCCCTGGCAAGCCCCTGCGGTCATTAAGGGGAGCCCTCCTGGAAGTTCCATGCTATTGACAGATTCGGATGGACAGGAGGGCATTCTTGGCAACTGCACTGTCGCTTTGGAATTCCCTCCCGGTGGAGGTTTGCCTCAGCCCGAATCTTCTCACCTTCCAAGGAAACTGTAAGACCTGACTCTTCATTGCCTCCCACAGTTTCTAATACCACCTATATGCTGAAGACACTCAGCTCTATCTCTCCACTCCTTCCCTCTCCCCCTTTGTTCAAGCTTGTCTCACCAACTGTCTCTCTAATATCTCCGTCTGGATGTCTCAACGCCAAGTCTAACTGAACATGGTGAAAACTGAACTCCTGATCTTCCCTCCCAACCCTTCCTCTCCCTCTTCCCTGTCAGTTACCATTGAAGGGGTCTCAATCCTCCCCATCTCCCAAGCCCACAGTTTGGGCTTCATCTTTGACTAACACCTTACCTTCAAACCCTATATTGACTCCGTGGCCAAATCCTGCCACTTCTCCCTCCACAATATTGCCAAGATCCGCCCTTTTCTGTCTGTCTCTTCTGCCAAAACTCTCATCCACGCCCTAGTTATCTGACGCCTCGACTATTGTAACCTCCTCCTCTCTGGCCTTCCCCGCTCCCACCTTTCTTCCCTCATCTCTATTCAAAACTCTGCTGCCAGGATCATCCACCTAGCCCGTCGCTTTGACCACGTGCAGCCTCTCCTCTCCTCTCTCCACTGGCTCCCTCTTCCTGAGCATATTCCGCACAAGCTCCTCATCTTCACCTACAAAGCCCTCCATAACCTCGCTCCCCCCTACCTCTCTGCCCTGATCTCCCTCCAAACCCCTGTTCGAGCACTCCGCTCCTCTTCTATCCCCTCCCTCGCCCTCCCACACCTCCCCTGCTCCCCCAACTGCCTTCGTCCCTTCTCCCTCGCTGTCCCGCATGCCTGGAACTCCCTCCCTGCCCTTGTCCGCCTTGCCCCCACCCTCCACACCTTCAAGTCTCTCCTCAAAACCCACCTCTTCTGCTCCACCCTTCCTAACTCCTGATAATCATCCCCACCCAAGATTATCCTCCACCTGTTATCTGCAAACTCCCAATTTACTGTAACCAAGCCAAGAACGGGTACCTGAGCTCTTGCATCCTCAGGAATGTTGCATCCCTTGTCTCTCCCTCTTTCCCCCCTTCCCTGTCTCCCCTCCCTCTGTCTTTAGATTGTAAGCTCTTGGGCAGGGACCGTGTCTATCTTACTCTTTGTAAAGCATCAGGTACATCACTGACGCTATATAACTAAAATAATAATAATAATAATAATAATAATAATATAAAATAAAAAATTATCCTCTACTATGGTTCTGTAACCACCTGGTCAATTATCTAGCAATGATGATTGCTTCATGGGATGTCACTACTGAGTTCTTGCACCCTCTGACGCATTGTGTGTTTTAAACATGGTAATGGCATGGTCATTATGAAATTCAGCTTGCTTTTTTCCCATCTTTTTTTGGCCAGATTCCTGGATTCGTATAGACTGCTCAGTCCAGTTCAGCAGTGAAGCAATTTATTTAAATGGCAGACACCGTGACAAAAGGTGGGGGGGGCCGGGGGGGAGGAACATCTTTAGTAATACTGCTGCATCAGTTATCTCGTGCTTGTAAACCTGCCTTCCCGACCTCTTGACAACAAGGGAAATCAGATGTTTCCAGAGCCGTGGAGGCACTTATACAATTCTGTTTTATGTAGAACTCTATTCCAGACCCAAAGGAACTGCTTTTTCATTTTACTGTTGCCCTTTTTTCTTCACCCCGACCTACCTCTCAATTCCCCAGCTACCCAGCTTTTATCTTCACGTACAGAGGCCAAAGGCTTGCTATTCCATGCTCCCATTCGGAAAAGGTATTTCCCACACAACAGATATTCTGCTGCTACTGCAGACTGACAGCCATCCTACTCCTCAAACGTTTTAAAGGAAAGTGCTCATTACACATTACAATGGTTTGAATGAGGATATCTGCAAAGAAGAGAAAAATATTTCCATCAACACAAATATTGGGGCAATAAAATATTTGGTTAATAACAAATATGTTTACAAAACATGCCCTGTATAATTTCACATGGTAAGAGACACCTCACCCCCCCCCCCATCCCAGGAGGGTGGGCATTGTTGTTCTGTAGTTTTAAAACCTCTGAATGTAAAATACTTGCAAAGCAACCTAGGTAAATACATTATCATACCATGCACAGAATGCAGAATAACAGAACAATACAGATATCTTAGTGAGGTCAGGAAAATGAAAACCAAATGCTTTGAACTTCTGTACAGTTAATAGTTAGAAAGAAAAAGGTGTACAAATATTGCCTGCAGAGTCCATTTTGCCAGTGATGAGCAGGAAAATTTCCCTAGATTGCTATTTATCTTTCCATCCATCCACATGTACAGGGACAGGAGGCAAAGTGGGAGGCCTCTGCCACCAGTTTGTGCAGAATTGATTAAATTTTGCATATTAATTATTATTATTATTATTATTATTATTATTATTATTATTATTTTATTACTGGTGTCGTTGTTGTTGTCATTGTTGTCTTTGAAATGTCTATGCTGCCTTTCTCCAGAAACAATTCAAGACAGATTAAAGTCAAAATACAAAATATAAGTTACAATTCCCTCTCACTCTCCATAATTAGGGGTGTGCAATTCATTTTCATTATTATGATAATGAAATGAAATTTTTGATTTTCTTTTTTGTTATTGTAATAATGAAAACTAAAAAAAAATGAATTTTTGTTTTTCAAATAATGGGAAACAACTGACAAATGTATTTTCAGCTATAACGTTTCTGTTTCTTATTCAATTCTGATGAAACTTGGGGAGATTGTACCCACAATGGAGTGCACTGGGTGTACCACCTTCCTGAAAGATTGAATAAAAGGAACTAATTATATACGCAATTGCATGGTGGGGTTTTTAAAGAAAAGCTCCATACACATTCCTGGCAACAACTTTTTAATCTTCTGTTAATTTTACATATAACTTGGTAAGTTTATGTCCCTACAGAAGGTTACTAATCCTTGCAAATTTCAGAAAGATTGGATACAGGGTCCTACAGTTATAAGCCACTAACTTGAAAATGAATTTCTGGCTGTAACATTTTTATATTCCATCCTTTTTACAAGACATTTCACAGGAATGTATCCCACATACCTTCCTGGTCATCTCTGCCAAACTCCAGGACAATTTGATAAAGGGCCCCAATTTTATAAGCAATTAAAGTTGTCCCCTTGAAGACCATTATTCAGATAAATAGAAGCACATGCAGTGCCTGTCAGAGATAGGCACCTGGCATGGCAGTAGGGATGTGCGAACAGGGTGGAGTTCAGATGTTTGGACATTTAGACGTTTGGACTAAGAACGTCAGGTTTTTAGGTTCAGGTTCAGGTTCAGGTTCAGGTTTGGCTGTTTGGTCCGGTGGAATTCGCCCCCCCCCCCCGGAACATTCAGAAAGTTCGGTCCCGCCGGGAGGCTTGGGGCACTCCAGGGACCCTCAGGGGTGCCCATGGCAGCATAGCAGGCCGTCAGAGACAGAGTAGCAGCAGCAGCAGCAGCAGCAGCAGCAGCAGCAGCAGAGACCGGGAAGGCATGGTGCTTGGCAAGCAGGTTCCGCATTTGGCCCCTAGGGGTGCCTGTGGTGCCAGGGCTTGCCATATGAGACCCAGCAGTAGCAGCAGCAGCAGAGACCAGGAAGGCTTGGCGCTTGGCCCCTGGGGGTGCCTGTGGCACCAGGGCTGGATGTCTGAGACCCAGCGGCAGCAGCAGCAGCAGAGGCCAGGAAGACTTGGGGCTTGGTGACTGGCACCCATAGTTGGCCGGGCATTTCAGGCTGGTAGGCATCGGTGGGTCTCAGATGCTCAGCCATGCCCCGAAGGGAATCAGGCGGGCATTCCCGGGGGCCAAGCACAGAGCCTAAGTTCTTCTGAAGAAGGGGCATTTAAGAGTCCTCTTCTTTACCCTGCAAAGAGGCTGGATAGATATGCAACAGCAATTGGAACTGCGTACCCAAAGCCTAGTTCCCAGTACCATACAGGTTCTTTCTCCTGTGAGCTCCCAGAACGGTAGCCCTATGGTTTAATACTGGGAAAGCTGAAATACAGAGTGGTCAAAGGAGTTCAAAACCAGGAATTAGAACTGGGGTCTCTTGACTCCTGTCCTGTCCTACAAATGAGCAATGCTGCTGCCCACCCAAAGGCTGCTGAAAGCAGATGTTCTGCTGGGCTGCCCGTCTCTGCCTGCAGGCCATGACAACATGCGCAAATCCACTTTGGGCAATGGCAGGCACTACTGTAGCCCTGTTTAAAATGCCCGGCCCCGTATGGGTGCCAGCTACCGCCAAGCCTGGACTGGGCCTCTGCTGCGGCTCCACCGATGCCTGGCAGCCTGCAATTACTATATATTTAGAAGGGTACCATCCTCAAGGGGAAGTGGTCTTAGTAACAGAGCAGGTAAAAGAAGTTCTGTCACAAAATATTCAGCATGAGGCCACTTCCCTACATGCTTTGGCAAATGGGAAGTGGTCATGCATAATACTGGGTAATACTGGATCTGATCCTTCAGGATTATGTCTAGTTAAGATGGATCCTTTGCTTGCACCTCCTCTCTCTCCCTCAATATTGGGGATGAAGTGGAGGAATGATGGGCAGGCCCCCTAAGGAAGTCTTTTATCTCTTAGTTTTTCAGAACATTTCGGGTTGGAAAACCAAATTAATGGATAATAATTTTGGTTCTTTCATTAGATCATTTGACATTATTTT
>QEPC01000412.1:16992177-17009142 GCA_003113815.1 Sphenodon punctatus | reverse complement strand
AAAAAAAAATCCGGTACCCCGGAATCCAGTACCCGGTCCGGATTACCGGGTCGAATCCGATAATGCCGGTACGCCCAGTACTGGCATTATCGGATACCGGATTCTACCGGTTTCCCACCCCTAATTTTTACACACATATTTCTCCCACGTGTTTGCTGTTATGTCCTACATTTTCTGTGTGTCTAAATAACTTCTAAATCACTTCTCTCACACATGTCAGGGTGCAAAATCTTTCCCTGACATGTACGAAAAAAGCTGCGGCAGATCCCCATTCGCACCGGCTCTTTTCCTGTCAACCGGCTCCTCCCCGCTGCCATGTCTTTCCTCGCCGCTCCCTCTACCACCACCGCCTCCACAGATGGGAATACAACCTTTCTAGTGGACTTGTAAACCCAGAAGACTGAAAGACCAGCACTTTAAGGTGTGTGTAAAAATGCCCAGTGACATATAAAAAAATCCCTGCCATATGCTCATTCTCTGCATATGCTGTGCAGGCTTATACAATTGGGATCCTTTCTCACATCTTTCTGATATTTGGCAAAGATGACACTAAAATGTTGAGATACAGCACTGCCAAATTCCATGTACACTGGTTGGACTACAAAGATATTACAGTCAGACATACATTTATAAGTTAATTGCTTATATTACCAGGACCCGTTATCCAATTCTTCTGAAACTTGGCATATATAGTAAACATGCAAAGGGGTATAAGCTGTTCCAGTTTAACCCGCATTACATGGGAGACAAAGATGTTACAGCCATGAATGTATATGCAGAGTTTTGCAAGATGACACAATTCAACTGCTTATAAAATCGGATTCCCTTATCCAACCTTTCTGAAAATTTGGTACACATAATGCCTTCCATAGGTGGCACAATATTTCCAAGTTTCATTCAAATATAATGAAAACCAACGAAGTTACAGTCACAAATGTGTTTTCCATTAAAACCACTGGAAATCAAAAATGAAAGCAAAAACAAAAACAAAATTTTGATATTTATGAAAACAAAGATGAAAGATTTAAATAACAAAAACAAAAAAGGAAAAGAAAAAACAACAATGGTCCCTTATGCGCACCTCTATTCTGCACCCAATATCCCACTGAAAGCATCACAAAGGGGAGAAAGACTAGAGAATGGTGAGTGTATTTGCTAGCTAGATACAACAAGGGAAACCCCAAAGCTGGGCTCATGTTCATTGTGTGTGTCATTCAAGTCTTAATTCTTTTGGTTGGGCATCAGTGTTACCTGGAGTGCCCATACAGTGTCACAGACTGGCTGGTAAAATCTGTTGGCGATGTCAACATTTGACAGGAAGGAAACCAAATCAAAGACAGCAGTTTGTCCAAGGTCACCATTTAAGATCAAGATTTGAACTTAGAACTCCCAGGAGTGCTGAAATGTGAATGGTTTTATTATTCATGGGTATTATTTGCATTTTCAGGGAGCTCTTTGGCTACTGGTACACTCTTCATGACCAAAACTTGAATTTTTTGGGGGGTATTTCATTTTGGCCATTTTTCAGGATTTTAGTCATTTCGGTCATGTCATTTTCAATAGTTGCGCATGCAAAATATTGCCAAAATGACATGATTGAAATAATCAAAACAAAAAATTTCCAAAACTACAATATAGAATAACTGAAACAGATACCCAATGGAGATCAAATGAGTCTCAGTTAGAACTGAAACTACTCTTTGCAGTGAGACAGGGTACCAGGGACAGAAAATGCATACATATGAATTTGGGTTAATCAAAAGGCCACTTTATTGACTTGCACTAAGCCCCAGAACACCCAAGGAGCTGGAGCAAAGATTAAGAAAAACCCTTACCAGTTATTCACATCAGCTTGTTGAAGTGGTAACCAGAAGTGTGGGGTGGGGAGATAGGTAATACTGATTTCCCTTCCGGTGGAGGTTCACCTCAGCCCTAACCTTCTCACCTTCCGGGGGAATTGTAAGATCTGGCTCTTCCGCCAGGCGTTTGGTGGGGGTGGGTGGGCATGTTCTTTGTTTTTATGCATTAGTGGGGTTTTATACATTTTTTTATAAATGTGTAATGTGATTTATTTATGTTGTTTATATTGTGATTGTTTTGTGCTTTTATAACATTTTGTAAGCCACTCCGAGTCGCTAAGGCAAGAGGGGTGGGGTAACAATCAAATCAATCAATCAATCAATCAATCAATCAATCAATCAATCAATCAATTAAATTTCAATCCAGCCGTAAAACCCTAACCAGGTGCCTTATCCACTGGAGTCGGAGTCTCATGGCTGTGATGCCCTATGGGAGCACCCACCCCATAGGAGAGAAAATATACCACTCCCACCTGGAAGGAATGTTCAAGCCAGTCATATTCCAATTTTGGTTTCCACTAAGCTGAAAGAGAAGACATCAATATGGAGCCAAAGTAAAGCAATACAACCAACTATATATAATAAATAAATAAATAAATCACCCACAGAATGGTCCCAACTGGACAGCAGACAGGAAATCACAAACTGCTAACAACCAATCAAAGCTAGGGCATGGGAGGTGAACAAGACATGGTGAGAAGAAAGGGGGCAGGCAGCTCAGTGCTGGGTGCTTTAAATGCCCCAGGACAGGCACTCTCGGCCACATCTCCCTGCGATGTGACCATCCCTGGAGAGGGCCAGTCAGAAGTGTTGGGGACAAGACTGCACCACAGTACACTTCCTCCCCCATCACCCGTCACCATTCATTTCCCAGATGCCAAGTCACTGCAAAACCTCCCTCCCAAAAAACTCGCTAGTCTTGGAGACAGCACTTTCTGTTCAGATAGTATAAATGCAACTAATTTTATTCATTTTAATGGGTACCAAATAGTGCCGAAACTTGTTAATCAAAATTACTCAATGTTTACCAAGTATCTCAGTATTTGACCTGGTTTTACCGCATACCAAGTAACCAAGGAATTGGCCCGGAATTCGGTACTTAGTACTTTGAAAATCCTTGAATAAGCAATATAATGGCCTTTTCCTAGTTCTATAGAAGGGTATTTGATACTCGGAAAAAACAGGTTACTTGGTTTTATTTTACTGAGTAAAACCAAGGCTGAATCCTCGGAGCCGGTCTTCAGAAGCTCGGAAATACACGCAAATGGTTTTTTCACTGTTCGGTTCAGCCCCAGTACCAAACTTTCAGCATTGTACCCCATTGCTCCCTCTTGCTTACTAGCCCAAGAACATCACAGCATCATCCTCCAATTCTGATTTCCCAGCTGTTAACAGAGGGTGAATATTACAGTAACAGGCCTTGACCTTGCCCCTGTTGATAGACTACTCCATGCTGCTTCATTAGCTGTTCTAGAGGATATCTTCTGGTGCTTTTCTCCCTGAATTACATACAACGGAACATGTGTTACAGTCTGCACATAAGCTTAAGGGAGAGAGCATCATGACCCAACAACATCCGTCATTCTTTCTAAACAAATAAGATCCTAAATACCAATTGATTGTTAAAAGGCCACTTACCGGGGTTTATTAAGTACATAGAACATAAATCCATTTGGCACGTAATTAATTCAAAATTACATGAGCACTAAATGTGTAATTAACTCTGCGAGGAATGTTTAGGCCTTTAGTTGGCATTTACAAAGGGAGCTACGAGAAGTTTATTAGCTCGCAATTTATTGCTAAAATACTGGCAATTCACGAGTATGTTGATTGAAATCTAACTTCCTATCGCTGTATTGTTATAGGCCAATTAAAGGTATAAACAGCCCTTTCAAGTGAATTAAGAAACAATTGAAGTTTTATGTATTAATAAGAATATTGTTAGCCAGAATGTTAGCTAGGATTGGCTAATATGCTAAATCTAACAAGTGCCCTTTCCCCCAGTGTAGATTACTTAGGGTGCTACAAACACCTTTTCAAATGCCCTTACAGGCTTCATGGACACCATTTTATAATGCAAGGATGTATAACAGGGTCCTCTCTGACAAAGCTATAGAACTGTTGCTGGGTTAATAATACACAGGAGGTCGAAGGCCAAAAGATTTGGCCAGTTTTCTTTCAAGCAACAGTATCTATTTACGTATCTATCTGTATCTGTCTGTATATCTATTACCCTAATACCCCTTCAATTTATTCCTTCCCTCACAGCAGTTGGAACAATTCTGAACGTTCTGTGATCTTTCCTGTCACTGGGAACATTTGGAATGGTTCTGAACATTCTGTGATCTTTCCTGTCACTGGGAACATTTGGAATGATTCTGAACATTCTGTGATCTTTCCTGTCACTGGGAACATTTGGAATGATTCTAAATATTCTGTAACATCAAACCTGCTCAACCAATTGCATCAGTGAGATAACCAACAGATAGTTACAAGATTTATTTTTATTTTTATTTATTTAAATGTATATGCCACCCTTCCCATTATTAAGGCTCAAGGAGACTTATAATCAATAACAAAAATCTTTTTAAATTCCCTTACCCCCCCAAAAAAACTTTCCCTAACTCCACCCTCCAAATCATCCCACCCAACCCTATCCCTGCCTGCCAAATGCCTGGCCAAACAGAAAGGCAATGAGCAGAAGATGGAAAGGCTTGATGTCCAGAAGATGAGCAGGCTCAGGCTTAATCTCCAACTAGGTCAGAAATGAGATCTCACAAAAGCAAGTAATCTCATCAAAATCCCCATTCTGGGTTTGTGTTGGGATGAAGCAAGAACCTCAGGATGCCCAACGATATCTCAAAAAATTCATGGTGAAATATTAAAATAAATAATAAATACATTAAAAATGAACTGTGGATGTGCAAAATGACTGCCAGGCCACTCTGTGCATGCACAAATGGCCACCACCCTTAACCAAAATGGCAGCAATGCTACTGTCACCATTTTGGTTGAGGGCGGTGGCCATTTTGCACATGCTTCTGAACCCCTTTTTTCACCTGGATTTTTAGGTTGCGGTGGTGACCAGGAGCGCTTTTCATCATCTCCAACTGGTTGGGAATCTGCAATCTTTTCTTTCTGTTTCAGATCGGGCCACTGTCATCCAATCTTTCATCACCTCGAGGCTAGACTACTGCAAGGCGCTCTACATTGGGCTTCCTTGATGACTGTTTGGAAGCTGCAGCTGGTGTGGAATGCGGAAGCTCATCTCCTTTCACGGGCAAAGCACCATGAGCATATTACACCAGTGCTCCAAAGTCTGCACTAGCTCCTTATAGCTTTCTGGGCACAATTCAAGGTGTTGGTTATGACCTTTACAGCCCTGAACAGTCTGGACCCCACATATCTGAGAGGCTGTCTGTCCTTCCACGTCCCACTGCTGCCCCTGCCATCAGCTGGGAGCACCTCCCTGTGGGTACCATCTGTTAGTCTTTTTTTCATGGTGAGGGCTCTCAGGGGGACATTCTTGGTTGCTGCCGCAGTGCTATGGAGTTCCCTTCTCCCAGAGGTTCATTTGAGCCTGGGCATCTTCCGGAGCTGGTGAAAGACTTTTCTTTTTGTTAAGGTATTTGGTGGGCAGGGGTAGAGAATGGGGGTTTTGGTGGGTAGAGGTGTGAGGGGTGGTTTCAGAAAGGTTTTGTGGGTTTTGTGATGGGTTGGGGAGGGAAAAGGTTGGGGTTGGTTTTTATACTTTTTAATGTATTTTATCTGTTTTGTAAGCCGCCCTGAGCCATCTGGGAAGGACGGGGTATAAATTTAAATAAATAAATACATAAACAAATTATCAATTATTATTATTATTATTATTATTATTATTATTATTATTATTATTATAAAATTTCTTGCTGAGAATTCATCATGGACCAGGACAATTACCGGGAAATTGATTCCAATGCCCAAATTTAAGAGAATTCTCATGAGAAAAAAAAATAGTACTTGTTCAGCCCTACCTCCCAGGGGAGGAAGTTCCATAATCATGGCACAGCGACCAAGTATGCCTCTCTGAGTGCCCTTACTGTAGAAAAACTTCATGGGGAGATGACACCTGCAAGAGGGCACGCTCCCAGCTGACCTCAGAGGTCATGACGGAACATGAGAGAAGAATCAGTCTTCCAGATACTTGGGGATCAAGCCATTTAGGGCTTTACATGTCAAAACTAGCACTTTGAATTGTGCTCAGAAATTGCTAGCCAGTGCAGACTCTGGAGCACAGGTGTAATGTGCTCCTGGAGACCCATTACTGACAGAAGATACGCCACTACATTCTGCATCAACTGCAGCTTCCGAACAGTCATCAAGGGCAGCCCTACATAGAACACATTGCAGTAGTCTAGCCTCAAGAGTACAAAAACATGGATAACGGTGGTCAAATCTGAATCTAATAAAAAAGGTTGTAGCTTTCTCACCAGATGTAATTAGTGAAACGCACTCCTGGATATCATCACAGCCTGGTGATCCAGGCGTAGCAATGGATCCAAGAGCATCTGCAAACCTGAGCGACCAAAGGTGGCTGGACCTCATCAACAACAGTGACCCCTGTGTCTCTCAGGTCACAAGGCTAGCCAACCATCATCACTTCAGTCTTGTCTGGATTCAACTTCAATCGGCTTGCCAACTGAATGAGTACTGCAAGCTAGAGCCACTGTAGCAGTAAACACAGAACAACTCTAAGCAACTGTTTGGTGTTTGCTGATTGTTCATTGGTTCTTTTTGACATCTGTAAATTGTTGATTGGTTAAATTATGCTACATTAGGCATCAAAGTACCAAACAAACAAAGTGCCAAACAGAATGAAAAATGAAGTGACAAATTCAGCAAACTCCACAAGGGCCATTGATAGATGTGAAACGGGCAGTTCATTTGCTACCCTTGATAATATACATGCAATTTTGAGTGTCGTGTCTGGTGCCCAAGAGACTGAGTACCGATCGGGCACTCAGTTACCCAAAAATAGTGGGTATTACTGGAACTGCAGTAAATCAGTACAGGAACTGGGACAGGAAGTTGGAAAATCATTACCGGAATTCAGGAAATGGGGACAAAAACCAGTACATCAGGTAGTCCGTTGGGCACTGATCAAACACCAATTAGCGCCCGATGTTGCTGGGCTGGGTCAAGAGCTGCAATTTTGAGGGGTACATCTATTTTTGCAAGTTCTCTTTTTAGCTCTAGTCATGAGTTTGAATTTGGATAATCATTGAAGCACATAAATACATTAATTGAATTTGCTCATTCCAAAAAGACTATTGATTTCTATTCTACTTTTTGGTTCTTCAGAGAACTTTGGCAGCTTTTGTGTTTACCACAAATGCTAGAAGACCAGAAGGAACTGTGGAAAAACGGTGAGAGGGAAGGATGGGAAAAGGTTTAATAACGGGATCCAAGATGGATCCCGGTCCAGGGTTCAGCGTGGTGGGATAAACGGCCCATCGCGTCTGAAATTACCCCATGTCACATGAGCTGTGGCTTCGCTTGCAGCGTCAGTGGGGAAAGTGCAGGCTAAAAATGCTGGGACCAGGCTTATCTGGGCGACTGTTTTTTGTGACTGATAATTGTAATGGATTTTAATCCTAGGCTTTATGTTTAGTTATATGTAGATAATAGGGATGGGAATTTCGGTTCCGATAAAACCGAAAGTACCCAAAAATGGCCATTTTGGATTAATCTGAAATTTCAATTCTTTTTCAGTTTCGGTACTATCAGATCTTTTGCATTGATTTTTGTACCGGATTTTTAACATTGCAGTTTGTCCCCGAATGAAAAAACGCAATGTTAAAAATCCGGTACAAAAATCAGTGCAAAAGATCCGATAGTACCTATACCGAAAAAGAACCAAAATTCAGGAGAACCGAAACCGAAATTGACCAAAACCGAAATTTTGCCCAGAGTCCCATCCCTAGTAGATAAGTTTTTATTTAAGTTATTTATTTATTTATTTATTTATTTTGTGGTTTGTTTGTTTTTTTTAAAAATTGTATATTATGAATTAGTATGTTTTCCTGATATGATCTGATGGCTAATTTAGTCAATAAATGTATGTTGCCTTGGGCTGCCCACTTGGGGCTGTTCACTCTCTGTTTCCTGGAACAGAAGGGGAGGTGCGGGCCTTGACTTCTCGTGCACGGTACACCGAGAGACTGGGCGTGGGAGCTGCCGCTCATCTACAGCCTCAGAGTTGCTCCTGGCCTCAGATGCCACCATCCCCCATCCTCGATAGGAGAACCCTCGGTGACGGCTCTTAGGGAAGATCTCAGTCGACCCTGGCCTCCAGCAGCACTTCGTAGGTCAGGAGAACTTTCTCCCTGCTATTGACTGCTATACCTGGAAATCCCACCCTGAACACATTCGCTCGGCTCCCTTCCCTCAAATCTTCAAATCCCTCCTCAAAACCCACCTCTTCCATCAAGCTTTCCCTGGTTCCTTGTTCCCCTCGTCCCCTTGCTGACTTCTCCTGAATCATTGTTAGGGATGGGTGAACACGGTTCAGAAGTTCGGAGTTCAGCCCGAACTTGGCCTGTTCGGACGACTGAACTCGAACACGAACACGAACATGAACATGCTGAAAAGAACTGAACACCGAACAGCAAAATGACCGAACAGTTCGGTCAGTTCGGATTGCGTTCAGGTGAGGTGGCAAAAAAAGGTTAACTGGAAGGTCGAACGTGGCAGGGAGGGGTAGTACTAGTCACTGAGGAGCAGACTTCCAGGCACCAGGAGTGGAGAGGCTTGCAAGAAATGAAACTATCTGCCTCCCCCCTTCCCAACACCTTCTGAGCTAGTCACTGTTGAACAGCAGGCGCTGAGTAGGATTAGATTGCTTTAAGTTTCATTTCAGTTTTGTACTGAAATGAAACTGAAACCTTAAACTGAAACCTTGTGTGGTTTGTGATTCCCCCCATCCCATAGATAGATAGATAGATAGATAGATAGAGAGAGAGAGAGAGAGAGAGAGAGAGAGAGAGAGAGAGAGAGAAATAGGTTAGGGACAGTAGACAGTTGTAGGAGTTAGCTTAGTGATAGAGATAGCATTAGTGATTTAGTTTTAGTGTTTGTAGGAGTAGGCCTGTATACTTATTAGATAATCCATTTAGTTCATAGCATTTAGAATAGCTAATAGATTTAGTGTAGATAGATAGATATAATATTTGATTAAAAATTAAATTTTAAAAAAAACATATAAAATTTTTAAAAAACAAATAAAAAACCAAAAAACCATATAAAACCAAATAAAAAACCATATAAAAAACAACAAAAACACCCATAACAAAACATTTCCCGAACGACCGAACCCGAACTGAATGGCCGAACCGAACGGCCGAACCCGAACCCGACGAACTAACCGAACTGCCGAACCGAACGGACAAACCGAACGCAGCCGAACCGAATGGCCGAACCCAAACCGCGATCTGTTCGCCCATCCCTAATCATCGTATCTTGTGTAACATTAAATGAGTAACTACACCTTTGTAACTAAACCAAACACATACACCTCAGACCTTACGAGTTCATAAATGTATTTTGTCTCTTCCTCTGTTGCCCCCCTCCTGCCTTTGTCTCTCTTAGATTGTAAGCCTGCTAGGACAGGGACCGTGTCTCTTTATTACAAAGTGCCAGGTACATTGCTGGTGCTATATAAATGCTTATAATAATAATAATAATAATAATAATAATAATAATAATAATATCCATGCCTGCTTCATCCAGATATTCAGCTCAATTTTTATGAGGGGAGAGGGTTGGTTATTTTGGTCACTTCTGTTTGACTAGTCATTCGAATACCAAATGAATTATTCATTCAAATAACCAAACAGAAATGACTGATAAAACTGGAGGATCCAAAGCGAATTATCCAGATATATGAATAATCAAATATTTATTTTGGGTGTGGATAGTTATTTGGATGGATATCTGAAAATCTGAATGATATCCGCAAATATGAAATGTGCTATTCGTTCCAGGTCTAGGTGGCAGCCTAAGCGGGTTGTGGGATAAGGCAGGTTAAAGCAGGGCTGGCAGGAAAAATGTTACACTGAGAGTTTCTCGTCCCTGCTCTCTCGTAGCTAAGTAAGAAGAGTATATTTATTAAGGGCACCTAGAGGGCTGAGAGGAGCTGAGGAAGGTATGCAGATGCAGATATCTGTGACAGGGCCATTTTGAAGAGGGGAAGGGAGCTGGTTGCCTCAAGTCTCTCGTATTTATCTAGGCAGTGATGTCATTGCAGCTAATCCCATCAATATTTGGGGGAGGAGGAAGCTGAGTCTAATTATCAATATCTGCTACAAAGGGCTTCACTGGCTCCCAACCATAGTTGGCCACTCAGTGCCCCTCCTCTCCAAATCTTGAAGGAGGTGGCTGTTCCCCTCACCATGCTCCCTCCCGCCTTTCAGTTCCCTTCTAAATGGAAATGAGCTGCCTCCTATCCAGAGAACCATCCAGAGCATTGGAAAGGGCAAAGATTTTAGAAGAAGCTTTAAAAAAATCCATTTATCCAGAGCTTCTGAAAGAGTTAAAATCGCCCTGGACCAGAGGACCAAGTCTTGTTTAAAAGTTCTTTTGTTACGATGTTTACTACCTTGTTAAAATCAAAGAACATTATAGACGGAAGCTCAGAGCACTGTGATGGGTCCCCCGGGCAGCTCAAGACCTGGCCTGATGCCGTGCAATCCCCGAACTGTCTAGTCACTATTGATTACACCTACTCCCTTCCAGTCAGCTAGGCGGTGACTTGGAGATCAACTTGAGAGTTGCAGCTGGGATAAACAGAAGGTGACGAGAGAGAGAGCTTGAGAGTCCCGTAGCCCCCATCTGTGCCCCCTCTGCAGTGCACCTACTATCCGGTGACAGAAAATGCTATCGCAAAAAAGGAAATGCCAAAGAAAGAACTCTTTGGTGGCTTTGTATTATATTAAGTTCAGCTTCCCTGAGCTTCCGGAGGCAGGATGTACATGGGGTATCAAATTTTAAAAATAAGTAAGTAAAATCAATATATCTGCATAGGCAGTAAGTTATACATTTGAGACCCGCAAATCTGGACATCTTGGGTGAGGGCTAAAAGAGGGGATGTTAGTGGTTTTCAAGTATCTTAAAGGATTCCACAAAACAGATCGTGAGCAGGGAACCAGAGGGGACTGGGCAAAATGGCTGCAAGCTAAAGTTTGGCTAAATAATATTAGGATGAACTATTCTATCCTAAATGAAAGAGCCGTTGGGTAGGGGAACGGCTCCCCAAGGGAACTGGGGAATCTCCTTCCTTAGTTTTCAAGAGCCAGCCGGTCAAGCATCTTTCTGGACTAGTTCAGGGATAGGGAACCTCAGGCCTGGGGGCCAAATGAGGCCCACAGCTAGCTTTTATTTGACCCTCTTCTAGAGCCTGGATCTGGCCCGAGGATCCAATTTCTATTCGCAAGGAATGAAAGACCAATTACAAGAGAAGGGAGCCGAGATAAGGATCCATACTAGGGCTGTAGCGGAATGTCACAGCGGTAGCTATTTCCGCCGGAAACAGCGTTTCCACGATTAGTGGAACGGCGTGGCAGAGGCTTTCATTCCGCTAGTTCATTCCACTACTTCTGCAGTTCCGCTAATTTCATTCCGTTACTTCCACGGGCTTTTCAAAATAGCAGAAACATGACATTTTCGCTACTTCCGCCATTCCACCAGTGCCACAAAATAGCGGAACAGCGGTTTTCGGACAGTTTCCGCAATTTTTCCGCAATTCTGCAATTTGCAGAATGCTGGTGGAATTAGCAGAATGTCCACAGAAAAACTGCGGTGTGGCGCGGGCAATTCCGAAATGGCGGAATGGAATCGCGGCGTGGTAACAGCTGCTGCCACATCAGCCCTAATTCATACTCAAGGATAGAGGAAGGATCCACAGCACTGATCCACGATCTGAACCCTCCTCTTCCTTCCTCCACCCTAAGTGCATCCCTTAAGCACCCCTGGCCACCGCTTTTGTGCAGTCCTTGAGGCCTGGACTCATTTCAAAGTGGCCCCTAGAAGTATGCAGCAGGCACATCATTTGTTTCCCTTTTCGTTTTCCTTTACAAAATCCCCTTCATTTCCAGGAGGGGTTTGTAAACCAAACCATTCATTTTTGAGGGGTTTTATTTATTTTTTTATTTAGTTTTATTAAAAATAATTCTAAGATAAAAATATTTTTTTTAAAAAATCACTGTGACTGCACAAACTGATCGCCAGACCATTTTGCACCTGTACATCCCTTTTCCAAAAGGGCTGTACATGGATGTCGACAGCATGGATTCCCATGCTTGGCAAATCATGGAAATCCATGCTATCATCCCATGTGAAAACACCCATTGTTCAAATCCTGTCTTGGCCATGAACTTACTGGATGGTCTTTGGCAAGTCACTATCTCCCAGCTTCTGTTCCCCACCTATAAAATGGGAATAATAAAGGCCTCCCTCACACCGTTGTGAGGGGAAACTAGATAAGGATTGTAAAGCATGTTAAGTTCCATACAGAAGATAAATAATGAACGCAGATCAGTCTCTGATCATATCATCAATAATCCGCAAAGGAACTGAGCAAGTATTTCAAACTCACTGGGTGGAGAGAGGCTGGAAATGGAGGCTTTGTGTATGGGAAGTATGATAGTTATTCGAAACAGGCCTTTTAAAGAAATGCACGGCACCAATGCCCAAGAATAAAGACAACCACAAATTGGAAGGAAAAGGATGTCTAACTAGAGATGCTTTCGTTGTTTTCTGCTCTGCCTGTTGGCTTCCTTCCTTCCAGTCACGTGACCCATTGGCTTAGTGAAGTTAAGGCAGACCAGCTTGCCCCAGCACCCCGGAAGAAGACGCAGACACAGAAAATGGGGTTTAAAAGGCTGCACTGTTTATTCACTTAACGAAAATCGGGGGGCGGAGGGGCGCATTGCGTCCAGCCTGTACTATGCTTTAACTGTTAACTATAACTTGCAACTTGTGCGGCTCGATGTCCCTCGATGCTGCTGAACCTGTTCTGCTGTTAGGTCACTCTCATTCCAGCTACCCAGCTGGTCAGGGAGGTACGAAACCTCTCATGACTGGAGCAAGAGGGAGGTAGCAGCTGCACCGTGAACCGCCCCTGTCCTCTGGTGTATGGCTCGCCCTTCCCTCCTGGGCCTCGGTTGTAAGCTGGCTGCCCTTGCTCTAGCTTTCCCTTGGCCCCATCTTGTAAGGAGATGCCTTAACAAGCAGCTACCTCTAACTAAAACTCTAATTAATACCCTGGACCCCTGCCACAGCAAACCACCAGCACCTGCTTGGCTGGTTTGAGACCTCCACCTCTGACCTTACAACATTTGTGAAAGCTTCTCTTTAATGGTCCCAAGGTACATATCAATGCCCACTTTGGAGAGGTGTACCCCATCTGCCTGGTACAGCTCTGGCCATGAGAACCCGATACCCTCATGGAGAATGACATCCCCACCATGGGCCAGCACCAACTTCTCCACCTCCCTATTGATGCTCTTCCTACGGGCTCTATCAATCTTCCCAGGATGGATGGTGCCAGTCCACCTTATCCTTTCGATCATATGTGTCCATACCAACGTGGTATGAGGCAAAAGCCTTGAGGCCTGCACCCAGTCCCTCTTTATCCTCAGTACCAGCTCAAGCCCCATGTGGGTTGGGAGATTGTTCTCACCCAGATGAATTATCAGGATGTCTGGGTGCCGCCCCCTTGCAGCCCTGTGGATCAATGGCATCAGCTGTTCCCATCTCATGCCGCTCCTGGCCTTCCACACCACTTCGGCCTTGTCGCTGAACCCCAGCTGGGTGTCCCAGTGGGTGAGGCCCGCAGCCCTGCCCGCCTAGTAGACAATACTGTGGCCCACAATCCAAACCAACTTGCACTGGCCCTGTGGTCCTGTTCCTGCAGACAAAACAAAGTGGTGTTACCCGGTGGTTATTGGGCGAGATCCCGTATGTATGATCAAAATGCCGATGACCTCCATATGCCAATGCCCTGTATACTCACTGCTGGCAGGCCGGGTGCTGCAGCCAAACCGACTGCACCTATGCAGAATGAGTGCGACCCAAATAGATGGGCCGGCTGGTGTACGGCAAGCAGGGCTCGATGGAGTATGGTGGAAAATTGATGGCGGGTCAAAGGAGACCTATCTGCATAAATAAGGAAGGGGCCCAGATGGGGGTGTGGTTAGTGATGTATCACTAAGAGGCCCTGACTGGGCACAGCGTAGGTGACCCTGGCACCCTGAGTGTGTCAACGTGGCCCTTGGCTTTTTGGTCGGTCTTGGATCTGCGGAGAAGGATAGTCATGGAACGGCTCCGTATGGATACGTCTCCATAACTGACCACTCCAGGATTGGGGTTGGATCTGGATGCGACAGCCAATTTGCTAACCTGGAAGGCCCCAAAAAAGGCAAGAAGGAAAGCCGCGCCAAACAATGCAGCCTCGTACACATTGAAGCAAATATGGGGGAGGGATCCCACTAGAGCTGTGAGGATATCAGGGATGATTGGAAGTCTAGGGTCTGGTCTATGGTCGTGCTGTTGGGACCAGGATTCAATTAATCTACTTGCAAAGATATCTTGGTCCAGGGCGGGGTAGCCCGCCAACCTGCTGGCAAAGCATATTGCAGCGAATTTGCCCGCTATTGTGGAGGGGGCTAGTCCCTTGGAATGCAAGTACATCGCGAATTGCAATACCTGCGGTTCCAAGTTGGGGAAACCTGTATCCCAACCCCTGTGTAACCGGAATGCCTGAAACTCGTAGAAGGCCCTGCTGTAAGACTCCCTGGTGCTGGGGGCAACGGAACCTTGCACTGCCCAGTATAACGCTACAGTCCAATGTTCCACAGACTCGGGGACATGGCCTCAGGCTCCTTCCTGGCTTCAGGTGCCAACAGCCGAAAACGGTGCATTTGGTGAGGAGAGAGTGCATCGGCGATGCCATTGTTGACACCCGGCACATGCTTGGATGCAAATAGAATGTTGTTACCGAGGCACTGCAGCACAAATACACGCACTAGCCCCATTACACGTGCAGATTTGGAGGATAGTGTGTTAAGGACCTGAACCACCATCATGTTGTTGCACCAGAACAATACAGTTTTGTTAGCAAAGTCAGCAGGCCACAAGTGCACCACCAGGACAATTGGATACAGCTCGAGGTAGGTGAGATCTCATGTGATTCCGGTAGCGACCCACACCGGGGGCCGCACACCATTTTCCCCAGAAGTAGAGGCCAAAGCCCAAAGACCCAGCAGCATCCGATTGGACCTGCAATTCTGCCTCTAGGAGCATCTGCTGCCTCCATAGGTTGCCCCAGTTGAAGGTGGACAGGAAATGGCTCCAAATTCCAAGGTCCTGTCTCATGTCCGCCATCACCCTAATGTGATAATGGGGGGGGGGGGGACAGGTTGCCCGGGACCTTACCATAGAGCCAGGACAGAAACGCTCTGCCCGGCACCACTACTCGGCAGGTGAAATTCAGACTGCCTATCAGACTCTGGAGCTGGCAGACAGTGACTTTTGTGGGTGCTAAGCAAGTCTTTATTGCCCCCGCTATGGAATCCAATTTGTCGTGGGGGAGGCGGGACTCTTGTCCGACTGTGTCTACCTCTATGCCTAGGAACGTGAGAACCATGACAGTCCCAACCATCTTTTCAGGGGCAAGGGGGACCCCCAGCTCCACTGCCACAGCATGGAATGTCCTGAGTAGGCACTCACATTTGCCCGTGCCTGCGCACCCCCAAAACAGGAAATCATTGATATAATGGATGTCAAAAAGGAAGCGCACCCTATGGCAGACCACCCAATTGAGTAATGAGCTGAACCTTTCAAAAGCCGAGCAGGAGATGGAACAACCCATTGGCATAGCTTTGTCAAACTAAAATTTTCCTTGGAATTGGAAGCCTAGCAGCTTGAAATCGGTGGGGTGGACTGGCAGCAGGCAGAAGGCAGATTTGATGTCACAGTTTGCCAAGAGTGCCCCAGGACCGCACTCCCAGGCCATGCAAATTGCCATGTCGAAGGATGTGTAGCGTACTGAACTGAGCTCCTCAGGGATGGTATAATTCACCGACTCCCCTCTGGGATAGGAGACGTGGTGGATGAGATGGTACTCTTCCGAGGTCTTTTGGGGCACCACTCCTAAATGTGACAAGTGGAGCGACTCCATGGGCAGGTAATCAAACAGGCCGGCCACCCTGCCTTCTACGATCTCCTTTTGGAGTTTGGCATGCACCAATGTCTCCAAACCTTTAACCGATTTAAAATTCTCCAGCCAAGCCCTCGCCTTAACTTGACAAGCCGGTATCCTGAAACCTTCCTTAAATCCCTCTACCATGTATTGTACCTCTGCTTGCCAGGGGCAGTCCCTCAATGCTCTGGCCAAAGCCCTATGATGTACTGGGGTTGGGGCCCTTGCTGCCACCTGCCCCAAACCCCCCTTGTGGGTATTTGGCTGGGGGCTTGCCTCTGGCCAAGGATCTAACCCTATTACAATGACAGGTTGGGTGGTTGCCCAAGCAGTGGGAACAGGAAAGTCGGAACTGGCAAGGGGAGCAGGTGCAACTCCCTGCCCCACTGTACTCCCAGCATGTGGACCCCTTCGCGGGGGGGGGGGGCGGTGCCCATCTGACTGAAAGGGTCATTCACTGGTGCAACCCCTCCCTTGACCAGGGCATGTCCGCTATCTGTGTGTGGGATGTTGCTGAGATTACTCACACACTCAACAGCATCAGCCTCGCACGGGCGGCCGGGGAGGTGGTGTAGCTATTGTTTTTAGGGAGGACTGGCCTGTTAGGAAGTATCCAGTTCAGGAGATTATGGGTGTAGAGGTCCTGCACGTGGTGTTCGATTTGGCTCGGGGCAAGCTAGGGGTGGTGCTGGTGTACCGGGCCCCTTCCTGCCCAGCGGCATCCCTTGCTGCTCTAGCAGAGCTGGCCTCGGAGGTGGTGTTGGGCTCCCCCAGGACTTTGGTTCTGGGGGACTTCAACATTCACGCCGATGCCGGTCTTGTTGAGGCGGAGCGGGAGTTCATGTCCGCCATGGCAACCATGAACTTGTCCCA
>QEPC01000412.1:16925255-16990482 GCA_003113815.1 Sphenodon punctatus | reverse complement strand
AAGCTTAACCCTGACAAGACGGAGGTGATGTTGGTGGGGAGAGTGAAGGGGGTGGTGGCCCCCCTGGTTGGGGGGGTTCGCCCTCCTGTAGCTCTGGAGGTTTGGAGTCTGGGGGTGATATTGGACGCATATCTGCATCTGGAGCAGCAGGTGGAGGCAGTCGCTAAGGCTGCCTTCCGCCAGCTATATCTAGTACGTAGGCTGCGTCCATTTGTCTCCGGCCCGGACCTGGCCTCCCTCATCCATGCCTTCATCACCTCGAGGCTCGACTACTGCAACACGCTCTACGTGGGGCTTCCCTTGTTCCTGGTTCAGAGGCTGCAGCTGGTGCAGAATGCGGCGGCTCGTCTTCTTACGGGGACGGGCCACCGCGAGCATATTACACCGGTGCTCCGAGCTCTGCACTGGCTGCCGATAGCGTGCCAAGCCAAGTTCAAGGTGCTGGTGATGGTTTATAAAGCCCTACACGATCTCGGCCCCTCATACCTTAGGGACCGCCTCGCCCTCCACGTCCCAGAGCGGCTCCTGCGGTCCACCAGGGGTGCCTTCCTGGAGGTCCCCCGTGTTAAGCGGGGGGCCACGATGGAGAGGGCATTCTCGGTAGTGGGACCGCGGCTGTGGAACTCCCTTCTCGAGGAAGCTCGCCTGGCCCCTAGCCTGTTAATATTCTGGCGAAACTGTAAGACCTGACTGTTCGCCCAGGCCTTTGGGAGGGAGGGTGGGTAGGGTATGGGTTTTTTTAGTTCCCCCACCTATTTTTGGTTTTTAGATTGTTTTACTAGTCCTGTTTGCTTGTTTTATAATATTGATGATAATTTTAATTGTTTTTATTGTGTTTTTAAAATGTTGTGAGCCACTCCGAGCTGCATGGCAGGAGGGGCGGGATAAAAGTTTATATATAAATAAATATAAGCCATAGGTCTTGAGCGTATCTATACCACCACAAACCAGGGGTGATGGAGACCCGTTTACTAAAGGCCTCATCATAGCAAAGCCATGCCCCCGGGTTACCTGTGTCGTTCGCACACCAAACGATATCCTGGTACTTCAACAGTTCGGTGGCATGCTCTGGGGCCATTTGCAACATAACCCCCATAAGGACCGAGAAGGCGACCGACCAGTTGGACCAGTTTCTGTCCACCTTAGGCCTCTTAAACTTCTCTTTCTCCTTACCTTCCTTCTTTGCATTGGGGTCAGGGATTGGATCACTAAAAAGGAGGGCGAACACATCTACGTACTCACCCTTCCAAATCTTATCCCTAGTAACATGCAACAAGTGAGCTCTGATGGGAGCGTTCACCTTCACATATCCCCCAGCCAGGGGTGCTGCCTCACGGGTCAGGGTGTACACGGGTCGGGGTGACATGGGGTGGCGTGGCATCCCTGCTCTGACCACACCTGGGCTATGTGTTGGTTAGCCCCTGCTCCCCCATGTAGGACCTGGCGGAGGTGCCCTTGTGTGTCGCCAGATGGGGGAACGGGGCATGACTGGGCAGGCCAGGGGACCCATGAACCAACTCAACCCAGTTGCTGTTGGTGAACAATGTCTCTGGCTCCACCCTGAGGATGCCCGGCACAGTATCTGCTGCAATGTGGTTCCCAGTCTCGCGACTGGGATTCCCCACCGCACCTACCTGAGGGTGATGCCGTGTCATGGTGCCAGCGGCGGGGACTAGGCAGATGGGTCGATGATCTGGGCTCTGCCTCGAGTACCTCCTCATCACTGTGTGCCTGCAGGGGATTCCTCTCTGTGATGGCTTGCACCGCAGCCTCCATTGGCTCCATGCGTCCCACAAAGTCCTGCAGCTGGTCCAGGATGGCCTGTGACAAGTCAGTTCTCGAGCAGCGCCATGGCGGGGCTGCCACACAGGGGCTGTTGGGAGACAATGCGCGCGGCCCCCATCCCCCGGCCATGGCGGAGGAGGAGTACCTGGTGGGGTTAACCTCCCGGACAGAGCTCGGGCCACTTGCCTCCCATACCCTGGAGGAGGGTCAACCTGCCGCTCTACCCTTCACAACTCCCAGGGAGGTCATCTGTATAGTGTGCAGGGGGTCACACCTGCCGCTCGGCATGCTGCGGGAGGGTGCCAGAGGGGGCTGACCTGCCCTGGAGGTGACACATCCCCCCTCCCAACCAGGGGATCAGGTGCTCCCCCTCCCCGAGGTGGGGTGACCGTGGCTGCTGGAAATGACTCCCACCCTCTATGGTGCCATGGAGGGGGGGAGGTGCAGATCCGCTTGCGGGAGGGCCAGCCTTGTTTAAGGTCATGCAGCAGCTCCTCACAACCCCCTATTCATTCCTGCAGGGAGGTCATAATGGCCTCCACCTGCTGCTGCCTTTCCTCCCTGCCCCCCACTGGGGGATGCCTCCCCATACCCCTCCTCTTTCCCTTACCTCTCCATCCCATCAAGGGGGGTGAGGGGGGTAACCAAAAAAAGGGGGGGCTTTCCAGCCCAGCTGTGTATCTTCAAGATGGCACCTCATATCAGCCCCACTCCTTCCGGCTTGCTGTGGGGCTCAAAGCCTGCTACGGGAGAGGGAGGTAAGGAGGACTGCTTTAGACCCTCGCTGCACAATCAGCACAAGGTGGGGGGGAGCTAGATCGTGCTCCCATTGACCGCGAGGTTGACTGCACTGGGATTGCAGGGGGGTGAAGCCGGAGCGGCTGCTCCGTGTTTCTCCTCCGATGAGCTTCGCGTGACTAGTCTCCACCGGGTCTTCAAGATGGCGTCCGCCGAGATCTTGCCTCACAAGACTCGGTCCACGCTCTGCTGCAGCCGCCAGCAGCACCTCTCTTCCCCCTAATGCGTCCTACTCCATCATGGGGGGCGGGGCAAGCCCCGTTCCCGTGCATGTGCCCCCCACCAGCAAGGCGGAGGGGAGGATAGGGCACACCAGAATGGGGATTCTGTCACCTGCAGTGCAGAAGGGAGCAATGTGTACACCACCACATCCAACCACCTTTGACTTCCTCAACCCATCCAACCACCTTTGACTTCCCCAACCCAATGGATCGAGTACCCATTCACAACTGGGTAGACTGGAGGCAGCTGTCCAGTATGAGACCAAGCAAGATTTGAACTCGCAGCTTTCAGGAATGGTAGTTGAGTGCCTTAGCCGCTCAGCCATCATTTAGTGTCCTGTAATGCTAGATAACAAATTCACAAATGACAAATACCTGAACAACCTACTGAATAATCAATTAAACGTTGTATGTCGACATTGTAAATGAGGCCAGACATTCACATTCAAATTCACACTTGGGGATTTGCAAAAAATTGTCAACTTAAAAGTTTTGTGACAAATGTTCTTTTCTTCTCTAATTTTTTATTATTGTCTCATCTGAGCTCTTGTATACACAGGCCATGGAATTTACCTTTGCTGTGGAAGAAAAACACAGGGAAGGAAAGCAATTTGCCCAAGAACACACAAGATGATCAGTGGCAGAGCTCAGAATACAAGCCGCCTCTCCTACATCCTCGTTCAATGCCTTATAAATTGGATCCAACCACTCCTTTCTACAGTAACAGTTAGAGCTGAAAGAGATAGGGGATTTGTTACCTATGGGTACCCACACAGGAATGCAGGAAGGGATCCTTGTATTACCTGTATACCTCTGTGGGTATTTATCAGTAGCAAATCCTCTACTTCATTGTTTGGGGTTATGAGAGTCCTAGGGTGGGGACAGTGGTGGGTGGATGGTGGCAACAATGAGGATGCATCAGGAGGGGCAGAATGAGATAGAAGTGGGGTCTGAAGGCCTGTTTTGAAGCCTTGGCTGGTCGCAACGTGGATGGACCTTAGAAGTGAACTGGAAATGCATTCCAATCCACTCCTAAGGCCTACACATCCTCCAGGAGGCCAGACTAGGCCTCAGAACAGGCCTACAGGCCTTGTTGTTTTTGCTCTGCCCTTACCACTACCCCCTGCCACATTTCCCCTGGGAGATCACTGCCTGCTGCTTACAGTGCTGCTATCTCTCACCCGCCACCTCTCCTCCTCTCCACTGCAACCCAGATAAGCTGGGGAAAAGAACAGGTGTGTTGAGAAAAGCTAAAATGGATCCCCACTTGGGTACTGCTTGGAAACTCCACAGTACCCGATCCATCAAAGAAAGGACGGGAACTGTGGAATTCGACAGGGATTCCCAGTTTTGCAAGTAACCATTTCAGCTCTAAGTGTCATCATCTGAGACCTGGGCCCCATGGGGCCACTGCAGGGAGTCCATTTCTTCTAGCCTCAGGACCAGTTCTCCTTAGGACCCAGGATGGGCTAATTCTGCAGGGCACTCTCCCCACCTGTGATTATTAACCTCCAAGAGTGATTGCTTCCTGTAGGGCTCTGGCCTCACCTCCCAACACCTAACTTACCGGGGTGTGGGAGCGGTGCCCTGCGGGAAGAGGCCACACTCATCGCTAACTCAGGCACAGGAACAGCATCATTGCCTCTCCCCATACAGACCTGCTGGTGCCATTTGTAAAGATCCTGTTGCCGGGGCCTTGCCGCCCAAGCTAAGGGTCTCGGTGGGTTAGTGGTGTGGCTCTAGTAGAAGCCTTTAGGGCAGCAATGGTAAAGAAAGACTGTGGGGGTGAGGCACTACTTCCCTTTCCCACAGGCAGGATTTACGCCCTGGGCAAGTACTTATTTTTTTTCTAAGCAAAGGGTGAGACTATGGACAGCAAAGTCATGGAGACCATGCATTTTATTTTCATCCTGGGCCTTGTAAATTCTACGGCCCACCCTGGTTGGAGACATGAGAGAAAGAAAGGAAGGAAGGAAAGAAGGAAGGAAGGAAGGAAGCTTTTTCTCCTATCCCTGGCTCAGTTTTTACCATACAGTGCAATGCAGATGAGAAAGAGGTTTAATTTTGGAAACTGTCCATGATATTTTTTATCAGGTCTGTGCCACGCATTGACAAGCACACACTTGGATAACTAATCTCTTTGGAGCTTTTCTTTTAAATATTAATGCCATTCATTTACATGTCATTTTCATTTGATCCTGACCCTTTCTTCTAAGCCCACACCTGCTCTGAAGCCATGGGACAACTGGTTATAAAATGGCATTTGTCTCTTGCTCGGGCTGATTTAACAGCAGAGATGTGGATGGGGCTTCTCCGGAGGGACGCCTAGTGCAGGTTTATGGAGGAGTGGGTTAAGAGACACAAATATATTCACAAACAGCAACAACAAAGCAGGATTTACTGCGACAGGCCACTGAGCATCTGAGTTATGATGAAGACTGTGTCAGTAGAGCTTTTTTCAATGCTCTTTTGTTTAAGGTTGATTAGAGCTGCTTAGGTGGAGAGCACAGTTTCGTTCAGCAGTTGATGAACACAAGCACAGTGGCTGTGTAGAATTTGTGTTGCCATCCTTGCTGAAAAATAAAATAAACTCCTCCATTTCATCCTGGAGTCAGAATACTAGAGTTTATGTCAGAATCTAAAGGAAGGCCCTTGTTTTACAGGGAGGAAAATGTGTTAGGGCTGCTTCAAAACAGCCATTCTGAATCTGGAATGTTTCCGTAAAAGATGGCAAGAAACTGTTCTTCATTGCCACAGATGGCAAGACTAGAACTAAAGGGCTTAAATTACAGGAAGGTAGATTTTGTAGGGATGTGCGAACACCGGGGGGTTCGGGGTTCGGCCCGTTCGGGGTTTGGCCGAACCCGAAACCATTCAGTTTGGCCCGTTTGGGCGGGAGGAGAAGTTTTCCCTCCCCCTTCCAGGCTGCGCGGATGGAAGGGGAGCCGGGGAGCACCTCCCCCTGCACCCTGCTCAGCCTTGTAAAAAAAATTGTAACCCCCCACCCCAGGGATCGCCCTACCTGGTGGTGCCATGTCTCTGGCCCTGGGTCCAGCGGCAGTGGGTCCGGCAGTGGGTCCGGAGGCAGAGCGCTTCAGGCCGCTACTAGGCCTTCCAGGTCAAACTGGAAGGCCTAGTAATGGTCTGAAGCACTCCGGAGCGCCACCACCGCCGGACCCGCCGCTGAGGCAGCGGTGGCGGGTCCACCCGTGGCGGCGCTCCGGAGCACTTCAGGCCACTACTAGGCCTTCCAGTTTGACCCGGAAGGCCTAGTAGTGGCCTGAAGTGCTCTGGAGCATCGCCGTCGCTGGACCCGCCACCGCTGCTGCTGCCGCGAGCGCCGGGTCTGGGGCCAGAGCCCCGGCACCACCAGGTAGGGTGATTCCTGGGGTGTGGGGGTTAAAAAAAAATTACAAGGCGGGGCAGGGTGTGGGGGGAGGTGTTTCCTGGCGCCCCTTCCACCTGCGCAGTCTGGAGGGGGGAGGGAAAACCGCCCCCCCTGCCCAAATGAGTTCCCCCCCTGAACACGTTCGGGCCAAACGGGCCAAACTGAATGGGTTCAGGTTTGGCCAAACCCCAAACGGGCTGAACACCAAACCCCCCGTTGTTCGCACATCCCTACAAAATCTACCTTCCTGTAATTTAAGCCGTTTAGTTCCAGTCTTGCAATCTGTGGCAATGAAGAAAAGTTTCTTGCCATCTTTTACGGACCCGCCGTCGCCAATGCCGCTCCCAGACCCCGGGGCCGGAGCCCCGGCACCACCAGGTAGGGCAAGCCCTGGGGTGGGGGATAGAAAATAATTAAAAATTACGAGACTGGGCAGGGTGGGGGGGTGCTCCTGGTGCCCCTTCCACCCACGCAGCCTGGAAGGGGGAGGGGGAGGGAAACCCGGTTCCTCCCTACCCCTGCGCCCCGCCCAAACCGGTTCGGAACCCGAACTTTTTTTGGCCGGTTCAGGCGGGGGGCGGTTCGGATTCAGGGTGTTCGCAAACTGTCCGAACACCCCAAGTTCGGGCTGAACCCTGAACTTCCGAACCGCATTCGCACATCCCTAAGATTTTCGTTAAATAGTAAGAAAAAAATCCTAACAGTAAGAGTTATGTGGCAATGGAACAAGCTGTATAGGGAGGGTTGTAGACCGTCCTTCACTTGAGGTTTTCAAAATGAGCCTCGTCAGGGATGATGTCTCTATAATCATCCTACATCCAAGCAGGGAGTTGGACTAGATTACTCTTGGGATACCATCCAACTCGAAGATTCTACCTGCAAAGTTTATTCACATATTTGTTCAAACAAATAGCACTGTAGCAAGGTTGTTGTGTAACAGTAGGGCACAGCACCGGACAAATTTAACAAATTTCTAAACCTGAAATTCCAAATAAGAGCATAAGAACATAAGAAGTGCCATACTGGGTCAGACCAATGGTCCATCTAGTCCAGCATCCTGTCTCCGACAGTGGCCAATCACAGTGACCAATCACACCAACAGGTCACAATGGGGGATCCATTCCTGTTGTTTTCCCCCAGATTCCGTCATGTTCCCTGATCCTGTCTGGCTAATAGCTGCTAATGGACCTATCTTCCAGAAACTTGTCCAAACCTCTTTTAAACGCAGCTGTAGTACTGGCCCTTACCGCAGCCTCTGGCAGTAGATTCCACAACCCAATTATACTTTCTTTTATTTGTTTTAAACTTGCCACCCAGGAGTTTCATGGAGTGTCCCCTAGTTCTAGTACTAGCTGGGAGGGTAAATAACTGCTCCTTGTTTTTTAATTCCACCCCACTCATGATTTTATAGACCTCTATCCTATCTTCTCTCAGTCGTCTCTTCTCCAAGCTGAAGAGCCCCAACCTACCAAGCCTCTCCTCATACAGGAGCCCTTGATCATTTTTGTTGCCCTTCTCTGCACCTTTTCTAGTTCAGCTTTGGGTATCTTTAGACATAGCGTCAATGGGTGTCTGAATGCATGTTTTGACCTTGATATGAACACTGGTTTGGACCTGTGTTCACCATGTGGCACTACTTAGACACACATCCTATCTTAGGGCAAATCAGTGTTTTGCTCATCACCTGATGTCAGCGCACAAGCGCTGTTGCCTTGTTCCCTGTGTTGTACTTGCTAACACACCACTGTGTTGAACCCGCTAACATGCAATATCATTAGACACAACATTGGCCATGTGTTCAGCTGAAACATGCAAATTGTCCTTGTGATGCAATGGTGTCCACTAGTGTGTTCAGTGGGTGGCCAAATTGGTGTTGGGATTGTTATGGTGCGCTGCTTATACACAACAGCCAAACACATGCTTAGGAGTTTTGACACCCAAACTTTGTTATGTCTAAAGATGCCCTTTGTCCTTTTAGAGATGGGGCGACCAGAACTGCACACAATATTCAAGGTGTGGTTGCACCATTGGTTTATATAGAGGCATTATGACATCCTCTGTTTTATTCTCTATCCCATTCCAAATAATGGCTAACATTCTGTTTGCTTTTTTGACTGCTGCCGCACACTGCGCTGTGGATTTCATTGTATTGTCCACAACCACTCGCAGATCCTTTTACTGAGTGGTAACTCCCAGCATTGTGTATGCATAGTTTGGATTATTTTCCCCTACGTGCATCACTTTGCACTTGTCCACATTAAATCTCATTTGCCATTTAGATGCCCAGGCATCCAGTGTCGTAAGACCCTGTTGCAGTTCCTCACAATCTGCTCGTGTTTTAACTACCTTGAATAACTTGGTGTTGTCTGCAAATTTGATCACCTCACTTTTAACACCCCTTTCCAAATCATGAATGAATACATTAAACAGCACTGGTCCCAATACAGATCCCTGGGGCACACCACTTTTGACAACTCTCCATTGTGAAAACTGACCATTCAGTCCAACCCTTTGCTTTTTAACCAGTTTCTGATCCATAGTAAGACACTACCTCCTATCCTATGACATTTTCATTTTCTCAAGAGTCTCTCATGAAGGACCTTATCAACTGCTTTCTGGAAATCCAGGTACACTATATCTACTGGGTCTTCTTTGTCCACATGCTTATTTACACCCTCAAAGAATTCCGACAGGTTAGTGAGGCATGACTTACCTTTACTAAATCCGTGTTGACTCTTTCCCATTAAGCCATGCTTGTCAACATGCCCTATAATTCTGTCCTTAATGATGGTTTCCACCATTTTGCCCAGCACAGATGTCAAGCTTACTGGTCTGTAGTTTCCAGGATGATCGCCTCTGGATCCCTTTTTAAATAGCGGGGTTACATTTGCCACCCTCCAGTCCTCAGGTACAGTGGCAGATTTTAGTGACAGGTTACACATTAGTCTAACAGTAGGTCTGCGATTCCATATTTGAGTTCCTTCAGAACTCTGGAGTGAATGCCATCTGGCCCTGGTGACCTGTAAACGAAGGAAACAAAATAACAAAGCAAAGTAACTGATGGTACCAAAATTAAATAATGAAAATGGAAGACTGAATTCAATGAATTCGGTTTTCACTTCGACTGTTTGCTTCTGCACTAGTGTACTGCATTGTTAGAATTTTATCACATAAGTTTCTTCTTGGAGGCCATCATGCACCATGATTTTTCCATTGACATTTTATTACTGCATCCAGTAATGAGTAATTCCATTAGTATTTGCTTCATAGAATGTCTCCTTAAATAAACACTGAAGCTTTTACAGTATCCATTGCTTCATCTCTTTCCCTAGGAACAGAACACATTTTCTTTTAATCCCCAAGCTTAGTGTGGTCAGGAAAAAAAACACGGGGGGGGGGAGGAGGGAGAGAATCAGAAAATCAGAAAAGCCGCTTATTGAACTTCCCAAGTTATCCAGCTTGAAAACAAACATGCTTCTATCTCTTTAAATCTGCTTCCTTGTAACCACAAACATGTATGTTTTTCAGAAAGCTCTGGAAATTGTACTGGACCCCAGGGAAGGTACCAAGTGGAAACCCTGATACCTTGAGATTAGAACTCTACTAGTCCTGAGGTACAATGTGCTGTTTGTAACAATTATAATAATACACCTGTACTACCATTGTCAGCGTGGAGTAGCCACATGGGGTCTCATTAGTATTGTATTAGGACTACATGGGGAAAAGGATAATGGCCCATAATGAAAAATGCCAAATTTTCTATATAATAAAAATGAACTTGATTAATGAAAATCACTTTCAGGGAAAGAGTTACATCGTTGTTAGAAATAAAAAATGATGTATTAATCCGACACTCTTACAGATGGTCCCAACCTCCTGACAACTGCTATTCATTTGAGATGCTATTAGCATGCATAATTATGCTAATTAAGTTGTAATTAAGCACCAATTCTTCAGAGGGCTTTTTTTGTCTATCATTTAATACAACTCAGCTTCAAAGAGTGCTTAAAGCTTTACACTGTGTTTTCAACGTGAAAGGGGTTCCCAAGTTTCTTAGTAGAGGCGCGACAGCTGAACTGTGGAAGAGGGCCGATAATCTTTGTTTTGGTCAATGGAAAGCCAGTAAATACAAGCAAGGCCTGCCAATTGTTGATAAAATAATTAAGACTTTCCACTAAAATGGCATGGTTCATATGGCGACAATTACAAAAAGAAGGAAAATTGTATAATTACCCATGGAGCCAATGCCAGTGGCCTGCTTTGTCTGACGCCCCTTAATTTAAGTGGAGGGCTTTGCTGAGAAACAGGCTGAAATAAACAAAATTAGTGGCACAAGCGAACAATGGCATTTTGTTCCACCAGTTAGTCCTGTTGACTTCACATGGAAGCCCTAAGGTATCCTTTATTGGAGAGAATTATTTATTGTTTATTATGAATAATAATTCCAATGTAACATTGGCAGATGATACAAAACTGGCAGGGGTTGCAAACATTTTGCAAGTCAAGATTAGAATACAAAATGAACTAAAGGTCTGGGCTAATAGAAATAAAATGAGATTTAACAAAGACAAATACAGACTACTGCAGATAGGAAGAAAAACCCCCAAAGAGAACCACAAATATAAAATAAGGGATCACTGGCTAGGCAGTAGCATGGCAGAGAATTATGGAGGATCGTAAACTGAAGATGAGTTAGCCATGTGATGCTGCTGCACAAAAGGCAAATGCCATTTACTGCTCCATTAATAACAAGTGCATCATATACAAGATGTAAGAGGCAGTATTGCGGCTTTACCTGGTGCTGGCGAGACCTCATCTGGAGTGTTGTGTCCCGTTCTGAGCACCCCTCTTCAAGAAGGATGTAGACTAGGGCTGAAGTAAGAATCCCGTGTGTTCTTGGAAGAACACGCGAGATTCTTGCAGCCCCTCACAAGATCTCGCAATTCTCAAACATTTCGGATGTGCTTTGCACATTCACAAAATAGCGGCCGCGGCCATTTCTACACATACGCAGCTCCAACAGCCAACTTGCCCATGCACAGAGTCTTTTCTGAGGGTTCTTGAGAATCTCATGAGATTCTTGAAACCCTAAAAATGTTCTGCACATGCGCTAAAGGGCTGCCGGAGGCCACGCATGCGCAGAAATGGCCACGGTGGTCAGTTTGTGAATGCGCAGTGCCATTTTTTGGCCGTGCAAGTTTCACACAAGAACCTGGGTCAAGAATTGGCCAATTCTCGACCCGTTCTCATTCTCACAAGCCTCAGCCGAGATTTGGCGAGAATGCGAGGGCAAGGTTTAGCCCTAATGTAGACATTCAAATTGGAGACAATTCAGAGAGGAGCAACAAAGAAGATAAAGGGGCTGGAGGACAAGCCATATGAGAAAATGCTAAAAGAAGTGGGTACATTCAGCCTATAGAAAAGAAGACTAAGAGGAGCAGTTTTCAAATATCATAAGATGATGCATTTGTTCTGCAATGTCACAGAAGGCAGAACAAGAGGGAATGGGCTTAAATTGCAGCACTGTAGATTTTGTCTAAATATTAGGGGAAGCTTCCTAACTGTGGGAACTACTGGGCAATGGAATATTCCGCCCAGGGAGGTTGTGGAATCTCCTTCTTTGTAAGGATGGGCGAACAGAGCACGATACGGATGTTCAGATGTTCGGTCGTTCGGTTCGAAACCCGAGTTCGGGTTCGATGGTTCGGTTCAGCCAAGTTCGGTTTGGCCGAACTTTGCCGAACATTCAAAAACAGCGAAACCAAAACTAAATCGAAACTGAAACCTAATTTTTGGCCCTGGAAAGTCGTTTTTCCTGCCCCTGAACTCATCCAAACTCATCCGAACACAACTGAACTGTTCGGTCGTTCGAGAGCTTGGTTTGGACATTTGGTTTGCACGTACGAACAGACCGAGTTCGGTCCAAACTCTGAACATCCGAACCGCATTCACCCATCACTTCTTTCTTTCTTTCTTTCTTTCTTTCTTTATTTATTTATTTATTTAGTCAATTTATATCCCACCCCTCCTGAGAACAGCTTGGGGTGGGAAAACCTTCTTTGGAGGTTTTCAAAACCCATCTGGATACACCTCTGTCCATGATGCTGTAGGCAGGGATCTCCTGCTAGGTAGCAGGGGGTTGAACTAGATGTCCCTTTGATATCG
This sequence comes from Sphenodon punctatus, assembly GCA_003113815.1. Lineage (NCBI taxonomy): Eukaryota > Metazoa > Chordata > Lepidosauria > Sphenodontia > Sphenodontidae > Sphenodon > Sphenodon punctatus. The sequence continues at coordinate 16,978,125 of QEPC01000412.1, read as the reverse complement.
CTTGCAATCCTAAAATTCTATGATTCTATGAATATGAAATTAGTTTGAGCACCTCTTACATTGGGTGCTTTCAGACGTTACGAAATCACAGTGAACCACAGTGAACCACACACAACCCCGCAGCGGGGCCAAAGGGCCCTGAACGTCTGTTCAGCGGGCGCCAGATGTTCACCACAGACAATCCCCAGCAGGGGACAATATTAACCACCCTTCCGGAGGTTCAGTCTGGACCATATCCAAAAGGGTGGTCAAAGCAATTCCCACCAGGAAACGACAAAACGTAATGACTGAACGGCAACCACCAGCTGAAATCAAGCAAAACAATTCCCATCTGGGGACAATGCACGCAGCATCGCTGCCAGGCAACAGGCAACAACACAGGCTGGGGAGGGAGATTTAAAGGGCACACAGCAGCAGAGGGACGTGGTGGGATGGAGCAAGGCAGAAGGGAGAGAAGAACAGAGGGCGAGCGAGCAAGAGAGCAGGGGGAGGAGGAGGTGCAGGCGGAGGAGGTCATCATGCTGCACATGGAGGGGGTGAAGGGAAAGCAGCAGCAGCAGCAGGCAGGACAGGCTGCCCCGGAGTTGACAACTGGTCCAGGGGAAGAGGCACCCCGGAAATGGGTAAGGGGAATGAGGGGGGGCAGTGGCACAGGGGCACCAAGGGGGGGTGGGCCAGCAGGAGGACGGAAAGGGGGAGGGATGTGGGTCTGAGGCAACCCGGCAACCAACACCCCCCCTTACGACCCACAGACACAGAAATGGGCCTGGGAGCCCGAGCCCCCGGAGGAGATGGGTGGAGGGCATGCGAAGGAGGAGGACCAGGAGGAGGAGGACCACCAGGAGGGCCCATGCAGGAGATGGCCTTACCACCGAGCGGGGCACAGGGAAACCCAGGACTTCATAAGGATCTGGGGGACCCTGGAGCACTAGCTGGAGCTAGCCGTGAACCAGTGGAATGAGCACGTGTACCAGGAGATCGTGTGGGATATGGAGGCGGCGGGGCACCACAGAACAGTGGCCTAGTGCCGTTCAAAGATCAAGGAGCTCAAGAGGGGGTACAAGGCCATTAAGGACAACAACCGGCGATTCGGCCAAGGATCCCGGACCGCCCCCTACTATGACGCCCTGGACCGCATCCTTCACTTGAAGGACTCCATTGTTGCCCTGTGCCTCTTGGGGAGTGCCGTGGTCCAGAGCAGGGAACGGACCAAGGTACCCCCTCCCCTTGCTTCCCCGTGAGAAGGCACCGGCTTCAGGAGCCCTGCCCCCCAAAAGGAGCACCCGGGGACCTCAGGGACCAGCAGGAACCACTCACACACCAGCGCCGAGAGCCCCCATTCAATGTCTGACACGGGGGGATCCAAGTCTGGCACACAGGTCATCCCCAACTAGGGGACACAGAGGGACCACAGCAACACCGAGGGGCCAGCCTCGGAGAGATCAGACAATGACATCAAGGGTAAGTAAGCGAGTGGCAGACTGGAGGGGACAGGCCAAGAGGGGAAGGGGGGCACACCAGCCACGGGGCCACCCCCAGCAACTCCTGACACCCCAGACCATGGAAAGGGGGTCAGGGGGCCACCGGGGACACAGTCCACCTACCCCCACCCCAACCGTCCCATATCTTCACAGGTCATGGCACGCCCCAGCACCCGGGACAAGCAGGTGAGGGGGATGGTGGCGAGCAGCCCCAGGAGCAGCCAGAGGTCCCAGGTGAGGCCACTCGACGAGTGGGGGGAGAGGGGGCTGGGGGAGGCCAGGCAAGGGAACCCAGCCCACGTGGTGTGGGGGAGAAGGAGCCCGGACGCAGGGGGCCACAGGTGGAGAGAACCTGCCAGCCACCTGAGGGGGGGGCTTAAACCCCCCAGCTGTGGCACGGGATGGGGGGTGGGAGGCTGGGGTGCCTAACTAACCCCTACTGTGCACCCCAACAGGGCAATCCGTCAGGTCCCAGCAAGCCGACCCCATGCCCCGGCGCAGTGGATGAGGGAGCACCGTGCATGGGTACAGCACCAGAGGGAGGTGCATGTGGAGGACATAGTCCGCAGCACCACCGAGCAGGGCGAGCGGATAAAGCGGCCATTGACCACATGGAGGCAGCCACCGAAAGGGCCGTGCAGCAAGCAGAGGCAAGGGACCGGAGGCTGCAGGCGGAGGTGCACCTCGAACAGAGGTGGGAATTCCGGAAGCACAGCAAGCAGGTGGAGGTATTTGGGTGGATGGAACAGGCCATCGACCGGATGGTGAGGGAGCACTCTGCCAAGATGGACCAGTCCCATGACATTGGCATCTTGCTGCTCCTGGATGCAGAGACCATGAGTGCCTACGTGATGGTCACTGCCCTGCCAGGCAACCTGCCTTCCCCGGCCCTGATGCTGGGCCCTTCAGTGCCCACCACCACCGCCCCAGCCATCAGCACGCCCGCTGGGCCCATGCATCCGCCTACCGGTCCCTGTAGGCCTCCAGAGGGAGCAGCCGCCCAGGGGGGCCCTTCTGGCCCCGGGTCCGCTCACCCTTCCAACAACGCCTGCCCCTCAGAACACTGAGGCATCCCAGGACACTGTCGGGGACACGGACAGTGAGGGGGAGGGGAGCTCCCACAGCTCCACGGCAGCCACAGGGCAGCCGAGAAGGAGGCCTTGGAGACGGGGGGAAGGGGGGAAAGCGGGTGAGTGGCCTGAGGAGGGGGAACAGCACCAGAAGATGGGATGTGGTGGTGGTGATGGTGAGGTGAACTGTAGGAGGTATTCACAATAAATGTATGGACACCACAGTCGCAGTTCTTTATCTGTTCATGGGCCCGGAGCTGGGGGTGTGAGGGCATCTAGGGGCACGCCCAGAGTGCTGGTGGGGGCCCCGGGGTGGTGGAGATGGTGGTGCAGGGCCTCACGCCTCAGCCTCCCGGCTGATCCGTCTAGCCAGGGCAGCACAGATGCGCTTTGTGTTCCGGTACTCCCATGGGTTCTCTGCATTCACATAGAGAGGCACGGGGCCAGGGGGGCGCCAGGGCACGGGGTGGTCTAGGGCAGTCCCATCGGTCTCGCACACGTTGTGCAACAAACAGCAGGCTCTGATCACCAGGGCCGAGGTCTCCAACATGTAATCCAGCCAGTCTGCAAAGCACCACCAGCGCTGTTTGAGGGCCCTGAAGGCCCTCTCGGCCATGGTCCTGCTTGCACACAGACAGGTATTGTACAGTGCCTCCACAGGGTTCCTGGCAACCGGATAAGCCTTCATCAGCGACTGGGTGAGTGGATAGGCCGGGTCCCCCAGGATTCAGGGGGGCATCAGCACCCCCTCAATTCATGTCATCCCCATGTCCGCGAAGTCCGCGTGGTACATCCAGGCATAGAAGGGAGAGATGGTCATGATTCGGGCATCATAGCTGCAGCCAGAGTGGCCCGTGTAAATGTCTATGAACCGCCCCCGGTGGTCCACGACCGCCTGCAGCTGCAGGGAGTGGTACCCGTGTCGGTTGGCATATTCTGTGGCCTCCCCATCAGATGGGTGGAGGAACTCAATGTGGGTGCCGTCCACGGCGCCCATGCAATTGGGGAATCCTTCAGCCATGAAGCAAGCCATCATGGCCTCCTGGTCCACCAGCTGGATCGCTAGGTCCAGGAGTACGCCCTCCACTGCCTCGCAGATGTCTCTCAGGATACCAGCGACGGTGTTCTCCCCGATGCCGAAGTGCTGCGAGACTGACTGGCAGGAGTCGGGAGTTGCTAGGGCCCAGACCCCAATGGCCACCCGCTGGACCATGGGAATGGGGGCCCACATGGGGGTGTGCTGCTGCTCCAGCCAGGGCATTAACAGCTCCGCAAGTCGCAGGAGGCTGCACCTGTCCATCCGAAAGTGCACTCTCCAGGTGGCCTCGTCCCATTAAGCCAGCACCCTGGCCCACCACCCCTGTGCTCACTCTGTGACCCATACCCACCGAGCAATGGACATAGCAAGCTGGACAGAGTGGCCCATGGTCTCCCTCCGGCACTGGAGCTGGCCAGCTGCATCGCGGAGCATAGAAGCCCACTTCCGGGCGTGGATGAGGGCCTGTCAGGCCATCCTGGACACCCGCAGGGCCCTGAGCCGGACCAGGGAGCGCCTGCACCCGTGGTGGGCTCTCCAGGCTCTAGCAGAGCTCCTGGCCATGCACACCCACAGCCGGGTGCCCAGGTGCACCTCTGTGGTCTGGATGCGCAAGAGGTCCATGTGCGAGCGGTACCACTCTGCGCAGACTGCTAGGTGCATCCCGCAAGCACCCAGCTGTCCAAGCTCCATGGTGAAAGGTGCCCTGGGTGGGTTGAAGCCGCACCCATTATAAACTGCTGCCTCTGTCACCCCACCTCCAGGTCGCACCCTGGTGACCAGGCGGGGGGTCCCGGGTCACATCTTCCCCCCCCCGGCTGGATGGCCTAGCTCCTGCAGGGCAACCGGGGCAGGGAGGCAGTGGGCATCCCATTGCACACACCTGCGGTCCCTGCATGGGGCCTGACGCATGGTCCAGCCTGCGCCCGGGCATGCGGGAAGCAGCTGCATTCCTGCTGTCATCACCTCCCACCTCTCAATGTTGACTGCCCATTGTCCTTGCCACCCTGTTTAGTGTGTAGGCTGTCCTGTATGTGTGCTTGGTTCCAGCAGCTGTGCTGGGTCTGCACCCCATGCCTCGCTCATTTGCCTTGCCATGTTGTGGCCTCTGGCCTTATCGCTTGGCCTTGGAGCTCCCCTGCTTCCCCTCCTGTCCTTCCAGGGATTGTGGGGCCCCTCTTTCCTTGCATTTAGTATCATCCACTTGTTGGACCATGGCTGGCAGCGCTTCCCCAGGGCTCACAGGCCCCACCACCCCAGGCACCCCCCACAGCTGGACCTTCCACGAGACCATGGCCCTGTGTGACCTGTGGCATTCCCTGGCCGTGCAATTGCTACTGAGTTGCCAGGACAGCCTCACAGGTGCCTATGCGAGTCTGAGCTCCGGCCTGCACTACTTTGGCTATGAGGCGAGCGCCCGCAATTGCCGGCTGCATGCGGAGATGCCGGGCCTACGTCCCTTTCCCGATTGGTGCATCCTGGAGATGAGGTGCTCACATGTGGGGTGGTCCACTGCTGAGACCGTGTCTGCTCTCTCTGTGTGCAGCCTGGCCACCTACACAGTCTGTCTGGCAGAGGGGGGCCTTGTTCTGACCGTGTCCTTCTTTGGCTGTGTTCACGGGGACCGTGAGTACCAGAGGTCACATGGGGCAGTCTATCACCACCTGTTGGAGCTCGGTCACCTTCCGTGGCCCCCGGCTGCTGACTATGGCTTGTCGGAACCCACTGTGGTGGATCTGATGGCGCTGGCTGGTGTGTGGTCCCACTCTGATGTCCAAGTGGGACTCGCCATGCAGGATCTCTTCGAGGCGTACTACCTCATCACCCACCACATGTCAGCGCTGGGATACCATTGGGGTATACTTCAGTGGTCCCACTTTGTGCACCTGGTGGACCAACCAGCCCTGGGCCCCTTCATGGTCCCCTGAAGTTGGCTGTGAGGCCCCCTGTGCCTTCCGGGTCCTGGATGCTGGCCCCGCTGTGAGCTCCCACCTCCGTCCTGATGCTGTGAGTTGCTGCTCACTCCTTCCATGTTGTCTGGGGCTTGCTGCTGTGCAGGCTGATTAATGGGGTTCTGCTGCCCCTGTCTGTGGCTATGGACCCCCTCTGTGCCCCCCCGTCTGCCTCTGCAACCGGCGTCCCGCTCCGTGGCTGCCTTCTCCTGTGGCTGTGTCATGATCTCCGAACCAGCTCCCAGCACCCCGGCTGCTGTTGTCCTTCATAGTCTGGCTGTGATCCCTCCTGTGCCTGTGCCTCCCTGCCCCCTTGGGTGACTCTGTGACCATGGGGGTTACGGGCCCCTGGACTGCGCCTCCCGGCGTCCTCCCGGGGGTGTGTGGACTGGCTGCACTGCTCCTCGGCTCTGGCTTGCCTCCATCCCATTCATCGCACCCTCGTCGGAGCGTGAGGTCCCTGTCTGCCTCCTGGACCATTCCTGGGCCGCTCACTGGTCCGTGTGGCCTCCTCCTGTGCCTGTGCTCTGCCCCGAGGGGTCCCCCCATGCCAGGGCTGCCTGTGTAGCTGTGGAGTTGCCTGGGCTGCCTGTGCTGTTGTCGGGGTTCTGGCTGCTGTTCCCCGTGTCCTGCCTTGCCCCCGGGCTGATCCCCCCGGCTTCCCTGGCCCCGGGTCCCCCCTTCGTCCCCCCTGTGCCCATTGTGCCGAGTGTGTTGTTCATCCTGCTGTGTTCCCCTTTCCCTTTCTTTCCCGTGCATGTGTGTATTTGCCCGGGCGTGTGTTTGTTCTGTGTGTTCCACTGTGCCCTCATTGTCTCTGTGCCTGTTGTGTGTGCCGCCTCAGCAGCTCTTCTCCCTCCTCCCTCTCCCTTTCCATTATCCTTGTGTGGGCATTTCCTTTTGGCCCTTCTGGATTCATTTGCCCTCTGTCGGCCATGTCTGCCTCCCGCCCCTCCGCCGTGCCTTCTGGGTGTTTTGACCACGGCCTGGAATCGGCGTCACGTCTGTTGTGCTGCCCCGGGCCGTGGTCTGTCTGGCCGATTCCCTGCCGTGGTCCCACTCCCATCACGTCTGTTTGGGGCCTTCCTGGACAACAGGGGGTGGTTGTTTGGCTTGCCACCACTGGGAATCCACTGTGGTGATTCGGGAGCCCATAACGTCTGAAATCACCCATTGAGCCTTGTCCCATTAGTAAATGTTTGACCTAATTTCTACCTTGTCTGACAGAGGGGAAGATGGCTCACTGGTAAGTAAGTATCCAAACTTTGGTAGCTTAGGAATGAGAATTACTGTTTCATAGGGGTGGGAATATCGGCATACTGGATTTCTAACATTGGCCAATTTACCGGGTTTTTTACATTGCAGCTATTGAAATCAATGGTCACAATAATAAAAAAAACTGTAAACCAGCCAATGTTTAAAAAACGGTATGCCGATACCGGTAAATCCGATACCAGTAAATCTGGTATCCGGTATTCTCCCTGGTGTCCCACCCCTACTGTTCTGTATTAATATTTAACTGCCTGGAACAGGTTGCTACGGGTTATTCAGAAGCAACCCATAATTGCACCCTGCCAGTTACAGATCTGGAGTTCTGTATCCATATTTTTCCCCACCCCATCTCCCAGGCCCCCTGAGTGGTATTTACTACTTACCTGCCTCAGAGACTTTGACTGAAGCACTGCCTTTGTCATGTGGGCTTCAGAAGACTCCCTCACCATTCTGCTCCAGAATGTGCATGTGCAAAATGGCCACTCTCCTTAACCGAAATCAGCTTGGCAACCACCATTTTGGTTAAGGTTGGTGGCCATTTTGCACATGCACAATATGGAGCAGGAACGCCACCATGGTAAGGGAGTCTGAAGGAGCCCCCACAGCAGCGGCAATGCTTCCATCAACAGAATCAAGTCTTTCTGAGGCTGGTAAGTACCACTCCAGGGGCCCTAATAACAATAGAGGCACCTGGTGAGGAAATATGGCCCCTTTTATAGCCAAGAAATCTCAAGGTCCATCATCTCCTCTCTTAGGACAGACGCCGGATTTAGCTTTGGGGCCCTCTGCACAGAACTACTCCTTCATAGATCATTTTCTGAAGGCAAAAGTACTACGATGGAAAAATGCAGAAACCAAACAAACCACTGACTCACAATGGCTGGTAATTCACTCTTCTCTCTCCATCTGTTGGAGCTATGCTAGGGGGTACTCAGAAACCTGGATTATTAGAATCCACCCCCTGCAAAAAAATCTCTCCCTCTTTTAGATCCAGTTCTTCAATTCCTACTTGGGCAAATTTCCAGCCTCAAGAAGCCAAAGGGAGATTTTATTTGTAACTGATTCAGCTGATTACGCGCAAAACTGAAATGGCAAATGGCTTAGGGGAAGAATTAAGGTCCTGATAAAAAAAAAATGAAAATATGTTCTCTGTGTGCAAGTTGAGACTGCAAATATCGAGGCTTGGCCAATTTCCTGAGACCTGAACATTTGACTCCAGTCTCCATGTGAGCAGCCCAGAAGACCAAAGAATTTCACTTTATTTGAGATGGTTTTACTATCATCCCCCACCCAAACATAAAATACACAGCCAATAAAACCTTGATCAACACGGTGTGATTTGATTTCCATCACTTAGAACAAGTGCTAAGTGATGTGTAAAAGGGAGGATAAAAACATGCAAATTATGGACAATATAACGTAAAGCCTCCACCCCACGCACACACATCTTGGCATAAGCGGAACTGGTTGCTGTTATTGACCAAATTAGTTTATCTGAAATACTATTTTCTGGTTGACAAGTTGGCTGTTGCTTCTTTTAATATAGTACAGGGGTAAGGAGCATCTGGCCCAGGGGCCAAATGTGGCCCACAGCTAAACTCATTGGGCCCCTGGATCCAGTACCTATCCCCAAGGACTGAACGTCTGAGATCAGGAGTAAGGAAGCAGAGATGAGGACATGCATAAAAGGTTAGGAGACAGATCTACGGCACAAATCCACAATCTGAATCTTCCTCTTTCTGAGCACCCCTGTAAATCCCCATGCCCCTGCTTCCAAGTGTCCTTAGAGACTGTACAGACTTTTAAGGTGGCCCCCAAGAAGGAAAAGAGACTCCGCACTAGGACTGAAACCAAAATTTAAACCTGGTTCCGATTCCATCAGAACTGAGTGTTTCTTTCAGTCCCGTTGGAACTCAGACTGAACCGGGTGCGGGGAATGGCCTTTTGTGCGTGAACAAAATGACAGCAGCCATACAAACAGATAGTCTGTGCCTGCACACGTCCACAATTACAGCTTCCATTTTGCACACGTGCAAAACGGCCCAGTTGGATTTCATGGCTGTATGCACATTTGTGGTACATATGTTTCCAGTTACCTGACTGTACTTTGCATCACGGCTATAAATACATTCATATATTTATACGCTCGTTTTTATCTGACGGGATCTGAAAATCCGACCCTCTGTGGTTTAAATTTTGCCCTGAAGCTATCCAGATATTTAAAATAGCTGGGAGAAAAATATCACTCCAGCAGTGAACACTGAGCAGGCTGACCCCATTCATTTAACTGCCTGCTAGCCAAACCACCTGGTTAAACAAAAACTACTCATGTTCCCTGAAAGCAAATATGTAGCTTTGGGTTTCTCTCCTGCTTATTCAAACCTCCCTTTTGCCTGGATTGCCATTAAACTGGTGGAATTGACCCAGGTTTAAAGGGCTGCCTATCACTGTATCCTAGACCCAGGCAAGGGCTGGGATGTCCATGATTCAAGACTCTTGTCGTTTCTCTTCTTACAGACCTGACAGGTTTGCCTGACACCATCACAAACTAATGCAGCCTGCCCAGAAGATAGCAGCAAAACTGGAACCCACTGAGGAGCCTGCTGCCTAGTTGTAAGAATCATCGAGTGCCAAGTGTGTTTTTAAGGCCACTTTCCCACGAGCAGCCTTTGGCGTTGCGGATGTTGGAAATACATTCCTTTGGTTGCATCCCCCCTAAGCACCTCATCCTGTTTGTTTGCTAGAAACAGCAGGAGTAGACAGACAGATCAGGGAACCCTTCCCCCATCCTACCTGTCCTACTCCTGTCAGGACCTGATTGGTCAATCTCCTCCCCCAGGAGATTTCTCATCTCTTTGTGTCTCAGAGAGCTTCCTTCCTCCCTCTTGAACACACCTAGTCTTAGGACTTAGCATAGATGTAGGCCTTTCCTATCCTACATGTATTTCCTAATAAAGCTACTTAAGTCTAAGTATGCTTCCTGCCTGCTTATTGATGATTAGCTACTCACACTCCTCTGTAAACTCTGCATTGGGCAAATGGATGCAATGATCTCACAGTCCTTGCATTTCCAACAGCGGAAGCATGCACTATCCGAATGTAGCGCAACTCCTGTTGTATCCTTGCTGGTTCTCCTGCCAGCAAGCTCACGCATCAGACAGGGTAGTGAAATCATACTCTGTCCAATGAGCGAGCTTGCTGGTGGGAGAGCTGCACTTCCTCCTTTCCCACGAGAGGAGAGCTGTTCTACATTTGAATAGCACATACTCCCACAGAGCCAAAGGCTGCACGTGGGAAAGCAGCCTAATTTGTGAATTTGGACCAATCGCATTCACATCCAAAAATGTAGCAAAACCATCCAAATAGTACCAACAATGCGAACAAAGTATCAAATATCAAAACACCAAAAAGCCCAAACTGAAATATTGAGGTAACCAAAAAACTGAACACAAAACCCTGATGTAACTAGAATGCCAAAATGGAGAAGTGAAGATATAAATTCTACAATGGTAGCAAAGATGAATTTGGATGTTTGTTCATGGAACAACAACAACAACAACAACAACAAAAAGGCGTATTCCCTTTCGGGCCAAATCTCATCTAGTCCCAATCATGTCGGCACTTTCTTGCTCAAATGCATACATTCCAACGGAAAGAAAAGCAACCTAAGTTACAGATGGGTAATAAAACTCTCCTGCCCTTTGCTCCCATTTGAGTTGTTCTCATATGTTTACTCCCTGGGCCTTTGCTAATATGTCATGAAACCCTTTTCTTGGAGGCGCTGTCTTACGTGACTTTAGTCATCGCTCCTGTTGCTGAGGTTATGGCCTCACACAGCGAACAGTAGGTGTTACATGCAATAAAGCAATCCAAAGTTTTCTAGTTTGATTTAATAGCCTCCTTCTGTCTCCATGGCAAAATTTCATATTGTGAGTCAGTCACAGCAGCAGTCACTCTAATGATAGGATCTCACTAGCGATGGCAGCCAAAATATCAGAAGATTTTCGGGTAAGGAGTCTTCACTCTTTTAATTTAGAATGGACACCACCCCCGCCCGCACAAAACCCATGTAAATGCATGGCGAGCTTAGTTCAAGTTCAATGTAGCTGATGGAACTTTTTCAGTTTACATCATAGGAGAATTTGGGTATTTGACAAGAGAGGTTACTAAGTACGATTTCTCAACCATTACATGTGGTGGGAGGAATGAGCTTTTATCAACAGTAACAAATGCTGAACAACCCTGAGATCGACCAACCAGGATTGAAACTCCTGTGACACACATAGGGTAGGGCCCCGCTATGCTTCTCCTCTACCACCACCCTCACTTACTCACAGGTCCACTGCTCCTTGAAGCATATTCATGCATTCTCCCTTGCCTGCAAATTCCCTCCCCAAATACATGTGGATCTCTCCCTCCCTCCCTTCAAATGCCTCCTGAAAACCTACCTCTACAATCAGACCTTCCCTAGCTCCTCATCCTCTTAGCCCCCTTCCTTCCCCAATGTAGCTACGTAACTAAGCCAAGCATGCCCTCTTGACCCAATCCCCTCCCGCCTCCTCACCTCCATTGCTCCCACTGTTCCCCACCCACCCCCCTTCTACATGTCATTAATCTCTCCCTCTCCACTGGCTCCTTCCCCTCTGCCTTCAAACATGCAACTGTCTCTCCCAACCTCAAAAAGTCCACCCTCGACCCCTCTGACCCCTCTAGTTACCGGCCAGGCTCCCTCCTACCCTTCACCTCTAAGCTTCTGGAACATGTTGTCTACTCCCACTGTCTGGAACTCCTCTCTGCCAACTCCTTCCTGAACCTTCTCCAATCTGGCTTCCACCCCCTTCACTCCACTGAAACTGCCCTTGCCAAGATTACCAATGATCTGCTTGTCACTAAATCTAAGCACCTCTACTCCATTCTTGTCCTCAACCTCTCTGCTGCCTTTGACCACTCACTCCTACTGAACTCTCTTCACTCCCTGGGCTTCTATGGCTTTGTCCTTGACTGGTTCTCCTCCCACCTCTCTGACCGCTCCTTCAATATGTCTCTTCCCAATTCCACCTCTTCTTCCCTCCCCCTCTTGGTAGGGGTTCCCCAAGGCTCTGTCCTGGGCCCTCTCCTCTTCTCTATCTAGACCCTGTCCCTGGGCAAACTCATTGCCTCCCACGGCTTCCAATATCACCTTTACACTGATGACACTCAACTCTATCTCTCCAGCCCCTCTCTTTCCCCTTCGTTCCAAGCTTGCCTCATCAACTGTCTCTCTGATATCTCCGCCTGGATGTCCCAACGCCAACTCAAGCTCAACATGGCTAAAACTGAACTCCTTATCTTTTCTCCCTTCCCTTCCTCCCCTTCTTCTCTAGCTATCCTTATTGATGGGGTCACCATCCATCCTGTTCCCCAAGCCCGTAGCTTGGGATTCATCTTCAATATTCACCTCTCCTTCAAATCTTACATCGACTCTGTTGCCAAGTCCTGTCGTTTTGCCCTCTATAACATTACTCAGATTCGCCCCTTTCTCTCTGTCTCCTCAGCCAAAACCCTTGTTCATGCTATGGTCATCTCCCGCCTTGGCTATTGCAACCTTCTCCTTGCTGGCCTCCCCCGCTCTCATCTGTCCCCCCTTATCTCCACCCAAACCTCCACTGCTAGGGTCATCCACTCGGCCCATCGCTTCGACCATGTGCAGCCTCTCCTCTCCTCACTTCACTGGCTCCCCCTCCCCCAATGCATCCTTCACAAACTGCTGGTATTTACTTACAAATCCCTTCACAGCCTGGATCCCCCTTACCTCTCAGCCCTTATCTCCTTACACACTCCTGCACGCACTCTCTACTCCTCCTCTGCCCCCTCCCTCACTCTCCCTCGTCTCCCCTGCTCCCCTAACTGCCTTTTTCCCTTCTCCCTCGCTGCCCCCCATGCCTGGAACACCTTCCCTGCCCACATCCGCCTCGCCCCCTCCCTCCGCTCCTTCAAATGCGTCCTCAAAACCCACCTCTTTCTCACCACCTTTCCCAATGCTTGCTAGAACTTTCCTCTCAACATTTACTGTCTGCCCTCCCCCTGACTGCAACCAAGCCAGGCACCTGCACCTTGACTTTACATCTGCTTGAATGTTTTGTTCCTTGTCTCTCCCTATGGTCCCTTTTTACACAGACACTCTAACACACATAAAATGGGTGTTACATTTTATTATTCATGTGGCAGGGCACCACTGCAGCCAATCACTATGGGTCCTGTGCACACATGATGCCTCCACCCAGTTCCTCTGGGTGGAGATGGGTGTTGGCCGGTGAGTAGGGAGCATTTCCCTGGGTGGAGATGGGTGGGGGCGTTTGTGTAAATGCCACTTTCGGTGGGTGTTGTGAGTGTTTGCTCCTGGCCAACACCCATCTTCACCCACCCCCCACCCATGGAGCAACCGGCAGCGGAGTCCGTTGCTCCGTGGGTGGGTGTGGGTGGAGATGGGTGTTTGCCAGGAACAAACACTCACCAACACCCACCAAAAGTGGCATTTACACCGACGTCCCCACCATCCCACCCCACCCCCAGGCACCATGTGTGCACAGGGCCCATGGTGAATGGCTGCAGCATGTATAATAAAATGTAACACCCATTTTATGGGTGTTAGAGTGTCTGTGTAAAAAGGACCTATGTCCCCTTTCCTTGTCTCCCCCCTCCAAGTCTTATAGATTGTAAGCCATAGGCAGGGACCGCGTCCATCTCATTGTTTTGTAAAGTGCCAGGTACACAGCTGGCGCTATACAAGTGATAATAATAATAATAATAATAATAATAATAATAATAATAATGTCTACCTGCAACCTCACATCTTCATGAATGTATCCTCGTTTCTCTCTCAGTTGCCCCTATTCCTCGTCTCTCCTCCCCCGTCCTTCTTAGATGGTAAGCCCACCGGGACAGGGACCCTATTTTCAACAGTTGTAAAGCACCAGGTACATTGCTTGTGCTATATAAATAAAATAATGATAATAACAATAATCATAATGCGTTTCCTTACCATCCTATTACAAGATGGAAAGGAAACATATAATTTATATGTTCTCAAGGCTACTTAGGATGATTTCAGTAAGGGGGCATTTAAAGAGTTGGCCGTTGCCTCTTATAAAAGGTCAAGCAATAAGTTGGTTGTTATTATTATTAATAATAATATTATTAATTATTATTATTATATGATGGTGGCCACCTTTATTTCAGTCAGAATTCTCACCAAAACAAATAATAAGCCGTTCTGTTTTTGCAGAAGTGTCCATGAAATCGGAATAATAATATTCTGTGAATATAATATAATATTCACATAATATAATATTCTATTCTCTTCTTCAAATATAATCTATTATAGAATAACAATAACAATTCATTATTATTAATTATTAATTTCAGATTTCATGGACTTTTAGGCAAAATCAGAATGGCTTATTAATTTTCTGGTCAGAATTCTGGCTGAAATAAAAGTGGCCACCATCATCTACAGTGGTATGCACAAAATGTTTTTTAGTTGTTTGGTCCAAGTGCCCGGTTCTGACTGAATCACAGGTGAAATTTCTGCCGTCAGCCCTAACATAAGGGCCCTTTCACACCTTTTCTGAAAAAGACTTGCATCTTTTGTGTCTTTTGTTCCAGAGATCACTGGTTCCGTTCCTGTTTTGAGAGCCAAGATGGTTGTCATTACAACTGGTAAAAATTTGGTGAATGATGAAAAGGGGGACAGGATCTTAACCCAAAAGTACATTTTTAAAAAAGAAGGGCCAGGCAGGTGCAAATGTGTCAAATACTCATCATTTGAAGGATGGGTACTGAGGTCTGTTTGATTAAGAACTCTATCCCCAGCTGCACGTTCATAGCGTTAGGTTACAGATGGGGCATGGTGCCAATCAAGGAAACCTCCCAGACAACTCCACTCAAAGCTCTGACATAAAAGAAAATCTAGTCATCAGTATCTGCATGATGTACCCAAAGAGACTAGAATAACATCACTTCCTGAACTGCAAGAGGACTCTTGTTTATTAGAACAGAAAATGTACTCCATTAAAACATAATGTTACCCCTTATCACCTTATTTCTTGACCTTCCATAAGAGGCAACAGCCAACTCTTTCAATGCCCCCTTACTGAAATCTTCCTAAGTAGCCTTGAGAACATATAAATTATACATGTTTCCTTTCCATCTTGTAATAGGTCTTTTCCATCTCCAAACCCTATGATTCCATAAATATACAGCAGGTAACAGTCTTGAATTGGCAGGGCAGTTAGCTGGATTATTTAGTAGCGTGTGGGTTGGGGGTTTTTTTTGTTTCTTCCATCTCTAGCTTTTATGATTTTAAATTATTTAAATATAAGTATGTAAACTATCTAAGAGCTTATGTCACTTCTGGGAAAATGATTTGCAATGTAGATGAAGGAATGGAATGGAACCTATGGAAGGAGGTTTCAATCCTTTGAACCAGATAGAAGTCTTTTTTCATTTTGCTTTACATTGGGTTAATTGGAAACTACCAAAGATACATGAAATTGCTTTGATACTAACTAGTGTGTGTGTGTGTGTGTGTTGCTCCTTGTGTGTTATCAGTCACATGGTCTTTGAACATCAACCAACTATTGGATACTGGCAAAAAGATATTTCTATAATAGAAGAGTAAATTAAAATACCATCAAAATTTGATTTCCCATTGAGCATTCTGAAGTCACTGACTGTGTGAAAAATCCAATTGACATTGTGAAAGGAAAAGATATTCTTAGAAGCATTTTTATTTTTCTTAATTTATTTATTTATTTATTAAAATGTATATCCTGTCCTTCCCCGAAGGCTCAGGGTGGCTTACAAAAACAAGAACACAACAAGAAGCATTAGAGGAAGGGTGATAATTTCACTTAGACACCAGGATGGGACTCACGAGGCATTGATCCAAACTAGGGCTGAAGTGTCAACTCCTTTTTTCCACTCAGCTATTTCATTCTGTTATTTCGGAATTGCCCACGACTTTCCGCAGCTTTTCTGCCGGCATTCCGCTAATTCGGAAACTGTTGGAACAATCTCGGAAACTGTCGGAAAAAACATTGTTCTGCTATTTTCATAGCTGGTGGAAGTAACGGAATGAAAGTAGTGAAATGAATGTCTCTTTTGCATCATGCTGCTTACTGCAGAAGAGCTTTTTCCATTGGAAAAAGCTACCACAGCAGCTTGCCGTTTCAGCCCTAGTCCAAACCAGATTTGGTCTTTGATTTCTTTGAAATTTGAGCAGATCACTTCTCACTTCTCACAAAAAAAATATCCAAATTTATCTTTGTCACCTTTGTGAGATTTGAAACTTTGTTTAGTCAGTCAATGCATATTCATTTATTTGGTTATGTTATTGGTTTGGTATTTGGAATTTCATTGTCCCACTGAAGTGAACAAAGAACCAAATATCGAATAAATAGAGTAACCCAATAAACTAATGTAAAGTTACTGAAATGAATATTCAGAATTTCAAACAAACTGGGAAACAAATAGTGTTTTGTACTAGCTTTGTTGAAGTGGATACAAATACACTGAATTTATCGTATTTGGTATTTGCACCAAGTAATTGTATCAACCCTAGTTCCAGTCCTCAAAGCACTTTCCCCACTAAAATGCCCAAGTGCTCTAAGAATTGGGATGCCTAAAATAAGCTTCTAGTAGGAAGTAGGAGATATCTTTTCACACAACTTAGGCCCTTTTCACACAAGCAGCACCCATGCATAAACACCCAGAAATCTGGGTGAACTGTGCCACGGCTGGGCGGGGGTGGGTGGGTTTGCATGCATGCTTGCATGCTCCCATACTCATGCATTCACACCATCTACACCCATCCCTCATGACAGGACAAAACGGAGGTGCCTCTGTGCATGGGTGATGGATAGCAGTGGGGGGAGGTTGGTGTATGCCCATCAGAACTTCCCACCCGCCTAGCACACATGGACCGTGGTGCTCACTGACCCCCCTGCATCGCAGCCCATGTTAAAAAGGACCATAGAATCAAACTGTGGAACTCAATGGGTATATTTACAGATGTTACGAGATCACGCTCAACCACGGACAATCCCCTGTGGTGGCAAATGGTCCCGTAATGTCTGTTTGCGTGCCGCCAGATGTTCACCATGGTGAACCACCGGCGGTGAACAAAAAATAACCATGCTTTTGAGGATGGTCTGGGCACCATCTCCAAAAGCGTGGTTAATTGAACCGTGGCCCAGAATTGGTGAATGGTAACGTCTGCTACCGGCACTAATTCCGGGGATGGAATCGGATGCAGTGGTCACATTGGCCGCTGCGCCCGCCCATCTCCAGGAGGGTGGGCGGCTGGGGGAACGTGGGGGGGGCGGGCTGTGCGGCCGCACGTTGCGCCGTGTAGCCCCGCCCCCTCCCCAGATTCCCCGCCGGAATCAGTCGGCACGTCTGTTGGACGTGATGTTTGGATTCTGGCAGGCAATCAAAAGGTGATTCCGTGCCGGGGCCAATAGGCGCGCCGTCATGTCTGAAATCACCCATTGTCATTGGATGTTGTGAAGGTCAATAACATCACTGTGTTTAAAAATGGATCAGACAAATTCAGGGACAATCAGTCCATCAATGGCGATTAGACAACATGTCCAGGGGTCGCAACCTCAGGCTCAGGTGCCACTAAGGCCACTTACACACATTACCGGGGAGTCATGACAACATCCATGAGAGCAATCATGGCTCTATTCTCATGGGAATTAATGCAGGTAGGAATGCGCTATTTGGCGAGAACACTCACATATGACCAGGTCCCCCAGTGTAGCTTTTACAATGGTGGGTGTTCTGGCAGGATAAAAGTGGAAATAGCGCATTCCCATGCATGCTAATTCCTGTGAGAACAGAGCTGTGATTGCTCTGACAGAGGTTTCCCTGCCTCCCCGGTAACATGTGGAAGTGGCCTCAATCTCTGACTGCTGGAAAGTTGGAGTGAATGACAAAAGATGGATCATTCAATCTAAGCCTCAGCTCTAGAATTCTTCCTCTGAAACATCTGGTGATGGCCACTGTCAGAAACAGGATGATCAATGATTTCCTGTTATTCTAAAATTATTTCCTGTTTTTTCAGGTATCGGTGCGCTCTGGTTGGTCCCAGACTCTACTTGTAGCTATTGGTGGAATTTCTTTGTGCAGATGGTTGAGGAGTGGCAGGTCCTGTGGTGGTGCAGTAGGTTGGACTAGATGACCCTAGAGGTCCCTTCCAGCCTTGTGACTCTATGATTGTCTAAAATGATCTTTTCTCTATCTTCAGAACAGGTTCTCTCTCTGGCAGCTCAGTGTAGCAGATCGTACATCCCAGTGAATAAATTATTACTCTAGTCCTAGGCCTGGTATAAATGCTGGGTTATCTAGAGGAAAGATCCATTGCTAATCAATCAATCAATCTATTTATTTATTTATTTATTTATATTTCTAAAGAGCTTTAAGATCACTTCAAGATCTTCAAAGATACGGTTCTGCTTAAATATAAAATAGTGAAGCGTTATGCTTGCTGTTATGAAGAGAGAGTCAGCCAGTCACACCAATCCTCTTACGATGGCTATGATTTTGTCTTGAATTTTCCATCCTGTGAATATATTTCACACCACAAATACGGGGAGGTGAGACGGGGAGACTACCAACCAACCAACCACCCAAAAGAAGCATTCAATAATGTCATGGAATTCTGACATCAGAAAGAAGTTAGTCAAATAAAGCAAGTAAAAATCCCTTAACTGGTAGCAGTCTAGGCCTTAAAAGACCTTCCATTTCAACTCAGCTGAAAAATAACAAATCTATCAAGTTTAAGAGCAATGTTCTTTAAGCAGAAAGACCTCTCTCTCTCTCTCTCGGCATTACACACATGTTAAAGTTCCAGATTTTTCAGTATTCTGGGTTTACAAGTCCACAAGTAAGTTCCGGATTTATTCTTCACACAAACACTGCTCTCAGGCAGCCTAAAGTAGCCGTAGCTGTAGATGTGACAGGCTGCCATGGAAACCAAGTGACCCCAGCTGCCTGGAGCAAAGCAGTTTACCAGGACAACTTTTTACACACAAACGTTCTGGGAGAAATTCTGCTCAGAAGTTCAAAGCTCCTGATGTTTAAGATCTGGGTGAGTGATTTAGACACACAGAAAGTTCAGGATGTAACAGCAAACATCCAGGAGAAATGTGTGTGTAAAAACACCCTCTCTCTCTCTCTGTCTCTCTCTAGGCACACACACACACCCCTTCATGGAAAACCTTGAAGCCAGAATAAAGTCTGCACAGTGCACAGGTTTTTAGTTACAGTTAATATATAACCTAACCATGTTTGCTCTCTGTTATATGGGCTTTACAGTAGAGAGCAGCAATAAATTAGACTGATATCTTAGTTCTGTACTCTGAATTGGAGATGGTCTTCAAGATCTGGCAAGCAGGACAGGTACTGGAATTGCTGTACAATGATGGCTTTCTTGTTGGAACGATAACACTAAGGCTGCACTCAGATGTGCGCTTAATTCACACAGCAGCGGTGGTGGCATCGTGCGATTTAAAGCAACGCGCACTTTCAGGTTGGTGTGACTGCACCTAGTGCGCACAATTCAGCGTAACGCGAACTGTCGGAGCGCGGTTTTAAAAGCTGCTCCGAGCAGCTTTTAAAACGCACTCCGACAGTTCGCATTACGCTGAATTGGTGCATTCACACCAAGCCGGAAGTGCGTGTTGCTTTAAATTGCACGATGTCGCCACCGCTGCTGTGCAAATTAAGCACACATCTGAATGCGGCCTAAGCCTAACTTAGTGGGCGTTTACCACACGTAACACTAGCTACTTGTTTGGGTTTTAAACACACAATTGGTTATTATATCTGTTTGTGCAAACACCCATGGTTAAGACTGTTTGGGATCTGAACAATCATGGGGGTGAGCAACAAGCAGCTGCCACTAGTACGTAGCTGCTGTTACATCCAGTGTGATGCACAGCAGTTTTTGGTCATCCATAAATGATAGAGACATGGAGTTTTGTGAAGGGTCAGTCTAGTTTCTGCACATCTCCGTTGTGTTTCTGGTGAGTAGGTGTGCGTGGGTGGGTGCACATGCCCACACACGTGTGTGGAAGAAGGAACAACAAAGCAGGCATGGAAAGTTCTTCTCTTCTTAAAAAACAAGCAATGTTGGACCTACTCACAAAAAATGCTGTTTACTCATCGTACCTCTGCACACATTCACGCGTGAATGTGGGGCATGGGATCAGCCCTACTGGAAGGTGAGACATTGACTTCAGCATCAGAAGATTGCATTTTATCTGTTCCTGTTCCAGATTTCATTGGGTGACAGTCACCTGAATAGAGACAAAGTAGTAAAGTGGTATATTTTATTGGACCAACTACAGTTGGTGGAGGTATACAAACTTTTGGACCTCAGCTCCACCTCCCAGGCAAGTAAACCAACCCTGGAATATCCTTACCTGGTAACTCCCAGATAAGGATCATTGTATGTAAATATATCCTTCATGGCCAAGATCTACAAAGCACTTGCTCTGGAGTCCCACTGAAGCCCAGAGGATCAAGCACTTTATAGGTTGCAACCTGTGGTGTTGATCTGAGGTCCACTGAAGTCAACCATCTTCTTCAATGGGCTTTGGAAGAGGCCTTATTTGACCAAATTTTTTTTAACTGCCCATATACAATAGTGGTGAATGTTACGTAAAGATTGGGGTGTGACCATAGAGAATAAAAGTAATTTGTCTGAAGTGGTACAGCTGAATTGGAACAGCACTTTGATCTCTGTGGAGATTATCCATGGTTTTGGGACAGCATGCAGAGACCCAGCAGAGATAGGATGACCAGACACTGGTCTGGATTGTCTTCTAACCACAGTGCAAGGCCATTTTGTGTGTACGCACTGGCACTGCACTAGATTAGGAGCTGATATGGCTTTCCAATGGAACGGGGACCAGATTGCGGACAGTCAGTCACCATTCTGCCAGACCTGGATTGGACTGGATCACCCGCCGCACTCACCGTGGTGGGGAATTTGGCGCTGCCCCCTTCACTTTCCAGGAAGGAGACGAGCGGTTGGGAGGCAGCCACCTCACCGCGTGCATCCTGGAGGGGGGGCGGGGTCATTGCCCAGGAATGACATGGGCGCCCGAAACTTTCACGATACACAGGACTTCCAGGTGCCATTTTAGGTTCCCTGCTCGCTGCCTCATTCTGGGTTGCAGTGGTGAACGGGGAAGACATGCAGCGCAGTGGACTCAAAGGGCGACTTTCTTGCGAGCAGGGGCATGCAGCTCTGTGGGTTCGCCGGTTACCCCCCTCACCCTCACAGTTACAGCATGGCTACCAGAACCAGGTAGAGGAGCTGGAGAGCTCCCAAGGGAGGTTCGAGCCGATTTACCCCACTCAACTAAGAGGGGCATCCAGGGGCATCCAGACCCCTGACGGCGAGGTCCCCCCCACGCCACTGAGCCGGGAGCGGGCACCCCTTCAGGGGCAAGGACATCACCGGGTCTTGCCTTCTCATTACAGGGACAAGGAACCCGAGCCCTGCCAACACAGGGAGGAATTTACTCCCAGCCAGCAGGTACAAATAGCTGCCCTGAGGGAGGGAATGCAGGCCCTGATGGACAGTTTCGAGTCAGCCCAGAGGTGACAACAGCACACATCATACGGCGACAAATACCGAGCAACCCCATACGAATTGGACCCAACAGAAGGTGAGCTCCAAGGGACCTGCACGTGGGAGCGGGACTCCATGCCAGAGGGAGCGAGGCCATCCAGGCGGATCCCGCCCGAGACCCCCACTGGGCTGGGATCGTCCTGGGGGTGGCCTCGCGGTTGCCTGTTCCCTTGTTGCAGGTGGAGTGAGTCATGGGGTGTGTGTGGATGCCACCCTCCCTTATCAGAAAGACCTACGCCTTGTCACAAACCACAGACATAGGGCAGCCACACAAGTGTAGGGTGCAGAGCCATGCTGCATAAACAGTGCCGCTCTGTGTGGCAAGCAATGGGAGGAACCCTGGCCTCTGGAAGGGGGTTACACCGACATGTCTGCCCCATTGGGTGAGCACTTGCTGCAGGCGACACGGGAAAAAATATGGAGTGGCGAGTACATAGACATCTTTGCGCTCCTGTTCAGTGACACCATTCCCTACCCAAATGAGCGGGAGGATAGGAAAGACCGTGAGAAATTCAAGAGGCCAAAGGCTGAGCGCAATTGGACCAATTGGACGGCGGCCTTTACTATTTACATGGGAGTGACCCTTTATAGGTTCCCTGATCATAGGGTCGAGCTGGTGAAGTACTCGGACATCATCCGGTGGGCATACAATAGAAGAAGCCCCAGAGCTTGGCTGCGTTACGATGAGGCATTCCATCATAGGGCTGCCAACAATCCTAACTTTAGGTGGGACGTTCATCCATATGACTTGTGACTGGACTGCATCAGCAGCTCCAGCTACGCCCCACTATCAGACAGCAGTCATGTCCTTGCCAGAGTGGGGAGCGCCCCACAGGGTGAAGGGTTAAGGGGCAGGAGATCCAAGCTTTCCCTGGGTGGTCCAATGTGCTGGGATTTCAACAACAGGGGTAAATGTTTTCGCTCCGCCAGTAGATTTAAACATGTATGTACCCAGTGTTCAGGCTCCCACGCAGCATCAAACTGCAACAAATTCAGGCAGTATTGGTCGAGAAATATGGGGCCAAAATGGTGCTAGGCAAGGCCCATCAGGCCAATCCAGTACCCCTCTCACTTTGGGGAAGGGTTCCAACTCCGGTTCGGCATGAGACCAAAGGGCTGTCACTCGTGACTACCCCGACCCCGCCACCACCAATTACATAGTGGAAGGTTTTCGGCTAGGTTTTAGGATCCCAACATTAGGCCCCTGCTATCTCTTTGGGGCTAAGAACCTGAAATCAGTGTGAGGAAATGAGCAGCTAGTTCAGAGTAAAATTGATAAAGATGTCAAGTAAGGGAGGATTCAGCGGTCCTTTGACACACTTCCCATGCCCACACTGAGAATCTCCCCCCTAGGCATCGTACCAAAGAAGGCGCCCAGGGAGTTTTGCCTTATTCACGACCTTTCCCACCCAAGGGGCGAGTCGGTGAATGACGCGATGCCCCAGGAGTTGTGCTCCATTAGGTATGCATCATTCGACTCAGCGGTCGAAATGGTGCGGGAATCCACCCTGATTCTTCATCCTACCCTAGCTCTGGTATGCAGAAGACATACTGTAGCTGGCTGTGGTTTACAGCAGGCTCTGGCTAATGTGTTAGCTAGAAGAACACTCCATTCATAAGTTAATCATTTTAAACCCTCAGTCCTGTGCAGAGAATAAATCAACAATAAGCAATCACAATGTAAACAGCACTAATTCTAATGATGTGATAATTATTTCAGTCATCTGTGCCATAGTTATATGGGAGCCAGCTTAATTAGTTGCTTAAACCTGATTATAAACAAGTGTCCTATTGAAATGAACATATATGCCTAATTCTTGGTGAATTGGGGAGACGTGGTTTAATGTTTAATCTTTTAAAACTGACTCAGATGCCTATTTCTTATTGCTTTTCATTGGGCATATTGGATCCTAAACCTCAACAAAAGTCAACAGAGTTTATGGGTACAATCCTCATTCATCCAGGTGTGCAAGAGAGATGCACATACGTTAGCTGAGCACTTAAGTGTCATGCTAGATTGAAGTGAGTACCAAATCCTCCTTGATGGCAAGAGTTAGTCTGACAAACAGTTGATCCAATAAGAGATCCATTGGATGACTTTGTCTCCATCTATTATTTTCAGAACCAATACACCAACCACATTCTCTCTTTAGACTTCAGGGTAAGACGCATGTTGTATTGGAAGCAACTTTTAGCTAAAT
This sequence comes from Sphenodon punctatus, assembly GCA_003113815.1. Lineage (NCBI taxonomy): Eukaryota > Metazoa > Chordata > Lepidosauria > Sphenodontia > Sphenodontidae > Sphenodon > Sphenodon punctatus. Next base: position 16,954,427 of record QEPC01000412.1, on the reverse strand, counting down.
GTTGGAAGGGGAGAATGCCCTTCAGTCGTAAGGTGCAATCCTGTATCTGTTAAGTCAATGGGCGCTGGTCTATTTACTTCAGTGGTGAACTTTCTGTGTGTCTAAATCACTCAGCAGATTTGCCTTGGAACAAGTTTCTTTCCTCTGGGCTGCTCATTTGGCAGAGGGAGTAAATACCAACTAATTCCCTTCCTCTCCTCTCCCCTCCTGCAGGTATATCTTCTAGGGCTGGTCCCTGGGGGCGCCAGCCCGAAGGGAGACACCCAAAGGTTGTTGATCGATGGTCGGGCCATTTGTGGGAGCCATGGTGGCCAGGACAGTCTACAAGTCACTCTTGGGTGATAGACCTTGATCCTTTGAAAGGGCACATCCCCCGGGATAAACGGGCCCTCCGTTTGGGGAGTGGGGAGTGAGGACATGGGGCCGGGCAGGACTTTCAGCTGGGAGGGCTTTTGAGGTGTCACAGAGGCCACACAGCCTTCAGGGCAAATGTTCTCCCACAGCTCAACTCCCACAGCTGTCAGCCCCACTGCTGGGATCCGGACCAGTCCACCGTTGGGGACCAGTCCACCGTTGGGGACTGGGAGCCAGGTAGGCTCGCCCCAAGCTGAACCCCCCTGGGACAGTTTGTTGTCCGCCCCCTCCATTGTAGGAGGGGTGGGGATGGGGTCAGGGGTTCCTCCCCTCCTCTGGGGAGTCTTCTGGCGGGAGGGGGTAAAGGCCAAGGTGGCTCTGCATTGCTGCAGGTGCGTGCTATAGGTCGCATGCCTAAAGGCCATGTCAAAGGGCCCTTGGGTGCAGTCCTTAGGTGAGGGCTGGGGGAAGCAGGCTAAGGGATAGGGGTGGTCGGTTTTATAGGGCAGTTTGGCTAGAGTATGTGTAGATGGAGATGGGGGGGATAGGTGAGGACTGAGGGGAATATGACTCCTTCCCTGAATATGTGGGGAGGGGGGGCTGGGTTGGGGAAGGTTAGGTATATCCCGCCGGTGTGAGGGGGGACCCTAAAAGGGGGGGTTGGCCTCCCTGTGAGGGGGGGAGAGGGTCTTGGTGGCTTTGGGGAGGGGGGGTTAGTGGAGGAAGGATTTTTCCTCAGGGGTTCGGTGGGATGGCCACCAGGGGGGAGGGGGCCGGGTGTTGTCCACAGTCATTGGGGTTGTGATGGGCCAGGGTAATTATGGTCCTTCTAGGAGGCAGAGAACAATGGTGAGAAGGGACAGGCATTTAATTCCTTTCCCTTGCATTGGCCCCCAGGAAGACAACGCAGGGATCAAGATCACAGGAGCCCCTGATATGGGTCTGTTGCTGTTAAATGCGAGGTTGGTTAGTAATAAATCAACAACAATCCAAGAGTTGATCTTGGATCAATCGACCGACCCCGTGTGTATTACAAAGACCTGCCTGGACAATGAGTCGGGGCCAATACTGGCTGACCTTGTTCCAGCCGGGTACTCTGTACAGAACCAGTCCAGATCAGAGGGACGCGGAGGCGGTGTAGCTGTTGTTTTTAAGGACACTTGGTCTGTGAGGACTATCCTGTACAGACTATCTTGGGCATGGACGGGGTTCACATTGTGATTGACTTGGTCGGAGACAGTTTAGGGCTGCTGCTGATATACTGCGCACCTACCTGTACGGCAGCATCCCTACATGCTCTAGTGGAATTGATATCAGATATGGTCTTGCGGTCCCCGGGGACCTTGGTCCTAGGGGACTTCAACATCCATGTCAATGCCAACCTTGGGGGAGCAGAGTGTGAGTTCATGGACTCCATGACAACCATGGGACTCTCAGAGGGTTAGGGGCCTGACACACGAGGGGGGACATACCCTTGACCTGATGTTCTGCACAGGCCTTGAGGCGGGGATCCAGTGGTGGGGAATGTAGTAGTTTTACCCCTGTCATGGATGGATCATTACCTCCTCCGGACTGGTCCCATGGTGCATGTCTGCCCCCGGAAAGGTGTAGGACCAGTCCATTGGGTCTGCCCCCAGAGACTTATAGAACCAGAAAGGTTCCGGAATACTCTAGGGGAATTGCCTCCCGATCTTGATGATTGTTCACTCGATGGCCTCATTGTCTTTTGGAACAGCTTGTTGACTGAGGCCACTGACCGAACGGCTCCCAGGCATCCACTCCCAGCATACCGACACTGGGGGTCGCCATGGTTCATGAAGGACCTGTGCCGGAGGAAGCAGGATGGGTGGCAGGTGGAGCGATGGTGACGCCGGACTCACACTGAAGCTGACCGATTGCAGCATAAAGCTAGTTTAAGAGCATATGCTGTTGCGGTGCGGGCACCGGGCAGCAAAGAAAGAGTTCTTTGCTGCCCTCATTGCATCTGCAAAGTCATGTCCAGAGGAGCTTTTCTGGGTGGTGCAGAGGCTGATCAGTCCGGCCTCTCTCCACCTGGAATTTGAATCTTCCAGTGTCCGTTGTGACATGTTTACTTACTTTTTTGCAGATAAAATCGCTGAGATTTATCACAACTTTGATGCTGCACTTGCAACAGTGGGTTAATCAGAAGTAGGGGAAGTCCCACTATGTCTGTTGTTGTGGGATCAGTTTCAGTGGGTATCGCCTGCTGATGCGGTGGAGATCCTTGGGACAGTTCAGGTCACCTGTTATGAATTAGATCCGTGCCCGTCCTGGCTTGTAAAGGCCAGAAGGGAGACGTTAGGGCCGTTGCTGGCAGGGGCAGTCAATGCTTCCCAAAGGGAGGACAGAGTGCCAAGCTGTTTCAAAAAGGCGGTGGTGCGGCCTCTGCTCAAGAAGCCATTTTTGGATGTTGACTCCCTGGCCAGCTATAGGCCAATCACTAAACTTCCCTTTTTAGGGAAGTTTATTGAATGGGTGGTGGTCCGGCAGTTACAGGTGCATCTGTACCGGGCCAGTTTTCTTGATCCCTCGCAGTCTGGCTTTTGCCCTAGGTTTGGCATGGAGACTGCACTTGTGGCCTTGGTTGATGACCTACACCATGAATTGGATCAGGGCAGATCATCTATTTTGATTTTATTGGATCTGTTGGCGGCGTTTGATACTGTTGATCACGAGATGTTGGTGACAAGGCTGCGGGACCGGGCTGGGGTGAGTGGGATTGTTCTTGAATGGTTCTGCTCATTCCTGGTTGGAAGAACTCAGCGGGTGGTTCGGAATGTAGCTCATCTCCCCGGAACCTCATGTGTAGAGTCCCACAGGGTTCTATTCTGTCCCCTCTCCTGTACAACATGTATATGCAACCTTTGGGTGAGGTCATGAGAGGGTTTGGCATGAGATGTCATCAGTACGCCGATGATACACAACTCTACTTCACATTTTCCAGAGACCCAGGCCTGGCAGTCTCGGTGCTTACCCGGTGCTTGGCAGCTGTGGGGGACTGGATGAGGATGAGGCATCTGAGGCTGAATCCCAACAAGACGGAGGTGATGCTGGTGGGTAGGGCTGAGGGGGGGGTGGCTCCTGTCATTGGTGGGGTCTGCCCCCCTTTGGCTGCTCAGGTTTGTAGTCTGGGGGTGCTCCTTGACCCACAGCTCCACCTGGATTGTCAGGTGGAGGCTGTGGTGAGGGGATCATTTCGCCAATTACATCTGGTGCGACAGCTGCAGCCGTATGTCTCAGACTTGGATCTGGCCACCATCATCCATGCCTTCATTACCTCTAGACTGGAATACTGTAATGCACTCTATGTGGGGCTGCCCCTGAGGACGGTCCGGAGGCTGCAACTGGTGCAGAATGTGGCAGCCCATCTCCTAATGGGGACGGGCTGCCATGAGTACATTACACCTGTGCTCCGTACTCTGCACTGGCTGCCTATTGTCTTCCGGGCCCAATTCAAGGTGTTGGTGATGACCTATAAAGCCCTAAATGGCTTGGATCCTGCGTATCTGTGAGACCACCTCTGGCCCCGGGTCATTTCATGGCCCTTGCAGTCGACCGCGGCTGCCCGACTCGAAGTCCCCTGGGTATCCCAGGTGGCAACGGCGGATAGGGCATTCTCGGTGGCCACACTTTGGCTGTGGAACTCTGTCCCGATAGAGGCCCATCTATCCCCAGACCTCCCCTCTTTCCAAAGATATTGTAAGACCTGTTTGTTCCACCGGGCCTTCGGGAAGGGGGGTGGGTAGGGTGGCAGGATTGGGGGGAGGGTTTTTCTGCCTTTTAGCTTTACTGTTTTTGGTATTTTAATATTTTAAATATGTGTAGTATTTTTAATGGATTTTATAGTTTATTGTGATTGTGTTGTGTTGTTCGCCACCCCAAGTTGCCAATGTGTAGGAGGGTGCGGGATATAAATATTTGTAATAATAATAATAATAATAATACAAAATACATTTTCTAAAGTCCCAGTAAACCACCCTTCAGAAATCAGTTAATCAGCCCATTCGTTTTTTCCGCCACACCTTCTCACTTACCTGAGCAGAAAACTGCTAAGGTCTTTCTTTCTGAAAATCAAACGTCATGGAGTATATGGAACTTAGGTATGAAACTCCATCTTCAACTGGATTCCATTTCCACTGGAATCCAGTAGCTTCAATCAATCTGGCAAAACATGGAATGAAATGTCTTTTCACCGAACTGATGAAAAATTCTGCTGCCATTTTGCTACAGTACCGTGCATGTGCAAAATGGCAGCGGTGGTACTACGCGGTGTGAACTGTATGGCCAGCGCCATTTTGTTGTGCAGGGGCTGCCATTTTATACAGGTTCAGTATGGTGGATGCCATTTTCAAATGCACAAATCATTTGAGCAGAATTCTGAACTGTTCTGCAAATTCAGAAGGGCTTTTTTGAATCAGTCACATTCTCCCACCCCTACGTGTGCTCTAACAGTTGGATGCATCCTATATGTATCATTGTGAAGCATAACCACAGTCACTGGGCTGCTATCTGTAATGTAGGATCATAGAATATACCTCTGTAGGTGGGGCATGCTTACAATTATTATTATTATTATTATTATTATTATTATTATTATTTACACAAGCAATGTGCCTGGTACTGAACAATCATTAATTACAGAGAGGTCCCTGCCCTGAGGTGCCTACAATCTAGGATAGACAAGGGAGGGGAGACAAGGCAGGAGGGAACATAGGGAAATATGATGTTGAACTTGAGAAGCTGCAGGTGCACATGCTTAGCTTAATTATATGGGAGAAAGAAACCCTAAATAACAGGACAATAGAATGAGCAACAGTGAGCAGACTATGAGGTGAGTAGGTAGGGAAAGTCTGGTGGAAAGGGAAAGGCATTTTAGGAGGAATTTGAAGGTTGAGAGGGAACAGAATGTAAGGGTTCGGGGAAGAGGTGAAGGTCCAAGGGCAACATAGAAGAAGGAGTAACAATGATTTAGGCAGTAAACGACTTTGAGGGGGTTGACGATGGTAGGAGGGGAGGAACAAAATTCCTAGTCGGGAACACAGCAGGAAATTAGAGTAAAAGAGGGAGGAGCAAAGCCATGAAGGGGTCTTGAAGGTGAAGACAAAGGGTGGAAACAGACATGCACCTTAACTCCACTTTAACACGAAGGATGGGAAAATTGGAATTGGATTAATCTGATTCACCCGATTTTTATTGTTTTGGATTGCTTTGGATTAATGCGATTCTGGCACAAGAACTGACATGCCTTGCGTTGCCAATTGAAATGAATAGGCTTGTTTTCCCGTTGAGTTCAATGGAAAAAAAAAATTCCATTGAAGTCAGCGGGAGAAAAAATACGAACCAATTCTGATTCTGATCCGATTCAAATCTGAGGCAACGGAAACCTATTCCAAGTTTAATCTGATTCCAGTTTTCCATCCAATTTCCCAGCCCTATTTAACACCACTTAAACATTTCTTATGCATGTTGCAGGGCTGCATAGGGTGCTAATACAGTCCTGCGTCGTGCATCAGAAATGTGAAAGCAGCGTTCTGTACATGTCTGGTTTCACCCAAGGAGTTTGTGCTGCAAATGAAGGGGGAGAGAAAGGGAGAGAGGGAGCAGGGGTGGGAATGAACATGATTAAAGCAGCCAAGAAGGGGAATGACCAGGAACCCATGCTCATTGGATTTTCCCCATTTGCCTGCAATAGGGAAAATGCAATGAATATGGGTCCTTGGGAATTCCCTTGGGAGTGGAGTGTTGAAAAGAGTTGTGTATCAAGGTGAGAGCAAGGGAGGCTAGTAAGAAGGAGGTTGCAATAGAGATGAATGGAGCATGACCGAGAGTAGTCAGAAAGGGTCAGATTTTACCAATGTTTTGCAGGGAGAAGTAACAGGTCTCAGACCACCTTTCATTGCTGACCGCACAGAGGGCCTGTACTGGGCACTTTGGGGGCGCGCAACACTGCATGTGCAAAGGAGAGTAGGCGATATTCCCTCTTGCTGGGAATGAGAATTTGGTGTCCACTTAATTCTAGTGCACAAATTAAACAAATGAAATACCATTGTATGTCAGAACTGCTATATCTTTCTCATCTCTCGCCACAGCCAGAGTTAGGAGTGGGTTATCTTAATACGATTTTCTTGCATTTAGTGAGAAGTTGGAAGGCTGATGACAAAACAATTCAATTACGTTTTAGTGGCAAGATTTGACAGGAAGTGGAAGGAACCCATTCATGAACTCTTCACCCCCAATTAGCACATGCATCAATGCATCCTGTTGTTGTTTTCTTCCTGAGCAGTTGACAGAAAGCTAAGAGGAATCTTTTTGAATTCCAAGGTTGACTGGTTCATCGCCTTTCTGCTCAGTTTTCTCCTTCTGATTGAGCACTAGATGCTAAAGGATATTAATTTGAAATTTCACACATGGTAATGATCTCCTCTTGTCCCAGTATTGCGAGGGTTTACAGAGTGATAAATGAAATAGATTCTGACGTTCACAACTGGAACCTACTTTGGAACAAAGTCTGTTTTCATGTTGCAAATCCGAAGCCGCTCTCCAAAAAATGTCAACAGCGTCCAACTCCCTTTGAAGCCATGAGAATGGAAGACGTTCTCTTTGATGAGATCTGACGACAGAGTGAGGGATCCCTTAAGTTTTGCCGTCTTCTCACCGGGACTCCTTCTCAGCCCTTACTAGAGCTTAAATGGGTAACAAAAATTATCTGGGGTTAATCTCGGATATTCTGTATAGCTTGGCATTCATTCGGTAACTATCTGATAACTGTGGATGTTAACTACCAAACAAGAATAGCGAATATTACCATCTACTGAATTACTGTTTACTGTTTTGCTGTTTACCGCATAGCCAAACTAGTCCAGACTCCAGATAGAGTAAAAAAATGTAAGAGTATAACTGTGGGTGTTTTTACACACACATTTATCCTGGATGTTTTCTGTTACATCCTGAACTTTCTGTGTCTAAATCACTCACCCAGATCTTAAACATCCGGATTTTTGAACTTCTGCATAAAACTTCTCCCAGAACGTTTGTGTGTAAAAAGTTCTCCTGGTAAACGGCTTTGCTCCAGGCAGCTGGGGTCACTTGGTTTCCATGGCAGCCCCTCACGTCTACAGCTGCGGGCTACTTTAGGCTGCCTCAGGGCAGTGTTTGTGTGAAGAATGTNGGGCTACTTTAGGCTGCCTCAGGGCAGTGTTTGTGTGAAGAATGTATCCAGGAACTGCCTCAGAGCAGTGTATGTGTGAAAAATGAATCGGGAACTTACCTGTGGACTTGTAAACCCAAAAGACTGAAAAATCCAGAACTTTAACGTGTGTGTAAAAATGCCCAGTAATTAAACGTTGGATACTGATATTTTTATTTATTTATTTTATACACTTCTACACCTCCCCTCCTGCCTCAGGCAGCTCAGGACAGCTCACAACAAGGTCGTACAAGATTCTTTATAACAAATAATTACAATAGTAAATAACAGTAAAAATCAGCAGTATAAAACAATAAACAATATACAACAGTGTGCAGTCAACAAATAATCCCATCCATGGATTCCGCAATATCTGGCTCTGGGACCCCCAGAGGTGGCTCAACTTTGGTCCTGGGAACTAGACCCCTCTGTACCCTGAAATGATCGTCACATAAAGTGAAAAGTTAAGCCGTCAGTGCAACAGAAAACAAACAACAGAACAGGATCTTATGACATTTGGATGCAGACATCTACGAGTCGAAACTGTCCAACTCTGCAATTTCCGTAGGTCAGACATAGCAGACAGGTGGCAAATATCAAATAGGCTCAGAAGTAAGGAACTAGGTAATAGTGAGACTAGTCGTAAAGCCAGGTGGCTCTAACTCACAAATGTAAAATTTGCTCAAAATATGACAAGTGTCAATCACAAGGAGGGGTTTGGTGCCAAGATCAGACTGTTGACAGTGCTAAAATGGACAATCGATTCTGGTGACCATGTTAAAAGAGAAATCACGGGGAAAGGGGATTTTTGAAGACTAATTTTAATCTTTGGAATCTCGCACACGTCATCTCATCTCTCCAGCCTTCCCATCGCAGAGCGAAGCAAGCAGAAAGACACTGATTCCCCAGAAGTCCAGAGAACCTGATCAGCTTATTTTGGTCACTGCTGTCTTTCTTTGTCACATGGTTAATTTCTATTAAGTGCATTGTTATTCAGGTAGAGTGTGAGCTTATGTAGAGGCAGGGTTAATAAAGAGCTGTTAAATCGAGCAATGGTCTTGTGTATTTGTGAACCTATGGGAGAGGGAAAGGAGTCTAGGTTTTAAGGGAAAATACAAATGATCCCAACCCCAGTAAAGAGCAGGTGGGGTTACAGCAAATAATCTTTTCCATCCCCAAGCTCCTTGACTGCTCCCTCTGGTCTCTTTGAACTCCCTGCACAGGTTCTTATAGCCACTACTTCATACTTGGCTAACTAACTACCAGTGTGTGACAAGCTCACAAGTATGTCCTCGAAGGATTAGGCATTGGGACATAAGTACTTGCAAGGAACAACCCTCTTCTGCCCATCCCAGCTGCCCTCGGGGAGTCAGGAAGTGCAAAGGCAAACCAATGCCCCTTTAAGGGAGCAGAGCTTCCTTCCTTTATAAGCCATACCCCTCCACCACCACCCCAGGCTATAAGAACAGCAAGCTCTGACATCAAGTCAGTCTGCAGGGAGCCAGAGGCAGGGAAGATTTGCTCCATCAGACTGAGAACCAGCCAGGGTGCTGATCCTGGGGGACAGAAAGACATGGAATCGATGAATAACGTGTTGGATTGTGCAACAGTCACAAGTAAAAGCCCATTGCAAGCCCTGCAAGCTTAACATGAGGCTTGTCCAGTAGGGGGAGGGTCAGGCACTGAAACGGGGATTTTTTCTCCTTGTCTCCTCTCTTCTCCTCTCTCTGTTCTCCATCTTGTCCCATGCAGTCTGTACAGTATGGAAACATGTCTTCTGAGCTCTTAGTAAAGTTCTGTTTTGAAGAAACGTCTGCTGCGTGTTATTGAACAGAAAGCTAACTCTACAATATAAAGAACTACGGAGTGAGAAACCCCTGACTCATGTGAGCCATTTGGAGCCTCACCCTGCTACCCATTGTTTTGCTATGCCCTGAAACCACTCCTGGTGGCTCATGAACTCAGGATCTCGCCAAAAGACTTAGGATCTCCCCCTTAATAATATGTCCAGCTGGTAGCACAGGATGGAGAAGGGAGCGGAGACATGGCAGAAGGGACATAGGGAAAGATGAAGTTGAGACGTCACAGGCTCACATGCTTAGCTTACACTGCTTTTAAACGAGGTGCTGAAAAGCGCCTCCTGAGCCCCGCATTGAGAGAAAAGCCACGCAGGGAGTGTTTACATGCTCCCCGCGCTGCCGGACGTGACGTGTTCCCCGTTGCCGGCAGTGGCTGGAGATGTGGGGCTTTGAAGAGGCGCCCGTTCTGAAAGCCTGAAAAGTGAGGCTTTCAGAATGTGCCTCTTCAAAGCCCTGCATCTCCAGCCACTGCCGGAAACGGGGAGCACGTCACTTCCAGCAGCAGGGGGAGCATGTAAACACTCCCCGCGTGGCTTTTCTCTCAACGTGGGGCTCAGGAGGTGCTTTTCAGCACCTCGTTTAAAAGCAGTGTGAGTTACAGAGGAGAAGTGACCCTGGATGATAGTACAGTAGAAGGACCATCAGGGACAAGTCTGTCAGGTGAAGACTGTTAGGAAGAGTAGGTTTTTAGGAGGAATTTGAAGGTTAAGGCGATATAAGGAGCTGCCTACCTGAGTCAGACCAATGATCCATCTTAGCCCAGTCACAATCTGACACAGCAGCAGGGTTTCAAATCTGGCTCTCTCACAGAGGCCTCACCCAGGCATCTTACCCGAGGCCCTCCTCCCCTGCAGAGGCCTCACCCAGGCTTGCTACCAGAGATTCTGAATCAGAGATGCTGGGGATTGGACGTGGGACCTTATACATGCAAAGCATGTGCTCTGTCATCTGAGCCATGGCCCACCCCATAAGGTTGGGAGGGATCCGTGTGTGTGTGTTCAAGGAAGAGATGCCAGGCCTAGGGGCAACATGGGAGAAGATGGCTTAGGAAGTAGGAGACTTTGGGGCGAGTGTGGATGGTAGCAAAGGAGGAGCAAAATTTGGGCGTAAGTCCAATGTGTTGCTCACAACACATTGCTGCAAATTCCATTGAGCTCCAGTCATTCTGAATGCGGTTGTACAGGTCTCTGCCAGGCAGAGCCCCGGGTCTGAATCTCAGGCAAAGCTTTTCAGTAAGAGTAGATTGAAAAGGGTGCTTCCTGTTTATTTAATAGACTCTTTTATTCTGCAGTTACAATAAGATGGTCATAAAAGTGCAGATTTACAGACCACTTAGGGCTATTGTGTCATCATAGAATCATTTTCTGGCCCTAAACCATAGTTCTATAGGACTGAATAAACAACCCCATTAATTTTCCAAGGTAAACTGGTGCCTTTGTGTTCACAACTGGAATCCGACACATGCCATAATGTTTGCGGCATGCTGTAACGAGTGCTTTCTTACCTATTTTTAAAATGTCTTTTATGCACTTTTTAGTATACAAATCTAAATCATGCCGCAGAAGAGTATGTCAGAGAAGGTTGACACTGCACGGGGCAGAGGGTGGTGGGAAAGGGCACTGAGTTTACAGCCTTTGGAGCGGACCTGCTTAATTAAAAGATGACCTTCATTACACAAGGTTGCATCAAAATGCTATTTCAATGGAGCGCTCAGAGGAACTTTCCTTGACTGCGACAGTCCTGCCAAAATCTAATCAGCGATTCATTGGGTCATATATATTACTGTTATTGCGTGTCAGGCAGTCACGATGGATCAAACCTAAGTAGAATTTTAAATGTACAAACCTATCTATCTAAACAACCTAAAATAGGAACCAAATCAAAAGGCCAGTTACATGAATGACAGCAATGCATATTTAATTGTAAAATAATGTCTGTTCTATGGATGCGTTTGGGACTACGAAAGCCATGTCAGGTGTGGCCGTTGCAGAGTTGGGAAAGGTATGCATAGGTGTATGTCAGGACCTAGGTTTCAAACCAGCACCCCTAGGGCGTCTGGAGCACTGGCTGGCTTTGTAGTGTCACTGCTACACCTAGACTGCAGCCCGTAATCTGCCCTATAGTCCCCAATGCCAGCTGCCTTGCACACCTTCCCAGATACCCAATCGGATGCCCATGCAGATATACCACCCCCCAGCAGCCACAGGAAGTTGGGCAGAACAACACTTTCCCTTCCTGTTCCTTTACCAAACTCAGGTCTGTTCCTGGTCCTTTGTTCCGACCCCTGCCTGAGCCTGTTCTGAACCTATCCCAAGTCTGATTTTGGTCCCATGCTCCTAGATGTCTGGAGCCTGCCTTGGCTGAAGCCTGCTCTGATACTAACCCTTGCCTCTTGAGTCCAGTCCCAACCCCAGCTGTGGAACTCTCTCCCGCTGGAGGTCCACTTGACCACCGACCTCCCCTCTTTCTGTAGACAATGTAAGAACTGGCTGTTCCTCCATGCCTTTGCCGAAGGAAATGGGTTAGGCAGGGTTTGGGTTTGAATTGTTTTAACTGGGGGATTTTAGGTTGTTTTAATTGTATTTTTATGCTATTTGTTTTAATTTGTATTTTAAAATGTTGTTAGTCACCCCAAGATGCTTTTAGCAGGCATATACATTTTATGAATAAATAATAAATATAACTAAATATAACCCTCCCTTTTCAACCATGTTCCCCAACGTGTGCTTATATCACCGATTCTGCTGTTCCTTACAGTGCGACCCCCCAGGAGCAAGGGAGTTGCTGGCACCCCCACAAGGGGTTAACATGACATTGGCCAAATCTCTTGCCACTGCTCCTAGCTGATTAGGAGAAATCAAGGCTTCCCCCAGAGCCTGGAGATTCTGGTCAAAATTCAGAGGAGTGGACATCCTACCAGCAGCCCACCTCATACTAGTGATCTGGGGTGGCCCTGCTGTGGACCAACGCTCTGATCTCCAAAGTCCTGATCTTGTTGCAGCCTGAGAGAAAGTCATTGAGAAGAATGTCACTCTCAGGAATCAGGAATGTCACTCTCAGGAATCAGGAATCAGGCCTCAAACTGGCTTCATTAGGACACTGGAACAGTGGCCAGCTCAGTAGTACATCATCGCACCTTTGTTTGGACCCTGGACCTGCCCTGTAGGCCCCTGGTTCTGGTTAGGCCATACCCCTTCTTGCTCCTGACAGGCCGCCCCCTGGATATATTGATCCACCTAGAGGAACAGGAAGCTAGGGGAAGACCAGTGCTTGGTCCTCGGTTCCTTACCGGAGATACTGTCCTACTCCTAGCTCTATCTGTTCCTGAGTTGTGACCAGAACTGGCTTGTCTTCACTCTGTCCTGAACTGTGTCCATTTGCCATGCATTCTGTCCTGACCTGTTCCTGCTGCTGCCTGAACCTGATCTGATGTTCCTACTCTGCGCTGGTGCCCTGACCTGCTCCACTCCTGTCTTCCTGAACCACGATTCTGACCTGACTCCACTCCCAAGCACGCACCCTCCCTTATCATGCTCTCCCAATTATTTGACCTTTACAGCCATTGTCATGGAAGTAGATCACAATTATTATTATTATTATTATTATTATTATTATTATTATTATTATCCCGTTCCCTCCTGCCAAAGGCAGCTCGGGGCAGTGTATAATATAAAAGCATAAAATATACATATCACTTAAAACAAACAATGGAGCAAGACATGTCGCTTCTAGACCGATGGAGATTGGATTACTGGGTTTTTCTTGTATATCCAAAAGTCTGGGAGTGTGACTGCACCATGTTGAATCCCACCTGTACAGCCTCTGTCAAGAAAGAGCATGCCCTTTCACCAATATTGTATTTAACTCTACACCCCATGCCAATCAGAGCAAAAACCCCATAAAAACAGAAAGAAAAGAGGGAGAAACAGCTGGGTGTTTCTGTCGTAAGGAATGGTTGATTGCCATAGTTCTAAGAACTCAATGCTTAATTATTTAGTCATTGCTTTTCAAAAATACAATGGGGCAGGATTTTTGTTCCCAATATCTTGTGTGTGTTTGTATTTGCACCCACACTATCCATAAAATCCAGCATATGACACCAATATGAATGGAATAAAGGCCTTGGCCAGAACTTTATTGTACATTACAGACAAACATCGGTAACCCACCGATGAGCATAACCTGTGTGCATAGTGGCGAGGAACCATGCTGAATAAAGCAAGAAGGGGGCTGGGCTACCCTTGGCCTGCCCTCCTGGGTGTCTCGACCCTTCAGAGTCACCTTCCTCTCAGGGTAGGGTAGCGCTCCAGTACAGCCATTTCGAGTCTAGAACCTGGGCCCCAACTCGCTCCCCAAATGGTGATGGGACACTGCAGCCTGCACCCACAAATCCACCCCCCACGTACAGTGGGTGGGGGGGCATTCTTTTATTAGCATTTGTTACACTGCTGGCTTCCAAACTGCCAGGCAAAGGCGTGCCCAAGACATACTAGAAAAAACTACTACATTAAAAAGACTCACTCTTGTCAAAGTCTTGTGACAGAACTGAACTTTTCTCTTTTATTAAAAACACTCTCACTCTCCAACAAAACGTTATCTTGGCGAAAGTAACTCTAAATATGCATTTGGAATAACAGAAATGTTATATTATCCCCCATTGCCCAAACAATGCTATTGTCAGCAGGCACTGCAGCCATTAAAGATGCTAGCTGACTATCAAACTACAGTAAACAGCATTTGCGTAACCGAGTTCATCGTTAGGTTAGCCGCTTGCTCTTTGTTCTGGTGCCTCATTGATGGATTGCTAAGCGTTATCGGAATTTCTAGGAAAATCTTGATTGTGCTGTGATATAATTGCAATAAAACCCGCTATGCACACATGATTCGACCAATCGCCAGAATATGAAAACAAGAGAGCATTAGAAAGGTCTGCATTGCATCAGAGCTGGTCTTCAGACTGGAAAGGGCCCTGCGCCAGGAGAGGCCTGCAGCCCTTGCCTTACTGTCATTTTTAGGGTTACCAACCATCCAGGTTTGACTTGGAGTTCCCTGAATTTCACAGACTCCTGTTGAAGTCCCTTTTCTCCCACACTATCCGGGGTGTCACTAGAATTTCTTCAGAGGAGGGGGGCAGGAGTATTTTGGAAACATTGTGATGTTACAACAGTGTGAAGGGGGCGTGGCAACATCAGAAAAGGACAAGGGAGTCCCTTTGCCCCATCCCCTTGGATCAAAGCTTCTGGAAGTCCTGCTCCTTTCACCACTTCCCCCAGGGGGAAAGGAGTGCACAAGGCCAGAAATCACTCATCCAACTGCTCCATTCCACCCATCTTCCCCATCCCCAGCTGCTCTCCTGGGAGGAAACAGAAGGAGCAGGGCCCCACACCACCAGCTACATTAGTAGACAGCCTAACTCTGTGTCTGAAGTATGGGTACCCCTACTCTAACCAGCCAGTGGCCTTGATCCTATTCCCTGCGGAGCCCACATAGAGCTGTGTGTGTGGTTTCAGCGGGGCTCAATGCACCTGCTATGGGGCTCCGCACAGTTTGCGTGCGTTTACCACTCCACACGGGCACCGCAGAGAAGACAATCAGGATCAGTGTGGTGTAGTGGATATGGTATTGGACTTAAACACGGGAATCCAGGGTTCAAATCCCACCCTAGCCATAAACTCACTCGGTGGCCTTGAGCAAGTCACAATCTTGCCGGGCGGCGACGGCAGAGAGGGCGTTCTTGGTGGCTTCAGCTCAGCTGTAGAATTCTCTCCCGTTGGAAGCCCATCTGTCCCCCAGACCTTCTCTCTTTCCAAAGATGTTGTAAGACCTGGTTGTTCCGCCAGGTCTTCGGGGTGGGTTTAAATGTCTTAAGCTGCTACTGGATTTTATTGGTGTCCATTTTTATATATTGTCGTATTTTAGATGGCTTTATTATTGTTGTTTTATGTTGTAAGCCGCCCCAAGCTGCCAAAGTGCAGGAGGCCGTGGGATAAAAGACTTTGTATAAATAAATAAATAAATAAATCTCTCTGACTCAGTTCCCCATCTGTAAAATGGGACTATACGTGTGTGTGTGTGTCTCCCCTGTGTTCCCCCACCCTTGTTTATCTTAGACTGCAAGCCCCACTGGGCAGGGACCTGTCTCTGAAAAATGTTGCATATGCCCAGTCGCGCTATAGAAATGCTAAGTAGTAGTAACCACTGCGGTCGTCTCTGAGACCATGTAGTTTAAGGCCAGCCCTGCACTGCATGACCCATGATGAACTGGGGTAACCTGCAGACAACCATGCCAGCCTCTCAGTATTATCAGTCAGCAACTCACAGGCACCAAATGGACGCCTTATCTTCTGTTATATAACAGAATAATTATCAAGCCGTTGGGTTACTAGATGGTCAAGTTTGATGACAGATGAAGAGGTAGACTGTGGCTGTTCTTACACAATGGTTTCTTACCCCTGCTTACACACCCTCACAGGAAGCAGCCAGAATGCGGACTGGTGTCCTCATATCCGGGGCTAATATATGGATGAGTGAGGGGACAGAGCAGCTAAATGTATCCAAGCTGGTGGACTGTGGGTACCAGCAGCTCAGGCAGAGAGAGTGTTGGGGTGCTACTTCCCCCACCTCAAGTCCCAGCCACTTCTTCCAAGCTCTGCTACAACCCAGAGGTCAAATCCTGCCACTGGGGATCCGGGAAGCTATCCCCTTCACTTCAGTTGGGATTTTATATCCTTTCAGAGGTGTGATGACAGTTCTCCAAAGCACAGCTGAAATGAATACCCACAAAAATGGGTGTACCCATCAAGATTGTGGTACTTGGACCAATCCAGGAGCATTGGATACTAACAGGTACACAATTAGTGCCAGATTACCTACCCGATATACCCATTTTTACACGTTTTTGTCCCAATTTTCCAACTTCCAGTAATTATTTTCTAAATTTCCATTCCGATTCCTGTACCAAGTTACCAATCATTACATTAAAATGGTAAATCAGTAACTTGGTAATGGTAATACCCAGTATGTTCAGGTAATTGGGTGCCCAACTTAGTCTTGGGTACCGGTCGGACACCCGATGGACTACTCAAAATGAGTACCCATTTCATCCTTGTTACCACTAGGGATGGGCAAACAGAACGGAGTTCGGGAATTCGGTTCGGTTAGTTTTGAAATTCGAGTTCGGTTCAGAAGTTCGGTTCGGTCGACTGAACAGACCGAGTTCGGTCCGAACTCTGAACTTCTGAACCGCGTTCGACCATCCCTAGTTAGTAGTAATCACTACATTTCCCTCAGGATGCTCACCAATTGATTTAACCATTTCCCTAGGCTTCGGCCTTTCATCCCCACCCTTTTATCGTCATTGTTCTCCCGTGAATCCTCTCCCGTTTGTTGACATCCTTGAAGTGGAGTACTAAAACTGAACACAGTACTCCCAGGTGAAGTCTCGCCAATGCCAAGTAAAAGGGGAACTACTGTTTCCCAAGTTTTTGATACAGCGCTACTGCTACAAAACCCAAAGAGGCACCTCCCTTTTTTTGAGAAAGTATCATATTGTTGATTCATCTACAGGTTTTGATCCATAACCTCCAGATCCATTTCTGCGATGCTACTGCCTTGCCAATGGTTCATCATTCTAGCTTTAGGTTGGGTGTGCAGGAAATGTCTGGTTGAAACTGATGTGACAATCAGTTGAGCCTTGTCCCTAATCCAGGGATGGGGAACCATTTTCCTCCCAGGGGCTACTTTGAAAATTAGTACAAGCTCTAAGATGGGTGGGGGTGGTTAAAAGGTATGGTCAGGAAGAAGATTCATGTATGCATGCCCGCATCTGTGGTCTGGATAAACGGGATAAAATTTTGGAGACCAGGTCTATAAAGGGCTAGGGATGGGCGAACGCGGTTCGGAAGTTCGGAGTTCGGACCAAACTCGGTCTGTTCAGTTGACCGAACCGAACTCGAATTTCAAACTGAACCAAATTTCCGAACTCTGTTCTGTTCGCCCATACCTAATGGCAACACACACCAAAAAAACTGGTTTTGAATGGCCGAACTTGGTTCGGAAGTTTGGAATTTGACTGAACTTGGTCTGTTCGGTCAACTGAACTGAACTTCTGAACCGAACTCGAATTTCAAACCGAACCAAACCGAATTTCCGAACTCGAATTTCAAACCAAACCAAACCGAACCGAA
This sequence comes from Sphenodon punctatus, assembly GCA_003113815.1. NCBI lineage: Eukaryota > Metazoa > Chordata > Lepidosauria > Sphenodontia > Sphenodontidae > Sphenodon > Sphenodon punctatus. The sequence continues at coordinate 16,936,821 of QEPC01000412.1, read as the reverse complement.
TTTCTGAACTCCGTTCTGTTTGCCCATCCCTATAAAGGGCTACTAATTAGGTTAGTCAGAGGAACAAAACCCTTAATTGTCAGGAGGAGGGAGAGTATGGCAGGAAATGGATAACTGCACTGTAACCGGCTGCATACTCTCCTGAGGGTACTGAGACTGACCACTGTTGGAAACAGAATGCTGGGCTAGATGGACCATTGGTCCCACCAACCAATGGCACTTCTTATGTCCCTTACACAAGCTCAGTTTTTCAGTGTTTGGGGGCAGAAACTGGATCCAGGGACCAGATCCAGAAAGTGGCCAAATGAAAACTAGCCACCCACTGGCCACATTTACCCCAGGGCCTGAGATTCTCCACCTCTATCCTAATGCCTACTTTTCAGGTTTTCCATTGCCTAGGGTTTGCATAAACAGTTACATAGTGTTAACAAAAGAGATGATAGCCCACTAAAGTCCGGGTTTGGTTCGTGCAGCTCCCATTCACCCCCCACCCCCATTCACATGTTTAGCGTGTCCAACCTAATAAATGGGCAGACCCCTGCGTGTATTTCATGCGCTTGTGGGTTGTGACTACTTGTGGAAACGGTCGTCCTCAGCCACTCTAGGGTTTTTGTCCACCATTCTATGGTGCTGGCAGACCCATCATGTACACACAGATGCACTGCACACTGTCTAATTGAGGGGACATGGACACGTGGGTGCATGTTAATCTGCATTTGCCTGCTCAGTGTGTTCCACATTCTCCGAGACCCCACCATGAGCGGGGGCTGCATGTTTGGTAGGTAGCGGCCATGTAGGGGTGAACACCTAATAAAGGGACAGGTATACACCCACCTGGTTTGGACTAATGTGAGCTAACATCTTGTTTGTGAACACTTACAGTGAGAAAAAAGGGACAGTCCTTGAAACTGAAAACCTGAGTAGTTATCTTGGTGAAGGCTTGGTTTGTAGCAGAGCTTGTTCATTCTTATGCAATGGCATTTCATGCATTTTTCATGAGGCATGGCACATCATGTCAGAAATTATATCAGCTCCAGCTAGAGGGACAATGATACATATGTTAGTACAAAACACATAATATGTTTTATTTAAAGTGTGCCATAAATATTTTTGCCCTGGGGCAGGGAAGTAGCAGGCTCTGTAAGGTGTCATAACACAAAAAGTATGTTCAGACAGCAGAGAGAGGATGTATATATATATATATATATATGCTGCAAAATGTCTAACTTCATCTGGGGGGGAAAATCTAGGATATTCAGTGATATAGCTACCCCTTGCTGATGCATTGGAGCAAAAAGGGACAGTACCACATTTTCTGCTGCTTAGGATCTAGGCATGCATATTTCTGCTTTTGCAAGTTGCTCCTGCATATGTGTTGTTGTGTGCCCAAATTCTTTGTGGATCCAGTTTCAGCGGCTTTGAGACTGACAAAAGATTTCTACCCATTAATCTATACTGTGCAGTATTCACTAAGGGTGGGAATATCGGTATCGGATAAATCCGATACACCCAATAATCAGGTATATCGGATGAATCTGATAATCACTGGTATCGGCATACCGGATTTTTAACATTGGCTGCTTTACTGGTTTTTTTACATCGCGGCCATGGAAGTGAATGGCCACAATGTAAAAAAAAACGCTAAAGTGGCCAATGTTAAAAATCAGGTATGCCGATACCAGTAAATCCGATACCGGGGAGGTCCGATACTGATAAATTCTCCCTGGTGTCTAACCTACCCATGAATATTGTTGGTGCATGTTCAGTTTGGTTGTAAACTTGCAAATGGTTACATTTATGTCTACCAGGCATGGAGAAGTTTAAGAATTGGTAAGAGATGTGTAAGATAAAGAGCCAGGAAATTGTTTCCATTAAGGGTGGGACACCAGGGCAATTACCGGGTACCGGATTTACCGGATACCGGTTTTCAAAAAACCGGATTCCCGGATTAAATCCGGTATACTGGTACCGGATTTATTCCATTGATTTCAATGGGGCACTGTCCCCATTGAAATCAATGGAATAAAAAAATTCCTCCCCCCTCCCCCTAGGCTGTGCGGGTGGAAGCAGGGACAACTCCCACCCATCCTGCCCAGCCTGGATTTAAACAAAAAAATTCCCCTAAGTGTCCCCTACTGCGGCTCTGGGCCGCCGCCGGCAACCCAGAGTCAGCCCACCAGCACCAGCGGCCGTCCCAGCAGCAGCCGGTAAGTATAAGTACCTGTACTGTATGATCCCTGGTGTGGGGGGGTTAACACCCCCCCACCCCACCCCAAGGATCACCCTACTTCCAAGTTCCCACCGGGATCGCCTACCTTCCTTGAGCTCTGGGTGGCGGCGGTGGTCCGGCTGCCTCAGCGCCAGCTGTGGCTGCCGGCTGTGAGGCTGGCTTCAGATGCTAGTAGGCCTTCCGGGGAACTTCCTACTAGCCGCTGGTGCTGGTGGGCTGGCTCTGGGTTGTCGGCGGCGGCCCAGAATCGCAGTAGGGGACACTTAGGGGAATTTTTTTGTTTAAATCCAGACTGGGCAGGGTGGGTTGGGGGTGTCCCCCCTTCCACCCGTGCAGCCTGGACTCAGGGAGGGAGATGCGGGTTTTTTGTGGGGTTTTTTTACATTGCGACCATTGTCATTTGTCTGCACAAGCAATTAGTTTTCACCTATAAAGCTCTTCACAACCTTGCTCCATCCTACCTCTCTGCGCTAATTTCCCTCCGTAATCCAGTCCATGAACTCCTCTCCTCCTCTGTCCCCTCTCACCCTTCCATGCCTCCCCTTCTCCCCTAACTGCCTTTGTGCCTTCTCCCTAGCTGCTCCCACACATGGAACTCCCTCCCTGCCCACATCCACCTCGTCCCCTCCCTTCGTACCTTAAAATCCCTCAAGACTCACCTCTTCTGTTCTGCCCTCCCCAACTCCTCACTCCCCTCTCCTAACTCCTGCTGATACCTTCCATCCAGTACAATCTGTTACCTGAGGTCTGTGTACTCATATCCTCACCAGATGGACCAACCAGCCATCATTCTCAATGTACCCAAGCCAATCGCATGCACCTGGGACCTCGTATCTTCGTGAATGTTGCACCCCTTGTCTCTCTCTCTATTCCCCTTCCTTCATCTCCCCCCACCCACCCCGTCTCTCAGATTGTAAGCCCTAGGGCAGGGACCGTGTCTATTCCATTACTTTGTAAAGCACCAGGTACATTGCTGGTGCTATATAAATGCTTGATAATAATAATAATAATAATAATAATAATAATAATAATAATAATAAATAATTTTTACATTTGCAAATGTGCAGTAATTTTAATTTTCTCACCAAGCAATTGACCAGGGTCGAGTTCTCAGCGAAAACTCAATCCCAGTTGAGAACTAATGAGAAGCAATTTGCTGTTCATTTCAACCCCACTTGTGCCCCTACAGTGCATTTTTCTGTCAGAACAGAAATTCCTGCCTTGGTACAGGGTAGAGCCAAGATAATAGGAGTGGGGGTATCAGATTAATCCGATAATGCCAATAACCACAGCAGTTCCAGGAGACTCTGAGGGAGTTAACCCTAGATCCTGACAGCCACTCTGCTGATGTGCTGGTCCAGCACTGGAACACCTTGCTGGGGGAGGCCATTGACAGGGAGGCTCTGAGACATCCTCTGCCTCCGTCTCGTCACTTCAGGGCCCCTTGGTTCACTGAGAGGCTGCGGTGTATGAAACAGGTAGGCAGGAGACTGGAGCGACGTTGGCATTGGACTCGCTCCGAATCTGATCGACTTCTCCATAGGGCCCATTTGTGGTCCTATGTTGAGACTGTGAGGACAGCAAAGAAAGAGTTCTTTGCTGCCCTCATAGCATCTGCAAAGTCGCATCCAGTGGAGCTGTTTCTGGTGGTGCGGGAGCTGGTCAGTCCGGCCTCCCTCTGCCTGGACGGGGACTTGTCCCAGGCCCACTGTGAGGAGTTTGCCATCTACTTTGCAGACAAGATCACTCAGATCCAGAGTAACTTTGACACCGGGTTGGAAGCAGGAGGTGAGGAACACGAGGTTATGGAGGCACCATCTGGTCAATCTTTCTGGGAGGAGTTTCAGGAAGTGACACCGGCTGATGCGGTGGATGTCCTGGGGTCTGTTAGAGCCACTAGTTGTGAACTAGACCCATGCCCATCCTGGTTGGTGAAAGCCTCCAGGGAGACATTGGGGACAGTACTGGCAAGGGTGGTCAACGCATCCCTCCAGCAGGGGAGGTTGTCACCCAGTCTCAAGGAGGCTGTGGTGCGCCTCCTTCTGAAGAAGCCATCCTTGGGTGTGGGTGCACTCGCCAGCTACCACCCCATCTCTAACCTTCCCTTTTTAGGGAAGGTTATTGAATGGGCAGTGGCACTGCAGCTCCAGGCGCATCTGGATAGTATCAGTTTCCTTGACCCTTTTCAGTCTGGGTTCCACCCCAACTATGGTACTGAGATGGCATTGGTGGTCTTGGTGGATGATCTCCGCTGGGAGATGGATGCAGGATGTTCAACATTTCTGATCCTGCTAGATCTCTCGGCCGCTTTTGATACCGTGAACCATGGGCTGTTGAGGAGACATCTGTGTGACCTGGGGGGTCTGGACGGGACTGTCCTTGGGTGGTTCTGCTCATTCCTCTTGGGGAGAAGTCAGCGGGTGGTGTTGGGGGCTGAAACATCAAGCCCCTGGGCCTTGACCTGCGGTGTTCCGCAGGGTTCAATCCTGTCTCCATTACTATTTATTTATTTATTTATTTATTTTATTTATTTATTTATATTTATTGGCCACCCCCTCATGCCTACGGCATCCCGGGGCGGCTCACAACAAGTAAAACAATAATAAAAACTCATAAAAACATCATCAAACAAGTAAATAAACAAGTAAATAAGCATCATCAAACAAGTAAACAAGGTGGTTGGGGGAGCAGGGGAAGCGTGGGAGGGTGAGGGAGAGAATGGAAGAGGAGCGGAGTGCTCAAGCAGGTGTTTGTAGGAAGATCAGGACAGAGAGCTGGGGGGGGAGCGAGGTTGTGAAGGGCTTTGTAGGTGAAGACGAGGAGCTTGTGCAGAATATGCTCAGGTAGAGGAAGCCAGTGGAGAGAGGAGAGGAGAGGCTGTACATGGTCAAAGCGACAGGCTAGGGGGATGATCCTGGCAGCAGAGTTTTGAACAGAGATGAGGGAAGAAAGGTGGGAGCAGGGAAGGCCAGCGAGGAGTAGGTTACAATAGTCGAGGCGTGAGATTACTAGGGCATGGATGAGAGTTTTGGCAGAGGAGACAGACAGAAAAGGGCCTTAGAACTTGGTCTGAGTGGGGCCAGCTGTGCTGGGTATGGCTGCCCAGCTCTAAGCCTGGGGGAGGCTGCTGGTAGAGATGGAAGATCACTGAGGAGAGGCATGAAGCCAGGGAGGACTCTGCCTCTAGCTGGCTCCAGGAGGGACTGTGCCCAGCCAGCAGATCCTTGGAGGGAGGTTCCATATAAAATGGCTGCAGGGTGTCGGCAGCTGAGCCGGTAGCCTGAGCCAGAGAATGGAAAGGTGGGACTCTGGGATTTGATACCTGGCTGGGATGGACTGTGCCTAGCCAGGTGGGGCTGTATGGCGAGGTGCCCTGCGGATGTGGAACTGAGAGGAATGCTGGAAATAAAAATCCCACTTGGGTCTGGGTCGTTTGGGGAGGTTAGAGTCTGTAAGTCTGTGCCCCAGCACCCTGCAACACAATATTTTAATTCCATCATTTTGGCAATCTTGGTACCGTTATACTCAGGGCCCCGATTCTTCCGTGGAATTTTTTTAAAAATTCCGCGGGATTCAGGGCCCAATTCTGCGCCTCGGCGCGATTTACCATGCGGGGGGGGCTTGGCTTGCCTCCTCCCCACTCCCCGGTCAAGCCCTCAGGGCTTCCCAGCTGCCGGGGTTTCCCCTCCCCAGCTTCCGGGGCTTCCCCTCCCCAGCCTCCCCAGTTGCCAGGGCTTGCCTCTCCCCCCCCCGTTTAGATAATTAATTAACTTACCAGTGATGGCAGCAACAGCTGCTCCGTCCAGCGCGCTCGTACTTCCTGGCCCCTTCCGAAGGGGTCTCTCAGGGCGACGCAGCCGGATGACATTCCCCTTCCCCCATAGAATCTCCTGCCCCACATCCCCGCAGCGCAGGCTAGAAATTCTGCGCTGGGGTAAGCAGGGCAGGAGATTCCGCGGGGGGAGGGGAATTCCGCGGGAAATCTGAGAATCGCAGACCCGCGTTTGGCTTAGGGCCCTGGTTATACTTGCACAATTGCTGAAAATGACATCACCAAGATGACCAAACTACCAAAATAACCAAAAAAAAAAAAAACAGGACACAAAAAAACCCACAACCCTCCCCTCACACCCCCAAATATGTGAGAACCTGGTTCCGTCGTGGATGTTATTTGGATACTCCAATGGATACCAAAAAAAGTAAATAATACTCTCAAATAATTAGCCCACTCCCTGTCTCAACTCTAGTAGAGAGGGTTGGCTGGCTAACCCTTTAGGTCCTTTTTGAGTGTCTGACTCTAGGACAACTTTTTAAAAGTAGTCCATGAACCTCCCTGGAATAAGTAGTTTGGGGATTGCAGTCTGAATGCTAGAAATCTGGGTTTTTCAAAAATCATCAGTATTCATTCTAAGCTTCTACACTACCTGCAATTTTTATTCCTTCCTCCCCCATTATTTGACCTAGCAATGTTTTTCTCTAGATGGAATGCTACCTGAATATAATAAATATTATACTTCACTGGCTCTCAAAACTCAGAAAGGATTGTTGGATTTTTTTTTAAAGCTTGTATTTGTATTTTCGATGTGCAACCTAATTAGTCCAGAGCATCTTTAATTAAGTGTGTCAGCCCCGGTGGAAGCCACTGAGTTCAACGCTAATAAAGCTGATAAGGTTTTTTTGTTTTGTTTTTTAGACTTAGTTTATTTAATGCCTCATCCCCGTTAAGCCAATCTGTAACATATGGGCACTTCTCCCACTATGGATTTATCATTTTGGTGTTTTGTTTTGTGAATTAATGTCATCAGACTCCTGCCAGCATTATTTATTCCTCCCCCCACAAAAAAACAAGCCCAAATCCCAGATTTTTGCAAATCAAAATAAATAAGTAAATAAACTCAAACCATCTGCTATTTAGTGAAGACAACACTTCACTCCACTTCATGCCCCCTTCACTCCACTGAAACCGCTCTTGCTAAGATCACCAACGACCTTCTTGTGGTTAAATCCAACCGCCTTTACTCTATTCTTGTCCTCCTTGATCTCTCTGATGCCTTCTACACTGTTGACCACTCACTCCTGATTGAATCTCTTCACTCCCTTGGATTCTGGGACTGTGACCTCGAATGGTTCTCTTCCTACCTTTCTGACCGCTCCTTCAATGTATCTCTTCCTAACTCCTCCCCCTCCTCCTCCCTACCCCTCTCAGTCAGGGTTCCTCAAGGCTCTGTCCTTGGCCCTCTCCTCTTCTCTATCTACACCCTATCCCTAGACAAACTCATTGCCTCCCACAGTTTCCAATACCACCTATACGCTGACGACACACAACTCTGTCTCTCCACTCCTTCCCTCTCCTTCTCTGTTCAAACTCGTCCACCAACTGTCTCTCTGATATCTCCTAATACTAAAGGTGATGTCACTCCAGATGGACTAGGAAAAGCCAACCTGATTCTAGATGGTTCAGAAGACCTTCTGCACCTTTGAGGGACAGTTATAGACATATCAGCCTTAGAAGGGCTGCAAATTCTTCGGAAGGGGAATGCTGCCTACTCAGGTGTACTGTGAGCCAGAGTGGTGAGATGCTATGGCAGTTAAGGGCATCTTTAGACATAACAAAGATCAGGTGTCAAAACCTCTAAGCATGCGTTTGACCGTTGTGTGTAAGCACCATGACAATCTCAACACCAATTTGGCCACCCGTTGAATACGTGATGTGAACACCATTGCATCACAAGGACAATTTGCATGTTTCAGCTAAACACGTGGCCAGTGTTGTGTCTAGTGATATCACGTGACATGTTAGCACGTACAACACAGGGAATGATACGGCAGTACTTGAGCGCTGAGATCGGGGGGTGAGCAAAACACTGATTTGCCCCAAGACGGGCTTGTTTCTAAACAGCGCCACATGGTGAACACAGGGCCAAACTGGTGTTCATATCAAGGTCAAAACACACATTGACACCCATTGATATTACGTCTAAAGACACCCTAAGTTGCTGCAGAATCAGGTCCCATATACGCAACCAGTAATTTGGCAGTGGCATAGCAAGGCTATGGTGAACATGGGCTCATGTCCCAATTATGCTCCCTCCCCTTCCCTCCCCCCCTCCCAGGATAGACTACTGCAAGGTGCTCTATGTGGGGCTACCCATGGTGACGATTCGGAGACTGCAGCTGGTGCAGAATGTGACGGCCATCTCCTGGTGGGATTGGGCCACCGGGAACACCAGTTCTTCGGTCTCTGCACTGGCTGCCTATAGTCATCCGGGTCCGATCCAAGTTGTTGGTGCTTGCCTATAAAGCCCTAAACGGCCTTGAACGTACCTATTTGCAGGACCGCCTCACCCCCCGGGTCCTGGATCAGTCCCTGCAGTCATCAGGGGGTGCTCTCCTCGAGGTCCCCCGAGTCTTCCGGGGGGCCACAATGAGGAGGGCTTTCTTGGTGGCTGCTCCACGGCTGTGGAAATCCCTGCTGGTGGAGGCCCATTCGGCCCTGGATCTCCCCTCTTTTTGATGCTGTTGTAAAACATGGCTGTTCTGTCTGGCTTTTGATGAGGAGGATGGGGAGGATGGGTTAGGGTGGGGGGGTGTTTAGGGATGTTTTAAATTCCCCTTGTTTTAAGAGTGTTAAGTGTTTTTATTGTTGATTGTAAGCTGCCCAGAGCTGCCTGTGGCAGGATGGGGGGGGGGGGNATCACCAAGATGACCAAACTACCAAAATAACCAAAAAAAAAAAAAACAGGACACAAAAAAACCCACAACCCTCCCCTCACACCCCCAAATATGTGAGAACCTGGTTCCGTCGTGGATGTTATTTGGATACTCCAATGGATACCAAAAAAAGTAAATAATACTCTCAAATAATTAGCCCACTCCCTGTCTCAACTCTAGTAGAGAGGGTTGGCTGGCTAACCCTTTAGGTCCTTTTTGAGTGTCTGACTCTAGGACAACTTTTTAAAAGTAGTCCATGAACCTCCCTGGAATAAGTAGTTTGGGGATTGCAGTCTGAATGCTAGAAATCTGGGTTTTTCAAAAATCATCAGTATTCATTCTAAGCTTCTACACTACCTGCAATTTTTATTCCTTCCTCCCCCATTATTTGACCTAGCAATGTTTTTCTCTAGATGGAATGCTACCTGAATATAATAAATATTATACTTCACTGGCTCTCAAAACTCAGAAAGGATTGTTGGATTTTTTTTTAAAGCTTGTATTTGTATTTTCGATGTGCAACCTAATTAGTCCAGAGCATCTTTAATTAAGTGTGTCAGCCCCGGTGGAAGCCACTGAGTTCAACGCTAATAAAGCTGATAAGGTTTTTTTGTTTTGTTTTTTAGACTTAGTTTATTTAATGCCTCATCCCCGTTAAGCCAATCTGTAACATATGGGCACTTCTCCCACTATGGATTTATCATTTGGGTGTTTTGTTTTGTGAATTAATGTCATCAGACTCCTGCCAGCATTATTTATTCCTCCCCCCACAAAAAAACAAGCCCAAATCCCAGATTTTTGCAAATCAAAATAAATAAGTAAATAAACTCAAACCATCTGCTATTTAGTGAAGACAACACTTCACTCCACTTCATGCCCCCTTCACTCCACTGAAACCGCTCTTGCTAAGATCACCAACGACCTTCTTGTGGTTAAATCCAACCGCCTTTACTCTATTCTTGTCCTCCTTGATCTCTCTGATGCCTTCTACACTGTTGACCACTCACTCCTGATTGAATCTCTTCACTCCCTTGGATTCTGGGACTGTGACCTCGAATGGTTCTCTTCCTACCTTTCTGACCGCTCCTTCAATGTATCTCTTCCTAACTCCTCCCCCTCCTCCTCCCTACCCCTCTCAGTCAGGGTTCCTCAAGGCTCTGTCCTTGGCCCTCTCCTCTTCTCTATCTACACCCTATCCCTAGACAAACTCATTGCCTCCCACAGTTTCCAATACCACCTATACGCTGACGACACACAACTCTGTCTCTCCACTCCTTCCCTCTCCTTCTCTGTTCAAACTCGTCCACCAACTGTCTCTCTGATATCTCCTAATACTAAAGGTGATGTCACTCCAGATGGACTAGGAAAAGCCAACCTGATTCTAGATGGTTCAGAAGACCTTCTGCACCTTTGAGGGACAGTTATAGACATATCAGCCTTAGAAGGGCTGCAAATTCTTCGGAAGGGGAATGCTGCCTACTCAGGTGTACTGTGAGCCAGAGTGGTGAGATGCTATGGCAGTTAAGGGCATCTTTAGACATAACAAAGATCAGGTGTCAAAACCTCTAAGCATGCGTTTGACCGTTGTGTGTAAGCACCATGACAATCTCAACACCAATTTGGCCACCCGTTGAATACGTGATGTGAACACCATTGCATCACAAGGACAATTTGCATGTTTCAGCTAAACACGTGGCCAGTGTTGTGTCTAGTGATATCACGTGACATGTTAGCACGTACAACACAGGGAATGATACGGCAGTACTTGAGCGCTGAGATCGGGGGGTGAGCAAAACACTGATTTGCCCCAAGACGGGCTTGTTTCTAAACAGCGCCACATGGTGAACACAGGGCCAAACTGGTGTTCATATCAAGGTCAAAACACACATTGACACCCATTGATATTACGTCTAAAGACACCCTAAGTTGCTGCAGAATCAGGTCCCATATACGCAACCAGTAATTTGGCAGTGGCATAGCAAGGCTATGGTGAACATGGGCTCATGTCCCAATTATGCTCCCTCCCCTTCCCTCCCCCCCTCCCAGGATAGACTACTGCAAGGTGCTCTATGTGGGGCTACCCATGGTGACGATTCGGAGACTGCAGCTGGTGCAGAATGTGACGGCCATCTCCTGGTGGGATTGGGCCACCGGGAACACCAGTTCTTCGGTCTCTGCACTGGCTGCCTATAGTCATCCGGGTCCGATCCAAGTTGTTGGTGCTTGCCTATAAAGCCCTAAACGGCCTTGAACGTACCTATTTGCAGGACCGCCTCACACCCCGGGTCCTGGATCAGTCCCTGCAGTCATCAGGGGGTGCTCTCCTCGAGGTCCCCCGAGTCTTCCGGGGGGCCACAATGAGGAGGGCTTTCTTGGTGGCTGCTCCACGGCTGTGGAAATCCCTGCTGGTGGAGGCCCATTCGGCCCTGGATCTCCCCTCTTTTTGATGCTGTTGTAAAACATGGCTGTTCTGTCTGGCTTTTGATGAGGAGGATGGGGAGGATGGGTTAGGGTGGGGGGGTGTTTAGGGATGTTTTAAATTCCCCTTGTTTTAAGAGTGTTAAGTGTTTTTATTGTTGATTGTAAGCTGCCCAGAGCTGCCTGTGGCAGGATGGGGGGGGGGGG
>QEPC01000412.1:16897914-16925240 GCA_003113815.1 Sphenodon punctatus | reverse complement strand
GGGGGGGGGGGGGACCTTTCTTAAATAAATAAATAAACATCTTTCTAAGTGGCAGCTTTACCAAGGCTCCTGGCCAACCTTGCCCACACCCCTTACAACAACTGTGGTGCTGCCCTGGCTCCCAGTGAGGCCCATGGATTGGCACCCCCACCCACTCTGAAAAATTACTTTGCAGTAAGGTCCTTTGCAAGCAGCCTGAGTGCCAATATAAAATTTTCAGAGTGGATGGGGACAGAGCGTTAGCCCCATTCCCTCCTCTTCTCACTCTGGAAATTTCCTAGCAATGCTCAAGCCTTTTGCAAAGGACCTGGGCTCAGCCAAGCCCCCTCACTCCAAGGTAGCTAAACCCCTCAATTTGCCACTCAGAGTGGCACCTGTGACCTATTAGCCTGAATTAGGTTATACAACTTAATGGGTTACCTAAAGGTAGTCTGGGCCCTGAGAAGGTAACCTAAGGAGCACTGCGGCACTATGACAGACCAATGGTCCATCGAGCCCAGACAGCAGCCACCAACTTTAGCTTAAAGGATAAAAAATAGCCCATGTATGGAGTGATGCATATAGGGTTACCACCTTTCCTGAAAAGTTGCTCCAGAAAGAGGGGAGACTGTGCCAAAAGAGGCAGAGCAAAGGGACTCTCTTGGCCTTTCTCAAAATGACCACACCCCTTTCACAGCATTTTGACATCACAATGCTCCTCGGGAGATGGAGGCCACACGGGGAGAAGGGGTGGGGCTTCCTCCACCCCCTTTCCAACATGGCCATCCGACCCTTTAAGGAGCATCTTGACATCACAAGACTCCACAGTGTCACGCCAGAGAGAGAGATATGGGGGGGGGAACCTCTTAAGCCCCCCCCCCTTTCTGATGTGGCTCTGCCTCCTTGGAAAAGAAATAGCCCAGGTTATCTGGGCTATTACCAAGGGGAAATTGGGGCTTCACCAGAGTCTGGAGATGTGTGAAAACCCGAAGACTCTAGGTCAGACTGGTCAGACTCTAGGCCACTGGAGGAGTGGATCTAGATCCATTCCCTGACAGTCATTCCCAACTTCTTGGCATCAGAGATTGCATCCTCTGAACAATATGGCTAATGGCGACCAATGGTCCTAATGGAACAAGGGAGAGTACCAGTGTGGAGAAGAGAGTTGTTGGAGCTGAGTCAGGAGAAATCAGAAGGCATATGAGGCATTTGCTGAAGACTTGAGAAGGGATAAGGCAGGGAGAAAACTGTAGGACAGACGAGCCGGGTGTGAGGGAGAACAGAACACCCATAAGCCTGTAGATACTGGAAATGGTAGTTAAAGCAACATGTGGACTGAGGGGGATACAAGCATTCATGGCTACACCCTGTCTAACCTCGCCCCTTTGGTGTGTCGCAATGCCATGAGGCTTGAAAAAGGGTGTGTTCATGTCTTACTCCCTGAGTGGCTGTAATTCTGCCGGGGTTCTTGCCTGTGGACACATGCAGTGGCACAAAGGTGAGTAAGACACTGATGGAAGAAATCATCTGGGCTGAAAGCATGAGGCTACAGTTAATATGGGCCTGACCCTGCAAGTATCTACCCACAGGACCATAGCGCTACAGGCCTCTGAGAGATTTAAAGCTGTTGATTATCCTCTTCATATAAGCCTACAACAAACTACGTAAGTCATTTCATGTTTGTTCTCCTCCTCTCACCAAGCCATTCTGAATGATTGCCCTTCTCTGTCCTTACAGGAGCCTACCGTGTATTAGCAGAGTACCTGTGGCTGGTATTGACCTACAGCTTGGCAGCAATTTATTTAGGTTCACAATTGTTGTTTATGGCTTTAGGTTTTCCTCTTGCATGGTTATGACAGGCTGTCAATAAAATGAGTAGCTCAAAACAAATTCAAAACTGATGTCCGTTAATGTTTCATGAAGCTCTGTTGCACCCCGTAACACTGACTTCTGGTATTTGTCTCAGAAAAGGGGATCACTTTGATACTAACATACTATCTATAAAGATAACGGGGAAAGCTGAAATGAGCATTCACTAATAAACCCCAAACCATCAGATCAGGGCTACCCGACCTATGCCAGCAAAGGAGAACTCTGAGTGCTGAGTGATCTCCCAGCTCTTATTATTTACCTCCTTTTAAAACATCACTGAAGACAGCCATCTTCTCTTCCCCTTGAATCATGCCTCTTCTAGGCACTGGATCTGCTCTCCCTGTGGCTAGAGGTGGCCATCTTTGTTTCCCTAACCTCCTTCTAGAGTCAGGGTGTTCACTTCTGCCAGTAGCCATCTTGGTTACTCCGTCCTTTTGCTGTGGTCAGGGTGTTCACTTCTGCCAGAAGCCATCTTGGATGTACCCCTAACTTCTGGTGGCAGTCATCTTGGCTTCCAGATTGCCGCTGTGGCAGAGTCACAGGAATAAAGGCTTGGTTCACCTGCTGTGACAGGGATATATGCTAATACCCCTTTAAGAAAATGGGCTTGAAAGCTGAGGGAAGTCACCTGACAAGACACAACTGGCAATAAAAGCTGAGGAAATGCTCAGAGTGAGAGGGAAGTGCTGAGGAGACTGGCTAGCCGCTGAGGGCTTTAGAAGCAGCTAGAGCCAGAGGGCTGGAAAGAGTCCCACCTCAGAGAAAGAATCAACAAGTAAGAGCTTGCAGACTACAGCCACAAGAGTCTGAAGTGTGCCAGATTTACACCCCCAGACACGCCAAGCAGAGAGCAGAGTTGTGGAGATCTATCTGTGGCACAAGCACCCAAAAAGGGCCTTTGTTATATACTTGGATTACAGGGGACCTGGCTTGGACCAGGACAAGCCCCCACACAGGAGCCTTTGAGGAGGAGGGAGGCCCAATTATCAAATTAATATTCACTTCTAGGAGTCAGTCTTGTCCCCAGAGGGCTGAATAGGCCAGCAAGAGTGTTTGGAGTGTGGCAGGGAGTGAACGTATTCCCCAAAGAACTGAGAAAGGGATTCTCCCCAGGAGGAAAGCCATACTCTGCCAGTTCTGCATCCCCCGGAACCCATGCCCGGCACCCATATTTCCTGGCCCCTTGCCCATGTACCACCTGCTCTAGCTCCTGTGGCAGCAGCACTACTGAGACAGGCGGGCTGGGCAGGATTCCACCACAGGCCAGCGCTGGGCACTGGCTGTTAAGCCTGAAACGACATGCAGCAGTGTCCAACCTCGCATTCATTGCCATTTTCCTGACACGGTATGGAAACTACCGAGTTCGGAAATTTGGTTTGGTTCAAAAATCGAGTTCGGTTCGAAAGTTTGGTTCGGTCGACCAAACTATTCAAGTTCAGTCGAATTCCGAACTTCCGAACCGAGTTTGTACATTCAAAACCGGGTTTTTTGGCCTTCCAAACTGGCTCGGATTTGACCAAACAGTTCAGTTGAATTCGAGTTCGGTCCGAAAGTTCGGTTCAGTTGATCGAACTATTCGAGTTTGGTCCAAACTCCGAACTTCCGAACCACGTTCGCACATCCCTAATGGAAATGGCATCCCCCCATACTTCTCCTGATGCTTGCTGCCACTTTCCACTATTGCCTGTCACTATTTCCTGGCTGCGGAGAAATTTTCGGAAACTGTCGCAAGTCCCATAAAGCGTCGGAAAATGCCACAAAGCGTCGGAATGTGTCGCTGAAGCATCAGGAAAAACTGTGGAAAAAGTCAGAAAAATGGTTGGAAAAGTTGGAAATTTTCACTATTCTCTTAAGTGCAGGTATTATCTTGAATACCTGGAACTGTTGCAAAATGTGGGATAGTGCTGCAAGTTGATGGCAAATGCCGTCAGAGCAGCGGCAAGATGGTCAAAATGTTGACAGTAAACAGCAAAATGGCAAACAACACTGCCACTTCAAGCCTAATGACAGGAGTCCTGGGGGAGGCAGAGGTGAGGGTAGAGGGGCCAGGCGATGGTGGGGAGAGAGAAGGAGAGGGGCTGGGCGGGGGTGAGGAGGGGGGTAGTTTTTTAGTTACCTTTTCTTCCTAAGCTACGGTGACTTTTGCTGTGCCTGGTGCTGCCCTCTCAGGGACACGCTAGGAGTAAACCCCAAAAAAAGCAAGGTGCATGTGCAAAATGGCTACCATAGCTATTCTGGGCATGTGCAGCCAATTTGAGCAGCAGCAGACCAGGTGCCATTTTCCAAAATGGTGCTGATGCTGCTGGCGCCTTTTTGAAAAATGGTCGCACATGCGCAGAAGGGCTTTGGCTGCAATTTTCCGCATGCACTTTGCTTTTTGCGCATATGCAGGCTTTTGAGGCCCCCAAAGGGGGTTAGTTTCTTCCTGACATGGCCCTGAGAAGACCGTGCTGGATGCCACACAGGTCACTGGGGCCTAGGAAGAAAAGGTAAGTGCAAACTACCCACCTCTGCCTGGTCCCTCTACCCCTAGCTCTGCCTCCTCCGGGCCCCTGTCCAGTCCCAGGCTGAGCAGAGGCCCAGAGCAAGCTGAGCTGGGGGAAGACACATGGTTTTAAACCGTATTGGTCGAAATCCAATTCCGATTAATATGATTTATTTAAATCCAAATTCAAGATTGGTTCGTCCGATATTGAATCTATGCCAATTTTCAATGCAATTTTCCATCCGTAAAATTTACACCATGGTAGCATCACTTTATCTCATTACTAGGGAAGGGATGTTTGAATGTTTAAAAAGTCTCTAAAGACTCCAGAATGTGTCTAGAGAGAGTGTAATTGCCATGTTGATCCTGCATATAACAGATGGAGACAAGGAGATGATATATTTTATTGGAGTATCTTCTGGTGGTGAGGGTATGTATGTAAGCTTGTGGAACACAAAGGGCTCTTCCTCAGGCAAGTCAAAAGTCAGGCTTTTGACCAAGTTCTGATCTTTTACTTGCCTGAAGAAGGGGTGTGTCACTTGAAAGTTTGTATACTCTCACCAACAGAAGTTGGTCCAATAATAGATATTATTCAAACTACTTTGTCTCCATCTCATTGTGTATAAGATTTCTCATTTCATAGTCTCAGCTAAGACTTGAGAAATTACCTGGCAAAGTTTAAATTTCCTAAAGAAATAAAAATGAGTCAATATTTATTCTACTGAGAAAAAGCTGGGTGTGAAATGGAGATTTAAAGAATATTATAAAACCAATTTGCAGTCAAAGACAGTTGCTTTATTGCTGTCTGAGGATCTAAGAATTATTATCCTCTTGATACTTCAACTTTTCCTTTTTGACACACCTGAAATTATTCCTGTGCTGAGCAGGGGAGAAAGGGAAAAAAAAAATCAATAAGCTTGATTAACGTTTAAAATCTCTCCCCCCCCCTTCCCCATAAAACGTCTTTGCTTTCCTTACCCTCCACCACCACCACCCAAAAAAACACGGCTGTCTTCTATAAATCCCTCTCTACATAAATTTAATCTGGTTAATTGAAGACCATGATAATTTCTAAAGAGGATATAAAATCTAAATACTATCATGGGGTTATGGTTAGGCCTGGATAATTATCTGCAGGTAGAATATTAACATTCCCTTAATTTCATAGTACTTACATTAATTACTGATTAAGAAAATGAATAAGGAAAAGAAAACTTAGAATGCTAATAAGATATTTCAGTATTGGATCAAAGAGGACTCCACATTTTCTGCTGTTCCATCCTACACTACACTCTGCTGTGTAACTAATTTAAGCACATACACCTACAAACTCGTAAATGTGTCCTTGTCTCTCCTGATGTTCTTGTTCACCTCTCCCTTGTCTCTTTTAGATTGTAAGCTCCTTGGGATACGGCCTGTCCATAAATATTGGGTGTACAGTGCCAGGTACACAGCGGGCACTATACAAATAATAAATAATAATCTTAAGGCAAAGTATTTACCTAACCTATGTACTCCTAGATGCCTGGCTTTGTGGATTTTCTCTGTCTAACTCAGCATGAAGTCACCACCATCTTTGTTTTGTTCAGTTACATCACCTCATGGAAACCACCACATGAACTCGAGTTGAGGATCAGCAGCACAGTATATAGGCCATGCCTCTTCTTCCAACGGCCACACAGATATGTCTGATAACATGAGGGACAAGATGGAGCCCACTGGCAAGAGCCCTCAAGTCTGAGGAGGTTGCAGGGTTCTCTCAGAGAGGAAGAAAACCACTGGAAAAAGCCAGCCCTGATTGCCCAGAGGGAGGTGATAGCCCTACCCTCAAACTCATTCTGAGTAAAAACAGATGTGAGGGTGGCCCGCTTTGGTCTGGGACCCACATGCCTTCTGTTTATGTGCTGCCAGACGTTAGCCCAGGATTGACAGGGTGGGAAAGTGGCTAGCCCGGGCTGTGTCCTCAGTGCTTAGCCCGGGCTAAGAGCCACCCACGTGGGCCAATGCAGGCTAGCATGTGTGTTCAGCCCTATCATACCTACCTCAGGCCAGGGGCGTCCATGCCCAAGCGCCACGGCTGCTTCCCATGGCTGTGAGTCATGGTGCAGTGGTAGGACAGCTCTCTGGTCGCAGGCACAATTGTTCAGTGCCCCTCCATGACCTGGGCTATATTTATTTATTTATTTCATTCCATTTATATGCCGCCCCCTCTGCCTACGGCATCTCGGGGCAGCTTACAACATAAAATAAACAATTTATCACAATATAAAAAATATAAAAATCTACACAGATATTTCAACCAATTTTAAAATACCCCCATACAAAAATTTAGCCCACCCACCCTCCCCTCCCTGCCTCCAAAGGCCTGGGAGAACAACCATGTGTTGCAGGCCTGACGGGGCAGTCGTGCTTCCTCTGGGAGGGAGTTCCACAGCCGGGGCCCAGCCACCGAGAACGCCCTCTCCATTGTAGCCCCCCGCTTTACACAGGGGACCTCCAAGGAGGTGCCCCTGGTGGACCAGAGAGTCCATCCTGAGTCACGGAGGGTGAGGCAGTCCCTGAGGTATCCAGGTCCAAGACCGTACAGGGCCTTATAGATCAACGTCAATACCTTGAACCTGGCTTGACACATTACAAGCAGCCAGTGCAGCGCACAGAGCACCGGTGTTATGTGCTCTCGTCAGCCCGTCCCTGTTAGGAGACGGGCTGTCACATTCTGCACTAGCTGCAATCTTCGGGCCAGCATCAAGGGGAGCCCCATGTAGAGCGCATTACAGTAGTCCGGCCTCGAGGTGATGAAGGCATGGATCAAAGTGGCCAGGTCGGTTCTGGAGATATACGGGCGCAGCCTCCGCACCAGATACAGCTGGTGGAAAGCTGCCTTCGCCACCACATCCACCTGCTAATCTAGATGGAGACCCACATCCAATAATACCCCCAGACTCCGAACCTGCTGAGCCATGGAGGGGTGCACTCCCTCCACAAGAGGGAGCAACACCTCCCCCGCCCGGCCCACCACCATCACCTCCATCTTATCAGGATTAAGCCTCAGTCTGCTCTGCCATAGACAACTCGCCACAGCCTCCAAACACTGAGATAGCACCGAGACGGCAGGGCCTGGGTCAGCTGAAAAAGAGAGGTAAAGCTGGGTATCATCAGCATATTGGTGGCAACACACACCAAACCCTCTCATGATCTCCCCCAAGGGCTGCATATATACATTAAATAATAAAGGAGACAAGATTGCGGAACGCCACAGTCCAGAACCCAGGACCTAGATGTTTCTGCTCCCAAGACAACCCGCTGGGTCCTCCCCGAGAGGAATGACTGGAACCAACCAAGGGTGGTCCCATCCAGACCCCCCAGGTCATGCAACTGTCTCAACAGTAGCCCATGGTCCACTGTATCAACACGGCTGAGAGATCTAGCAGGACCAGTAATGTTGAAAGTCCTGCATCCATCTCCAGGCGGAGATCATCTACCAAGGCCACCAACGCTGTCTCCGTACCATGGCCGGGCCAAAACCCTGATTGAAAGGGGTCGAGAAAACCAATGCTGTCCAGGTGAGTCTGGAGCTGCAGGGCTACTGCCCGTTCAATAACTTTCCCTAAAAAGGGAAGGTTAAAAATGGGTCGGTAACTGGCGAGTGCGTCCATATCCAAAGATGGCTTCTTCAACAGGGGGCGCACCACCGCCTCCTTGAGACTGGGTGACAATCTCCCCTGCCAAAGGGACGCGTTGATAATCCCCACCAGCACCGACCCCAGTATCTCCCTGGAGTATTTCACCAACCAGGACGGGCAAGGATCTAGCTCACAACTAGTGGCCCTCACCGACCCCAGGATCTCCACAGCATCAGCTGTGTTTGCCATCTGCAAAGTAGATGGCAAACTCCTCACAGAGGGCCTGGGACAAGTCCCCGTCCAGGCGGAGGGAGGCCGGAGTGACCAGCCCCCGCACTACCCAGAACAGCTCCGCTGGATACGACTTTGCAGACGCTCTGAGGGTGGCAAAGAATTATTTCTTTGCCACCCTCACAGCCTCAACGTAGGACCACAAATGGGCCCTATGGAGAAGTCGATCAGATTCGGAGCGAGTCCGATGCCAACGTCGCTGCAGTCTCCTGCCTTCCTGCTTCATACTCCGCAGCTCCTCAGTAAACCAAGGGGCCCTGCGATGTCGAGACAGGGGCAGTCTCAGAGCCACCCTGTCAATGACCTCCCCAAGCAAGATGTTCCAAGCCTGGACGAGTTCATCCACAGAGCAACTGGCAGAGTCCAGGGTTAACTCCCCCAAGGACTCCTGGAACCGTTGTGGTTCCATCAACCTCCGAGGGTAGATCATCCTAACTGGTACCTTCCCCTTCTGGGGGTGGGGGTGACGTACTAAGAGACTGGTCATAAGGAGGTAATAATCCATCCACGACAAGGGCATAGTTGTTACATCCCCCACTACTGGATAACCCATCTCAAGGCCAGAACAGAACACCAAGTCGAGGGTATGCCCCCCCCCCCATGTGTTGGGCAGCTGACAACCTGGGACAAATCCACGGTTGCCATGGCGGCCATGAATTCTCGCTCCGCCCCCACAAGGCCGGTGTCAGTATGGGCATTGAAGTCCCCCAAGACCAAGTCCTAGAGGAGCCCAACGTCACCACCGAGACCAGCTCTGCTAGAGCGGAGAGGGATGCTTTGGGCAAGAAGGGGCCCGGTACACCAGCAGCAGTATCGGCTGCAGTTTCTCGCCCAAGGCTGGGCCAGTGAACTACTGTGCCATCTGCACATCTGAAAGGGGAGCAGTGTCAGCAGGGGTGGTGCAAAGGGGCTGCCCTGCCCCTTCCTGACATCTCACCCCTTATGGAACATTGTGACCTCACGATGCTCCACAGGGTGAAGGGACCATGGCGGAGAGGGTGAGGGGTCAAGGGGATGTGATGTCCCTTTCAGATGCAGCTGTGGCCCTTACAGAGTGTCATGTTATCCCATGGTGCTCCATGGGCCGCTCCACCAGGGTCACCCTGGGTCTGAGCAGGGACCACAAAGTGTGAAACCCAAAGAAGCCAACATAAGCACGTGCCCAGGTACGTAGTAGAGAGGAATAATGAGCACCTGCTGTCAAAACACGTCTGGTTTTAGTATGTGGGAAACCATAAACGAACAAGACCATCTAAAAATGCAAAACGGTTCTTCATCTCGACATGCTATTATAACCAGAGATGCAGAACAGCTGCTTGACACTAGACAGGGCTTTCCTTCCATACCCTCCCAGCCCAATAAGCTTCTGAGCACTGGAATTATTATTATTTTTTGATTGTTGTTTTCGTGGTGCCGTTCATAAACCGAAGGCTGATGCTCACCATATGGACAGAGCCAGGAAAATCCCAAGAAGCCTATCGCGGAGGGGGGATGTTTCATATGGCATATAAATAAAAGGCTTTAAGCACAGAAGTCTCTAGGGCTCAGTCAGACCTCTTCAATCCCTTGATCTTGGAGCAAGAGATTTGGAGGTTTCACTTCTTGGCATCGAACCACTGCTCGAGCCAGAAAAGCCTCACTTCTAGCTGTGTTACATTCTGATAGCTATGCACCCATTAATCAAATGGCTGCTCATATTAATCGTCTGTGTCTCCAAAAGGGGTCTGTAGTTATTTGTTTTTCATCACAGAGCTACCTCTCTCTCTTTTTTCATATTACCCTCTGTGTCTTCTATTAAAGCTTCATTGCATTTTGATACTGATAGTGAATTGCTTGCCCGTTAAGAATTGCATTAGTTACAAGATACTGTTCATCCAGCATTAGTGTTTCCATTAGTGCGGACAGTTCAAACTGGGCAAAATGCACATCTCATGCATAATTTAACAGACTTCATATAGCGAGTCAAAAACTGTTATTATAACAACATAAAAAAAAAGTCCAGACCATTTCTTTGGAGACTCATCATGAGGGGATATTAAAAAAATCCCAGGCAATCATTCTGCAGAATTATTAATCATCTTCACATGCAGCAACAAAAGGTAAGCTGGAATGCATGGAGCCGTCCATTAACTCCTTAGAGCAGACTCCCAAGTGCTCACGAAACAAGCCAACTCGCTCACCTCCTCAAAATTCTTCCATTCATTCTCACACAAATGCTAAACTCTCCATTACCCTTTGCACTCTGAACTGTTGGCCTGTGTATCACATGGGACTGGAAACCCCCAGCAGGTTTTTTTGATGGAATGTTGTATCCTTTTCCATTGCTTCTTACATAATCATCATTAGACGTGGGCCTGAGCCCATTTGGATCTAGACCAAACTTCAGGCACTTTGGATCCAAAGGGGTAGATTCAAGCCTTGCCCTCACAAATACTCCTTTCTACTGTTCAAAGTGCTTTACATTTCTTATCTAACATCACCCTTGCGAGGTAAGGCATTATTATTCCCATTTTATGGATGGGGAACGGAGACTGAGAGAGAGTGACTTGCTCAAGGCCACCTAGTGAATTCATAGCTAAGATGAGATTAAAACCAAGGTCTCTTAGGTCAAAGTCGAACACCTTACCAACAAGGCTATGCTGGCTCTCTGTTTCCCTAAACGCATGTTGTATCTGTGTCTAGAATATCTGCATGGCTCCCATTGTTTTCACTGCAGCCTCAATGCATTTATTGTCCCAGTCACAGACTAGAACAGGGGTGGGAACCCCAGGGCTGAGGGCTAAATAAGGTCCATAGTCAGTTTTTATTTGGCCCATTTCCAGTTCCTGGATCTGGCTCTTGCCCCCTAACGCTGACAAACTGAGTTCATGGTAAGGGAACAGAGAGGAGCATGTAGACACAAGGATCATAAGGCGCAGATTCATGATCTAGACCCTCCCCTTCCCAAGTGCACTCAGCCCCGGAACTTCTACTTGCCATCATTTTGTGTTGCTTTCTGGGATTTTTCTGGGGACTGTCCTTTGTGTCCATTTCCAGCACTTTTGCATTGCTTAGTCGGTATATAAAACCAAAGCTGCTAAACATAGTTGGTGCCAGCTCAGTCAGTTCATGTTGCGTTCAACTAGGAAAAAAATACCAAAAAAGCTGGTACGTCTCCTCGTTGGGTGAATGTCCTCCTCTCTGCTCCCTTCTCCTGAGCTCCCTTCTCCTGAGCTCCCTCTTTGAGAGTAGGAGCTAGATCCTACGAGACTGATACAGGAAATAAAAACAGTTGTGGGTTGGATTTGGTCACAGGTTCCTCACCCTTAATATGGGGAGCTATCGTGATATGCAGAGACAGCTGATGCAGGCAGAAACCTTTAGCACCAGAGTGGGCCATTTTGGAAATCAGGGTGAAAACAGACAAGAAAGTAGCCCAGATTAGGCCCCTCCGGATGGGTGGCCACTTGCCCGTCTATTAGGTGGCCACCGGATGTTAGCCCACACCTAATATCTGCCTGCATGCAGCCCCCACATAGGGCGGCGAATGCTGACTGATGCAGGCAAATATATCTCCAGTTAGTCACCCTGTTAGGGTGCGCCCAGCTTCCGCACACATGCAGGTCTGCCAGGACCATAGAGTCCCAGGTGGAACACATAGAGTGGTCCAGGGAGTGACTGCGTCTTGGGGTGGGTGGGAGTGCAGCATGGAGCAGAGGAATGCCTGCTCGTTCTGTCCAGTTCATCTCACGGAACCTGCAAGTGGCAGCTGCATGTGGGCTTCTCGGAGTGACCCCGGACTCCAGCGGACTAATCTCTCATCCGTTATCACCCTTAGTACAATCTCCAAGGGCTGCACAGAAGTTGGGGAGGGAGGTGCTTAAGCAGTGTGCTTGGGCACAGTAGGGTTCAGATCATGGATCTCCATGATGAATCAACCCCCTACCCTCATATGCATGTCCTCATCTCTGTTTCTTTACCCTGAGGGCAGTCTCTCAGTGCTTGGGGGTAGGAACTGGATCCAGGGGCCAAATCCAGGAACTAGAAAGAGGCAAAATAAAAACTAGTCATGGGCCACATTTGGCCTCTCCCCACCCCTACTTTAGGAGTTTGCTTGAACTGAGTGAGAGGGGACAATCCCGTCCCCCTCAACCCAGCTGGGGACCGCTTCAAACCGCTGCATACAAAATTAGTTACGGATAGCCTCTGGCACAGAGGTGCAATTCCACCAATTGTTGGTGGCTTACCCCATCAATCATAACCACTTGTCCCTTTCAAAAATGCTCCAATAAATCTCCCCACGTCGCTTGTGTGATACTGCTCTGAATTAACATTACCACAGCCTTCCTCTCCTTCCTCTGCTATTACTGCTCTGGTTTTACCCTCTGCTCTCACTGTCCATTCAGCTCAAGTGTTCCTTTAACCTCTAGTGCGGTACCTTTCCATGCAAGTCCCAGAAGCTATATTTACTCCAGAAGTATTGCTAGTCTGTGCACACTTTAAGCTGTGGTTTCTAGTGATTTGGGGGAAAATGAGTCTGTCCATCAGGAGTCTTACATTTCAACCCCAGCTCTGACCCGGTTTTGCTACATGGAACTGGACAAGTTCTCAGTCTTTCCCAGCCTCAATTTCTCCATCTGTGGTTCTCATGATGGGGAAACTAATGCTGGGAGATAGTAAAACCAGAGGGTAAAAACAGCTGCAGGCCAGATTTGGTCACAGGTTCCTCACCCCTAATACAGGGAACTACAATGACATACAGCAACACCTGAGGTAGAAAGAATTCTTTTAGCACAAGGGTGGGGAATCTTTCTTTCCCAGAGCATACTATGAAAATTAACTATATTAACCACATTTTAAAATGTTAATTTCCAAGGACTGCATAGAAGTGGGGGGATGAGGGAGATCAGGGTTCAAATCCTGCCTTAACCATATGCTTACTGGGTAACAATGGGCGTCTTTAGACATAACAAAGATCAGGTGTCAAAACCCCAAACCACATGTTTGGCCGTTGTGTGTAAGCACCATAACAATCCCAACACCAATTTGGCCACCCATTGAACACGCGATGTGACACCATTGCATCACAAGGACAATTTGCGTGTTTTGGCTGATCACATCGCCAACTTTGTGTCTCATGATATTGTGTGGCATGTTAGCAGTTACAACACAGGGAACGAGGCAGCAGCACTTGCCTGTTGAGATCGGGTGGCGAGCAAAACACCCATTTGCCCCAAGATGGACTGTGTGTTTAAGCAGCGCCACATGGTGAACACAGGGCCAAACTGGTGTTCGTATCAAGGTAGAAACACACATTCAAACACCCATTGATGTTAAGTCTAAAGACACCCCTTGTCTCTCAGCCTCAGTTCCCCATCTGTAAAATGGGAAGAATGACAACTTCAGCTGAAATGAATGCCCACTAAAAAGAGTAAACCTATCAAATCCAGATGATCCAAACTGAACGAACGAATCGAGTAATGAACATGACCCGTTCACTGATTACCCATTTTTGCTATTTCAGTTCAGTTTGCCCAGTTTTCTTTGGTTCGTTCATTTCAGCCATTTCCAGTTTTTACCATTTATTTTCCACCTTTTGTTTTCATTGTTGTTCGCAACAACAAACTGAAAACCAGATGCAGATGAAATAAACGAACTGAACAAACAAAAATGGCAAAAAAATCGGTTGCTCAAACATTCTGACAAATGGCATTCAAGTCAACTACAACGTGATTGAAATTGGTGGGGAGGGAAACCCTACCTGGTAGGGGTGGGAGTTTCAGTTTCGGTTTTAACTGAAACAGCCCCAAAATTGCTGTCTCGGTTTAAAACCGAAGGATCCGAAAATCGGGCCATCTCAGTTCCCGATTTTCGAATCTCTATGTTCCTATTGAAGTCAAAGGGAAAACTTCCAATTGAAAATTTCCCACTGACTTCAATGGGAAAGAGAACTGAGAGCTGAAACCTAATTACTTACCAAAAGTCAGGGATTCAACACTGAAACCGAAATTAGGCCCTGCGTCCTGCCCCTACCAACTCTTATTCTGCTGCTTGTTCCACCTCTAAAACCTGGCAGTGCTGTTTATCCCAATAGATAAAGATTGTAAAACATTTTGAACACTGAAAATGCTGTCGGAATAACAATAATTTTTCCATCCTCATTCCTGCCCCTCTAAGTAGCATAGCCTCTCTCTGCCATAATTTCCCTCTCTGTAAAATGAGAATAATGATGCTGATCTGCACTTTTTTTTTACACGGCCCAACCATTATGGATGGTCACTTATCTGAAGGAAAAGAAAGTCAGATGGAATGCATACTTCTGGCTTTGTGTTCTACAGCAAAGGCTTCCCAAACTATGGGTCATGACCCCAAGTGGGGTTATGCCTTCTGTGGATGGGGTCACAATTCTGATTGATAGCTGATACACTCTGCACGTCTTTGTTGCTGTCTGGGAGTACAGGATTATATTTAAGTCTTAAGATAGGGTCACAAAGGCAAAAGTTTTGGGATCACTTCTGTATCGCTTCAGACAAAAGGCAACAAGACAGCAGTCCAGGGTAATGGCAATAAGAAAAAAAAATGACCGTACGGTATTGGAAAAAATAAATAAGAAAACTACTAACAAGTAATTAATAAATGAAAGGAGTCAAGACAGAAAGGATGTATCTGAAGTTTGCAAATAAACGATGGTGATAAGAATACAAAGATATAAAATCACAAACTCTGAGTAATACTTTGCACGTACCCATGAAGGTGCGGAATTTCTTCTAAACTTAAAAATGGAAAACAGCTGCCTTTCAGGTGGTGCATTAAACACCAAGCCCTACGTGCAGAAGGATCATGCAACCTAGGGTGATTTCAGACGTTACGTGAACACGGTGAACCACGGTGAATACCCACCTGTGGTCACCGTGTCCCGTACGTCTGTTCACGGTGCACCAGATGTTGGCCACGGTCAATTGGCACATGGGGTTCGTTTGAACCACGCTTCCCGGGCTAGCCGGGGGAAGGTCCAGGGAAGCGTGGTCAAACGGACCTCAGGCCGTGGCCAAGGAAAAGTAACGTCTGGCCGCGTGCCATGGCCCGGGATCCCCGGCGGGATCCCGGGCCGTGGCACGATCGGCCGGACGCGGTGGCNCGCCCGCCCGTCTCCTCGGAGGGCGGGCGGCGGGCAGCGTGGAGGGGGCGGGGCCGTGCGGCCGCACGTTGCGCCGCGCGGCCCCGGCCCCTCCCACTTTCCCCGCCGGGATCCCCCCGGCACGTCTGTTGTGCCGTTACGGCATGACCCCGGCGGGGAACGAAGCCGGTGGTGCCGGTACGGGGCCAACGGCCAGCGTCACGTCTGAAAATACCCTAAATCAGAGTGATCATTTGTGAGACTACTGGCTTCCACTTTAAATGAATGCGACTGGGGTAATGATTTCTCTTTGGCTTCAAAGTCAAGTCTCTTCAGAACAGCCAGTAGAAACAGAATGAGAGATCCATTTTGAAGAGAGAAAACAAGAAGCACTGTTCATGCACTTTTTTCTTCAGTTTCCCAGCTGCCAGACCCATTCACATGAACAATGTTTGAAGCAAACTACCAGCCCCAGATCAAGTAGGCTTGATGTCAAAATCTGACTGGTTAAGGCAGACAAGCCGTGCTCATCGCCTCAGCTCCTTAGAGAGGATTGGAAAAGTCAAGTTAGAAGGGATGAGGGGGAGGGAGGTACTGTTAGCTCCTAGACTGAAAAAAAACCCACCTTCCTCCGCAGATAGTGGTGGGCAGAAAGGCTACAGTAGGCTCAGCGTCTACTTAATATTATAACTAAAACAAGTATCCGGGGGGGGAGGGGGGGACAACAGGGATACACATTGAAATTGCAGTACCCAAATCGTTTTTGAAAGATCAGGTGCTCAATCAGTGCCAAATGGGTTAGTACCCAATGAGGCTGCTTTCACACATTACACAATGGGCTATTATAATAACTGGAGATAATACTGTCATAAAATTCCCAGAAAGATAATACTGGGTATTATAACTCTGCGATTTCTGTCATGCGTGAATGCCTTATTCCCCTTTTATGCTGCATGCATAAATTTCAAGCATTACAGGCATGTACAAAAGTTGCTACCTATGTCAACCCTACTACAGATAGTAGTGGGGCATGCATGCTGCATCTATTGTCTGATTCGAACATACTTTATGCCATCTGAGTATTGTCTTAAATACGTACTTCCAAACCAGTCCCATTAATTTAAGTAGGACTTCTTCTGGAGTAAGGGTCTTTTCACACATCCTCTTAGTCAATAGCTGTGAGCCCCAAACCCACATTTGTATGAATGCAGGCACACCTAGGTTTGGCTATGTGTGTAAACACAGGAAAATGTTCTTCAATAATATAGAGTAACTTCTCGTGTTTATGTTGACCCTATAGACAATGTAATGTGTGAAAGTTTCCATGCATCAGCCCCAGTCTAAAGACCATAGATGTTGTGAGGGAACCAAGAGGGGGTTGCCATCCCTGCAGTCAGCTACTCATCAGAATAATAGTCTTGTCTTTGAACAAAGCAACCACCTCCCATTCTCCTTTCAGCGTCTCCAGCCATTTTGCCCACACCTTCTACAATGTCTGATCTCTCAATCCTTATTCTGAAAGGAAATCTGTACAACCAGCACTTAAGTCTGGTGCTACGACTTCAGACGTATGTTTACCTGGCCACTATCATCCATGCTTTCATTACCTCGAGATTGGACTATTACAACGTGCTCTACGTGGGGCTACCCATGGTGATGGTTCAGAGACTGCAGCTTGTGCAGAATGTGGCGGCCCGTCTCCTTATGGGAATGGGCCACCGTGAGCAGATTACACCGGTGCTCTGGGCTGTGCACTGACTGCCGATAGTCTTCCAGGCCCAATTCAAGGTGGTGGTTTGGACCTATAAAGCCCTATATGGTCTTGGCCCCACGTACCTGCAGGATCACCTCACTCCCCATACTCTGGAGCAACCTCTGCAGTCCACCGGGAGCACCTTTCTCGAGGTCTCCATGTGGCCCAGGGGGGCACTATGGAGACGGCGTTCTCGGTGGCTGCACATAAGCTGTGGAACTCCCTCCTGGAGGATGCCCACTTGGCTCCAGACCTCCCTTCCTTCCGCCATATGTGCAAGACCTGGGTGTTCCGCTTGGTTTTTGGTGAGGAGATGGGGTGTAGGGTGGGAGGTGGAGGTTAAGGATGGAGGGAGGGTTTCTTTTTGGTTTTGTTTTCCTTCTCTTTTACTGTGTTGTTTGATTATATGTGTTTTATATATTTATGTGTTTTTATGCTGCCTGGAGCAGGAGGGGCAGGGTAGAAAATTATTTTAAATAAATGAATTGATTAATTAAATAAAAACATTTGTTTAAAAATAAATAAATTGCCAGGGTTCAAGCCTGTCCGAGAAGCCACACCCTCTGCCCCAATACTTATCAGAGCAAAGAACTGAACCCAAGTCTCTGGCTTTAACCACAATCACTTGACCATCCTGCCTCTTTAGACAGCCTAGTATACAGCCTCTATATGAGCCAACTATAAAACAGGAGTTCTTGTGAGATGAGAACAAGTGTTCCCAGTTCAAAGAAAAATACCAGCGTTTCAGGAGTCCTTACGAGTGTTCATCAGTACTTCATCAGTTTTTGGTGATTCCATGCTTCCACCATTTTTTTCATCATATTCATCACTTTCTGGGAATTTTACAAGTTTTACAGCAGTTTGCAGCATTTTTATGGCAATTTCCAGAACTTCCCTGGTGCCTAGAAATCATGATTTCATCTCTACAGCCGCCCCCGATCAACTTGTGAAAAATAACAGAAAATGCTGAAAACAGCAGGAAAGCCGGTAAGTTTCTGCATCACACAAATCTCAGAAGTTGCCCTGCTTCTGAGAAAAACAGCCCTCGTGAGATTTCTTGTATCCGGCCTACCTGAAATGACCAATTTCAGGGTGAACAGGAACATTTCCCAGTGCTCAGCCCTTTGTTGGATTTCACTGCAGGGCTGAGACCTGGCAAACCCAGTCCTATCCCTCAGTTTAAACCCTGTTTATAACATAGGTCTGGAAACTAAAACACCTAAACAAATGGGCTCAAGATTGATCTGGGCTACAATAGCCATTACAAAAATTTGCAGTAATCACCTGCTTTTCACCCCACACAATGGGTGTCTTTAGACATAACATCAATGGGGGTCTGAATGTGTGTTTTGACCGTCATATGAACACCGGCTTGGCCCTGTGTTCACCACGAGGTGCTGCTTAGACACACATCCTGTCTTGGAGAAAATAATTGTTTTGCTTGCTCCCCACAAGTGCTGCCACATCATTCTCCTTGTTGTACTTGTTAACATGCCACGTGATAGAATTAGACACAACGTTGGGCACATGTTCAGCAAAACACGCAAGTTGTCCTTACGATGCAATGGTGGCCAAATTGGTGTTGGGATTGTTATGGTGTTTACACACAAGCAACAGCCAAACACATGCTTAGGGGTTTTGACACCTGATATTTGTTATGTCTAAAGACACCATATGTGTTCCCTCCGTGCTTTTAGATGGTTCGCTAACTGTCTCTATTCCTTTTCCAATGATTGCTCTCCACCCTCTGAAATATTCACGTATTTTACATGCTAACTAACTACCCTATTAGTTTCATTATTCGTATTTGACATGCCAGCCAGCACCTTCCTTAGTGTTGTTTTCATGTATATACACTTGCCTTGCATTTGTTCAGATTTAATTCTGACTTATTCCCAGCCTGGGAAAGAGCCCTGTGTGGCCAGAAAGCTTGCATACCTTTGCCAGCACAAATTGGTCCAATAAAAGATATCACCTGAATTACTTTGTCCCCATCTCAGTGTGTGTCAGAGTGAAAGAATCTGGTCCTAATGAAACAGGAAAAAGCACAACAAAGCAGGTTCCCCCAGGTATTTTGAGCCATCCTTCCAAACAAGCACACAATGAGTTCTGTAAGCTCTTAACAAACGGGCTGCTATCACCCCTTTATATGGTTCAGTTTAGAGCTGAATCTAATTGAAGTTTTCATATCCATTTTCACATTTTCGGATAGTTCACTAATAAGGCTGAGTCGAAACAGCTGTTCTGTTTTTTTCAGAACATTTCAAAGAAAATAGAATGGCTGTTGAAATTTCAGTTGGAATTTCGATCCTCATAAATAATGAATTCCAACTGGCTGCTTTGCTCATGCGTAAAAACGGCACCCGACCATTCGGTGCCTGAACAATATCAGGATAAACAATTGTTCTGATTTTCGTTCACCGGAACAATTGAAAAGGCTGTTTTGCCATACACAAAATAACACCACCATGTTGTGTGCAACTGGTTCCATTTGGCACATGTGCAATATAGCAACAACAAAAAATTGTTCTGGTGAATAAAAATCAGAACCGCCGCTCATTTTGATTTTCTCTTGAATGATTGAACTCACCGGATCGGATTGGAAATAGAACCCCATTTGAAACCAAGTTTCATCCCCACCCACCAATATCCAAGTAATTAGTCATCACAGAAACAATATTCACAGATAAGTTTATTCAGCTGCTTCATTTCGAAATTGCAATGACGCTACTTGCAGTAAGACCAAAACCAACAGTCAGACCGCTGTTGCGCTAGTTGTGCATTATGCACTAATAGCTCCATAGCATCATTGCACAACACTTTGGTGCACAATCTCACTAACAAAGCGCCTAAACAAAGTACCAAATGCCCAAGTAACCAAAATAGAAAAGCAATTGGAAACCAGAACAAATTACCAAAAATTGATGTCATGTTTCAAAACAATAACACTTTGTATCCACTACAGTGAAACTGATTCGAAGCAGATGAATCCTACACTGGGATAGATGGCCCTTGGCATCCCTTCCAGATTTGGAAGGCTCTATAAAATTTGGCGGATAGGGTGTTCACCCCAAATATGCATTGCAGCTCAAGTTCCTGTTGAACAACAACAGAATTCGGGAATGTTTCAGGAAAGCACTTTAGCATATGTTGAATGTACACAGCCAAAGCATATTCTCATGTACCTTCCTGGATAGAGAACGATTTGCCATATTGGGGACTTCGGTTAGAATGCAACACTGGAAGAGCAGCCAGCATTAACAAGAGATTAAAAGCTCTATTACATATTATGCTTCATGAAAGAAGTGGGAAGCTCATGTTCTCTGTCCCAGACACTCAAAAGCAGGATGCTATGATGAAGTGTTAGTTTTTTCTTTTTATGATTTATAACTCCCAGATATAGAGAAAACAGCATTCTTGTACCACAGGAACAGTTGTATTTTATAAAATGTAGGAACTACTTTTGTTAGCTGCATTACTGAATAGCTTTAATTAAAAAGCACAATGGAGCATTGTCTGAGAATACAAACAATACACCTTTGGTCACAGCAGGATCGGGCAACCTGCTCAGGTGGGGTTGTGTTTTTTTGGAATCACCAAGATTCTGCAACAGGTTGCCATGATTTAAAGGCATTCCAATAAAAACAGCAATCAGACTTTGAATAAAGCTCAGCTGTGAATGACTAGGACTGCACCAAATATTTTAAAAAATATTTGCGAGTATTTCCAAGAGTCCGAGGACCGGTTCCAAGTTTTCGGGGACCCTTGGAGAATTCTTGGGCAGTTTCCAGGGATGGGGGCAAGGAGGGGGGCAGAGGGAAGCTGCGGGGGGAGGGAATGGGCCAAGGAACATGGGGTGGGGGCCTAGCAGGGGGTCAGGAGGACAGTACTCACTCACCCTCCGGAAGGGGTTCCGGTGATGAGTGGCTTCCTCCGGGAGCAGGTAAGTTTAAAAAAAGAAGAAAAAAGCTGCACATGCTCAGAAGGGCCAAATGGTTCCTTCTGAGCATGCTCAGACCTTTCCAAGATGGCATCCTCAACGTGTTGCCAATGCAAATTCGAGGAATTATATAAAACTCTAGTTGGTTACATGGCTAACTGTATATAAGCAGACATGTATACACATACAAACGCACTGGCGTGTGAGTGTGTCTTGGTGTTTCTGTATAAGGCCCTTTTCACGCAGACACTCTAACACTGAAAAATGGATGTTACATTTGATTATACATGTTGCAGGGCACCCATAGAGCACAACTGCAGCCCTGCAACATGTATAATCAAATGTAACACCCATTTTAACAGTGTGAGTGTCTGCGTGAAAAGGACCTAAGAGAAAAATTAATAACAGCATGTTCTTCCACCCAAATAAAATCAGCATGAAACAGATGTATTATGAATGCTACATTTTTGTTTTTAAAACTGATGATTGAAAAAAAAAAACAGGAAGAAAAAAAAAGAGAATTAAAACTACGAGATAACACATTTAACTACAGCGGCTGTCTATTTCCTGTATTTGAGAAATTACAAGCCCTTTGAGGCCCTAGTGCTTTCTTCTATAGGGAACAAATCACATTTCAGACAAAAACTAAACCTGATAGAGTATAAAATAACTAGGAACCTAATGTCAGTAGGGAGCTAAACGTCCCTCAGTGGGAGGTAGTTAAAAGAAATCATTATCATTAAACGAGTTGTTTCTGTTCTACTACATTTGATAATGGGCAAAATGAGTTGTTTATTGGATCCTTATTAGAGAGGGGTTTTTTTTATGCTTGTTCCAAGTCTGCAAGTGTCACTTTTGCCCAAATAAACTATAAAACCACGGAAAATGAAGACATAAAAAATAGAGGCATTAAAAATAATGTTTAAAAAAAGGAAAACGATTTTTAAAAAGGAAACAAATATTGAAAGTAAACATTCTGGACTAGTAAATGGCCAAAGTCAGTTTTATTTATTTATTTCCTTTAATTTACTATCCCGCTCCTCTCACCTCTGGTGGCCTGGAGCGGCTTACAAGCCCACATATTCCAGGGGTGGTCAAAGTTCTCAAGCTGAAGAGCTGAATACTCAAATTTCCATTCCTCTGAGAACCACAACGTGGCCCCTTTTTAAATGAGGGGGGAGGGGAGGTCGGTGCGTGCATCGGTGTGGGGGCCTTGCATACATGGGCGCACACCGGTACACACCCATCCCCCACGCATCACCATGCGCAGAGCTGCCAGCGTTTTCATTGGTTGCTCTGTATGTGGGCGATGGGTGTAGGTGGGTGGGTATACGTGTTTTGCGGGAGTGAGCGCACACACACGCCGCCACTGTACAAATGAGACTCACCCACACATGCTCACGCAGCGGACCTGCGCAGGCATGCATGAGTGTGTCTCATAAAAAGGGCCATGCATTACATTGAGCGCTGCTTCCTTCAACACCCATCAAAGCTCTGGCGGGTTTGGGCAGCAGTAATAGTGGCACAGTCATGCTTCCTCTGTTCCCATGGCTCCCATGAGGCTCCAGCGGCCACAGAAGCAAGAAGCTTCTCTTGCTCCTGAGGGAGCTGCCTGGATATGCCCCCAGAAAGCCACATCTGACTGTCCAAGAGCCACATGCTGCTCCCTACCTGCCATTTGCCCACCTCTGCCAGACTGATTCACTATGGGTGAAAACAGACATGATGCTAACCACCCTTTAACCACCCTTGGTGGTTATTTATGCATGTTGCAGGGCTGCATAGGGCACCAATACAGCCCTGCAACATGCATAAATAACCACCAAGGATGGTTAAAGGGTGGTTAACGTCATGTCTGTTTTCACCCTATGTCTCCATGAACAAAACTCAGGGTTGCTCAAGGATGTAACTGAAAATGGATAATAGAAGTTTGGGTCATACATACCGGGCTCTTTAGCATCTAGGATGTGCTCCAAAATGTACTTCTTGCATCTCTTGTTGCGGTATCAGAATGAAATGTTTTGGCCCCACTTTAATTCTGCTGCATCAAGTCATTCCTAGCAGGGTCCCTGTGCAGTGCTCTACCAATGTAGTATCTCAGGATCTCTCAAATATTTATAGCTGCATTCTCATAACCCCCCTGTATGGTAAGGAAGGAGTACTCTCTCATAGGTGAGTATGGGAATATGGACAACCGGGGCAAGATCATCTAGGAACACTGCTGGAGCAGGGCCCACACTTCCCTCTGCTATGGCCTAAGGGGCAATGTGTGGATGGGGATACCAGTACTGGGGGAATGGATGACACTTTGGCCCTTTTTGCATGGGCAGCACCCACCCAGAGCACCCAGAAATGGCATGTGAGCCACACAACTCCCCTTCTCCTACTATTAATTGGTTCTAATGCCGCAACCTGGCAAAATGCCGAACAAATTCAGTGAGAAGTGACACTGCTCTCACTACATCAGACCACAAATGCCTGAAGCTTAAAAATAATAAAAAATAAATAAATAGTATTTCTCCAGGATTCGTTTCATTTCATTTTATGATATTCCTTCATGCGGTAATTTCACATGCCATGCTATCCTTTGCTTCTCCAGTTGGTTATAATTAGTCAGCTCTAACTTCAAGCACAGAATAAATACACACCAGTAATCTCTTTTATAGGAATGCATGTCCCATTTCATATACACCTTGCACCTCATTTCATTCACAGCTGTCAACAAAGCAAAAGGAAATGAAATTCCATCACATTCAGCCCAACACCCTCTACATTAAAACAACAGATCAGATTAAATATTAAGAAGAACTTCCTAACTGCAAAGTGCTGAGGAAGGCTGTGAAATTCTCTTCCATTGGAGATTTTTATGAAAAGGCAGGGAAACGATTTTTCAGGATAGCTTAGGTTGATTTAATCCTGACTTAGCTCAGGGGGTTGGACCTGGTGCTCCTTGGAGTTTCTTCAAGCTCTATGATTCTACCGTCAATGGCCATATTAAAGTCACACTGCAGCAGGGTTTGTCTCCAACGATCCCATTAGAGTTGATGCATAAATCAAGATGAGACTGAGTTCCCAAGGGTCTGCTGGGTGATGACAAAATGGAGAATGACTAGGTTTTAAAACCCAGGCCCTGACGGAGCACAGTTCAGTGTTAGCAGTACATGAATTTTCTAGTTATGTCCAGTCACAGACCCTTCGACTAAAGTCATAAAGGGATTTTATTTTATTTTATTTTAAAATGGAAGCAATATAAAACTGAGGCTATCTGGAAATCCATCAGTTATATGAATTGGACACAGATACAAACTGGTCAAATGGACTTACACTGGTCAAACGTAAGAGTGATGCATTTAAAGAATTGTAATAATTAAAATATAGTCACTGAAGAGGGCTTTCAGACATTGTGGGAACCCACTCATGGGCTCCAAAAGGAGTGCCACAGGAGCGCTGTGATTTCCACAACATCTGATGATGGTGATTTCCACAACATCTAAACAGATCAACTATGCATGTATACAAAAATACATTTTGGATTTTTTTCCTGCCCTAACCATGTGGCTCCAGGTGACTTACAACAATTCAAAGCAGTAGATTAATAAAACATAAGTAAATTATAGCTATAAAAAACCCAACCATTCACACCCCATCCCAATCCACCCATGCCCCATCTCTTACCAGGGGGAGTCCCCACTCCACGCAATTGCCCCTTATTTTGATTTCCACCCACTCATCTTCACCCCATGCTCATACTCATTGGAGGGGGTGTGGCATTCCCACCCAGTCTCTCCTGAGGCTTATACCCTCCTTTTCACTCAGCTTTGGCCACTATTGGACTACTACCCCTCTCTCACAGGGGATACTACTGCCATTAATAACCACGAGGGAAACATCTGGGGCATTTCTATCACAGATTGTTTTGGTAGCTTCACCACATGGTAGATCTATTTACGGACATCACAGAAATTGTCACCTCATGGTTATCACAGGTAACCCCATGGCAGCGTCACGGGGGGGTCATGTGAGATTCCCATAACATCTGAAGGCATCCAGAAACTCAACAGCTGGAACTCCACAGGGTGAACAGC
This sequence comes from Sphenodon punctatus, assembly GCA_003113815.1. Classification (NCBI taxonomy): domain Eukaryota; kingdom Metazoa; phylum Chordata; class Lepidosauria; order Sphenodontia; family Sphenodontidae; genus Sphenodon; species Sphenodon punctatus. The sequence goes on along the minus strand of QEPC01000412.1, from coordinate 16,900,116 downwards.
TCAGTTCCATTGCGACCAGTTGCCAACACTGGTAATGGGAATTACTGAAAAAGGTTGTAGAGAAAGTAGGATTTGCTGTGTTGGTCCCAATTATAGGGAACAGAGACAAAGCAGTAAGGTGATATCTTTTATTGGACAAACTATTAGTGGAGGTATGCAAACTTTCGGACCTCACAGAACCTCACGACTTGCATACCTCCACCAATTATAATTTGTGCAATAAAAGATATCATTTTACTACTTTGTCTCTATTGAAAAGGATTGGCCACTCTATCTTCTTAATCGGAAGAATCTCTTCTTAATCAGCAATGTATGCTGCCCCATTTTCAGATGAATCTTCTTTTTCCTTGGTGCCCATTAGCACAGCATGATCCAGCAGTTGGGATAGTAAGATAAGCAAAGGACTATTTCTAACACCCCTATACATGATTCTAGGAATCGTCTTTATTTCTTCCTTCCTGTAAGGAAACTAGGGGCGAGGGGATGCAGCAGCCCCACCCCGGGGGCATCGGGCCCCGCAACACGGCTCCCCAAGTCCCCCGCACTCTCCGCCGCACCCGACCTACCCCCCTCAGCGCCGCGTTCTCTCCGGAAGCACCCAGAGGCCACGCCTCCCCGCAGCGAATCCCATCAGCGGCAGGCCGAGACGCCTGGGGGCGGGGCCAGGACACAGGCCAAGCCGACCCCTGCCACGCCCCCTCAGGTGCGCCGCTCTGCACGGCTACAGCAACGCCCTGGGGGGGGAACAGGATAAAAGGCTGCACAGGGGATGGATGCACTGCTGGTGATCGGAGCCTGACGTGCCCGTGAGACTGGCCCCTTGTGTGCTAAGTGCTATTGCTTGGGGATTTACCCGTATTGTGTGTGACTGATTCGAGTGTGAACTGTTTGTGAGTGGGCGTGTGCGAGTGCTTGAGATTGCAGCGTGGTTCAGGTGAGTGTGTCTTCCGGCGTCCTCGGGGGGAGCACGGGTGCCTGGGTGTACTCCCTGAGCCTAAGTCCTGTCCTCCCTTCCCCCCCTCCTGGGACCCTCCGCACCCCCCTACCCCCAAGTATCTCACGCCTCCAGCCCCTCCCGTTGCCCTGTGTGATTGCGAGCAGGTGGCAGCGCTTAAGGTCTGTGATTGCCCCCGTGCCCAATGATGAGATAGGCTGGGGACTCACCATCCTGGTAGCCCTATTCCAACCTGAGGGCTTGTTTATCCAGCATAGCCTTGCTGTCGCCTATTGCTCAAGCGATTGGGTGTGTGTACCTGTGTGTGTGCCCGTTCCCAGGGCTCCGCTTGCCCTCTCCCTCCTCCTTAATTCCCCACACTTCCTTATGCTTGCTCCTACCACCTGACTTCCATCAGGAATCAAAACTGTTCATCACCACACACAGGGCCTGATTCTTTACACTTATGCCTATTTTACACCACTGACCTCTTGGGGTTGTGCCTGTATTATACTGGTTTAAGAAAGAGAAGAATCATTCCCATGAAGTGCTCAGCACTATTCCAGATCAGTTCTCTTTAGAAAGGAATAGATCACTGGCTTCCCAAATTTGGCCTACTTGTCCCCCATTTTGAGAATTAACAGTAGCCCCAGACAGCAACAAAGACATTCAAAGCATATCAAAAGACCCAATTATCTAAATGACTTACAAGAGTGTCCCCTCACCTGTATTCCATCATGATCCCTAAGGTTGGTAGGGACACCATCTTGCAAGTTCCATCACTACAGTAAGCCTGTATGGCAAGGGCATGTAAAACAGGACTGAAGGCAAAGTCTTAATCTTTGTACAGTTCCAATCTGGAACTTGGTATTTTGTTCAGTCCAAATGAAAATCAGAACAATCGATCAGTCCGATGGTTCATTCCAATTTCTGATTGAAACAAATGAAATATTACAGCCATTTTCATAGTTGGGGGGTGGGGTGTTATTTTAATTTCAATTGGAATTCCGGTCAAAATACTGGACAACTGTTCTTTGTTCACTGAAATGTCTACAAAATGGAACAGTTGTTCCGAATTATTATTATTATTATTATTATTTTTATCAAACATTTATATAGCGCCAGCAGTGTACCTGGCACTTTACAAAGTAATAAAATAGACACGGTCCCTGCCCCTAGGGCTTACAATCTGAGAGACAGGAGCTGGGGGAGAGACATAGGAAGGGGAACAGAGGGAGAGACAAGGGGTCTAACATTCATGAAGATGC
>QEPC01000412.1:16829985-16893791 GCA_003113815.1 Sphenodon punctatus | reverse complement strand
GACAGGAGCTGGGGGAGAGACATAGGAAGGGGAACAGAGGGAGAGACAAGGGGTCTAACATTCATGAAGATGCGAGGTCTCAAGTGAATGTACTTGGCTTGGTTACGATGAGAATGACAGCAGGCAGGTCCATGTTGCAAGGATAAGGGTAAACCGATCGTAGGTATAGGAATACCTCCGAATCATTCCTAATACAGAGGGAGGTTCTCAGTGGCTGCTCTGCAGCTTTGAAACTCTCTTCCCCTGGAGGTTTGCCAAAGCCTGAATCTCAACATTTCCCAGAGGTAATGTATAAGACCTATTTATTTGGCAAGGCCATGGCAGGCAGGGATATGCTCTGACGAGCTGTTTTAATAGGAATTTTATATAGTTTATATTTTTACCTGTTTTATTTTTGTATATTTTATGCATGGTCTATTTATCTATATTTTATGATCTAAACCACCCTGAGACTTTGAGGAAAGTGGTTAAAATACCACTTTTGACCACATCCATAGATGGGGACCAAGCCTACAGTTTGAGAGCCTGTATTCTAGATCAGGAGTGGGGAATCTTCAGGCCTGGAGGCCGAATATGGCCTCGCAACTAGTTTTTAATTGGGCCCTTTCCACTTTATGGATCTGACCCCTGGATCCATTCCTGCCCCTGCTTTCCCCCCCCCACCCCCAAAGTACTGAAAGACTGACTGAGGGGAATGGTCAAGGAGCAGAGATGATGGCATCTGCACAAGGACAGCAGGCAAATCCATGACACAGATCCATGATCTGGACCGTTCTCTTCCCAAGTTCACCCCTTTAACTACCCCTGCCCCAAACCTCTATGCGGCCCATGGAGCTTGGCCCCCAGGAGGGAAAAGGTTCCCCACCCCTGTTCTAGACACATGAGCATAGTAAGCATCCATTCATGTAGGGATGGGCGAACGGGGTTTGGAAGTTCGGAGTTTGGCCCGAACTCGGCCTATTCGGACGACCGAACCCGAATCTGAATCCGAACACAAACTGACCGAACCGAACTCAATTCCGAATGTCGAAATGACTGAACAGTTTGGTCAGTTCAATTCGGGTGGCAAAAAAAGGTTCACTGGGCGTCAAAATTGACAGGAAGGGGTAGTCAGCTGAGCAGCAGACTTCCAGGCACCAGGGGTGGAGAGGCTTGCAAGAAACAAAACTATCTGCCTCCCCACTTCCCAACACCTTCTGAGCTAGTCACTGTTCCTGAACAGCAGGCGTTTCAGAAGGCTCCCTCTCCCAGCATTTCCCAGCTCCTCAATCCATTGCAATCCTCCTCCCATTTCACCCATCCAACCCATGTACCCCCATATTCTCATTCATTTATTTAGCTTAGCTTAGATAGATTTAGTGGTTATTTTTTGTTTTTACCCCTCCCTGTGTTCAATCTTCCGTCCTCCCTCCCCCCTTCATTGAATCCTTTTCCCCTTCCATATATTCCATCCCAGATTCCCGTTACTTCCCCTGTTTTTTCATTTAGAGTAGGATTATTAGATTGATTTAAGTTTCATTTCAATTTTGTACCCCTCTTTGTGTTGTTTGTGATTCTCCCCCCCATCCTGTAGATAGACAGACAGACAGATAGATAGAGTTAGTAGACAGTTGTAGGAGTTAGCTTAGTGATAGAGATAGCATTAGTGATTTAGTTTTAGTGTTTGTAGGAGTAGGCCTGTGTACTTATTAGATAATCAATTTAGTTCATAGCATTTCAAATAGTTAATAGCAGTTAGATTTAGTGTAGATAGATAGATATAATATTAGATAAAAAAATTAAATTAAAAAACCCGTATAAAAACAAACAAACAAAATCAAAAAACTATATAAAACCAAATAAAAAACCAAAAAACCATATAAAAAACAAACAAACAAAAACATATAAAAACATTTCCCCAACAGCCGAACCCGAACCGAATGGCCGAACCGAACGGCCGAACCCGGCGAATGAACCGAATGGCCGAACGGATGAACCGAACGCAGCCAAACCGAACGGACAAACGCGAACCGCGATCTGTTCACCCATCCTTAATCAATTGTTCTGAAAATGATTTAGTGGGAAAAACCAATCAGAATGTTTTTTTAAACTGGCCAAATTCACTCCAACTCACATGGTGCTAGGACAGCAGTGGACCTGTGCATGTGCTGACCACATATTGCATGGAATTACCTCTGGAATTACCGGATATACCCAGGAGAGGAGGGGATTGCATCAATTCTATCTGGTTGCACAGTTTGTCCTAATCTATGTTTTATTCTTTCACATACACCTCAATTCAAGGGGGAAAGGAAACAGATATCAGATGTGACAAGTGTATGTTTTTTTCAGATATCTGACTGTTCATTTTGACTTGGAAGGGCTCAAGCACCTTTCAAAAGTTTTAGCCCTCTGCTTCTGAGGAACTTATCCTTGTGGCATGTCTGTCACTTTTCACAGTGCTCAAGAAATCCTGTGCAATTTTCACATAATGGCAGTTGTTGACAGGTTGTTAGGGCTGACAGTGAATATGTTTGAAAAACTGTCAAGCTGTTGGAAAAAAAATGAGAGAGAGGGAGGGAGGGAGCCTCCTTACATTTGTAACAGCATGTTAAACTGTAAGTGCAGTCTCAAAATGCATAGACCGACTTCCAATCAAGTTATATGCCCCACAATGACAACATATGTGGATATATGATCCCTAAAAATTAATGTCAGATTGTCACTTCAAAGGTCAAAGTGACATTACCACAAAACCCTATTTATCTGTATGGAGTTGATCTTCTTGTCTTTAATACTCAATAATAGTAGTTCAGTGAAAGCAAGTTACTTGAAAAATATGGCTATGCAGATATCGCTGGCATTTAATTAACCTAATACAACTACTGCCAAGGAACAACTGGTCACTCTGAGCCTAAGGCAACCCATATATCCAAATGTATCTTCTAGGATCACAGAGAGGGCTTGTGAAAGTCCACCAAAGGCTTTCTGAAGAAGAGAGCAGCCTACTGGATAAGATCTTGGACATGAACATAGAAGGCCATGGTTCAAATCCTGTCTCAGTCATGAACTCACAAGGTGGCCTTAGCACCTGGGTGTTTTTAGACAAGCACCTCCCCACCTATTATCCACCGATTATGCATGTTGCAGAGCTGCATAGGGCAACATGCATGATGGGTGGGTAATGGATGGGGAGGTGCTTATCTAAAAACACCCACTGTTTCTCAGACTTGATTACCTATCTGTTAAATCAGAAGAATAATGACCTACCTCAGAGGGTTGCTCTGGGAGTGTATTATGAGGGATACCTAGCAACTGTACTGGGCTATGAAGGCATTAATAGTTTCACCATGCCCAGGTTTTCCATTCAAGGATCTCAAAACTCTTTCCAAATAATTAAAACCTATGCACCTACTCACATATGAAAGGGAAACAGGACTTAGCTTCAGCAAAGTGTGCAATGAAAATCATAACCTAAACAGGGTGATTTCAGACGTTACGGGCGCACGGTTCACCACAGTGGATTCCCGATGGGGGTGAACCAAACAACCACCCCCCAGGGTCAAAGGAAGCCCCGAACAGACGTAATGGGACTGGAACCATGGCAGGGAATCGGGCTGGCAGATCACGGTCCGGGGCAGTGCAAGTTGTGCAACAGACATGACACTGATCCCCGGGCATGGTCAAAACACCCAGAATCCACTGGGCAGGGGCGGGACACACACATGGCCGCCTGAGGGCAAACAAAGCTAAAAGGCACAAAAGGGAATGCCCACACAAGGGAAACGGGAAGGGAGGGGGGAGAGGGAGAAGAGCCAGCCAGGTACCACACACAACAGGCACACAGACAAAGGAGGCACAGTGGAACACACAGCACAAGCACACACCTGGGCACACACACACACACACAAAGAAGGGAAAGGAAGGGAAGGGGGGACACGGGTGCCCGGACAACACACAAGGCACACCGGGCAGAACGGGGAAGAGGGAGGAAAGGGCAAAGGGGGAGGGCAGGACACAGACAATGGCAACCTCAGCCCCCACAGCAGAACTGTCCACACAGGCAACCCCACAGCAACACAGGCAGTCCCGGAATGGGGGGCCCCAGGAGCTTGGGACCAAGGCACAGTGGGAGCCCACACAGCACAGCGAGCGGGCCAGGAACAGTTCAGGAGGCACACATGGAATCAACACCCTGGAGAGGGGCTGATGCAGGGCAGGCAGGAGAGCTGGTGCAGCGCAGCAGGTCCAAGGATGCACACACACACACACGGAGGAAAGCAGGAGGGGCAGTCCAAGGGCCCCAGAACCCCGAGGTCACACAGGCACCCAAGGGGGGGGCTGGGGCCGCAGGTGGCAGCGCTGGTGGGTGAGGACAGTCCGCTGGACACAGGCGGGTTGGTGAGGCCATGCAGAGAGGCGGGCTCAGGCACCGGGGAAGGCAACCATGGAGGAGAACACCGGGTGCAGAAGCAGACGGGGGGTGGGGGCCAGAGGGGGCCCAGAGCCACAGGCAGGGGCAGCAGCACCCCGGGAAACAGGCAGCACAGCAGAGACATCAGGGAGGGAGCAGCCAGAGGAATCCGGCCCCTGGGCAGGGGTGGGAGCCCACATGGGGGCAGGCAACCGGTGGGCCGGGAGGCACACCAGGACTCACAGTCAGCTGCTGGAGGCCGCAATGGGCCCAGGGGCTGGGTGCCCCGCCCGATGAACCAGGTGGGGCCAATGGATCATGCCCCAGAGGTACCCCAACAAGGACATGTGGTGGGCGATCAGGTAGTAGGCCTCAAAGGGATACTGCATGGACAGCCCCAACTGCACATGTGAATAGGACCACACGCCCGACAGTGCCGACAGCACTGCCGCGGTAGGCTCAGACATGCAGCAGTCAGCAGCAGGGGGCCATGGAAGCTGACCCAGCTCCAACAGCCAGTGATACACCACCCGACGAGAGCGCTGGTACCCACGGGCCCAATGAACACAGCCAAAGTAGGACACGGCCAAGGCAGGGCCCCCCTCCGCAAGGCAGATCATGTTTTATGGGATGAATTTCGGGCGGTGCCAACCTCAAATACGGGGGATGCTCTTGAGACTGTTTGAGCCACCTATTGTGAATAAGATCTATGCCCGTCCTGGCTGGTTAAGGCTAACTGGGAGACATTGGGTCCGTTGATGGCGGGGATTGTCAACGCCTCCCTTGGGGAGGGCAGGGTGCCGGGCTGTCTCAAAGAGGCGGTGCTGCGGCCCCTGCTAAGAAACCAACTTTGGATGTTGGCGACCCTGCCAGTTATCGGCCAGTCTCTAACCTTCCCTTTATAGGGAAGGTTATTGAATGGGTGGTGGCTCAGCAGCTTCAGGCCATTTGGACTGTGTTAACTTTCTCGATCCCTCACAGTCGGGCTTTCGTCCAGGTTATGGCATGGAGACCGCGCTTGTGGCCTTGGCCAACGGCCTCTCCCAGGAGTTGGACCGGGGTTGTTCGACCCTATTGATCCTATTAGATCTCTCGGCTACATCTGATACCGTTGATCATGAGTTGTCTGTGACTCGGCTGCGAAACCGGGCAGGGATTGACGGGACTGTTCTTGAATGGTTCTGCTCTTTCCTGGTCAGGAGAATCCAAAGTGTGGTGCTGAGGGAGTTTTCATCTTCCCCTCAGGGCCTCACGTGTGGAGTACCGCAGGGTTCCATCTTATCCCCTCTCTTGTTCAATGTGTACATGCAGCCTTTGGGAGAGGTTCTTAGGGAGTATGGAGTGAGACTTCATAAATATGCTGATGACACCCAGATATATCTCTCATTTTCATCCAACTCAGGTCCAGCAGTCTCGGTGCTTACCTGATGTTTGTCCACTGTAGGGAATTGGATGAGGGTGAGCCACCTGAGGCTAAATCCTGACAAGACGGAGGTGTTGGTTGTGGGGAAGGCCAAGGGAGTGGTGGCCCCCATCATTGATGGAGTCCGTCCTCCCCTGGTTTCTCAGGTTCAGAGTTTGGGGGTGCTCCTGGACCCACCGCTCTGCCTGGATGCCCAGGTGGCAGCTGTGGCGAAGGGAGAATTTCACCAGTTACACCTGGTGCGTCGGCTTAGGCCGTATGTCTCAGACTCTGGCCACAGTCATCCACGCTTTTATTACCTCGAGACTGGATTACTGCAGCACACTCTACATGGAGCTACCCTTGGTGCTGGTCTGGAAGCTGCAGCTGGTGCATAAAGTGATGGCCCATCTCTTCACAGGGATGGGCCGACGCAAGCATGTTACACTGGTGCTTCACTCTCTGCACTGGCTACCAGTAGACTTCCAGGCCCAATTCAAGGTGTTGGTGTTGACCTTTAAAGCCCTAACCTCTCTGCAGGACCACCTCACCCTTCGAGTCCTGGAGCGACCCCTACGGTCGGCTGGGGGTGCCCTCCTCAAGGTCCCCCGAGTTTCCTGGGTGTCCACTATGAGGAGGGTGTTCTCTGTGGCTGTGCCGCGGCTGTGGAACTCTCTCCCATAGGAGATCTGCTTGGCTGCCGACCTCCCCTCTTTCTGTAGACAAGTAAGACCTGGATGTTCCACCAGGCCTTTCCCGAGGGGGATGGGATGGGTGGGTGGGGTTTATATTGTTTTTAATTGTAATTATTACTGTTTATTTTAATGCTTGGACATGTTTTTAAGATGTTGTGAGCTGCCCCAAGTTGCCTGAGGCAGGAGGGGGCAGCATATACGTTTTAATATAAATAAATAAAAAATAAATAAAGTAGAAGAAATGTGGCACCCAATTATTATTATTTTTTAAACTGCATGGCATGGTAAAGGGTAAATGTAATCCCCATCCACCAGCATTGCCCCTATGGACAGGACAGGCCAAACCATGCCATGCCAGACACCCCTCCCCCACCACTCAATTACTTACAGATCCAGCAGCACAGTAGCCCACAGCCAAATTCACCAAAGAGAACGAAAAACTTTCTACAGCCACTTTGATTTTGCCCTGCAGCCAATCAAAAGTTTGCCATCTGGCTTAGCCAGCCAATCAAAACTTGCCATCTGGCTTACCATCACTCAACTGTCCCCTCCCATACCCTTCTCCTACGAAATATGGCACTAAGGTTCATTTCCAGAAGAACCTCAACTGTCCACCAAACCCCCACACGTGCAGCCGTTTCTGAAGTTTCAAACGTTGTTTTTTTAAATGGCCTTGGTCTTTGGAACTTCGGACTTTCCAAACTGAATATCACAATCTTTGATGATTTCTGAAGTTTTACGAAGACAGAGTTACAGCCCTAGACCTGGGAGGCAGGACTCCTGTGTTCTCTGAGTGGGGAGTGGTCCAGAGCAGAGGGCTGGGAGTCAGAACACCTGTGTTATCTGGGAGAAGAGTGGGGGCCAGTGGGTTAGAGAAGGGGGGGTCTGAGAGCCAGGACTCCTGGGTTCTCTGGGAGGGAGTGGGAGCTAGTCAGTTAGAAGAGGGGTGCTGGGCGACAGAGCTCTTGGGTGATGTGCTTTTCTGGGGGATCTCTATTTTAATGTCATGCTAAAGGATACCGCTAAAGTGGGTAGGGTTGCTTCTTTGTGATGATTGCAGCTGCTGCATCAGCAAAAAAAGACCACACCTGGTGTGTTGTCTGGGGGAGGGAGGTTCCGCCGACCAGAGTCCCCAAACTAGGAAATTCTAACTCCCAGTCAATCTTGGGATTTTCCCCTGACAACCCACCTGCTTTCACCACCCCCAACCATGAGTTAAACCCTCATAGTCCACCATCACTTTTACAACCTGCCTTCTGAATTCCTGGGGCTTGCGAGAATGTGTGTATGTGTGTATGGACCTGTATGAGTATGTGTACAGAGCTTGGGGGCGGGTGGGGAGGGAGCTCTGCCTGTGTGCTAGATCTGTAAAGATTTTAGGATTTTTTTATGGCCACTCAGTACATTGTGAGCCTTTGAAATTCTGAAATTTCACTGTTATGCTGTTCATCATTATAGTGCACAAGCAGGAGGAATCTTCTGTATTGCAAAAAAGTTCTGTATTGAAAAATCTCTCAAAAAATGAGAAAATTCTATAATAAAAAACCTTTAATTTAAGAGAGAAGTTAAGGCCCATAGAAATTCAATTATGCTCCAAAAAGAATGGAAATTGTAAGTTAAGGCATCTGCCTTTACCTCCATGCAATGTAAGCAGTACAGACGTTGGAGAGTCTCACATATTGTGCTCACTTACAACTTAGGCTCCATGCATCCACACTTAGCCTTAGTCTTTCAGCCCCAGTCTTCTTCCTCTGCAGGTTGGGGGCAACACTGAAGCTGGGGACAGTGCTATGTTTGACACAAATTTAAGGTTGGGTACATATTGACTTTAATAAAATGGAATGCCCATTGGAAGGAATGGAGGCAACAGCAATGCTGATTTGGAAATAAATCCTGTTGTCATTCACAGATCGCATTAAGTGGCTGTGGAAGAATAAAACAGAGGGTGTTTTTACATGAGATGCAGTGGGGTCTTCAGTCTCTGTGCAGGGCATGTGTGCGGGCACCATACTTGGGGGTGCTTCACACAAGTGGCCTCCCACACAGCCACTCCATCCATACACCGCCCACCCCGTCTGTGCGCAGGGCACTTTGGATTTTTCTGGAGTACCCTGTGTATGGACTGGGTGGGCAGTACATGGGTCGCAGGGGCATGAGCTTCAGATGAGACGTCCCCCATGTGGACGATGCCTGTCCGTGAGTGGGGGTGTCTCGTGTAAAAGCACCTAGAGCTGCATTTTTGGGAGGGGGGGCAAGAGAGTGTGTAACAATGATGAAGGCACCAGGGAGAATTAATGGAATTGGTAGGATGACATGAAGGAACAAGGATAAGGTGCAGCAGCAAGAACCTGGGTGGAATTTTTATTATTTAATTATTTAATTTATTTATATTTCTTAGCCGTCACCTCATGCCCATGGCATCTCGGGGCGGCTTACAACATAAAAAATAACAATCGTTTAAAGCAACAATGGAACACAAATATTAAAATATCTAAAACTCCTAAAAACAACCACCCCCCAAAATTTTATCCCAACCTTCCCCTCCTCCGAAGGTCTGGGAGAACAGCCAGGTTTTACAGGCCCGGCGGAAACCCAACAAACTTGGGGCCAGGTAGACTTCCTCCTGGAGGGAGTTCCATATTCGCAGCATGGCCATGGAGACCACCCTCTCCATTGTGGCCCCCCGTTTTACATGGGGGACCTCCAAGAAGGTGCCCCCGGCAGACTGAAGAGGTCGTTCTGGGGCGTGGAGGGTGAGGCAGTCCCTGAGGTATGAAGGGCCAAGACCGTGTAGGGCTTTATAGGCCAAGACCAGCACCTTGAATCTGGCTCGGTACGTTATAGGCAGCCAGTGCAGCGCGTGGAGTACGGGAGTAATATGCGCCCATCAGTTCATCCCTGTAAGGAGACAAGCTGCCGCATTCTGCACCAGATGCAGCCTCCGAACCAGTGTCAAGGGAAGCCCCACATAGAGCGCGTTGCAGTACTCCAGCCTCAACAGGAGGAATGACAAATAGTTAGAATGACAAGGTTCTGGGAGAAATAAGTGATTCAGAAGAGTGATAGGATACCATGGGTGCACACCTATAATTTCACCCAGCTGTCTCCCTGTTGTTCCACTCCCTATTGCCTCCTTCCCTGTTATTCCACCTTCTCTTCTGTTTCTTCTTTGTGATTCCACACATATGCCCTTATTCCTGTTCCACATCAGACATACAGCTCATTGCATTTCCCAGGACTCTTGGGTTCTCTGTAAGGGAAATGGGGGCTACTGGGTTAGAGGGGAGGCTGTGAGGCAGGACTCTTGGGTTTTCTGATGCAGGATTGGTATGCATTAGAGCACGGGGGGCTGTGATCCAGGACTCCTGGGTTCTCTGTTACAGGGTTGGGAGCTAGTGCGTTAGAGCAGGAGAGACTGGGACCCAGGAATCTTGGGTTCTCTGTGAGGGGAGTGGGGGCTAGTGGGTAAGAGTAGGGTGTGGGTGCTGGAAGCCAGACTTCTTGGGTTCTTTGTTAAAGGGTTAGGACCTAGTGACTTAGAGCAGGGAGGTCTGGGAGACAGGACTCCTCCATTTGGAAAGCCAGTGTGGTATAGTGGATAAGGTGCTGGACTTGGTCCTGAAAAGCCAGGGTTCAAATCCTGTCCTAGCCATAAACTCACTGGGTGACTTTGAGCAAGTCACAATGTCTCAGTTCCCCATCTGTAAAATGGGAGTATACTGTATGTGTGTATTTTTCTCTGCCTGTGTTCCCCTCACCCTTGTCCATCTTAGATTGTAAGTCCACTGGGCAGAGATCTGTCTTAAAAAACCCTGCAACTGTAAAGTGCTGCATATGCCTAGCAGCGGATAGAAATTATTATTAATAATAGTAGTTCTCTGGGAGGACACTGGAGACTAGTGGGTAAAAGGGGAGGGCTGTGTCTCATTCTCCACAACCCAAATAAAAGGATATAGGATAATTTATTTATTTATTTTATTTTATAGATTTTTATACCGCCCCATCCTGCAATGCAGCTCGGGGCGGTTAACAACAATAAAAACAGTTTAAAACATTTAAAATACAAATATAAAATATATCAATAAAACAGGGCAGTATATAGTCATAAATAAATATATAGGTGGGGGATTAAAAATTTCCCCCCCCCTCCCTCCCAAAGGCCTGGGCAAACAGCCAGGTCTTACAGTTCCGCCGAAATGTCAGAAGGCTTGGGGCCAGGCGAGCTTCCTCCGGAAGGGAGTTCCACAGCCGCGGCCCTACCACCGAGAATGCCCGCTCCATCGTGGCCCCCCGCTTAACACGGGGGACCTCCAGGAGGGCACCCCCGGCAGACCGCAGGAGTCGTTCCGGGGCGCGAAGGGCGAGGCGGTCCCTAAGGTAAGAGGGGCCAAGGCCGTATAGGGCTTTATAGATCATTACTAGGACCTTGAACCTGGCCCGGCACACTATCGGCAGCCAGTGCAGCGCTCGGAGCACCGGTGTAATGTGCTCCCGGCGACCCGTCCCCGTAAGAAGACGGGCCGCCGCATTCTGCACCAGCTGCAGCCTCCGGGCCAGGAACAAGGGAAGCCCCACGTAGAGCGCGTTACAGTAGTCGAGTCGCGAGGTGACGAAGGCATGGATGAGGGAGGCCAGGTCCGGGCCAGAGACATACGGACGCAGCCTACGTACCAGATAAAGCTGGCGGAAGGCAGCCTTCGCGGCTGCCTCCACCTGCTGCTCCAGCCGCAGGCCTGCGTCCAAAATGACCCCCAGACTCCGGACCTGCTGAGCTACAGGGGGGCAAACCCCCCCAATCAGGGGGGCCACCACCCCCTTCGCCCTCCCCACCACCATTACCTCCGTCTTATCTGGGTTGAGTTTCAGTCTGCTCTGTCGCATCCAATCCGCCACGGCCTCCAAACATTGGGATAGCACCGAGACAGCAGGGTCTGGGTCGGTAGAAAACGAGAGGTACAGCTGAGTATCATCAGCATACTGGTGACATCGCACCCCGAACCCTCTCACGACCTCCCCCAAGGGCTGCATATAGATGTTAAATAATAATGGAGACAAGATCGATCCCTGCGGAACGCCACACGGTAAGGCGCGGGGGCTCGATGTTTCTTCCCCCAACACCACCCGTTGGCTCCTCCCCGAGAGGAATGAACGGAACCATTCAAGAACAGTTCCGTCCAGACCCCCCCGGTCACGCAGTCGTCTCAACAGCAGCCCATGGTCCACGGTGTCAAAAGCGGCCGAGAGATCGAGCAGGATGAGAAATGTCGAACATCCCGCATCCATCTCCCGGCGGAGGTCGTCCACCAAGGCCACCAACGCCGTCTCGGTGCCATAGCCGGGGCGGAACCCAGATTGAAACGGGTCAAGGAGCCCGATATTATCTAGATGACCCTGGAGCTGGAGCGCCACTGCCCGCTCAATAACCTTCCCTAAAAAGGGAAGGTTAGAGACAGGTCGGTAGCTGGCGAGCGCGTCTACGTCCAACGATGGTTTTTTCAGCAGGGGGCGCACCACAGCCTCTTTTAAGCAAGGCGACAACCTCCCCTGCCGAAGGGACGCATTCACCACCCTCGCCAGCACCGTCCCCAATGTCTCCCCGGAAGCTTTTATTAACCAGGACGGGCATGGATCTAGTTGACAACACGTGGCCCTCACAGACCCCAGGACATCCACCACATCGGCTGGCGTCACTTCCTGAAACTCACCCCATAAAGATGGACCAGACGGACCCTCCGCCCCCCCGCGCTCTTCCCCTACTGCTATCAACCCAGCGTCGAAATCGGCCTGAATCCGAGCGATCTTGTCTGCGAAGTAGATGACAAACTCCTCACAGCGGGCCCGGGACAAGTCCCCATCCAGGCGGAGGGAGGCCGGACTCACCAGCCCCCGCACCACCCGAAACAGCTCCGCTGGACGCGACTTCGCAGACGCTATGAGGACGGCGAGGAATTCCTTCCTCGCCGTCCTCACAGCCTCCACATAGGACCGCAAATGGGCCCTATGGAGAAGACGATCGGAGACAGACCGAGTCCGACGCCAGCGTCGCTCTAGCCTCCTGCCCACACGCTTCATACACCGCAGCCCCTCAGTAAACCAAGGGGTCCTGCGGTGACGAGACCGAGGCAGAAGGCGCCTCGGAGCCACCCTGTCAATGGCCTCCTCCAGCAAGATGTTCCAATGCCGGACCAGCTCATCCACAGAGTGACCGTCCACATCCAGGGTAAGCTCCCTCAGGACCTCCTGGAACCGCTGGGGTTCCATCAGCCTCCGAGGGCGGACCATCCTAACTGGTCCCTTCCCCTTCTGGAGGGGGCGCGCTAAAAGACCGGCCTGAAGGAGGTAATGGTCCGTCCACGACAAGGGCACCGCTGTCACCTCCCCCACAACCGGACCCCCCGCCTCAAGGCCAGAGCCGAAGATCAGGTCGAGGATATGTCCCCCCACGTGGGTCGGGCAGATCACCTCCTGGGACAAGTTCATAGTTGCCATGGCGGCCATGAACTCCCGCTCCGCCCCAACAAGGCCGGCATCGGCGTGGACGTTGAAGTCCCCCAGAACCAAAGTCCTGGGGGAGCCCAACACCACCTCCGAGGCCAGCTCCGCTAGAGCGGTAAGGGATGCCGCCGGGCATGAAGGGGCCCGGTACACCAGCAGCACCCCTAGCTTGCCCCCAGCCAAATCGATCACCACGTGCAGAGCCTCTACACCCACAATCTCCGGCACTGGATACCTCCTAACAGGCCAGTCTTCCCTAAAAACAATAGCTACGCCTCCTCCCCGGCCGCTCATGCGGGGCTGATGCTGCACGGCATACCCAGCTGGAACCAGATCCGCCAAAGTTGGACCGGCCAGATCATCCAGCCAGGTCTCCGTGATGCATGCGAGGTCCACGGCCCCATCCACGATCAAATCGTGGATAATCGGGGCCTTGTTGACCACGGACCTCGCATTCATCAGCACCAGCCCCCCACGCGCGGACCCTGGACCCGGCACCTCCCTCCCCCTTAGTGGGGGGGTGATGACCTCCACCTCCCTCAGGCACCGTGGACCCCTAGGGGCCCGTGCCTTCCCACCCCATGGACCATACCGTCCGCGCCCCATCACGACCCCAATGGCCATGCCCTCCCCTCCGTCCACCCAATCCCGGCCCTTCAGACCCGGCTGCTTGCCCCCCGGCCCTCCCTCCCCCCCTCCCCCCCATAACCCTCCCCCCCCAACCATACCCTCCCCATTCTCCCTCGGTCTCCCCCTCTCACGGGGAGACCGAGCCACCCCCTCCCCCCCAACCCTCCCGGTCCTCCCCCTGCTCTCACCAGGGGGAGTCCCTGGGTCCACCCCCCACATTACCCCCCGTATCAATACCCCCACCCTACCACCCTAGCCCTGAAAGATAAAAAGCCTGCCCAATAAAAAAACCAAAAACCCCCCTGCCACCCCCTGCAGTCCCCCAAAGTGCCCCCGAAAGTGCCGCGCCCTTTGGCCGTGGCCCTTCCTGTCCCCAGCTTCAGTGTTGCCCCCAATCTGGTGAGGAAGAGGATTGGGAAGACCAAGGCAAAGTGTGTGTGCGTGGAGTCTAAGTTGTAAATGAGCACAATATGCGAGACTGTACATTGGGGCCAAATCGGATCCCAGTCCCAGCGATTTCATGTGCACGTTTTCGCAAGGCACAATGTGCCCATAATGGAGGTCTGTGTGGTTGTGCACCACTATGCAGGTGCACGCCTGCACCCAGGATCTGTGGGGCTTGGGTGCACACCTGCACCCAGGATCTGTCGGCCCCAATGTTTTTACTATTACCTGGAACAGACTTTAAGGTGGGAGCCTTAACTTATAATTGCCATGCTTTTTTGGAGCATAATTGAATTTGTAAGGGGCTTAACTTCTCTCTTACACTGAAGTTTTTTGAATATATAGGGTCCAATATTTACCGTTACAAGAACTAGACCTTTAACTTAGGTGTGTCAGTTGCTAAATAAAACTGAGGTTCTCCTTTATCCCAGATTTCTTTTGTAAACACAGAACTGTGAGGCAGGTAGGTGAACGTTCTTTGACTCCATGGGAGTGTTCTCAACTACCGGGAGTCTGTTATAAATTCAGTTTTGATCTGACTTTTTGCAGCCCAAGAAAATCCCATTTACCAAGTTCCCTCCTGTGCTCAAAGGGAGTTGTGCCAGAGTAAGGAATTCCACCAGAATCAAACTCATAGAATAACTATTAACAGTTACCCAGAATTCTCCCACATAAAAGAGGCGAACACAAAGTAGTATCCTGCAATGTATAATAGAAAGCATGATTCGTACCTATGACAGAGGACATTAAATAAAAAACAGCCGCTGATTGGCACTTAATTTTTACCTGAGGGTTAGCTGAACTTGGCTTGAGTGTTTTCATACAGGCATATTATTCATAGCTTCCCTCCTCCCCCCACCTGTGCTTGAAACTTTAGACATTATATCATTATAATACAAACAGTGATGCCATCACATTAGAAAAAAGCTTGCTTAAACTCTGCCCTTGCTTTTTTGACATTGTTGTAGTTACCTCGGTGTTAGGGGGTTGGGGTGGGAGTAGAATTTAATCTATTGCTTATACAAACTTCTATGAAATAGTAAAGCAGCAAATTCTAAACGCTATAGCAGTACACATACCTCTTCCTCTCCAATACATTTGCTCTTTCACAATTTTGCAGCGCACATCATGTTTTGCTGTGCTAACAGGGCTCTCATTCCATAAAGGAGCACATAACGTTATGTTATTATGAACACACACTGGCAGCATAATGCAGCGATTATTAAAGAAAAATTCTAAGCATTACTTGCATAAAGTAAGTAATTTTTTGGCCATTCATTGTCATTAACAAGTAACTTGTGATCTAATAAATGTCACAATCAGTTTCATTTAATTAAAATAATAAATATTATACAGTAATGCAGATTGACATTTATATCTTCATTTACGTGATGCTGAATTTACGGCCACTGCTTTATTTGATGGAGACCACAAATAATAGCTGTTAAACTGCCACAGGATGGACACAAGATCACATTAATGAAATTAGACAAGGCAGACCACTGATATATGGAGCCCTCCTGCTAGAAAAATAAAGCAAGTCTTGTCCAAAGCAGATGTTTTCTTTGGCATCAGTTAAGTTTGCTACATTTTTAAAAAAAAATTTAGGCCGTTAAGTTTTAAATATGCAAAGATGGAAGGAAAAGAATTCCCTGCAATGGTGCCCTTTGAGATGTATTGCAAGTAAATTAAAAACACCAAGTTCATTCTCATTTCCTTATCGCACAATGTGTTTCTACAAATCTAATTCATAAGCATAAGAAAGGTCTATTATATGAATATTATATATGTGAGAATTAAACCTGAATAGGACTTGAACTCATTTTTCAAATCTTTAATAATTATATGTCCAGGAAATTAAATTAGCTACATGCTTCTTCCATTTTCAAAAATGATATTAGAGTGTCTACAACAAGGGTGGAAGTTTGTTCTGGGGGGGGGGGGGACAGAGATCATAGCGCAAATATATTTCAACTGGGAAGAATCTATTCTTACCTCTAGAAGTGTGTTCTCCTAATGGATCGTCTGCTCCGTACTTTTAACACGCTGCACAGTGTGATAGTTCATTGCCCTCAATGCCAAAATATTCCAATAAACCAAAAGCTGCATTTTCCATCCTTATAGTGCACTCCTAACAAGTCCAGCTACTCTGTGACTCTCCTGCAATGAATAAATAATTCCAAGCAGCAGAATGTGGTGAAACATGAAATGAAGCTTGCCTTGTGGGCAAATTATCTAACTGGATGCTGTGTGTAAAGTTGAGATAAACAATCAGTAAAAACAGAACAGTGCCACCAAGGTTGATACTTATCTTTGTGGATTTATTTACACCTCAGGAACTGCACGCGTCCTGCTCTCAGGATGCCGGATAGGTTCAGAAAAATAAAGCTTAAATCAGAGCACGGTCATTTTGGCAGGTGGGTTCCAGGCCAGAACAAAGCCAGGAAAGTGAAAGTCATCTAGGTAGGGGGTTAGAGAGATGAAGGGTATTTTCACATGTGACAGCGCACCACACCATTATGCTTTGATCCTTCCCAGGCTCTCACCCCAGGCAAGTTCTGGCCTAGCTGGTGAACAGATGTGTTGGTGTCCCGGTTCGAGGACAGGGTTGGATGACGTGTGGACCCTCCCCCATGCTGTTGAGTGAAGCCCACCCTTGTCCCCACTCTTTGTGGTCCCTTTCCTCTGAAGCATGCAAACAGGGGTGGGGAAAGGTTTGGCCTTTAACATTTGAACAGCAGTGACACTTCCCTTATATTAGACTAAAGCACTATGGTAAAGCAGAAATGACTATCTGCTGTGAGTATCTCGTTTGTCCAATTTCCCTGCTTAAACCGCATTCGATGAAATGGATAATAATAACCACTATTTCGTCCCTTCTTAGTCAGATACCCATTTCGGCTATTTCAGCTTGGTTATTTGGTTATGCCTTTGCCTGGGCCTTTTCCGGAAGCAATGAAAGACCCGCTTATTTGGCTAGGTTTTTAATGAGTGAGCACAGATAGGATTGGGATGGGCATGCTTTTAACTGGGGGTGCTTTTACCCACCACCATGGCCTCTGGGACCATTGCAGATCCCACAGGGGTTCCCTTTCTAGCACTTCAGCTTTTTTCTAGGCATGCAATGTTTGGGTGCAGCACCAGGGAGGGCCAACCCCATAACATGCACATGTCTCTTCCCTCACCCCTTGGTTGCTCCCCTGTAATGACAAAGTTGTTACATAGTATGCAGTGCTCAGAAAGGTTTGATGGGGGACATTTACAGGGGGTGGGGTTATTTTTTACGGGGTCTCCCGCATCCCCTTCTCGCTGCACCACCAGGGTTCTGCTCTCCGTGACCCATCTCAGCTGCAGCCCTCCTTGGACGCCAGCTGGTGAGCCCTGGATCTTCAGCCTTGAGCACAGCAGAGGGACACAGGTCGGCCATGCGCTGGGCCACCAGAGATTGCACATGTGTAGGGGGGGACAGCTAACCACACTGCTATGTAACCCTCTCACAGGTTGCAGATGCTCTACTGTCCGTGGAGTGGCTGGTGCCTTGTAAACCCTCCCTTTGGCCCACAGCCTCAGAGTCGTGGTCAGCCCCCTTCCCTGTTACAGATAGCTCACCACACGGACTCTTACCTGCTCTTGTGGGGCAACCGGGCCTGGCGGTGGGGTTGCTAGTAGGGATGTGCGAACGCGGTTTGGAAGTTCGGTGTTGGGTCTGAACTCGACCCATTGGGACAGCCAAATTGAATGGCTGAACCGAACACCCGAAGCCCCGAACAGTTCAGCTGCGTTCGGATGGGTTCAGGCACGTTCAGGCGGGAAAAACCTGGCTGACAGGCCCAGGGAGGGGGAACAGCTGAGGAGCAGACTTCGTGGCACCAGGGGTGGAGAGGCTTGGACTAGCAGCCAGTCTGCCCAATCACCATCCTCTTTTCCTCAGACCACTGGCTTCGCAGTCTGCGATTGGCCACGGGCTAGGCTGTATGGAGCCAATGGGGCTTGTGGTAAGACGGGCGCACCAAGTAACAAGTAACAAATAACTCCTTCTGAGCTAGCCACTTATCCTGTTAGCAGGCGTTTTCAGAAGTCTCCCTCTCCCGGTAGTTTGTGTTCCTCCCAGTCCATTGCCATCCTCCTCCTATTTCAACCATTTCCACACATTTACCTCCATAGTTTCATTTATTTAGATGAAATTAGATAGGTTTAGGTGTTATTTTTATTTTTTACCCCTCCCTGTGTTCTTTCTCCCTACCCTCTATTGAATCCTTCCCTCCTCCCTGTGTATATTCCATCCCTGATTCCCTTCCCCTGTTTTGGGATTTATTTAGAGTAGGATTAGATTGATTTAGGTTTCATTTCAGTTTTTTAACCCTCCCTGTGTTGTTTGTGGTGAGCTGTCTGTGTCTCCCCCCCCCCCCCAAATCTCTGTGGATCGATATATCGATATATAGATAGATAGTTGTAGGAGTCAGCTTAGTTAGAGATAGAGATAGAGATAGTGTGTAGTGATTCAGTTTTAATATTTTAGAGTGTGTTTGTAGGACTAGGCCTTTGTAGATATTAGATAATATTCCATTTAGTTCCATAGGTTTTAGAATAGTTAATAGCAGTTAGAGTTAGTGTAGATATATATATATAAGATTACAAATTTGGCTAAATAAATACATAAAATATAAAATCCTCATGTGCATTTTTTGGGTGGGAGAAATGGAGAAGAGAAGCAGGAGAGGCCGGTCTCCTGCCCATAAGGTGGGCAATGGGGCATGTGGCAGAGGTGGCAGGGGCCATGCCAGTGGAGTGGCAGCAGGCATTAGCAGCAGCCCGAGCCCATGACCACGCCCCAAACTGCACAGGCCTGATTTTGGCAGTCAGGCTTCAGAGGCTCCCAGCAGTGGCACTAACTGGGGTGTGGTTTGGCGGCGCCTCCTGCCAGCATCCTCCACTGCTAAGCAGGGCACTGGAAGGCCAGCACTTCAGTAGGCTGTGACTGTCTCTGCTGCAGGTGCAGGTGCTTCGGGGTCAGATGTTCCTCCAGGGCCACCAATGTACCCGACCCCCATTGTTGAGGTGATCCCCAGCAGTCCAGGGCTGGTGGATCCCACTCCAGCTGCTAGGGGCAGGGCCTGATCCCTGGGCAATGGCAGCAGGGAGAGGAGCAGCAGAAGCAGAAGCAGAAGCAGAAGCAGAAGCAGAAGCAGAAGCAGCTATAGGGGGCATAGTGAGAGTGGCAGCAGCATGGTGGGCAGTCAATCAGCCTCAGGGTCCCAGTATTCCCCTTCGCGGGGGGACATATCTCAGATTGGGGACAGCGAGGCAGACGCTAGTCCTGCAGAGGAGATGTCTGGTGTTGAGGCGATGGCTGTCCCTCCGAGAGCTGTGTCACCACCATGTTCTTCCCCTCCCAGCAGCGCTGTCAGCAGTGCATCACCCGGTACGGGCCAGAAGGAAGGAGGGGGCAAAAAATCCTCTGTCTGGGCACATTTTAAGTTGGTGGATGATCCCAGGGAGGTGAAGTGCAGTTTGTGCCAGAAGGTGGTGATGCCTGGGCAGGTGCTCACCAACCTTGGCAGAATTGCCATGGCGAGGCACCTGAAGGGATGCCACAGCGCTGTGCTGCCTGCTAAGCAGGCAGGCAGGGGTAGTGGATGCCAGCAGGTTCCTGACTGCAGAGGCCGGTTGTCTGCTTCCATCAGCTGGCAAGCATCCTGTTCTAACAGCTGCCTCTAGCAGCAGGAGCGGTATCAGTGCTAGGGGGGAACAGCAGCAGCAGCAGCATCAGTGCACCATGGAGGAGCTGGGGTGGGGGCAGCTGCCAAGTCCATCGGCAGCTGCAGGACGTGGAGGGCAGCATGGCTTTCAACTGAAAGCCACGTGCATGTTGGGGGAAATGATAGCACTGCATGGGCAGCCCTTCTGGGTAGTCAGGAACATGGGGTTTAGGCACCTGATTGACTTCCTGGCCCCCCAGCTTAAGCTGCCCTCGTGCAACACCCTGAGTCAGCAGGTGGTGCCAGCCCTGTACCGGGCTTTAAAGGAGCGAGTGAGGGAGCAGCTGGCAAGAGCTGGTGGTGCCACTGTAAACTTCACCACAGACGCATGGTCAAGTAGTAACGCCCAGCACGCCTACCTGGCGGTGACGATGCACTGGTGGCAGGACCCAGAGGCAGCATTTGTCAGTGGCAGGAGGGGTCCCGAAGCAGGGTATAGGTGGGCCCCGCTTCAGACAAAAGTAATGGACAGCCCCCACACTGCTCGTAACATCGAGGCAGCGCTGACCGCCATGGTGACAGAGTTTACCCACAGGGCTTTCCGGCTCCCTCCCTGCTGCTCCATGAGTATTGCTGGGTGGGTCAGGAGCACGTGCCCACCCACTCATGGACATTTACATGGACTCTCCCCCACCCATCCGATGGGTGTGCGTGGGTGGGTGCCGTCCGTGTAAAAATGGCCATACAGTAGAAAAAATGAAGTAACTACATAGACAAACAACTGGCTATCCATTTTGGCTTCAGCTATTGGGGGTATTCACCAGGGCTCCATGTTGTTTTTTGTTATCATTTTTGTTATTAAAATTGGTCATTTTCGTTAATTAAAAAATGTTTTTTTTATTTTTGTCGTTATCGGTATCAGTACCGATTTTAAATGAAGATTTTATTTTTGATATCAGTATCGATTTTGTGAGCCAATGAAGATTTATTTTCGGAAGTTGAACTCCTTCCCCTTCTCACTGTGATACAGAAAGAACTGCACACAATAATATATACTGTACACAATATGTAGTTTTAATTCTATAATATATACAGAATCTAAGCTAAACCTAATCTATGTATAATACAAAATGTTCCTATCATATAATCCTAATATATATAATAAAGCAGCCTAGTATCTAAATATCTAATCTTTCAATATACAAAACTAATATCTATATCTATAGAATATATGGACGGGGAGACAAATAGGGGAAGGGAGAATGAAAACTCAGGGGTATATCTACTATCTCTATTCTCTCTCTATATATATGTGTGTGTGTACCGAAGGAATAAGGATTGGGTGGAAGGGAAGGGAATAAGGGACTCAGCCCTACAATATTAAGGGTTGCAGAGCCCTCCTGATTGGTTCTGGGAGGCAGAGGCATTGAGGAATCACAAGATAACATTCAATTGCTGGGATTTGCTTGTGCTGCTCATTTGACAGAGATACCACCATCAGTTCCTTCCTCTCCCAGTTCAAGAGTTCAGCACAGTTTCTGGCTCCAAGATGTCTGCTCACTCCTCCCCGCTCCACATTTCCCTTCAAAAAATACCTGCCAGGCTGCCAGGCAATAACAAAATGAATAACGACTTTCGCTATTGTTATTTATTTCCTTATTTTTGGTCATTTTCGTTATTGCAATAACGATAACAAAAATGACAGCTTTCATTTTCATTATTGATAAAATGAAAACAACATGCACACCCCTATCAGCTATTATTTGGCTATTCAGACAGCTACCCGATATCCATGAATACAAAATCCACTATTTGTTCCCGCTCTACACTGTGGCGACTGCGGAATGATGTGTACCAAGGACATAGCTAGGTGGGAATGGGCCCTGGTGCAGATGAAGGAATGAGCCCCTATGAGGGCATTCTGCCCTACATGTGTGTGGGACCCCCAGTTATGTGGACCCCAGTGCAGCTGCACCTATTATAGCTATGCCCCTGATGTGTGCGGTAAAATGTGACATGACTATTGTCAGGAGAGGAATTCTGAGCAGTTGTGTGTATCATGTTTAAAAGAGATATTACTTCCACAACTAAATGGAAATTAAACTTAAGTCTATTTTAGAAAAGTTGGCTTAGTGTGAAGTTGAGCATCTGATTCGGATCAAGAGCATATATCCAATGTAATTCCCTTGGGAGTGATGCCATTATGTTACACTGGATATGCACAAGTATGACTGAGATCACAATCTGGCTCCAAGCTTCCAAATTATGGCATGACTATAAAATTAGTATATTTATTAGGGATGGGCGAACGCGGTTCGGTAGTTCGGTGTTCGGCCCGAACTCGGCCTGTTCGGACAACCGAACATGAACACGAACATGAACGCACCGAACGGACCGAACACCGAACACCGAAATGGCGAACACACCGAACCAAACCGAACACCGAACTACGAAATGGCCGAACAGTCCGAACTGAACCGAACACCGAACTACGAAATGGCCGAACAGTTCGTTCAATTCGAATCGCGTTCGGTTGTGTTCGGGTGGCTAAAACATGGTCTTCTGTCAGGTCACTGGAAGGCCAAATGTAGCAGGGAGGGGGAAGTCATTTGACTCAGCTAGGAGCAGACTTCCAGGCACCAGGGGTGGATGGCTTGGAGTAGCAGCCAGCCTGATGAATCACCATCTCTTTTCGCCTCAGACCACTGGCTTGGCAGTCTATGATTGGCCACGGGCTAGGCTGCACGGAGCCAATGGGGCTGATTTGAGGCGGGCGCAGCAAGAAACAAAACTCTGCCCCCCTTCCCAATACCTTCTGAGCTAGTCACTGTAGTGTTTGTTTGAGCAGCAGGCGTTTCAGAAGGCTCCCTCACCCAGCATTTTCAGCTCCCCAATCCATTGCCATCCTCCTCCTATTCACCCATCCAACCCATCTCATCTACCCCCATATTCTCATTTATTTACATTAGCTTTGATAGATTTAGTTGTTATTTTTTGTTTTTTATCCCTCCCTGTGTTCAATCTTCAATCTTCCTCCTTCCCTCCCCCCTCCATTGAATATTCCCTCCCCATTCCCTTCCCCTGTTTTTTTGATTCATTAGAGTAGTAGTATATATTATTAATTTATAGATTGATTTAGGTTTCATTTCAGTTTTGTACCCCTCCTTGTCTTGTTTGTGATTGCCCCCCTAACCCCCATCCCATATATTCAATTCATAGGTAGATAGATGGATTAGGTCGATACATTTTTGTTTGAGTAGTTTAGTTTAAGGTTTACTGATGTGAGTTTACTGTTTTTTCTGTGATTCAGCTTTAGGGTTTGCTTTGTTGGAGTTATTCATAGCATTTAGAATACATTTATTAGTTAGGTAGTTAGTTAGTTATTAGTGTAGAGATATAAATATTTGATAAAAAAATTCAATAAAAAAATTTAAAAAAATTATATATTAAAAAACATTGGTTTTTTCGGGCCGAACAGCCGAACGCGAACGCGCGAACCACCCGAACACCGAACGACCGAACACGAACGCAAAACCCGATGGCGAACGAACCGAACGGCCGAACACGAACGTACGACCTGCCCGAACAACCGAACACGAACGGCCGACACACGAACGGCCGAACCGAACGGGCGAACACGAACGCGAGGTACGACCGAACGACCGAACACGAACACACGAACCGAACGCGGCCGAACCGAACGGCCGAACGCGAACGCACGAACCGATCGCGGCCAAACCGAACGGCCGAACACGAACCGCGATCTGTTCGCCCATGCCTAATATTTATAGGGGCAGAATTACAGTATATGTCACTTGGCCCTTTTTATTGCAAAGGACTCCTCATATTTGATATCCACTCCTTTTTGGGGTGTATACTAGGGCTGAAACTCTGTCTTCGGAAAACTTCAGAATTTGCCAGGGATTAAGGTATTCGGTTCCAAAAGTCCAATGTCTGATGTTCCTAGGACCAAGGCCATTCTTTGGAAAACTTCAGAAGCCACTGCGCGCATGGGAGGCTAGTGGACAGTTGAGCTTCTTCTCGAAATGAAACTTAGTGCCATGTTTGGTAGAAGGGGGGTATGGGAGGGGCGGGGCAAATCCAATTAACAGGGGTGGGTGAGTAATGGAAAGGGTGCCTGGAATGGGGAGTGGAGGGGTTAAAGGTGCCTGTGATAGTATAAGTGGTGGGCTGCAAATGGACAGGTTTAAGGTTGTAAATTGCTGTAGTGGCTTGTGAAGCCAATGCCCTGGTTAAGTCCATTGTTTCTTGTATCCAGAAGGCTGATGAATTTTTGTTCCCAGGCACGCCTTTTGGAAGTGTTGTGGAGGCTGCCTTTCAGGACTAGGATGGAGAGATCAGAGATGGAGTGGTCATTCTGGGAGAAGTGGATGCCAACAGAAGAGACTGTGTTTTGGTCCATAATCATCTTCCTGTGGGAATTCATGCGTTTGTGTAGGGGTTGGTGGGTTTCCCCTACGTAGTTCCTGTGGGGGCATTTGGTGCACTGGATGAGGTAGACCAGGTCGTTGGACGTGCAGTTGTAGCTTCCTTAGCATGTTTAATTAGTAACTGAGAGTAATGAGTTCAAATATTGGTCTCACTGAATGACCATGGGAAAAACACTTCTCTATGCCACAGCTCTCTAGCTACTACCTGAGTCGCCATTAGAAATCCCTATCAGGCAGTCAGTGTATGGTCGACCTTAAGGAAATGGAGTTGTGCCCTACTGTCCTATTAGCTTTAATTTGCTTCAGTGGCACTCATACAGTACAGGAGTTCGACAGATAAATATTACAATTAAAGGAATAGAATCCTCTGATGTTCAGAACCTAGGAAGTGGAAGATGGTGCACAAGAACTGAAAATAGTACGGACTCCTCAGAATGTATCTTTATTCTTGTTCTCATTACAGTTATGTTTACATTCAAAAGCTAGTTTATAGGGGTGCAATTCATTTCTCTTTGATGTAATGACTAAAATGAAGGATGGCTCATTCGTTTGAGTAATTTAAAATCCATAAATGACAGACCATGGTAACAAAAATGGACAAAAAACAAAAGGGAAAAAAGCATCCATTTTGGTTACCAAAATAATTTTTTAAAAAAACAACAACAACCTGCATGTGCAAAATGGCCACCGGAGCTGATCTACACAGGCGCATCCTTTCTCAAAATGGTGCCAGGCCATTTTGGGAAAGGGCTGCGCATGCGCAGAATGGTCTGGTAGCCATTTTGCTCCTGTGCAGTGATATATTTTTTTTAATTTTTAATAAAAATTAAAAATAAAATGAAAAAAATGAAAACAATTTTTTTTTATAACCCCCCCACCAAAACACATTTTTTGTAAACAAAACTGAAAATAAAAACAAAAATGATGTGCCTGTTTCACACCCCTACTACTTTACTGAGTTAATTTCAAAAACCGATACAACAAAGCAATAAGTTTCATAAATGAAAGACAGCCTTTCCTACCATGCTCCATCACGACCCCTGCGGTCGGCCGGGGGTGCCCTCCTGTGGATTCCCCCTGTTACTCTTTTTCATCCGGTGGGAGCACACAGATGGGCATTCTCAGATACTGCCCCAACGTTGTGGAATATCCTCCCCCTGGAGGTACGTCTGAGTCCAGGATTGAGCACCTTTTGGAGGTGGTGTAAAATGTTTCTTTTTGATAAAGTATTTGGCAGGCGAGGGATAGGGAGTAGGTGGGAGGTTGTTGAAGGGCTGAAGTGGGTTGGGTTTGGAGGGGAGAGATGGTATTTTAAATGTTTTAAAATTGTATTTTATGTTTTTTGTAAGTCACCATGAGCCTTTGGGGAAGGACAGGGTATAAATGTTACTTAAATAAATTAATTAATAAAGGTGTATCCCTGGGTATGTGTATCCTCTGCCGGTTGCCCTTCTATGCCTGAATGTGCATGGGGGAATTCAGGCCGAGGACCATCCAGATTAGGGCTGATCCGAGTAGTAAAAGAATCACTTGTGAGTATTTCCTATATGTGCCCTCTCCTGGGGGTGTTTTCAGATGTTACGAGATCACAGTGAACCACAGTGAACCACACTCACCCCCGCGGCGGGGCCAAAGGGCCCCAAATGTCTGTTTGGCGGCTGCCAGATGTTCACCACAGACAATCCCCAGCAGGGGACAAAATTAACCACCCTTCCGGAGCTCCGGCCCGGACCATCTCCGAAAGCGTGGTCAAAGCAATTCCCACCAGGAAACAACAAAAAGTAACGTCTGAACAGCAACCACCGGCCGAAAGCAAGCAAAACAATTCCCAGCCGGGGACAAAGCACGCAGCGTTGCTGCTAGGCAACGAGCAACAACATAGGCTGGGGAGGGAGATTTAAAGGGCACACAGCAGCAGGGGGACGTGGCGGGAAGAAGCGAGGCAGAAGGGAGAGGAGATCAGAGGGCGAGAGAGCAAGGGAGGAGGAGGTCATGCTGCACATGGAGGTGGTGGAGGGACAGCAGCAGCATTCAGGACAGGCCGCCCCAGAGACGACAACCGGCCTGTGGGAAGAGGCACCCCGGAAACGGGTAAGGGGACCAAAGGGGGTGTGCAAGGGAACAGGGGCACCTAGGAGGAGGAGGGCCCACACAGAGATGGCTGTACCACTGAGGGGGACAATGGGGTAACAGGGAAACCCAGGACTTCATCAGGATCTGGGAGACCCTGGAGCATCAGCTGAAGCTAGCAGTCAACCAGAGGAACGAGCACGTCTACCTGGAAATCATGCGGGACATGGAGGCAGCGGGGCACCACAGGACTGTGTCCCAGTGCCGATTGAAGGGCAAGGAGCTCAAGAGGGGGTACAAGGCCATCAGGGACAACAACCAGCAGTCCAGCCACGGAGCCCGGACGGCCCCCTACTATGACACCCTGGACCGCATCCTTCACATGAAGGGCTCCATTGTTGCCCTGCGCCTCATGGTCCAGGACAGGGAACAGGCTGAGGTACCCCTTCCCCTAGCCACCCCCCTAGAAGGCACCGGCTCCAGGGGCCCCGCCCCCAAAGAGGAATGCCCCAGGACCTCAGGGACATCAGGCCCCCCTCGCACACCATCCCCAAGAGCACCCAGCCCCTGTCCGGACCAAGAGAATCTGAGGCCGACACACTGGTAGCCCTCAGCCAGTGTACACAGTAACACAGAGGAACCGGCCTCGGAAGGCTCCAAGACTGACATCGAGGGTAAGCATGCGGGTGGAGGGGAGACGGACTGGGGGTATGGGCCGAGGGGGGGAGGGTGGCACACCGGGCATGGGGCTGCCCCCAGCAACCACGGGCACCCCAGACCACACCAAGGGGGCCCGGGGGGGACACTGGGGGACATGTTCAGTCCAACCCCACCCAACCCCTCCCATAGCCATACAGGGCATGGCACGCCCCAGGACCTGCAACAGGTGGGTGAGGAGGATGGCAGAGAGAAGCCCCGGGAGCAGACAGAGGTCCCAGGTGAGGCACACTGGCACACGCGGGGGGAAGAGGGCGCTGGAGGAGGCGGGGTGGGGGACCTGGGACACGCAGTGTGGGGAAGGGGGGGCCGGGCACAGGGGAATGCTGGGGGAGGGCACCGGCTGCCAACTCCCCAGTCGTGCCACGAGATAGGGGGCGGGAAGCTGGGGCACCTAACCACCCCTAATGTGTACCCCAACAGGGCGACCCAATGGGTCCCAGCAAGCCGTCCCCGTACCCCTGGAGCAATGAATGAGGGAGCACCAGACACAGGTATGGCACCAGAGGGAGGAGCAGGTGGAGGACATAATCCCCTCAACCACCGAGCAGGGCGAGCGGATGATCGCGGCCATCGATTGTATGGAGGTGGCCACGGAGAGGGCTGTGCAACAAGCAGAGGCAAGGGCAAGCAGAGGCTGCTGGTGGAGGTGCGACTGGAACAGAGGTGGGAGTGCCTGGAGCACAGCAAGCAGGTGGAGGCATTTGGGCAGCTCGTACTGGCCATTGACAGGATGGTGAGGGAGCATTTGGCCAAGATGGACCGCTCCTACGACATCGGCACCTCGCTGCTCCTGCACGTGTGGACCATGAATGTGTACGCGATGGCAGCCGCCCCGCCGGGCAACCTGCCTGCCCCAGCCCTGATGCTGGGTCCCTCAGCGCCCCCACCACCTTCGCCACTGCCCCAGCCTCTGGCATGCCCGCTAGGCCCAGGAATCCGCTTCCCAGTTCCTGTAGGCCTCCGGAGGGAGCAGCTGCCCAGGGGGGCCCCTCCGGCCCCGGGTCCGCCTGCACTCCCACCACCACCTGCCCCTCAGGACACTGTTGGGGACACAGACAGCAGGGGGAGGGGATCGCCCAGAGCTCCACGGCACCCACAGGGTGGCCAAGGGGGAGGGGCCCCGGAGACGTGGTGATGGGGGGTCCTGGCCGTGTCCTTCTTTGGCTGTGTTCACGAGGCCCATGGGTACCAGCAGTCCCACGGGGTGGTCTATCACTGCCTGTTGGAGCTGGGTCACCTTCCGTAGCCCCCAGCTGCTGACTATGGCTTCTTGGAGACCACCAGGATGGAGCTGGTGGCGCTGGCTGGTGTGTGGTCATTGTGCAGGATCCCTTTGAGTCATACTACCTGGTCACCCACCACATGGCAGCATTGGGATACCATCGAGGCATGCTTCAGTGTCCCCACTTCATGCACTTGACAGGCCACCCAGCCCTGGGCCCCTTCGTGGCCCCCTGAAGCTGGCTGTGAGGCCCCCTGTGCCTTCCAGGCCCCGGTTGCTGGCCCCGCTGTGAGCTCCTGCCTCTGCCCTGCTGCCGTGGGTTGCTGCCCGCTCCCTCCATGATGTCCCGGCCTTGCTGCTGTGCTGCCCGCTTTCCGGGGTTCTGCTGCCCCTCTCTGTGGCTCTGGGCCCCCTCCACACACACCCATCCGCCTCTGCAACTGGTGTTCCCCTCCATGGCTGCCTTCTCCAGTGGCCATGTCCTGATCTCCGAGCCAGCACCCAGCAGCCCGGGACGCTGCTGACCTTCCTCATCCACCTGTGATCCCTCCCGTGCCCGTGCCCCCCCTTGCGTGAATCTGTGACATCGGGGTTCTGGGGCCTCCAGACTGCACCTCCCAGCATCCTACCGGGGTGTGTGTGTGTATTTGGACTGTCTGCACGGCTCCGGATCTCCTCCATCCCATCCATCATACCCTCGCCAGTGCTTGGGCTGCCTGTCTGCCTCCTGGACTGTTCCCGGGCCACTCCCTGTTCTGTGTGGCCTCCCCCTGTGCCTGTGCTCTGCCCATGTGGGGTCCCCCCATTCTGGGACTGGCTGTGTAGCTGTGGGGGTGCCTGTGCAGGCTGTGCTGTTGTGGGGGTTCTGGATGCCATTCCCTGTGTCTGGCCCTGCCCCTGGGCTGGTTCCTCCCCGCCCCCATGATCCCTGTCCCCGGCCCTCCCCTCCCCCCTGTGCCCATTCTGCCGTGTGTGTTGTCTGTCTCGCTGTGTCCCCCCTTCCCTTCTTTTCTTGTATGGGTGTGTATGCGCCCGGGTGTGTGTGTGTGCTGTGTATTCCACTGTGACCTCGTTCTCTCTGTGCCTGCTGTGTGTGCCGCCTCAGCGGCTCTTCTCCCTCCTCCCCCTCCCTTCCTGTTTCCCATGTGTGGGCATTCCCTGTAGGCACTTTTGGCTTCCTTTGCCCTCAGCCAGCCATGTCTGCCTCCCGCCCCTCCCTGGTGCCTTCTGGGTGTTTTGACCACAGCCGGGAATTGGTGTCACGTCAGTTGCACTGCTGCAGGCTGTGGTCTGTCGGCCTGTTTCCCTGACGTGGTCCCGCTCCCGTCACGTCTGTTCGGGGCCTCCCTGGACCACGGGGGTGGTTGGGCAGCTCGCCACCACTGAGAATCCACTGTGGTGAATCGGGACCGCGTAACGTCTGAAATCACCCTTTTCCCATGCCATATTGCAAGCTCATCGAAACTGAAACCTGCATTATTATTATTATTATTATTATTATTATTATTATTTTATTATAAACATTTATATAGCGCCAGTCATGAGCTTGGTGCTGTACAGAAACATACAATAGACGTGGTCTAATTAATGAAAAATTGCCTCTTCCATGTGCTGCTTCCCAAATAAAACCTTAAAAGAAAGGAATAATAAAATTTTATTTTATGGATTAAAAACGTAACTTGAGAGGTAGAGCCATTAAAATATGTAAGCTCTTTCAAAATGCAGAGAAACCACTCCATTGAGAGTGCTGAATCCCTGGGAAAATCCTGCCTCATAGCATGTGCATGTAGACGTGCACACTCCCATCCTGATTCTAAAGCCACTAATTCCTCTTGATTTCAATAGGGCCACTACAAAGTAAGAGGTGTTTGAATTGCAGTTTCCGTGCATTCACATTCCACTGTTCAAGCACAAAGAAGATCAAATCCTGGTTCCATTAAACTCAGCTGGAGTTTTCCTATTGACTCAGTATTTGGCCTAGAGTGTTTTCTCTTCATAGCAATGTTCCTGAGTTGGTTACAGTGAAAAAGATATGATGTTCCTTTAAACAAACAGGATTGCCTCTACAAACTAAACTACCTTCCACTTCCCTCGTTTGCCATGCAAAAGTTAGACCAACATCCTTCCTGACAGTCAGCTCGGCATGAATAATAGATATGTCATTTTTTAGCCGTCTGTAAATTGTGTACTGGGTGCACCTAAATAACTAGAGTGAATCACTGAGTTGGTGCTGTATGCACACAGCACTATACAGCTGGACTGAAATGATTCTTTCTTAACCCTCAGACAGATTTTGGAGTAAACCAGGCCCCAAAGGAGTACACCAAAAAATCATAAAACCTTTTTAGCAAACCTGTACCACTTCATACTCCATGTGTTCCTCAACAGTAATGGGGTCAATTGTCCTGTGTTGGTTCACCCCCCACACCACCGAACTTGTAATTTCTTTTCAAAGATTGAAAATTTCACTAAAACAGTATTGGGGATAAATTGTACCCCGATTGTAATGAATGGGGAAATGAATGCACTACACACCTAAGTTACTGGGGGTCATATTCACTCCAAACATTCAGTTCAACCCCCAAGCAATTCAACACCCAGTACTTTAATTTTGGGAATGTTGGGGTAGTACTGACCTCAAATACCTTTTGTGTTAGTACTGTTTCTGTGCCAGAAACAATAGCTCTTGATAAAATTTTGATTGTTTATGTTAAACTGGAGTAATTTTCAAATCAAGCACATATTTTTTTTTCCAATTGTGACTTAATTGGGGTCTATTTTACCACAATACTGGATTAATTAAAACAGTTCATGTTTCAATCATTTAAGGCTTAAAATATATGCACACACACAGGCACACACACACAAACACACACACACACAGAAGGGTGGACAAAGTTCCCAAGCCCAAAGCCGCATACCAAAAATTGTTATACCACTGAGAGGCACAAAACGGCGCATTACATCAATTGTGGCTTCCCCCCAGTCCCTGGGGCAGGGCAGCATGGCCTCCCCCAATCAAAGCTCTGTCTCCCAAGCCATCTGGTGGGTTCAGGTAACAGAAATAGTTGGCCAGAGCATGGTTCACCTGTTCCTGTAGCCATCGGGAGGCTGCAGCAGCTGAAATGGCGGCTTTCCTTCTGCTCCTGAGGGAGCTGCATAGACGTGCCCCCGACACAACCACTTCTGTCTGGAGCCAAAATACAGGTGTACAAGAGATGCATGCAGCAATCAAGCCACCAATTGACCACCTCGGATATATACCATACGTATGCGTGTGCATGTGTGTGTGTTAAAAATTAGAAGGTATTTCATTCATGGATTATCATAATCCTATTTTAATATTTAGCCATCCCCTCTGCCTCCTCCACTGACTATGTGTTCAATGAGGAACCGACGACATAAGTAAGTTACAGCAACTCAGTATAATAGGTTTGTGTTTTATTTACTGTGATTCCTCAGCTGGTTTTAATCGGCGCTACCAGTTAGTGCCAACAAAGCTATATTGTGTTACCTCAGCTGAGGAGTCCCTAGTCCTATCTGTTTCCTAAATTAAAAATTAATACAATTATTTTAACTATTTATATGGAAAAAGAGAGACGGAAGAGGAAATATGGAGGAGCTGAGGCTATGTAAATCAAGTTAGAAGCAAACACTCATTACCTCACATTTTATACTCACACTTCTACTGAAGATTACTTGGCAGGGGCATTTTTATTAAATTATTATCAATGATTTTCTTTTGAATCAACTCAACCCATCTTCCCTTCGTTTTTTAGGTTGCTAGTCCTGTTTATATTTGAAAAGAAAAGCTGTGTTTCACAGAACTCTCACATTTTTGAGCCATCACTAGAGCTAGTCCAGGGTTTCCCTGACATTTTGAGAAATCACATATTAACTCTTCTCCTTGCAGGAAGGAAATTCACTGGGCAAATTGCACAGCACTTTTCTCCCACAGATACCCTTTCTACTAGCATGTGGTGCTTAAAAATATGGCCATTGGGACATCTTCTTGTGAATTCTTAAGCTTATACTTTGCAAATCAGAGGGGGAAATTGTGGTACAGGCCCTGGTACCATTGTGGCTAAGCTAAGTGCCCATGTACATGTGCTGTGAGTACCAGGTAGAGCTGGAATTCAGAAGTTCCTGGCTCCAAGTTCCGTGCAAAGAAGGAGCATAAATACATCAGAATCATAGCCGCTTGGGCATTAAGACAGCAATTCTCAAACTTTTTAGACAACGTTCCCCTTCTCATCTGTGGCACATGACGGTCCTCTACCCATGACACATATACCTTGAACCTCTTCTCCTTTCCTTCCCTTCCATCCTTGATTCCACCCACTCACCTACCCCGCTGTTGTTCATGCTGCCAAGGTAACTCCTCTCGCTCAAAGCCACTGAGCTGGGGAGATTTTCAAAATGGCGCTGACTCGTCCTCATCTGGAGCATGAAATTTAATTGGTACTAATCAGAATTCAGGGGTTCGGCAACTGTATCTCTTCCCAAGCCTCCACAAGATACATTCCATGCTGGCGGGTCCAGTCCCCAGTTTTGGGACCACTGTGTTAGGAGTAGGGATGGGTGAACGCGGTTCAGAAGTTCGGAGTTCGGACCGAACTTGAACAGTTCGGTCGACCGAACAGAACTTCCGAACCAAACTCAATTTTCAAACCGAACCAAACCAAATTTCCAGATAATATTCCATTTAGTTCAATGGGGTTTTAATTTCCGAAATCTGTTCGGAAGTTCGGAGTTTGGACCGAACTCGAATAGTTCGGTCGTCCGAACCGAGCTTCCGAACCAAACTCAATTTTCGAACCAAACCGAATTTCTGAACTCGGTTCTGTTCACCCATCCCTAGTTAGGAGTTACACGTCCCCTCAGTCTTAGATGAACATGCCACACAAGCTACTAGATCAACCATTTAGTATTCTTAGCCTTTCCTATGCCACACTTTTTCCCCTCACTATTGCTTTCACCAGGTGTGGTGTTGCTAGGAACACTACCATACACCAGGCCTTGAACCCTACTAAACTTTTAAGCTCTGTGATATGAAGTTCTGCTGTGAGTAAGGTTGGATGACATTGTTTTAAAACCCTGTCACCAAGGTGCCCTATACTAGACTTCTTGCTTGATGTTACTACTAGTGAAGTTGGACAGAGGGCAATAGCAGGAGGAGGTGGCAGAGAGGAGCCATCATCACCACCCCCAAAACATTAAAAATCAAGGCTACCATTTCTGAAACTTGTTAGATGAATTTTTTTAAAACAAAACAAAACAATGTAACTTTAAATACATGAATGAATTGACTGAATGTCCCGTGGTCAGTTACATAAAAAGACACATTAATGAGGCACAGGAATTGCTAGCAGTTCAGTTTATCTCTCTCTTTAAATAAACATGTCCTCCTGGAAATGTTATACAACCACCCCAGCGCCAACAGTGCAGCTCCATCGGCTGTCATTCTGCAGATGAGTTACAAATCTACAAGAAACTCGTTTGCGCCGTCCTTCCAGCCACCACGAAAACTTAAATTAGCAACTGTGTGGGCCCCTTCCAAGGCATATCAGAGACCAGCTGTGCAAGGACCTGTCACCTTCTTGTCAGTGAAAGTTTTCTGTCCAAAGAACTTTTGTCATCCATCGTTCCTCAAGTAGCTGGGTGTCAGTTGAAGAGACAGCTGAAGTCACTTGCAATGAGTGGTCTCAAATCAGTGCTCACTGCCCTTGTCACCGAAAGTCTCACCCCGCAGCTAAAACTGTCACTGATCGTGTTTAGATATGTACGCTGAGGTATCAGATTAGAAGAGAGTATGCACGAGATGGGAGTTTAAAAGAGGCCAAGTTGCAAGGAAAATCTTAATAGGGAGGACTGAGGGCTTGAAGGGTGAGCCCTTTTCCAAACCCAATTTATATTTTCCATCAAATCTAATAAAAAATATCCAGCTTAAAAAAAAAAGACGCCTGCATACCCCACAAACATGTTGGAAAAAGAATTAAACTTTTAAGTACTAGCCCCCCCGCCCCTCAAAAAAAATGTGGATTGTTGTTTTAAAAAAAAATTAAAAATTCCCATCTGGATTGCAAGGACAATGTGGCATCTCAGTACCAAAAGTTACACTTCATTAAGCAAGATAAAAATCCCCAAAGGGGATGTCTTCTCACCTCAACATTAGCACTCAAAATGGCAGGCGTATGCTCTGGAGCTTTAATAAGGAAATAAATAAATAAATAAATGGCAAATTATAATCACTACATTTCTTATGAGGAAAATGAGGGGACACAGAGCAATTTGCAAAGGCTTCCTGCAACCTTTCTTTGCCTTGGAATTCTTATACTCGAGGAGTGTGGTTTTAGTGTTGCAAATTGTGTAGAAAGAGAAGTCAAGAGTTCCTCATTTCTCCCCAGCACAGACTGATAAAAAATGGGCTAACTTTGAGACATAGGGTATCAATTGTCCTCAGTGAGGAGTATTTCGACTCAGGCCTAGCAGTTGTTCTGCTCCTGCCGTCCTGGATGATCAAGAACTCTACCAAGTCATTATGTCCAAGAATGAACAGATTATCTAGTCTATCCATCTGTATATGACAAGCCACCTCCCTTCCCCAAAACACCAATTCTAACATACATCAAAAATAGGCTGAGGCTGAGAAAGGAAATACACCAGAAAGTATATGACATCTGAATGAGGTTTTGAGTAACATGTAGTTTTTCAAATGTGTATGAGAGCGATCTTGATTCTTAAACTTCGAGTTTCCTTACTTTATCCTAGATCAAAAATAACACAGCTCTAAACCTCTCAAAACTACACTGTGAACAAACTCACCATCCAAGTCTGCAGTGAAAATTGAACTGTGGTGGTTGGATTGCCAAAAGGTAATGGAAGATACTCACCTCTCTAAAGCTTTGGCTTCCCGTGGTAAAAAGCCAAGTATGAGGGTTCACCAGAGTGCCTTCAAGAAAATGTCCTGGAAATGGTGACTGTCAGAATCAGAAATTCTACAGCTGCACAATCACATTTTAAGGGATCGTTGAAGAGTCAAGGCATAAAATCAATGTAGAATGGATTCCCTAATGGCACGGTGCAGCCTGGGTCGTCTTTCATCCCTGGGGCACGGAGATGGCAGTAGCAGGACTAGCGGCTGTAGATATAGACTTAATGCTGCAAAAGGAAGGAGGGCGAAGACATGCAGGCTGAATGTTTTCTGTTATTGCTTGCGGAGAGGAGATTTACCATGAAAGATGGGATGGGGGGCAGTCATCCATTCCCCAAAATCGCAGGAAATGAGGGAATTTGTGCACTCACACAAGACACTAACACATATGATATGTATCTCAAGACCTGCTGGAGGAGAGAGCACTGCGTGAAAGAAAAATAATGGGGGTTCCCGGGATGTGTATGAGGGAACGTCTTGGAGAAGGCTAAGAATACTCAATGGCTGATCTGGCAATAGATCATGGCACATTTATCGGGAACTCAGGGAATTCATGTTTCCTAATGAACTGATTCTCAAAATGAGGAATCTTTTGCCTCTTGCCAGACCCTCTCTGTAGAAATGGAGAATAATGGTCACTTTCATCTGTTCATTGGCAATCTTTTAAATATTTTAACTGTCATCATGCCCCATCCCCTCACCATTAATCTTCCTTGTTCTAAACAGAATATTTCCAGTTCCTTCAATCTTTCATCATAGGTCTTGCATTCCAAACCCTTTATTACGGGGTGGTGAACCTCGGGTCCGGGGGCCAAATGCAGCCATTGGCAAGTTTTTATGTGGCCCCTTTCCAGTGCCTGGATCTGGCCCCTGGATCCATTCTCTACCCCCAAGCACTGAAATATTGAGCTCATGTTAATGGAGCAGAAAGGAGGGCATGCACACAAGGGTAAGGGACAGATCCATGGCCTAGATCCATGATCTGGGCCCTACTTTTCTTGAATAAACCTGTTAAGCACCCCCACACCCAACCTCTCTGTGGTCCTCAGAGCTCGTACTAATATTCAATGTGGCCCCCAGGACAGAAAAGGTTCCCCACCCCTGCTTTAGTATCTTGGTTGTTCTCCTCTGAATCTTCTCCAATTTGTGTAGAGTCTATAGAATACTTCAGTGCAAAACGGTGATCTTCTAAAAAACGTGCAGTATAAAACAAGGAACTAAACTTTCATTCAACTGCTTATTCCAGAAGCTCTGAAGCTAGGATTCAGATATAATACAGACTGACCAGAAGTGACCAGAAAGGATCTGATACGCTAAGTGCGCACCAGAAAGTATTAATCAGCATCAACGGGTGCTGCTGTCTGTTTGGTCTACTACAAATCTGATTAATTCAGAACTTAAATACACCCCAACTTTTGAGAACCTTGCTCTTCATTTTTATTTGATGGTGAACAAAACATATTTTCCTACAGTTCATGACAACATGCTTCCATCTAAACAACAGAGTAGACAAAAGTAAGAGGGCTGACAGGACAGAACACTTCCAATAGTGTCATAGTGATCTTAGCTAAGATGACAGCAGGGCATAAATATTTTATTCTTTCACGGCACAGGATGTTGCTTTATTAGCCAAGCAGAGTGAGCCTGTGAGGAAAGGATTATGAAGGGCTTGAAAAAATAAGTTCTCTAGATTTATAAAACAGATGGATTTGTTTCCCAACAAATACTGGGAGGAGTGGATGCCAGAGAAAACACCGAGGCTCTGTTTGGTAGGTCTTCAGAAATATCATCTTAGAGATTAGAGGCTACCTGTTTTTTTCTGCGCTACAGAAGCAAGAAAATGTGGGAACAGGTCTGTAGCAGGCATAAGCATGGTGATTTGTCCTTTTAACCCTAAGGCGGCTGCTTTGGGGGGTCTTCATCTGCCAACTAACTGGTTTAATTGAAAAATACTGGGTGTGGCTGGGGCCACAGCCCACCATAGTCGAGGGGGGCTTTATGGAGGCAGTTGAGGTAATGAACATCTGGAGCGAAGGATCCAGACAGCTCTTCGCCTGTAAAGCAATATGCCTTGACATGAATTGTGTTAACTGTGATGCCCAGGGCTGTGCTACTGTGAAGCTTAGATCCTGAGCCTTTGGGAAAAGGTGGGGTATAAATGTGAATAAATATAAATAAATATAAAATCCTTAAAGGGGTGGAGCTTTCTGCTGGAGCAGATGGTGCTCAACCTAGGCAGGAGTCCTAAAAGCACTATTATCTGGTGGTAACATCTGTCGCACACTATGGATACGCTGCCCTAGTGAGGAATACTAATGCTTCCAAGATATCCGTCTGCAATGGCGGCCACACATCAATAAGGCTGTAAATTTAAATTAGTGGGACAACTGAGCCACTAGGAGATGGCCAAGTATGTGGAAGCTCTTCACACAAACCCAGTAGGCCCAATCTAAAACTCAAAGAAATCAATGGGTGAAAACAGACATGACGATAACCACCCTTTAACCACCCTTGGTGGTTATTTAAGCAGGTTTCAGGGCTGCATAAGGCACCAATACAGCCCTGCAACATGCATAAATAACCACCCAGGGTGGTTAAAGGGTGGTTAGCATCATGTCTGTTTTCACCCAATTTGAGCCTTTAACAAGAGAGTCAACAGGAGTGGACTGATGGGTTTGTTTGTTTTTAATGCCGAAGGCTACTCTGCCCAGGATTCACCATGTAGTATCTATCTACATTGGAGTTGGCTTCATGTACTTTGTCTGAGTGGATGACTTTACAAAAGGTCTCCTTCAGCCATATTCCTTCATTTCTTTCAGGGATTAGTTTTATACTGATGCTTGGGATTTTATGATTGTTGTGTTTACATATATTTATATTTACATTTTATAAATGTATTTTTGTTTTTACTGCATTTGTGTTCGCTGCTCTGAGTCGCCTGTGTGAGAGAGGGGTGGGTTGTAAATTGAAGAAAATAAATAAATAAAATATTCTGACAAACAGTTAAATTGATATAATTGGACTTTACTTCTGTTTTACTCCTGGAGAGTCCTAACAGAGCACTAAACTGCCATTGTTCAGCAGTAGAAAGGGAAGTATGTACACCTGAAAGATCAGGAGCACATACCCCCCTTCAGTTTGCATTTCAAAGTAACTTTGTTTGAAAAATTACCAGTTAGACAGGGGCCACCACTGGTCAGTGATCATTATGTCTCAGCCAGGGGGAAGATTATTGCTGTACTACTTTGGTTTATGCTGTTCGCCTGAACGCTACCAAAGTTGAGAAGTTAATACAATTTAATTACAGCAAAGTAGTTAAAAAGATAAAAAGTGCCATACTGGGTCAGAACAATGGTCTATCGAGCCCAGCATACTATCTCCGACAGTGGCCAATTTTGGTCACTTCGACCAAGTACCCAACAGGTTATAATCAGGCCACTTCCTGTTGTTCTCTCCCAGTTCCCAACATTCAGAAATTGCATCCCCCCAACCTACGTGTCTAGCAACCATTAATGGACCTATCCTCCAAGAACTTATCTAATTCTTTTTTAAACCCACCTGTGCTACTGGCCTTGACCATCTCCTCTGTCAACAAATTCCACAAATTAATGTGTGCTGAATGAAAAAATACTTTATTTGTTTTAAATCTGCTGCCAGTTAGTGTCATGCAATGTCCTCTAATTCTAGTACTATTCATTGTAGTTACAATTTCTAGTTACTTCAGTTTAAACTGTTCATCTGAACGCTACTGAAGCGGAGTAGTTACTTTGGCTTAATTAAATCGAAGTAGTCACTTCAGTTCACCTCTGTTTGTCAAAACATGGTTTTCCTTAAAAACTGCAGTACTTCCAAATGAAGAATCATGATTACAATTGAAGTTTTGAACACAGAGAGCATGTCAGGATAACTATTAATGTTGAACGTATGAGGCATAGACATACTAAGTAAAATGCAATATTTGTGACCAATAAGAAAGAACATCCATCTCGTTCAAACTATGAAGACATACTTTTTTCCCATTTCCCCAATTACAGCTTTGACATCATGCCATTCTGTTTTAGTTTGGCGACTTTAAGCGGGCAAATATCTTTTACTTGCCAAAAACACAATCTGTAATGTGCATATTTACAACTGGAAAATTGAAGAACATCACTGCCTTAATGTCAATAGGAGACAGCTTGGCAGTAAAGCATATCTTTATTAGAGTCGCACTTCATACTAATATGGATAAATGCCCAACTCTGTCAGAATTCCCATTATAAAACTGACCATAAACATTTTCTTCAGGCTAAAGTCAAAAGACCAGATTCTCATTCAACTCATACTGTTATAAAATCATGACTTAGGCCCTATCTAAATGGGTGAGGATGGGTGGGCTGGATCCATGGGTGGCGGGTGGAGCATCGCTATGCACATCCGTTCCCCACACATCCCCATGCACGGAGCAACCTACATTACTGCCAGTTGCTCTGTGCATGGGGGGTAGGTGGGGATATGTGGGTCGCAGGAGTACTCATTCCTGCACCTCCGCATTTACACAAGACGCTCCCCCGCGTGGATG
This sequence comes from Sphenodon punctatus, assembly GCA_003113815.1. NCBI lineage: Eukaryota > Metazoa > Chordata > Lepidosauria > Sphenodontia > Sphenodontidae > Sphenodon > Sphenodon punctatus. The sequence continues at coordinate 16,854,075 of QEPC01000412.1, read as the reverse complement.
GTTGGTGTCCATGCATGGGAGTGTCTCATGTAAAAATGATCTTAAACTAGCATAAAGTAGTGGAGGACAGAAGAGAATCAGACCCAGGGCTCTAAGTCAGGAATTCCCAAACCTTTGTCTGACACACCCTATTTGGAGACTTAATTATAATCTCATGACCCCACACATGAACAGAGACACAGGAAGTATATCAAATGGGTATTCATGGGCAACTTTCACATGTTACCTGAAAGGAGGAGAAACTTCCATGATGGCAATCCTGGCTCTATTCTCACAGGAATTAGTGCACGTAGGAATGTGCTATTCTACTTTTATCCTGCAAGAACACTTGTGCATGATCGGGTCCCCCAACATAGCTTTTACAATTATGGGTGTTTCCGCGGAACAGTGCAATCCCACATGTACTAATTCCATGGGAATGTGACTGCCATCATGGACGTTTCCCTTTCTCCCTAATAGCATGTGAAAGTGGCCGTGGTCTGACCCTACATCAGATCCCACCCATAGCCTAGGTTCTGAGCTGTAACTGCTCAGAATCTAAGTTTGTACATCTCTGTGTGCACACACGTAGCGTCTGGTGAGGGAACACTTGCTACATGTACAATTACAGTAGTTCTATGTGAAACGTTCTGTTTGGCATCTAGCTGACGTGGACATGCAAATATTCAATTTGACAAATAACGGTGAATGCACTGGCATTTTTAAAATTGTTGGACCTGCATTATAAAGTTCAACAAAAGTTGGTGTATCTTGGCGGATAAGGTGTTGTTCTTGAACCTGGGAGACCAGGACTGAAAGTCCATCTTAGCCATGAATTCACTAGGATGCCTTGGGCAAATCACTGTCAGTGTCAGTTCCACTGTAAAATGGGCATCATGACCTGCCTCACAGGGCTGTTGTGAAGGTGAACTACATTAAGGATGGTAAAGCACTTTGAACCCTCAAAGTGTTATATAGACAATGATAACATTTGAGGCGGCTTTTCAGAGTGAGAAATCCATACATTACGTGGCTTAATTCAGTGAAGCAAACACAGGATTATGGAAACAGGAACTTGCAAGTGCTACTTGAATTTGCTAAGAGTTATATACAATGCTGCAGCATATGAGTTCACTTAAACTATACTTAACTACTGCAACTTTCAAATTAGTACTTGCTCTCAGAATTCACAGGGTGTTGTAAGAAACTGAAGCAAAGTGAAAACAAAAACACTATTACAAGTGCTAAGTAGTTGTGATGTCCAATATAATGTTCTCCTCTGCAAAAGCTAGGAGACAGTTCCATGTCTCATTCAACTCTTACTTTGTTTCTCTTCATTTTTGTACTGAAAAGTCCTACCCTTAGTTACACAGCATGATGCATACATTGTAAAACCCAGGGCATTTTCACAAAAGACACTCCCCACCCACTACCCACCCACTTTACATGTTACAGGACCCCCACAGGGCAACACTGCAGCCCTGCAACATGTATAGTAGGTGGGTGGTATGGGGGTAATGAGTGGAGAGTGTCTTGTGTAAAAATGCCACTAGACATACTGGCTGCAGGGTCAAACGGGTTTGGAAGAACCACTAGCACACTCTGGTGAACTTTTTAAAAAACCCTAGCCTTTATCCAAACCATAATAAATTGGTGCACATTGTTCTTTCCCTACAGCGTTTAGCCATTTACCTTGTCCAGATACTTTGTACACAAATTGTTCCATTTGCTTGATAAGGACGCGCTCCAGTCTGTGTGACATCACAAGTCACCGTACCCATGGAAACGGCCCTGCTGTCACAAATACAAGATGGCAGCATGAAGAGGGGGAGGAGCCTAATTTGCAAAAGCTATTTACACACAAATATCTTGTCAATCAGCCAGACTGAGAAAGGAAATACACCAGAAAGTATATGACAGTTTAATGAGGTTTTGGGTAACATGTTGTAGTTTTCCAAGTGTGCATGAGAGCGATCGTGATTCTTAAAATCTGAATTTCCTTACTTTAATGGACTTAAAAAGAAACCTGCTTTCATTTTGCTCAGCACAGCAATCTGAAAGTTCACGTCTGATTTTATTATTTAACGTGCAGAAGGAATTGCATTTCAACACCTGCCTAGGAAGATGCCTTTTATAAAATGGTCTGTGGAGATATGTTTGGAATTTAAAATCTCTGTGCTTTGTGTTTTTCGCCCTTTAATCTTTTATTAATGGCTTGTGTTCCCATTCCACCAATTGAGCATTGTGGTACAACAGAGAAGTGATACATGCTGAACACAACCAGTGGAACTTATTTGAAAATAATGGGGTTTTTAGTTGATTAAAATTGGCATTTCTGAGCCTGAGGCTGGTGATGGACATCATGTTGAGGGGGAAGGGTGTAACATCATTTTGACAGCTGCAGGATGGGAGGCAAAGTGAGGGATTATAACCCATTTCCCATCTTGCTTTAATTCTGTCTTATCAATCAGAAGAGGCTTGTTTAGGACCAAATTCAAATGTCCTTTCTTGTTTTCTGACAGAGATGGGCATACATTAATGCTATACTCTGACCTGGCCATGACCCTTTCCCAGAGCCCCCTTCACTTAGTTCTCTCCTGCAGTGGAATACATAATTTGGGTGACATCTCTGGGGCAAACTGATCAGCTAGTGCACTAAAATGCACTATCCAAGCTGAGCATCCTACGTTCCACTCTGAAATGTGATAGAAGTTCCCAACATGTGACATCTGTATGCAATACATATAGCCCAGGGCAGGGTTCACCTCTGCAACATGTGAATATGTGACAGAAATTTAAATAAAATAATTAAATAAAATTTAAATAAATAAGTAATACTGGGTAAACTGGAGACAAAATGGTGGTGCTCCCACTGGAGTCCATGAGGGGTAATTATAATGTGTGAATGCAGTCTATTTTATAACTGGTTCTAGGAATTTTAAGTTTTATTTATTTCTACTAGTTATCTGAGCACACTTCATGATTTTGCCACCTAAGGCTGGGGCCCCTCATGTCCGAAATATCACCTGATCTATCATGTTGTGCTTCCATCCTTGCAGTTGAACGGGAGCACCCTCATGATGATTCCACCTGTTACTTTTGTCTGTGGAATTGGGGTGAACAGGGGGAGCATTCTTGGTTGCTGCCCCTGAACTCCTTTCCCCCGTAGGTTCACTTGAGCCCAAGTCTGAACATCTTCTGGAGGTGGTGCAAAACGGTTTTGTTTGATAAGACATTTGGTAGGCACCGAGAGAGATTGTGGTTGGTGGGGGGAGTTATGTGAAGTTGGGGGTTCGGGGGAGGGGTTAGGGATTTTTTTGAGGATTTTAGGGGTAGGGTTTCTAGGGAGAGTATAGGGAGTTTTATACATTTTTAGGTAGTTTTTATTGATTGTAAGCCACCCTGAGTCATTATGGGAAGGGTGGCATATATTTGAATTAAGAAATAAATAAATACTAGCTTTATGCATAGAGTCACCATCAAATAATTCTTGAACTATAGAGGTTTATTTTTAACTATTGAGAATACTTGGCGACCTATGTCACATGACATTTTTCTGGTCCTTGATAAAGCAGTGCTGTCTCCAGGAATGGACATTGCAGTGCGCACCAAGAACCGGCTATGTGGGGGAACTCTTTAAAAGTTAATTCATATGGACGGAGTTTGGCTGTTTGGATGTTCGGCCATTCAGACTAAAAACTTAGTTCGGGTTTGTGGGTTCGGTCCAGCAGAGTTTGGACGCCCCACCCCCTGAATGTTCAGAAAGTTTGGTCCTGCTGGGAGGCTTGGGGCACTCCAGGGAAGCTCAGGGGTGCCCAGGGTGGCATGGCAGGCTGTCGGAGACCTAGAAGCAGCAGCAGCAGAGACTGGGAAGGCTTGGAGCTTGGCACCCCGGGTTGCCCGGGCAGGAAGACTCAGCGTTTGGCCCCTGAGGGTGCCCATGGCACTAGGGCTGCCCGTTTGAGACCCAGAGGCAGCAGCAGTAGCAGCAGAGGTCGGGAAGGCTTGGGGCTTGGTGGCTGGCACCCATAGTTGGCTGGGCATTGCAGGCTGTCAGGATTCCAGTTCTGCTTAATCTATGCTGGGTTCTCCATTTCTAGTCGCCATCACGGCAGGCGGTGGCTGGCTGGCCACATGAATCACCACCGGGCAAGGCTACTTGAACAATTTGAAGAAGAGTTGGTTGGGACCTGGTGAGTAGGATGCATTTCAGGTTGGAAACCAAATTCATGGATAATAATGTGGTTGTTTCATTAGATCCTTTGACATTATTTTGCTCCAAGAAACGTGGCATGCAGGGCAATTGGACTTGGACGGGTATGTATCCTTTGTTGTGGACGCTGCCTGATCTGAAGTGAAGGGTATGCCTAGCGGGGTTTGGGCTGTTTAATATCTTAAACAGACACACTGGCAGGCCTCCAGTTCCTCTCACTCTATGCTTGACTCTCCAAATCTAGTCACCATCATGGCCAAGCTTTGCAGGCTGCCAAGCATCGGCAGAGCAGCAGCAGAGGCCCATCCAGGGCCAGGGCCAGGGCTCGGTGGCTGATAACTCTACTTGGTCGGGCGTTGCAGGCTGCCAGGCATTGGCAGAGCAGCAGCAGAAACCTAGCCAGGGCTTGGTGGATGGCACCCCTACTTGGCTGGGCATTGAAGGCTGCCAGGAATAGGTAGAGCAGCAGCAGAGGCCCAGCCAGGCCTTGGTGGCTGGCACACCTGCTCGGCCAGGCACTGCAGGCTGCCAGGCATTGGTGGAGCAGTGGCAGAGGCCTGCCCAAGACTTGGTGGCTGGCACCCCTGCTTGGTTGGTCACTGCAGGCTGCCAGGCATCAGTGGAGTGGTGGCAGAGTCCTGTCAAGGAGTCGGTGGCTGGCACCCCTGTTTGTCCAGGTGTTACAGGCTGGCTGACATCGGCAGAGCAGTGACAGAGGCCTGGCCAGGGCTTGGTGGTTGGCACCTCTGCTCAGCGGGGCATTGCAGGCTGGCTGGCATTGGCGGAGAAGCATCAGAGGCCTGGTCAGGGCTTGGTGGCTGGCACCCCCGCCTGGCCAGGTGTTGCAGGCTGGCTGGCCTCGGTGGGGCATTCACAGACAATGAAGTGGAATGACAGCCCTCCCTGCCTAGAATATAGGCTCCAGAACCCTGACGGTGGGTCCTGGGGCTGAAGTGACTGGCACCGCTAATCAGCCGGGCATTGCANAGCGGGGCATTGCAGGCTGGCTGGCATTGGCGGACAATGAAGTGGAATGACAGCCCTCCCTGCCTAGAATATAGGCTCCAGAACCCTGACGGTGGGTCCTGGGGCTGAAGTGACTGGCACCGCTAATCAGCCGGGCATTGCAGACTACCAGGCATCAGTGGAGCAGCGGTAGAAACCCAGCCAGGGTTTAGTGGTTGGAACCCCTGCTTGAAGAGGCGTTGCAGGCTGGCTGTCATCGGCAGAGCAGTGGCAGAGGCCCAGCCAAGGCTTGGTGGCTGGCACCCCTGCTCGGCCAGGCATTGCAGACTGGCTGGCAAGGGTGGAGCAGCAGCAGAGGCCCAGCCAGGGCTTTGTGGCTGGCACTCCTGCTTGGCCGGGCGTTGCAGGCTGAACGTATTCACAGATAATGAAGGGGAACAACAGCCCTCCCTGACTCGAACTTAGGCCCTAGAACCCTGATGGTGGGTCCTGGGGCTGGAGTGGCTGGCACCCCTACTTGTCCGGGCATTGCAGGCTGTCAGGCATCGATGGAGCAGTAACAGAGGCCTGGCCAGGGCTTGGTGGCTGGCACCCCTACTCAGATGGGCATTTTAGGCTTGCATCCTACTCTCCGGATCTCAAAAAGCTCTTCTGCAGATTGGTCAAGCCTTGTCTGGTGGTGAATCACATGGACACCCAGTAGCAGACATTGGATTGCTGGGGCACAGTACCCATGGCACAGCAGAGGCAGCAGAAGCAGATATTGGATTGTTAGGACACAGAACCCGTGGCACAAACAGCAGAGGCAGCACTGGCAGAAGTAGACATTGGATTACCCAGGCACAGAATGCATAGCACAGACAGCAGAGGCGGCACTGGCAGAAACAGCAGACATTGGATTTCCGGGGCACAGAACCCGTGGCACAGACATCAGAGGCAGCATTGGCAGCAGAAGCAGACATTGGATTGCCCGGTAGCAGAACCCATGGCACAGACAGCAGAGGCAGCATTGGCAGCAGTGGCAGACATTGGATTGCCTGGGCACAGAACCCGTGTCACAGACAGCAGAGGCAGCATTGGCAGCAGCAGCAGACATTGGATTGACTGGGCACAGAACACATGGAGCACCAGAGATGGCAGCAGCAGGATTTACCTGTGTGCAGCACCCATGGAGCCAGGATGGTAGGATTCGCCAGGGAAAAGCTCCCATACAGCAGCAGATGGCAGAAGCAGGATTGTGTGGGCACATTTCGATTTGTCAGGGAAGAGCACCCATGGACCAGCAGACAGCAGCAGTGGGATTACCAGGCCAGTGTGGCACATCATCCAGGCTTGCCAGGGCAGGCAGACAGGCACCTTGGCATGACAGGCAGGCAGGTTGGGGCAGGGCTTCAGCTTTGCCCATAGGGCAGGCAGACAGGCACTTTAGGTTGAGCATGAGAAGGCAGACTGAGGCAGGCTTGGATCTTGGCAACCTGGGCGGGCGGGCGGCGAGACAGGCAACGTGGCATGAGAAGCAGTAGGGAAGACAGGTTGTGACCTTGGCAGGGCACTCAGATAGGCTGGCGAAGACTGTGCAGTGCGATAGAGAGCCAGTCAGATAGGCAGGTCGAGATCATCTAGACAGAGGCCGGCTGGCAGGTTTAAAGCTTCCCAATGCCACCCTGCATCATGAGGTCAGTCAGATAGGCCGTCCGAGGCCGTCTAGTCAGAGAGAGAGGCAGGGCGGGCGCTAGGCATTGGGAGGGAGGGACAGCACCTCAGCAACCCAGATAGAGGAGGAGCCCTGTCCCAAGACTGCCCCTGGCATGGGATGGTGTGTGCCACTGCACCATCAATCCATGTCCAGGGGCAGCTCAAGGATTTTTTGCCCCCTCCTGTCTTCTGGACCTCACTGAGTGATGCACCACTGACAGCGCTGATGGGAGGGGCAGAACATGGTGGCGACACAGTTCTCAGAGGGACAGCCATCGCCTCATCACCAGACATCTCCACAGGACTAGTGTCTGCTTCGCTGTCCCCAATCTGAGATATGTCCTGCAAAGGAGAGTGCTTCGGACCTGTAGGCTGATCAACTGCCCATGCTCTGCCACTCTCCCTTTACTCCCTATAGCTGCTGCTGCTGAAGCCCCATACCAGCCATCCCAAGCCCGGGCTGTGGCCCCTGCCCTTAAGAACACACACACTCGCTCCCCAAGTGGTGATGGGATGCAAGCGCATCCCTTTAGCTCTTAGGGAGCCTTACCACAGCATGGTTCCTACCCCGCTAACCACCCAAGTTGTGACAAAATAGAAGCAGAACAATGAAACATATTATAGCTTAACATCATAACTTCTGTGGAGGAGGTGAAAAACCCAGCAGCTCTCTGAGCCAATTAAGCTGATGGGAAAATTCCTCCTCGGCCCTGAAAACAGCAACCAGCCTTAGCCCACAGCAGTTGAAATAACACTTTAGTTAAATAGCACCACATCTATCAGTAAACATAACATTAAGGGGAAGGGTTGGGTGGGAAAAGTCCCTGTGTGCAGCCCTGAAGTTGAGGGGAGAGGAAGAGGCACCTGGCTGATCCAGGTATATACCTGGTCAGATCTCCACCCACCAGGTGCATCTCCTCCCCCCGCCATTGGGCCACAGTGCCACATCTCATGAGCAGCAGGGAAGGGGCAAAGAAGCCATTGCCAATCCACTGCCCAGCACCCTGTTCAGGGAAGGCGGGCACATATCCAACACCCCCCTCTCGCTGAGAGCATGGGGGTATTCTCTTCTATAGAAATTTCAGAATTTTATCTTGTTTTCAAAGGTTTTTGTAGGATGGGAAGTCTTGTTTACCACCAGCCATAGGAAATACCTAGTTTCCTTCACAAGTCTCCGTAAACATTTCTTCGGCACTTTTTAAATGGGCCGCAGGTACGGGGGGGGATCAGAGTGCATGGGGCAGTGTGGGTGGTGCAGGGGGGCTGTGCACACGGGTGCACACAGATCCCCCCACGCATCCCCACGCATGAAGCAATCACTGCTTTGGCCAATTTCTCCGAGAGTGGGCGATGGGTGGAGGTGGGTGTGCATGCGTGTTTTTCAGGCACGTGCACACATTCACAGCCATCCGCCATGGCAGTCACACTGGCAGCACCCACTCATTCCCATGCAGCATATCTGAATGGGCATGAGTGGGTTCGTCTCGTGTAAGAAAGGTCCATGTGAGGGTGGCAATAAGAGAGATCAAATCTGCTTGGGGAAGAAAGGAAAATCATAATATACTATTTTGGCTCCTTCCCTTAAGACACTTGAGAAGGGATTCTGGATAAATAAAGACAGCGGTCTTTACATAATTACAAAAGGTACAGATATTGGGAAGGATGGGATTCTCTTTGTCTCCCGACGTAATCATTCAGGGCAAAGATAATGAGTATTTTTAAACGAGATGGTCTCACGCAAGGACTGCCTGTCCCTGCATGGGGCCTGTCTCATCTGAATTTCGCGGGGGCGGATCCATCCCCCACATATCTCAGCCCTCCCTCCCCCACCCCCCACTCAGTGGGCTTTCTGCAAAACACATGGAGTGCCCCTTAAGCAGATGGGGTGGGCGGTGCATGGGCTGTGCATGGGGCCGCTTGTGTGAAGCGCTGACCCATGCACGGCGCCCATGCACCCTCCCCTCACATTGATCACGGACCACCTCCCCCCCGCCCACGCATCTAAACCAATGGTGGGAGTCTTTTATGGAACAAGACTCATAGAATTTCAGAGGGATGAAAATGTTAAGATTTCATAGAAGTTTAGAATTTTCTAAAAATCTGTACAGTAAATCAACACTATCCCTATTATTAAAATGGATATTTTTTCTATAGCTCTGAGAAATCATCTTAAAGGAATTTAATAGAAAGTTAACATTTTCCATTGCTAAAGAAATGGAGTGGAAAAATTCTGACTTTTTTCAGGAATTCAAATATTTCATCAAAAGGAACAACTAATCGAGGATTTTCACAAAATATTTAAAATGCCAATTTTAGTTGGATTTACTCAGTCCAAAAACATTTTTATAAAACTGTCCAACAACCAATATTAGGATCAGATTTTAAAAAGAGCCCCCACAAACTCAGGGTAAAACATTGAGCACCCAACACTTTCTGGAGAGTTGCCTATTGGGGGTGGCGAGCTGTACTGAAAACCCAGCCCTGCGCATGGATTTCCATACTCGGTTATCTGCATTGTTTACTGAAACCTTGCGATCAGCCTGTTCCTACAAGTCGCCTTTTCCCTGCATGGTATAAAAGATGCACGTGTTGTGCTGTAAAGAGAAAATTACAATTGGCACAAATAGGATTGGGAGTCTTTAAGCGACGTCATATCAGATGTATTAAAGACAATTTAATGAGTGAATTGGAGTGCTGCATACACACTAAAACTGGAGAATATAAAAATCAGAGAGCACTATATCACCTAGTGTAACTTTCCTGTCATCTTCAGTTTAGATTTTGTTATATGTGTGTGTATATATATATATATATATTTCTTATTTTGACATTCACACTTCACATTGTATGTTCACAAATAGAAGAAAGGATGATAAATAATAAGATTAGATTAAATTTGTTTTACTATTGAAACAAATGTTTGGAGATTATGTGCTGCCTCCTATTTTTCTAGCTGCTGTCTTGGTGTTTGAATTACAGCGCATAAGTGAACGCAAAAGTGTCAAAAGAAAGTAATGTGGCAGCCGTGTGATGTTCTAATACTCAGCTGAAGGATCCTGTATTACATGCAACCAGCAAATGATTTATTAAACACTACAAGACAGATACTGATAAAGTTTTAAAATTGCGAGGAAAATGACATACGCAGAGTATGAGGAAATCAAAATGATTAATTGAAAAAGGAGGCATGTTGCAATAAAAAATGATTGCTACTTCTCTAGGAAAAAAAAAAAAGTCCAGACGCATCATTTGTAGCCAGGAAATAGACTCCCTAAACACAGTTAAAAGATACATTTCTAATGGAGCATGGTTAAAAGCAGCTTTGCTCAAAGCAAAAGTGCTGGGTGTCTATGGTATAAATTCCCTGTTTTACAGTAGTTGGGTTTTTTTTCCCTTTTCCCCCCAGAGTAGATCATATTCCTTTATTACACCATTCTTCCCCAGAATACAGTAGAGAATTGGGTCCAATATGTTTTGCAGCATAATTTGGGAGATGCAGAGAAGACAATTAATTACAGACCCGGCACTGCATGTTTTCAATGGGAGTCTGTTAGCTCTCCACTTATCCTTTCTTTGATGGAGAGAGCTGCTATTGTTTTCCTGGTGAACCTTCTTGATGGATACTGTAACCTTTAAACTTAATCCCAGGGGTTGGGATTTGCTTTGCCAACATGTGTACGTTTCAGACTGCTTTATAATTGTTTGGAAATTTGTTTATTTCTTTGTCATCTAAAATATTCAAATGGTTTATGTGCCCTTACACTTAGGTAGGATTTTGTCTCTCCCAAGAAAAAGCACTGCTTACAATAATGTGCTCTCTTCAGCCTTTTGCCGTTGATGGTTAATTGTCTGAACACAGAACCGTTGCTTGTTTTAAACCCTGATGTGAGCCCAGCAGCACATTTTGCATTCTGTAATTACTGGCATACTTAAAAAAGCTGCAGAATTTTCTTTAGCAGCAAGCTTAAACATTGTTGTTAAAACAAGCCTCAACTGAAGGACACTGCTCTTATCCTCAGCTCGCACTGTATGGAAAATTCACACAGTACGTACATTGGAAACTCCTCTACAGGAGAACCCAGCATCTGCACAAGCAGCTACCAAATTACCTCTATTTCTGGAACTAGCATGCTACCCATGAGCAATGGCAAGGGGAGATGGGATTAGAGGAACTCATAAAAGGAGTATTTGGAGATTATATTTGTAGGACATTTTCAAGCATTGAGATGCTGGGAAGGCTGGAGGAATACTGAGGCAAGAACAGGTCAGGTGGGAACAGGCTGGAAGATGTTCAGATATGGGTTATAAAAATATAAATAGATACCCTTTCATTTAAATTATTACAGCTGAGGTCCTGTGTAGACAGAGCTGAAGTAGGTACCTGATTTGGTAGCAGCAGGTAATATCTGCATTTTGGGGTACCATTGTGTATCTGAATCGGTACCCAAACACCATTCGATATTTGAAAAACTGAAATTTCAGTTGCCGATTTTTACCATACCCCAAATTGCCCCCCAAACGGAAATACGCGGAATATTCTCCAAATCCAGGACAAAATAGTTATACTGACTGTTGATATTTCATGTACCCAATCAAAAACGAGCTCAGGTACTGAAAAGTACCTGAAATACTGGGTTCAATTTGGGTATCCATTTTCAGGGGCTTGTTTCTGTTCTAATCCTGTGCATTAATGACAGTTTTGTCCATGAAGACATTGCTGGGAAAACAATGTCGTCATTTAAAAAGGGACTCTTATTATATTTTAAATACCAGAGTTGAGCAAACAACAACTAAGGGTGCTTTCAAACATCAATTACCATATGCAGACCCCTGGTTTTGCTTCTGTTTACCTTCTGGCGACATTTTTCCTGCCGTTTGAAGAGATCTACTACATGGTGTCACAGAAGGGATATAGAATATCCAGAATGCTTCTCTCACTAACCACCTCGATTCTACCATGTGACAAATCTGTTCAAACATCATGGAAAATGCTGCCATAGGATAAACCTGAGGCAAAATCATGATGTTCCCACTGGATGCAGGTGGTGGTAATTGTAACTTCTGAATGTAAACTGCTTCATATTTGATCCGAGGAATTTTAAGTTTTCTTTATTTCTACTAGTTTTCTGACTGAGTTTCATGATTTTCTCACCTACATATTATATAACACAAAACGTTCCAGTTTACAACAAATAGCTAAAGCAGGTTCTTACTACTTAAACCCCAAAACCAAGTAAATTAAGCCCAGCAACCAAAGGAAAACAACAACAACCACCCCACATCTCCCAAACTCATGCCAAACCCACCTTAATGACTATGCAGTGTTAAGTTTTGTTTGGTTTCCTATCCTTAGCCTCATGACCTTACCTTTATTTGGGAGAGGGTTGTACCTGCCAGGCTGCTGTCCACTTTGCATGGTATATATACACATGCAGTTGCTGGTTTCTTTTCACCTATGCATTGTAGAGTCAGCTTGTGTCCACCCTCATAGCACAGCGCACTCATGTAATTCCAGTGATAAGCTTTGCCCATGGTGCATGTGGTGAGAGGTCAGAGCCATGTTACCTATGTTCTGTGTGGTGGTTTTGTCCCTGACTGTTTCTCTGTAGGCATGCAGTGTTAAGTTTTGTTTGGTTTCCTAAACTCAGCCTCCTGGTCTTAGCTTTTTTGGGGGGTAAGGGGGGCATTGTACCCGTCAGGCTGCTGTCCTCTCTGCATGATATACATACACATGCAGTTACTGGTTTCTTTCCGCCCACGCATCTAACGTCCGCTTGTCTCTACACCCATAGTACAGCACACTCATGGAGGTACTTTGCCCATTTGCACATGGGGAAAGGTTAGAGCCATGTTACCTATGTTCTATGTGGTGGTTGTAAGTCCCTGAAGCCCAGTGTAAGGCGGCTGTGACATGCTGGGCTATGAAGTCCATGTAGGATCGGTGTCTTCTTAATGGGTTTGTCATGGTATCCCCCTGGAATGATTTCAGAGGGATAATGCAGTAGCTTGCTATTTTCTAAGTAGTAAAAATATTTTTCCCTCAATGAGTTTTGTTCGTTGTCTGTCTGCAAGTTAAGCAACTCAGCAGATGGGTGAAGAATATGCTGTCCGTGGGTTTAATGTTGTAGCAACTTGTAATGAAGAAACTTTTTGTAACATTCAATGGTTTTGGCTTTTGCATTACATAGTTGTTAAGGTGGATTTGGCAGGAGTTTTGGAGATGTGGGGTTGTTTTTTCTTCCTTTGGTTGCTGGCCTTAGGAAATATTAATTTCCTTAAGTAATAAGAACGCACCTTAACTATTTGTTGTAAACCGGAAGGTTTCGTGTTAGATAATATCATCAGGTTTTGGCCACATAATGGCAGTTGCTAGAGACTCCTCCTCAACTGCACTGTGTCCCTTTCACAGTACCTGAATTTACAGCTAACATGAATGCTGACAAATAGCATTCTGCTATTTAGCATTTGTTAAAGCTCTGAAGAAGTTCTGTTCAGCACGAAAACCCTGCCCTGGTTACTTCAGGGAACAGTCATCAAGGGCAGCCCCACGTTGAGTGCATTGCTGTAATCTAGCCTTGAGGTGATGAAAGCATGAATGACTCTGGCCAGATTAAAGTCAGAAAGAAAGGACTGAAGTGTGCAGCATATGATTGTGTGTCTGAATATATGTGTGTGCGCACACCTGAAGCAATGGGGAAAGACCAGCAACCAAGCAGCTGGCCTGGAAGTGGGGAAAGATTGCAGGGGGTGGGGGTAGGGGGTTGAATGGAAATGTAATGTATGTCATTCATTTTCATGAGTTTCAGATGAAGATCTTAATGAGAAGCACCAGAAAGGAGACCACAGTATGATACACGATTGTTATGGGCCAGGCTTACTACTTGAGTAATTGATAAAATCAATTCAAATAAAATCACCAGTGAAGCAAATGGACTTGTATCTACTTAACCCCAAATATAGTCAACTGTAGTATTTCAAGGTGCTTTACCTCCCCTCTTCCTGGAATTCTTGTTTTCTAACTGCATGTTACACTGAGAAACAAGCCTGTGGGATTAGGAGGCACCAGCTCTGAATTGGGGTAATGCAGATTCCGCTGCATTTTTAACATCTGTCTGCCCCATAGTGTCAGGGGGGTTAAATGGACCCTTACTAGACAAGGCAGCTAATGATCACATCTTCCAAAGCAGATGAGGAATAACCAAGACACTTCCCTCACCTCCCCGCATTCAGTCACATCATCTACCAGTGCACAAACAACACCCCCTAAGGAAAAAGGACACATTCTCTCTGACCTCCCCCAGTAAGGGAATAGATCAGCATTCAAAATATCTGTCCACCACTGTGGCCAAGTTGGATCTGGGATACAGCAACTCTCTCTTCTGCAGCCTCTTTATCTATCTGGAACTGCTGGAAGCAGAAAATAGCATAGGGTATATTCCTATTCCTCTGCCTAACCAGGGTTCGAGGGGTGGGAATGGATAAGTCAGTTCTTCCTGTCTACCCGTCCTTGACCAATCTGGGCTCAGGACTGGTCTTTGCAGAGTGAGTGCGCATGCTGGGGTGTGGAGGCAGAGGCAGGCTGGCTGACTAGCTGGATGTGAGTGTATGCTGGGAGGGTGGGAGGGAGAGGCACTGTGTGTGTGTGTCTCGTGGGGAGGGGGGCAGTGAGAGTGTGTGTGCTGGGAGGCACCTGCCAACAGGTTAGGAGGCGTCCAGGAGAGCAAGCGGCCAGGCGGGCTGGCAGGGGGGTGGACAGCATAAGTTCCTCCCCCTTCTGCCTCCACCACCCAGGCTGCGGCCAACAGTATAACCCCCCCTTTAAGCTCCCCACCACCCCTCGCCAGCAGTCCTGCCCTCTTCCCGAGCCACCAGTCATTATGACACCATAGAATGTTTGTGAGAACTGTAAGCCCCATAGCACAAAATGGGGATTCTCTGGCTGATTTCTCCATCCCCCTTAAAATAAACTTCGCTTCTATACCACCAGACCATAGAGGACTTGTCCCTTTATTTTTATTTTTATCTCATGCAGGGATACTTACACACATCCTAAAAAGAGAAGACCCCCAACAAAAAACTCACCAGCCCAAAAGAGCCTGAAAAATCCAATGCAAGTGAATGGAGGCAGTTGCATTGGAACTCCTACCCACCTTAACTAATAGAGCCACTCTTGCAGCTCTATAATAAAGCCAGTCACTATGCAAATACTTCTTTATCTGGAGCTCAATTTGCAAGAAGTTCACTTTAAGTATTCAGAATGATTAGTGACACATGACATTTTTCTGTTCCCTGATAAGTCCAGAAATACAGCTTTCAGTGTTACCATCCACAGAAAGGAAATTTAACATTTGTTTCCAATCGACGGTCTTTAAGTTTTCCTTAAATTTTGCTGCTGCCGTGAAATTTCCAGATACTGACCTCATTTGCTACAACAGCCACACCAAGGAAACACAAAAGGGACCAAAAATCAAAGTTAATTTATTTCAAACAAATAATCAGTCTCTTTCTGTTGTATTTTTTCAACTCTAGTAAGACTGTCTCAAAGCAAGTTTACAAAAGAATTCTGATCTGGAGATCATGATAACCAACTCTAAATGATTAAATCAAAACAATAAGCTATATCATAGGGTTTAAGGCAAAGGATATTTTTACATGGACAGCAGTCCCGCTTCTGCTCTGCTTCACCCCTGGGTGGCCCATCCATCTAACGGCGGCCTGCCAGATGTTGAAGCAGAGTAGGCATGGAGCAGTCCTCCCACGGGGAAGTCCTACTGGCGGTGCTCTAAAACATCCCAGAGAGTAGTGGGAGAGCAGCCAGCCAAACCCATGGCACCAGCCAGAAGCAGAACAGCAGTCCATCTAATGCACAGACCCACGTTGCTGCTCTGCTTCTAGATGGTTGTTGCCCCAGGCAACACCATAGTATTCCGGATGCTCTAGCCCACAGATGTATGGTGGGCAGGGGAACTGCTGCACGGGCAGACTGAGGGCCAGAGAACCTGCCATGTCCCGGGCTGGGAACACGAGGACATGGGGTGCACCCCCGAATCTGCTCCGGGAGTGGCCAGCCCCACATCCATCCAAAAACACCCAACGTCTTGGATGTTTTCAGACACTACAGTTAAGTAGGAGGGGGCAGGATATAAATTTGAAAAATAAATAAATAAATAAACTCTCACAGACTCCAGTGGCAGAACCAAGATTTGCCTCTGGTTAAACCCATGTTGCATTTTGTTCATGACATATGAACAGATCTGGCATGTAGTATCATTGAAGTGTTTGGTGATAAAGTTAGTAACTCCAAATATTTTCATCCAATGAATACAGTGTCTATTAAAAATCCATTGTATGAAAGGAACTGCATTACATCTGAAACATGGTGCACTCCATTTTAACAATGGAACAGCCAGCTGACACTTTTACAACATTAACGCTATGATGGAACAGTAACTCCTGTTCTCATAAGAAAAAAATAAGAATATTCTTGACTTGTCCAATGGTTTATTTCTTTTCTCACAAGTGATAATTCCAAGATTTCACTAAAGGAGAATGACTGTTACATGGAGGTCATGACACTGTATTTCACAAAACCTTTTATTGTCTCATTTTGGCTGGCAATTATGGATGGGCTTCCCCCAGTCTTTTTTTTGTTAATTAAGCAATACTACTCCTCGTTTTCAAATTTCTAAATCTGGCTACTTGTGTAGCAAGGACTGCTACTTATTGAGCAGTCCTTGGGTGACCTAAAGTCAAATGTGAACAGTTGATTCCATGCATTTTTAGCAACTAATTACAAAGGAAACACCACCATCTGGTGGTCTTTTTCTAAATACACTATATTGCTTAGAAAATCTATTCTTGCTTTTCTTTTAAAAGAAAAACTATATTTTTGTCCAGTCCTGAATCATTAAGCATTTGAATGTAAATGGACATTGCAAAGTAATGCTGAGAATGTCTCATTTAGCCATTGAGCTTTCTTCTTTCTGGGGTATTTAGAGATCTGGCTAAAATAGAGGTACCAATGATCCTGTATTTTAAGGGATGTCTGAAATTTCAGAACAAACACACAGTTGCATAAAGCAGGCTTCACGATGTCCCTTGTGTTTGAAACCTTGTTCTGGTCATCCTAGGTCAAACCCGATCTTGGAATAGTGAGTATGGTTTTCCACAGCATTGAACTTTGCAACAGTCTGATTTAGTAGCATTTTTACACACTGACACCCGCTCACGCCGACAACCGCACCCACGTTACTATTGCTTTCTTCAGATCTCAATAAAGAATGCAACACTGAAGAGAAGCAAAACTGCAGAGAAACAAAAAAGATGGTAAGCTATCCTTCCCCCTCCTCACTATTAGAAGGCAATAGAGGTTGCTCAGGAAGGTAAAGGGCTTCTAGAGGGGGAGACATGTTTATTATTTATTATTAATTATATTATATTAATTATATTATTATTATTATTATAAGCATTTGTGTAGCGCCAGCTGTGTACCTGGAGCTTTACAGAACAATGAGAAAGACGCGGTCCCTGCCTATGGCTTACAATCGAATAGACACAGAGGGGGGAGACAAGGAGAGGGGACATAGGGAGAGACAAGGGATAAATAACATTCAAGCGGATGCGAGGTCTCAGGTGCTTGGCTTGGTTGCAGTTAGGCAGGAGTCTGTGGGGAGGGCAAACAGTAAAAATTGAAAGGAAAGTTCTAACAGGCGTCGGGAAAGGCGGCGAGGAAGAGGTGGGTTTTGAGAAGGGATTTGAAGGTGTGGAGGGAGGGGGCAAGGCAGATGTGGGCAGGGAGGGAGTTCCAGGCATGGGGGGAAGCAAGGGAGAAGGGGCAAAGGCGGTTAGGGGAGCAGGGGAGACGAGGGAGAGCGAGGGAGGGGACAGAGGAGGAGCGGAGAGTGCGTGCAGGAGTGTGTAAGGAGACTTGGGCTGAGATGTAAGGGGGAGCCAGGTTGTGAAGGCATTTATAAGTGAATACTGGGAGTTTGTGAAGGATGCATTCGGGAAGGGGGAGCCAGTGAAGAGAGGAGAGGCTGCATGTGGTCGAAGTGACGGGCCGAGTGGATGACCCTAGCAGCGGAGTTTTGGATGGAGATAAGGGGGGACAGGTGAGAGCAGGGGAGGCCAGTAAGGAGGAGGTTGCAGTAGTCAAGGCGGGAGATGACCATGGCGTGAACAAGGGTTTGGGCTGAGGAGACAGAGAGGAAGGGGCGAATCCGAGCAATGTTGTGGAGGGCGAAGCGACAGGACTTGGCAACAGAGTTGATGTAAGGTTTAAAGGAAAGATGAGTATTGAAGATGAAGCCCAAGCTATGGGCTTGGGGAACGGGGCGGACCCCGTCAATAAGTGTCTTAACCCCTCCAGAACTTTGAAGGAATTCTGCTGTATTTCAAAAATCTACGCTTCTAAATCTAAACTTCTTCAAATTAGATCACCAAGTCCAAACTTTGGGGAAACAGCTCTGGATCCAAATCTTTATGGCACAATCCACATATCTAGTTTCTGCCCATGCTGCTATTCTGGGTCTTCTAGATACTGTTCAATCTACATAATGTACCACAAATCATACTCTGTAAGTGTTTAAGGACAGGTGAACTAGATGCATCCACTGGGAGGAAAGAGCATTAGCAACTTGATGATTGTTCCAACTACCGTGAGAGGTAAACTAGACAAACCCCTGAAGAGCAAAGCTCATAGCCAACTCAGTGACTGACCCAGCTACTAAACATAACAGAGATGCAATGAGGCCTAATCTCAGGTCTGTCTCACGTTGCAAAGGAAAAGGTCTGACTTCTCATTTCCCCCAGTTATCAACCTTCTATTTGTGGGTGGTTTTGCTAGCGTAGAGCAGACGGGGGCAAACTGTGGCTCTGGAGCCACATCCAGCTCTTTTGCCCCATTGTGGTAAATGGATGCGCTTCCCGGGTTTAGGAAACTTTTGCCCACCCCACAGGATGCATAGCGTTCTATAATCTTAGTCATTATTTAAAATAAAACTGGACTACAATATTCAACACCTACTTGTCCCTATGGAATGTCTTTATCGAGACAATTTCCCGAGATAATATAAACCCCCTGCTCCTAGGTTTCTTTAAGCTGTTAACTATTCTCACACCCTTTGCAGCAGCAGCTGGGAACTATACATCACAGACATAAAGACAATCTCATTTGTTTTAATGGCTAAGCAAATCCAAATTGGAAATGACTGAAGAAATTGTTCATTTGCATTTGCCGTTCTTCAGAGCTTCCAGAGAACCAAATGGATTCTCTACTGCAGGTGCAGGGAAACTCCAGCCTGTAGGCCAAACCTAGCCCACAGCATTTTTTTAATGTGGCCTATTTCCAGCTCCTGAATCTGACTCCCTGGATCCAGTTCCTACCCTCAAGCACTGAGTGAGCACAGGAGAAGGAAATCTAGATGAGGGCACTCACTCAAGGGAAGGGAATGGATCTATGATCTGGACTCTCCTTCTTCCTCCCATCCTAAGCACACACCCTTAAGCAGCCCTGCTCTCAACTGTGGGCAGAGTCTAGTCTATGGAACGTTTAATGCAACATTGAGTCAGGGCTATTATAGAACTAACTCACTAGCTGGATTACATGCCAGTCCGTTCATCCATCTCCATAATCCCGAGACAATGGGTATTTTCATACATGACGGAGCAACATTCGACCTGTCATGGAAACAACCCGTAGATTCCCTGCTGGGATCACTCCGGCATGGCCAACAGATGTGCCAGGGGATCCCAGCGGGGAATCGGGGAGGGGGAGGGGCCGCACGGCGCAATGCTCCCCCAGCGCCCGCCCTCTGGGGAGACGGGCGGGTCCCGCGGCCAATGCGGCCGCAGCACCCGCCCGAAATGACCACAGCCCAGAATTCTGGCGGGGATTCCGGGCCGTGATCGCCGTCCAGACGTGATGGGCCCCTTCTTCCCCACCGGGAATCTCATTCACCAAGCGATCAGCGCAGGTCCAGTGGGTTCAGCCGATTGCGTGGTGAATGAGATTCACGGCGGGGATTGAGCGTGGTTGACATCTGGGGGGGAACTTCCGGTTCCCCAACAGACGTTATGAGGGCATTCCCCACCACAGAGAATTGACTGTGGTTGAGCGTGATCTCGTAACGTCTGAAAATACCCAATAATAGGTGCCTCCATGATGAAATGTCAGTCTAATATCACAGAGGGACACCACTCCACTGTCATCATGTCCACCCAACATTGACCAGTTAGTCATGCCTGGGTGTTAAAATGAACACGGTGATGGAGGGTGGGGGTGTCCTCTCAGGTGGACTATGTGGGGAGCGATTCAAACAGGTGGCTTCCAGCATGGCTACTGAGGCCACAGAGGCAGCCCCCATGGATCATGGGGGAGTGGGAGGGGAAGTGCACTGGGCTGACCTTTACAAGTGACATGTTTGCAGCATGAGTGCTGTGGAACCCAGGCTCCCCAGTACTCCTGACTAGTTCTTGAGACTTGCAAAGGGCCACTTCCCCTGCCCACAGTGCCTCTGAGCATCAGCCCTGTTCACTGGTGTGGCTGGCTGCCACCCTTCATATAGGCAGGGGCGCCATGGCCTCCCATTGCCATGGAGCTATTTGGCATGCCCTGCTTGGAGCACTGTGGATTTCCTGGCAGTGCTCTGTGTGTGGTGATGAGTAGCTGCTCCGTGGCTCATGGGAACATGCATCCAGCCATTCCACCTTCCTATGGCTCATGGGCTCCATGGCTCCTGGGTGGCCATGTAGGGTAGCATCCTGTCTGAACGGATCCCGTCATCAGCACCTCATTTTACTGTTGGGGAACTCTAGTTGAGAGAAAAGCCACCTGGTGAGAACAGGATTCAAACTCAGGTCTCACAGTTCCAAGTCCAACAACCAAGTGGTTGACAATAGGGATGAACGAACAGATCGCGGTTCGGGTTCAGCCGTTAGGTTCGGCTGTGTTCAGTTCATCCATTCGGTTCGTCCGTTTGGTTCGGCTGCGTTCGGTTCGTCCGTTCGGTTAGTTCACTGGGTTCGGGTTCGGGTTCAGCTGTTCAGTTCGGCCATTCGGCCGTTCGGCAAATGTTGCTATGGGGTTTTTTTTGTTTTTCATATGGTTTTTTGGTTTTTTATTGGGTTTTATATGGTTTTCTTTTGTTTTTTATTTGGTTTTTTTGTTTTTATATGGTTTTTTTTAAAAAAAACTAATATTATATCTATCTATCTACACTAAATCTAACTGCTATTAACTATTCTAAATGCTATGAACTAAATGGATTATCTAATAAGTACACAGGCCTGCTCCTACAAACACTAAAACTAAATCACTAACGCTATCTCTATCACTAAGCTAGTTCCTACAACTACTATCCCTAACCTATCTCTCTATCTCTCTATATATGGGATGGGAGGGGGAAATCACAAACACAAGGTTTCAGTTTAAGGTTTAAGTTTCATTTCAGTACAAAACTGAAATTAAACTTAAAGCAATCTAATAATCCTACTCAACGCCTGCTGTTCAAGAACAGTGACTAGCTCAGAAGGTGTTGGGAAGGGGGGAGGCAGATAGTTTCATTTCTTGCAAGCCTCTCAACTTCTGGTGCCTGGACGTCTGCTCCTCAGTGACTACTGTACTACCACTCCCTGTCACGTTTGACCTTACAGTGAACCTTTTTTTGCCACCCGAACTCACCCGAATGCGATCCGAACTGACCGAACTGTTGGGTCATTTCGCCATTCGGATTGAGTTCGGTTCGGCCAGTTCATGTTCGGAAGTTCGGTTCAGTTCGGTCGTCCGAACCGGCCGAGTTCGTGCCGAACTCCGAACTTCCGAACTGTGTTCGCCCATCCCTAGTTGACAATTGTCTTCCAATGGCCATTTAATTTCACAGAGCTAAGCAGATAGTGATCTGGCATTCAAAGTTCTCTTTTCTCCATTTTAATACTAGCTAAGAAGCATCATTACCAGCTTTAGATGCATTCTCCACTTTAAGTACAGGAAATATCTTCCTGCATGCTGTTAAAAAGGTAGAGGGAAAATGTGACTATTGCAATTAACTTGTTTCTGTGTAAAGCAGAACAGTACCCAGCGTTATCAAGTTGCTCTGGGTTAATCAGAAATCTGTATTCCCCAGAGTTTCCCATTCAGATGTGGCATTCTAATCTTTGGGATGTAATTATCACTCATCTGCCATGTTCTTCACATCTCTACACTTGAGTTCATCTTAATCTGCACTCTACGGTGAGTGACTTCAAGTGCTATGCAATTTGTTTTCATCACTTA
Source organism: Sphenodon punctatus (assembly GCA_003113815.1). NCBI lineage: Eukaryota > Metazoa > Chordata > Lepidosauria > Sphenodontia > Sphenodontidae > Sphenodon > Sphenodon punctatus. Next base: position 16,831,951 of record QEPC01000412.1, on the reverse strand, counting down.
AGAGTCCTGCTAGGACACTTGCTAAGCAGGAAGAGTAATTTTTGCTACTATTACAGAAAAATTCAACTGTTCTAAGAAATTATTTCTATATTGCACATAGTTTACAGCAACAATTGAATTCAAGGATCTTTTTTTCCCCTTAGAGTACATTTTCAAAAATATTTTTATTTCAAAGCATCTGAAATAGATTTGTTTCCTAATATTTTTATTTTCATCAACTTCCCAGCAATTTTCATTTGTTGAAAAATAGTAATGGAAAATTTTCAGGGCCAACAATTTCTTTTAGGGTATTGCAACTGAAAATGACTGAATTATTGGAAATTGCTTGCTGAAAATTACTGAAAATTATTGCAGCTGAAAATTACCAAATTTGCATAGGTTTGGGGTTTTTTTGTTTTTTAAATCCTAGGTCATCTTCTGCGGAAATTCTAATTTTTTTTTACTGGAACTGATAATTTTTCAAAACTATTTCCATTTATTAACAATAATTCTAAGGTTTTTTTCATTTAAAAAGTCCATCTCTAATACATTTATTTCCCTTTTCATTTTCAGAAGTATCCTTGTGTACTTCTCAATTGCTAAGCTATATGCTTACTAAAATACAGTCATGCCCACAGCCCAGGAGATACCGATATCTCCCGATCCCTTCATTATTTTTAGGTTACTCAGCAAGGTTCTAACGTACAGTATGCTACGTCTGAATCCCTGCACAAAAAGCTCTTCAGAGCATGCCAACTGTGAATTTCATTAAATGAGTACGAGACATATCAGTATGTCTCAGAACCAAAAGAGAGAAAAAAACTTCTTTCATTCTGATACAAAACACATGCCGAGTTCTAAAAATTATATTTCCAAAGCAGCAGGTTTTGATGTATTTTTAAAGGTTGTTTTAAATTTATGTTTACCGTTATAGGATGCTTTGCGCTAATGCTGAACTGCAGGTGTTCATGAGCAAGGGAGCTCATTAGGAAGTCCACTCAAACAGTTTGTGATAGGATCTATGTGTTTGCACAAATATATATACTAAATAGAATGTCTTAATGGATTTCTTATCAAATCAGTAATGCTATAGGAGTTATCTAGAGCCAACACAAGTGCCTGCCAAAATGAACAAACCTGTTAAATCCAAATGATCCGACCCAAAACAAACAAATCGAGTAATGGATAGGCAGTGTTTGGTCTTTAACTGATTGTCCATTTTTACAATTTCAGTTCATTCAGCTTATCAGTTTTTTTCAGGTCACTTGGTCTTTTTTTTTTGGCCATTTCCAGTTTTTACCAACCACTCATTTTCATTCTTTCTGGTGAAAAGGAACGGAAAACTGGAAACTGGAAATAAATGAACCGAACAAACCAAAATTGCAAAACATCAGTTGCTCAACCGTTTTGATGAATGTCATTTGGGACAACAATGACCTGCTCAAAAATCGGGAGGCAAAGGGGGGCGGGGGGGGAGCTTCATAAGTAGTTACTCCATGGCTCATCTCACTTCTAGCATTTTCATTCATTCCAACTTAGCAAAAGTGAATGTCCTTAATAGGCCTGTGGCTAGAACTGTGTTGATCGTTAGATTTAAGAGAGGTAAAAACCCGAAAGAGTCAAAATTCTGCTTGTGCTTGTTGTGACAGGGTGATCATTCTCTTGTGTCTATGGAAGCATTTGGATGCTGGAACTCCGCAGTTGTAAGGAAGTTTGCTGCCAGAGGTTCAGTGGGGCACTTAGACAGCTTGCTGCCAGGGGATCTAGAAATACAATCGAGGGTCTCAAAATTTCCTGTGCTATCCTAGTTACTAACAGTTTATTTTATTTTATTTATTTATTTATTTATTTATTTAAATATTTATCTCTCTCCTCTTCTGCTTCCAGCAGCTCGAGGCGGCAACAATAAAACACAAATACACAAATATAGCAATAAAAATAAATTAAAACAATACATTAAAATTCAGCTAAAACTGGGGGGGGGGGG
>QEPC01000412.1:16811510-16821888 GCA_003113815.1 Sphenodon punctatus | reverse complement strand
GAGCTGCAACCTCACCAGTCCTTGGCCCGCTGGTCGGTGGAGCTTGGGGCGGCAGGTAGGCCAAGCCCCAGGAGAGTCGTGGTGGTCCTCGAGCGATGACAGCCGAGGAAGCTGGGAGCGTATGCAGACGAGCTGCAATCTCACCAGTCCTTGTTATCATTATGATTATTATTTTGAAAAGAAGGAAAAGCAGTTACTAGAGTCACAGACTGTAGAGCAACAGGGTGGGGTAGGGGGAATGCTTTGGGATACACATCCTATCCACCAACACTGAGTTTATATTTCAGTCCTCATTTTAAGGTCGCGACCTGACCTCCGTTCATGGAGACACACCGAGGTCCTGGCACTGTTTCAGATGCCTAGAATAGCGAAGTGTCGTAAACAGATTTAGCGTATGGAATTTTACGCTGGCCAAATTAATGAGCTAAGGGGTCAATTTACAGCCATTAATATTGTACGGTAAGAGCCAAAGCATTCTCTTGCTATGCTATTCTCTTGCTAAAGGTTTAGCTATGGCCAACAATGACTACCTTTGGGGGGATAAGTGCTTTCAAATGAGAGTGAAGACTCAATTGAAGCTCAGGCTCTCTGTATGAGGATACTCAATATTCCTCCTTCAGCCCGTTTCAATGTCTATACATCAGAAAAGAACTGGGTGTTGTCTCCTATTGCAAATGGTGAAATCCTATAGCTATGGCAGCACTCCAGGACTCAGCAACCGCACCTGACTCTTAGGGCATTTTTAGATGAGACACTCCCATGCTTGGACACCCACCATCCACATGGAGAAGTGATCATGTAAATTCGGTGTGTGGGGGTGCGCGTTCACCCCACCCACCCATGGCCATACACGGAGCGTCCAGAAAAATCCAGAGTGACCCATATGGGGACAGGTTGGGCAGTGCATGGATCGGGCAGTCATGTGGTTGGGGGGTGGGACTCATGTGAAGCGCTCCCTCACACACACCAGCTCTGCACCCACCCTACGCACCAACCACGGACCCAACACCCCACACCCACCCGTCTCATTTTAAAAACACCCTTAGGGTCTCCATATATTGGGGTCAAATGCTGAAAATCATCCTTGCCTTCACAGACTCCATACTCAGACAATGTTGCTCTGGTGTAAGTATTTATGGGTGTTGTCTCACTCATTCAAGTCAATGGGATTTCTGCCATTGTTTGACTTTAATGGATTCAAGATGGCAGCCACTGGCTCCAAAATGTTCACCCACATCAACAGTTATTCTGAAAAGGACTAAAGATTGGGTCTCCAACTGAATTGTGATAGCACAGGAGGTGGGGAACTCCAGACTGGGGGCCAAATGTAGCCCACGGCTATATCTGTCCATTATGCTTGTGTACATACATGCCCTCATTTCGGGACCGTTATCCTGAGCTCAGTCTTTCAGTGTTTGGGGGTAGGAACTGGATCCAGGAGCTAGATCCAGGAACTGGAAGGGTGCCAAATAAAACTACTAGACAGTGGGTACGATCCAATGTCCTGTGGACCATGCGTGCACGTGCATGGTTTCCGCAGGGCACAATGAGCCGGCAATGCGGATCCACACGGCTGTGGATGCGTACACACACAGTCCATGGGGCATTGGATCAAGCCCACCGATTGCATTTAGTCCCCGGGTTTCAGGTTCCCCATCCCTGTGCCCTAGTCCATCAATAAAGTGAAGGTGGGATGTGGGGAACCTATTTACTTTAAGCCAACTCCCACATCAGCAGTGCTTGGGTGTGTGTGTGTGTAATATTAACATGCAACCTTCTTCAGGCAACTGTGTCCCCCACCCCCCGCGCCAAAAAAAACACCACGTTTGCAAGCACATAACTCCCCTGAGAGGCCCCAGAGCTCCATGCTCAGAAATGAAATTGAGCCCTAAGTTACTTTTCCTGCCAAGCCTTAACTCCCTGTCTGATATTCATCATAAACGCTGCCACTGGTACAGTTGCTGTATAATTTACATTTAAATTCTTAATACTCGCCTATCTCAGCAGCCTGACTGCAGAGCTGGAGATCCCGGGGCCTGACGAGACCAGTAAGCAGTGCATTCTGGAAGTGAAAAACTATTAAAAATACATAGAAGGGATTGAAATTTCTGCATGGGGAGGGGAAGGCATTTTTAAAAGTGAAAGGAAAATCAATACTCTGCTCTGAAGTGAATTTATGGGGAGTGGGAAGTTGGCAGAAGAAGTTGATCAGGGCCAAAAAAAAAAAAAAAAAGCCTGAAAAACAGAGCTCTGAACTGGGTTCCATTGAAGGCTTTGGGAATGATTATTAATTATATTTAATAATGTATTTATTAATTTATGTCTTTATTATTATTATGATTATTATTATTTCTTCTTTAAACACTTTCAGGCTACAGATCCATCAACCATTTATTCCAGAAGAATCCCAGACTTCGATGGGATTCCTCCAGAAAAAGTGATTGGTAGGTCCCAGTCTCAGTGTTTCAAGTGCTTTAAAATCCGTATCCAATTCACCCTCACAACAACCCTCTCAGGTCGGTCATTATTAGTCCAATCTTTTACAGACGGGAAACTGAGATAGAGACAGTGGGTAAAAAAATTGTGATTTGGGTTGACTCTGGCCTGGAAACTGGCAGCATGTGTAACCACGCGCCACCAAATTTTGGCCTAGAATTGTACGGGGCGGTGTTAGGGCTAGCCTGGGCTGTGACCTCTAGACGACCTCTAAGGTCACAGCTCAGGGTAAGGCCTGGCCGACCAGGCCAAAGTGGGAGAGCACGTCTGTGCAGCTGCTGCTTTCCTGGCCCAGGCCAGGGGCAACCAGCCATGCTTGTGCCTCATTGGCTGCCATGGTTGCCCATCATGATAACGGGAAGGGCGCTGGGACTACAGTATGAGCCAGGCTGCCCACCCACACGGTTGTTGTGCTCCCAAACATACCTGGGCTTTGCGGCCAGTGGGTCAGCACCCTGGTCACCATCACATCAGGTCAGTGCCCCAAACTGGTCCGTGTTGCCTGGGATTGCGGTTCTGCCAGCTGTATGTTTGTTTTTACCCAGAGGCTTGCCCAAGGTCACTCAGTGAATTCATGGCCAAGACAGGATATGAACCCTGCTTTCCGAGGTCAAAGCCCAACACCTTATCCACTAGGCTATACTGACTTCAGATCCTGAGCTGGTGTAAATCAGTGGCCTATCTGAAGAGATAAGGGGACTTCAAAACTATGCAAGTTTGTTGGAAATTGGTGCATACCCAGAAGGAGGGACCAACTTAGCACCAGTGGAAACCCCCATAAAGGGAAGACAGGTCGGCTCTGATGTAGGTGGAGGATTGTGTCAGGGCTTAATTTGTGGGGGGCTTGCCAGGACTCAGCCCTGGCAATTATGTTGAAGGGGTGGGCGGGAGACTGAACTCCAGGAAATATTCTCAGTACAAGTGTGTACCCTGAAGAATGAAAGGTCAGCAAAAAGGGCCAAATTGGCCATTTCAGGGTTGGAAACAAACGCCGGAAAACACCTGACCTAGATGGTTTATTTGGTTTTCATTAATAACTTTCCTGCTCTGTTCCATTAATCATACATATTAAATTAAAAAAAACCTGTTTTATATTCAGCTGTAGAGCAACAGGGTGGTCAAGTGATTGGGTTAGTCAGATTGGGTTTGTTCAGAAAAGTTCGGGGGCAGCAGGCCTGAATCCTGGCAATTATTTCCTTTTTTTTTTTTTTTTTAACAAATTAAGCACTGAAATTCATACACTCTGCACATGTTCTGCTAATACAGCCCACTCATGGCTACCTCCTCCCCCATTGCTGGGAAAGGCAAGGAAGAAGGGGGGAAAGGAGGACAAATCGGTAAGTTATCAAAAACCCTAAATTTGGGACATTTCAGCTAACTCTAGGGAGACAGGCCTGAACTGGAACTATCCCGGTAATGTTGACTCTTTTAGAAGATTAGGGACCCTTTTAAACAGGCCACGGCTGCAGGGGGGCGGAATCGGTGTGCATGCTAGTGCGGGGGCAGCATGGGTACATGGACGCACACCCGTCTCCACCTGCCTCCACACAACCGCTGTTTTGGCCAATTGCTCTGTGCGTGGGAGATGGGTGGAGGTGGGTTGACCACAGGAGTGTGCAAGCACACCTGCCACGGCATTCACACGGGAGGCACCCACTCATGACAGGCAGTGGACCTGCATCGGTGCACCTCATGTAGAAAGGGTCAGAATCAGAACTGCTATGGGGAGGAGGCTCTGCTTTGGATTGATCTGCAGTAATGTAGGCAGGGATCCATGTTTACTCTGTTTTCCCCATTATTGCCACAGAGGAAAATGCAATGAATACGAGTCCCTAAATATAGGGTGAATGTGTAGGTTGTAATCCACTAACCACTTATTCTGCAGGCAATCGATGAGACTGGGTGCTAGATCTGTCAATTATCCTTGCGTGCATGCCTTTACTGCTGAATTATGAAAGCTATTTCCGTTAGAACCAGAATATTTTCCTGTGCTCATGCGATGAGGAAACATACCGACATTTTTGCTACTGTTGCTAGTTCCTGTTTAGTAATTACTAATTGTAAAATACATAAAAGTAAAATAAGATGTAAAGTAAGACATAATAGTAAAAGATGTAAAAGTAAGCATAAGATGGAAACATTCTGGAAAACTAATGTAAAAGTGCCAGAAATTGATGGAAAATCACAGGCATTGATATTGATAATACCGGAAGTGCAGAATTAATGGAGACTGACAAAGCACCAATGAAAAACAGTCAAAATCACTCCCCAAATGTATGTATTTCCCAATGGTATATGGGAAGGGTTGTTCTTGCCTCACCTCTACATGCCCTCATCTCTCCACCCTTATCTTGAGCTCAGCCTTTCAGTGCGTGGGGATAGGAATTGAATCCAAGAGTAACTGCTTTGTGGATTATGGCTAAAATATGTAAAAATTCTATAGCTTGCTCAACAAGGCTCTTAAATGCATGCCTAATTTTAAGCAAGCAAGTGCTCCATTAACTTGAATGGACTTATGATGAAGCATCTTGCCAAGGAAGTACCTTGAAAAGGAATAGGACAATGAGGTAAGTCATACAGTGAAGTAGGTGAACAACAAAGCAGAACAAAAAGATAAATACGCTAGAGGTTCATTGCAATAATAGGAGAGAACCAGAAAATATAACAAGAAGTTAGAGAGAACAGAATGGAGGAAGGACAAGGGACGATGATTCAGTGCAGCAGAAGCAAGACATTACAGCAAGGGAAGAAAAGAACAGAAGTTGATGGAAGAGAGGTAGAAAAGTAACAAATAGGAGGGAGTGAAAACATTACATGAGAGAGAAGGGCTGGTGCTGAAATCGAAAGGTAGTTAAATATCACCTGCAGGGAACAAAGTAGTACATTAGGATTCCAGTGGCATGAATTGAGAGAATGGGCAAATAAGTCTGATCTGAATAAGGAAACAGAGTAATAACAGGAACTGAGCTGAACTTTAGATAGAAAATTTTCATTTATTTCTGTTTTACTTTCTTGGTATATATACTAAACTGCAAGAAACCAACCATGCTGGCTGCTCCCTTTTGAGGGGTGGAAAAACCATCCCATTGATCCAGGCTCGGACTTCTGTTATTAACTCTTTGCATTGCCTGCTAATGAGGTGTCAGTGGGAAGGGGACAGGGAAGGTCTTGCAAGGACGGGGGAACAGGAAGGGTAGGGGTACTCGCAACGAGTGGCGTGCAACACGGGTTGCCTTGCCCAATCTCCTCGGCACAGGGAAGGTGTACAGTATGCCCGTCAGGATAGTAGTTGGCCTTAAGATCCTATACAAGGATCAGGGCCCTATCAGCATTGGGCTCCGAGGAATGGGTACTGGGGCACACTGCCCACCGTTCAACCACTCTTGCCCACGGCGTTCACTCACAGGGGGGAAGGTTGTGTCTGGACAATGTGAGGATGGGAAGGGAAGGGGCCCAGGGAAGACAGGAAGGCAATACTCTCTTATATTCCCACGGGGTCAGGAAACCAGAGGGGGAAGGGAAGGGAATCCACGCCACTCCACCCGCTCACCCGCTCACCCGCTCAGACACTCTACAGGGACAACAAGGGAACACTCACCACTACCACACTAGGTCTTTGCTCCAGCACAGTCACAGGAAGGAAGGAGGGAGGGAAGGGGACAAAATATCACAGGAAGGATCACGGACTCAAGTTCAGCTCTCGCACCAGAGCCAGTTTCAGATCACTGGCGCCGCTAGCCTGGTGGTGCCGGCATTTGTACTGCAAGCCCCGCCTAGCTTACATGCTGGGAGGCGCTGCGAACGTCTCACAGGTCCGGGCCCCACTCCCAGCGGCTGTGGCGGCGTCGGAGCTGGTTCTGTTGCCGGAAGTGGCTGCGCTCCCAGGGAAATCCCTGCTGACGTGATGGGGGCACCCCCCCTTGCTGTTTCATCTGGTGCATTGTCTGAGGTTGTCGGGGTCGGCTGCGCGTCCCGAGGGGGTGCGGGGTCCGCAGGTGGGCGGCCGCGAGGACGGAGATGCCTCCTGGAGCCTCTAATGCTTACATGAGGTAATGTGAAACCAGAAGCATATTAAATAATAGTCTCTGATCAATGCATATTTGGATTTATTTAAATTTTTAACCCATATCAGGGACTGTTATTTAATATACTGCTGGTTTCACATTACCTCATTAGCAGGCAATGCAAGGAGTTAATATTTAATTTATTTATTTATATTTATTGCCTGCCCCCCATGCCTACGGCATCCCAGGGCAGCTCATAACAGGTAAAACAAAAAAAAAGCACATTAAAACATCAAATATAAATGATTAACTCCACTCCCACCCCCACCCCCAAATTCCCCCCCCTCCCCTCCCCTCCCACCCTCCCCTCCGAAGGCCTGGGCGAACAGCCAGATCTTACAGACTTGGCAAAAAGCCATCAGACCCGGGGTCAGGTGAGCTTCCTCCGGGGGGGAGTTCCAGAGTCACGGCCCGACCACTGAGAACGCCCTCTCCATTGTGGCCCACAGAAGTCCGTCATATATACATATACAAACTTGAACTGTTTAAAATTCCCCATTAAAATCATTCCCTAAAACCCTATTCCCACCAGTTTCAGGGTTCTGGCTAAATAAACAGGTCTTACAGTAGGAAGAATATTAGGAATATTAAGAATGCACAAAACAAACAAACATGTTTTGTTACCACTGTTCATCTTGGGTATTTTCACACAGACGCAGGGGTGATAAACCCCAGAGCAAGTCCAGGGGTACACCCCCGCATCTGCCTGCTTACAGCCGTGCCTGAGTCCATTTTTAATGGACCTACCCGCTGCTGCAACCCACATTCTACCTGCACGGTGCCTCCTCCCCCACACCACAGAGCTGCATTGTTGCAGGGGCAACCCCCCGGCCGAGAGTCTTCGCCGAGCAGATGGATGGCAGCCCCGCCGCCAGACGGTGCCCCAAGATTGGGCTATTCTGGAGCACTGCCAGAGTCGGGACAGCTTGCCCCATCTCTGCTCCACCTGCACATCTGGTTGATCACTTTTAAATGGACAGCCCACCCAGGGATGACGAGGGGCAGAGGCGGAGCAGCTTTCTGTGTGAAGACACCCCTTGTATCAAGAGCATACACCAGGGTAGGGACTGGATTTGGGGCTGTTGGGTCCCAGGCAGTTGTTCTGGCTGCTCTATCACCAGGTACCCCCAAATTACCAGTACTGAAGTTCAGCATGTGTACTCTTGATTGGACATGCCTTCCAGTGGTGCCCTTGATTGACCTTGCGCATCTCCCCATTTACTATCAACCACTATTATTATTATTATTATTAACAAACATTTATATAGCGCCAGCAGTGTACCTGGCACTTTACAAAGTAATAAAATAGACACGGTCCCTGCCCCTAGGGCTTACAATCTGAGAGACAGGAGCTGGGGGAGAGACTTAGGAAGGGGAACAGAGGGAGAGACAAGGGGTCTAACATTCATGAGGATGCGAGGTCTCAAGTGCACGTGCTTGGCTTGGTTACAATGAGAACGACAGCAGGCAGGTCCATGTTGCAAGGAAAAGGGTAAACAGATCGTAGGTATAGGAATAGTGGCTCAGCAGGATAAAGAGTCAGACAGAGCAGAGCGAAAGAGGTGAGTTTTAAGGAGAGCTTTGAAGGTATGAAGGGAGGGGGCAAGGCGGATGTGGACAGGGAGGGAGTTCCAGACACTATAAAGTCCCTCAACAGGAAGTATGCCACTCACTATCTGGCTACCTGTTTAGACTGTGACCTTTAGCTTCTGCTTTACCTACCTTGATTTTCATTCCACTTTTGGGTCTGAAGTTCTGGCCAAAAACCCAGCACAACTCTCGGTTTTAGACTTTGGCTCCAAACATTGGCTCGATGCACCTCTTACCTTCAGGTTCCTGACTCAGCACAATACCTTGGATTGGATTACAGACTTACCCTTGCATTCGACACAACCTTGATTTTCCAGCTAAATGCAGACCGACTTCAGTTCTGGCCACAGATTTGATTCAGATACCCAGATCCTTCCACCTTATAAACAGAGCCAGGTGGAAGTCAAAGAAGTCACAACTATATCTGGCAGCTTACTAAATAAAATGTCAAACCTTTTCCTTTTTAATGAATAAAACCATTGAGGAAACAACGGATGGAATTATTCATCCTGCTCTATTTAAAAATCTGCTTAAACTGGACTACTCTGTTCTGTGCTGTGCACTTTATCATCTGATTTAACTGACTAATAAAAAACTGTGTATTTAGTTATTTGACTATCAGTTCACAGAATCAGTGCCACAAAAAAGAATGAACCTTTCCTGTAGCATCATATTTTCCTTTGTCATAGTATTGTTCATACTTAGAACAACAAATCCAATCCATACCATAAAGCATTAAACTACCACTTGCAGGAAATCACATTTTTAAAGTAAGTGTTCTCTGGAAATTGTTTTAAAAATATATGCTGTTTTATTTTGAATTGCAAATGTATGTGCATAAAAGCTTTTTACTTTTAAATATGGAACACAAATATCATCAGGTTTTCCAATAAGTGAAGCCTGCCCTCTCTCTGGGCCTGCACTGCACATGTAATGTAAACACACTGCATAACTACATAAAGAGTTAGCACATTCCAACTTTTGCATGATGAACTTCCATAACTTAAAAACAGATGGTTTGTACCATAAATCTGCAGACTAGAAACTTTTCAAGAAACAGGGAAGTTGTACTGCCAGTAGTCCTAATTTAGGGTGAATACTCTTGAAGCCATTCCTATAAAGGGTTACAAAAAAGTCATTAACCTTTGGTCTAAAGTTTGAAAATGAGTGATCTTCAAAGTTAAAGAAAGTGGCAATTGGCACAATTTTTAAAAGTAGGTGGAAAAGTGAAGCTTCTCCTTATATTCAAACATGACCTTTGTCACACGCACACGAAATAGGCAACAGAGACAGTATTCGATTTTAAATGGCTGCAGCTTTATTAATAACCAAATGAAGAACCTGATTGGAGAAAGAACCCAGTTAGCCTATCTGGGTGGTTTATGAGATGAAGGGCTCTAATTCTGCCAAACTTTAAACATGAACTAACCCTTCACCCCATCAGCTCAGTGCCTTTAGCTCAAAGAATTTTGAATGGAGATTCCAGTCCATTCCTAAACCTGGACCCCTTCCATTGTTATGGTCCTGAGGCAGGGGTGACGGTCCCAGCACACCTCGAGACTGCACATATATCCTGCTAGTCTGCCAGTCCCGTCCCTCAGAGTTGGGTAAGACCGTGTGTCACTTATCCCCTGATCGGTTCCCCTATCTCTGACCTCTCGTGAGGTGCCTCTGTGTTCCCATTCCAAACCTATTGAGGCTGGAACAAATCCGTAACGAGCCTTTTAATTTATTTTTGGCACTGAACTGACAAGTTGCGACGTAAAGAATAATAAAACACTCTAACTGAACGCCCCACATCATGTAGAAATTGCATAACCATGGGAAAGTACTGCAAGGAAGGGGGAAAAAAATACCCAGGCCTGAATAAGTCAATCAGCATGCCCTAAGGAAAAATGCATGAATTGGCAACTGGTACTCCTGTGGTATCAATCCAGAGGGCGGGTGGGTGGGCAATGCGCTCGAGCGGCGGCCGAATGGAGCGGGAGCCGGGAGACAGCTCCACACACTGTCCCTGGGCAAGCCACGCCCCCTCCAATTCGTGCCGCTGCCACCACCTTAGGCTGGTGCCGCGGCACCAGCAAATGCTGCAGCTTGCAGCTTGCCTTTCTCCCTGCCAAAAACCCGGGCCGGCCCAGAACCCCATGACCGCTAGAATGTCCTCTGCTGCCTCAAAAGTAAGGTGGCGAGGACAAGACACCCCCCACTCCTCCCCACGCATAAAGCGT
>QEPC01000412.1:16784718-16810824 GCA_003113815.1 Sphenodon punctatus | reverse complement strand
TATATCTGGCAGCTTACTAAATAAAATGTCAAACCTTTTCCTTTTTAATGAATAAAACCATTGAGGAAACAACGGATGGAATTATTCATCCTGCTCTATTTAAAAATCTGCTTAAACTGGACTACTCTGTTCTGTGCTGTGCACTTTATCATCTGATTTAACTGACTAATAAAAAACTGTGTATTTAGTTATTTGACTATCAGTTCACAGAATCAGTGCCACAAAAAAGAATGAACCTTTCCTGTAGCATCATATTTTCCTTTGTCATAGTATTGTTCATACTTAGAACAACAAATCCAATCCATACCATAAAGCATTAAACTACCACTTGCAGGAAATCACATTTTTAAAGTAAGTGTTCTCTGGAAATTGTTTTAAAAATATATGCTGTTTTATTTTGAATTGCAAATGTATGTGCATAAAAGCTTTTTCCTTTTAAATATGGAACACAAATATCATCAGGTTTTCCAATAAGTGAAGCCTGCCCTCTCTCTGGGCCTGCACTGCACATGTAATGTAAACACACTGCATAACTACATAAAGAGTTAGCACATTCCAACTTTTGCATGATGAACTTCCATAACTTAAAAACAGATGGTTTGTACCATAAATCTGCAGACTAGAAACTTTTCAAGGAACAGGGAAGTTGTACTGCCAGTAGTCCTAATTTAGGGTGAATACTCCTGAAGCCATTCCTATAAAGGGTTACAAAAAAGTCATTAACCTTTGGTCTAAAGTTTGAAAATGAGTGATCTTCAAAGTTAAAGAAAGTGGCAATTGGCACAATTTTTAAAAGTAGGTGGAAAAGTGAAGCTTCTCCTTATCTTCAAACATGACCTTTGTCGCACGCACACGAAATAGGCAACAGAGACAGTATTCGATTTTAAATGGCTGCAGCTTTATTAATAACCAAATGAAGAACCTGATTGGAGAAAGAACCCAGTTAGCCTATCTGGGTGGTTTATGAGATGAAGGGCTCTAATTCTGCCAAACTTTAAACATGAACTAACCCTTCACCCCATCAGCTCAGTGCCTTTAGCTCAAAGAATTTTGAATGGAGATTCCAGTCCATTCCTAAACCTGGACCCCTTCCATTGTTATGGTCCTGAGGCAGGGGTGACGGTCCCAGCACACCTCGAGACTGCACATATATCCTGCTAGTCTGCCAGTCCCGTCCCTCAGAGTTGGGTAAGACCATGTGTCACTTATCCCCTGATCGGTTCCCCTATCTCTGACCTCTCGTGAGGTGCCTCTGTGTTCCCATTCCAAACCTATTGAGGCTGGAACAAATCCGTAACGAGCCTTTTCATTTATTTTTGGCACTGAACTGACAAGTTGCGACGTAAAGAATAATAAAACACTCTAACTGAACGCCCCACATCATGTAGAAATTGCATAACCATGGGAAAGTACTGCAAGGAAGGGGGGAAAAAATACCCAGGCCTGAATAAGTCAATCAGCATGCCCTAAGGAAAAATGCATGAATTGGCAACTGGTACTCCTGTAGTATCAATCCAGAGGGCGGGTGGGTGGGCAATGCGCTCGAGCGGCGGCCGAATGGAGCGGGAGCCGGGAGACAGCTCCACACACTGTCCCTGGGCAAGCCACGCCCCCTCCAATTCGTGCCGCTGCCACCACCTTAGGCTGGTGCCGCGGCACCAGCAAATGCTGCAGCTTGCAGCTTGCCTTTCTCCCTGCCAAAAACCCGGGCCGGCCCAGAACCCCATGACCGCTAGAATGTCCTCTGCTGCCTCAAAAGTAAGGTGGCGAGGACAAGACACCCCCCACTCCTCCCCACGCATAAAGCGTTGGGGGAGGGGAATTTCGCTTACTGGAGAACTCTTTAGGATCGTGAAGTTAGAGACTAATCTCTGTCAGTTAAATAAATAGACTATGGTTTTGTGACAGATCCACCATAATACTTTCCACTCTGATCCCACCCTTTGTTTCTGCTCTTTCTTCCCATTCTATTACATTAAAGCACAAGAATGTGATGTTTGGAGAACATATTGTTGAGCTGCACAGCAGAACAGAGAACATATGTAAAGAAAGCCACCTTGGAGAGTAAAGTAAACCAACATGACTTTGCTGACTACACAGCCTGATCCTGAGTCACAAAATTAGACATGGTAGATAGAGTCCTTTCTCCATTCCATAGTTATAAGGCAATACGTGGAGTTAAAAGGAATTGGCAAGATGCACAAAGGACCAATATTGTACGAACCCTTAAGAAATCTGGTCACATGGAAAGAATTTGAAAGAAACAATTCCCAATGTTTCTTAAAGTCTACATCAAGAACTTTGGGAGGCAAAGTTGGCTTCTTTGCTACAGAAAGTGAGTTTATTTTTAAATGTATTAGAACAGGCAGCCAGCGAAACACTGAAATATCTATAGGGTGAGATTAGGACCATGTGAATTCTTTCAAGGATTGGTAGCAAAGGATCCCTGGGTTTCATCAAACCAATCAGTCAACAGCTACCACTGAGAAATCTTAATGGGATGGACAGAAATGTTCCAGTGTTAATAAGAGGACTTTTTAAAGCTGAAATGTTTTAATTTGACAATGTGGGTGACAGTAGGGATGGGCAAACAGATCGCGGTTCGGGTTCAGTCGTTCGGTCCTGTTCAGTTTGGCCATTGGGTTTGGCTGTTCGGGTTTGGCCATTCGGTTCGGGTGTGTTCGGTTTGGGCATTCGGAAAAGGTATCGCGAGATCCCATGATCGCATCAGAAACCAGAAATTCGAGTGCGTACGGAGCTATGTGGGGAGAGAGTGTGTGTTTGGCTGGCTGGCTGTTCGGTTTATGTGTTTTGGCTGTTTGTGTTTGTTTTGGCTGTGTTGTTTTGGCTGGTTGGTGAGTGTTGGTGGGTGACTTGTTGGTGGAGTGTCTGTTTAAAAAAAAAAAATGGAGAAGAAGGTGGCCACCATTAAATGCCGGGCCTGGGGGAAGGTCAAGGTGGTGGAGCCGGTGATGGAGGAAGAGGTTCCTCCTGCCGCTGCTGCTGGACTTTCGGTGGTGGAAGAGGAGCAAGAGGCGGAGGGAACAGGAGGTGCTGCCACTGCTGCCAGGTTTGTAAACTTTTTTTTTACTTTGAGGACAAGAAACTTAAGGCTCTATCCATTAGAGCGAGCTTACTGGCATGTGGGTGGGTGCGTGGGTGGTGGGCATCAGTCAGGCACAAACAGTGGGCATCAGCGCTAGCAGCGGATGTCTGCCACAGAGAGAGAGGGTACTGTAGTGTGTGGGGCTCTTCCAGCAGTCAGACACAGGCACAGGCATGAGCAGCACCCCCACCCAAACATGTGCCTGCCAGCCATCCCTAGCAAGGATCTCCACTCTCCAGTTGCCATCCCTAGCACCCCAGGGAGGGCAGGATTTGCACATGCCAGCCAGGGTCTCTCCATTTTTATCCCTCCCAAGCAGCACCCCAAGGAGGTCAGGATTTGCACGTGCCTTCCAGGGTCTTTCTAGTTGCCATCCTTAGCACCCCAATGAGGGAGAACTAGAGACATCATCATAAATGCATGATATTACTTAGGTGTTGTTTATGTGTTCCTGTTTCAGAGAGAAATCGGATGCCGGAGCTGGTGCTACGCCACACAGGACATCCAGGCGGAGGTCGGACTCGCCAGTGCCACCCCCAGACAGTCAGTGGACAAGGTCCGATGTCTGGAGGTTTTATGAGAAGGGCGACGGAATCGCCATTTGCAAGGTAAGGCACGGGGGCTGGAACAACAGGGAATAGATTGCCCTATGACCTGTTAGGAATGGAAGTCCCTGCAGAGAGAGATTGGCCACTCAGTCCACCCACTTGTGGAGACAGAATGCAGGCAGGGCTTGACAGACCATTGGTCTGATACAGTATGGCACTTCTTATGTTACTATCTTTTTATGCTCTCTAGATCTGCCAGAAAAGATTCAGGTTGCAGCGTGAGGGGACCACATCGGGGCTCATTGCCCATGTGCAAAAGCGGCATGGCAGCAGAGTGAGGCAGCAGCCTGACTCTGGCGTTGCCCGGGTGGAACAGCCGCCGCCATGCCAGATGAAACTGCATTGATGGCCTTCCCCTTCCCCTTGCTCCGCTGAGGAGTCCATCGTGGAGGAATCAGCTGCTGTAAGGGCTTTTAGGGCCCAAGTTGAGAGGCCCACCAGGGACTGCATGGAAAGCATGAAAAATATGCAGGACCAACTGGTGGTCCTGCATATTTAAGGATATTTAAGGAGCTGGACGTACAGAAACACCAGGTCAAGGCGTACTCCCAGTACCTCCAAACGGTGATTGCAAGCGTGGAGCTCCACCGGGAGTCGGTCACAAAGTGGCAGGAGGCCGTGGCAGGGGCCGTTGAATATGCAAAGGAAAACAGCTACCAAATGCCATAGGACGTGCCTGCCCCCAGGGTCCATGAACCTATTTTGCCTTTCCCCCATGTTCCAGGGGACAGGCCGACATAGAGCTAAGTTAAGTTTCCTTTTTTTATATATATATAATCTATATATAAATGTTTGTCTTTTGTTTTATAATGTTGTTCTTGTTCTTGTTGTTTTGTTAATAAATGTTAGATTTGTTATTGTTACGAGCTTTGTTTGACCTGTCCAATCTTTCTTTTATCCCTCTGTGCTGAAGTTCTGGCTGGCAGGTGGCAGAATCTCATACAGCTTGTCGATCCCTACCAGCAGCACCTGGCACCACATGTAGCGTAGTTAAAGTATTAACCCAACCCAAAGATGTGCCAGGCAGCAGCAGGGTCTCAACTTACAGACAGCCCCCCCAGGAGGGGCAGGGCTTGTATCTGTGTGGGTGTGCCAGAGAGAAAGAGAGACAGGCTCTTTTGGGAGCGGGCATCTACAGGTGGGTGCGGAGGAGTAGGCTGGTGGGGGGGGCAGGCTTGCAAGCGGGCACCAGTGGCCGCTGGCCAGTTAGGCATAGGTACGAGCAGTGGCAGCACCCAGAATTGAATGACAGCGCCCCCATCACTGGAATGATGGCCCCAGAATCTCGTTGATGGTTCCGGAGACAGGTGGGCATGACTGGGTGCTTCAGGTACAGGGGAATGACAGTCTAAAGCCTATGGGAGTTGAATGATGTGCCTAGAATTAGTGCATGATTGAGCACACTTCATTCAATCATGCGATAGGTGTAGGAGGTAGCAGCAGGTAGAGGAACGCACACAGGCAGGCAGGCACATATAATACGTTGTGTTATATTCCATCTCATTCTGGTAGGCTTCCTGCTGGATGTGGGCATCAGGCACATGAGCACAGATGGGAATTCTTCCTGTTTCTGGCAGGTGGCAGCTTCAGTTGGCCTCCCCTCCACCCCATCTCTCTAGTTCTAGTGGGGAGCCTCTCTCTCTCCCCCCCTCTGGCCATATAGTGCAGGTGACAGCATGGGTGGGATCGTGTCTGTTTCTCCTTCTAGCAGTGGGAAGACTTTCTCTCTTTTATTTCTCTCTCTCTCTCTCTCTTGGCAGCAACTTCAGCGGGCAGACAGGCACCTTGGCATGAGAGGCAGGAAGGTGGGCTGAGGCAGGCTTTGAGCTTGGCGGCAATCTGGGGTACAGAACCCTTGGCAGTTGGCACAGACAGCATATAGACCTCGGGGCCATTGGCACTAGCATCACCAGACATTAGTTGCCAGGGTACAGAACCCTTGGCACAGACAGCATATAGGCCTGGGGGCCATTGGCACTAGCATCACCAGAGATTGGTTGCCAGGGTACAGAACCCTTGGCACAGACAGCATATAGGTCTGGCCTGGGGGCCGTTGGCACCAGCATCACCAGGCAACCTTGGTGGGCAGACAGGAACCTTGGCATGGAAGGCAGGAAGGAGGACTGAGGCATGCTTTGAGCTTGGCGGCAAACTGGGTGGGCAGACAGGCAGTGTGGCATGAGAGGCAGTAGGGCAGGCAGGCTGGGACATTGGCAGCAGGGCACTCAGATAGGCTAGCAAAGATTGGGGTCCAGCATGGTTGCCAGGACATATTCCTCCCGGCACAGGAGCTCATCAAAGCACGCACTCAGCCCCGCCTTCAGCTTCCATGCCAGGTCAAGTGCCTCATCAGACATCTTCCTGCCCACAGGGTCACAATCCCGCCCCCTGAGAATCTCATCCAGGCTCCTCTGGAGACTATGGACTAGCGGGGTCACCTGGCTGAGGGTGGCAGTGGAGCTGCTCACCATCTCCATCACGGCCAGGAACGGTCTCAGGACAAAGACCGTGTGAGCAAGAATCTCCCATTCCTCCCTGTTGTACCCTGGAGGTGCCTCAATGTCTGTCTCCAGTTTCACCTGAAGCAGGGAGGCTTTCTGCTCAAGAAGTCGCTCGAGCATCAGGAAGGTGGAATTCCACCTGGTGGAGACACCTTGGACCAGCTGGTGCACCGGGAACCTTTGCTCGGCCTGCTTCTCCCAGAGGAGCTCGCTGCCCTTCACGCTGTGGTTGAAGAACCCCGCCAGCTTCCTCCCCCAGTCAACCAGAGAGCCTGGCCCAATCCCCTTTAACCCCCCAAACCCAGAGCATCCTTGACCACAAGATGGAGGGTGTGTGCGGCACAAGGGATGCTTGTGAAGCCCCCATCATGGACTGCCTTGTGTATATTGGCCGCGTTGTCCATGACCACACACCCCTTAGTGAAGGCCGTGCCTGGCATGACCCACTCCCTCACCATGGTGGTCAGGGCTGCCTTGAGGTTCCTTGAGGTGTGAGAGCTATCCGTTACTTGTGCCTCAAGCAGGGCCCACCTATACCCTGCTTCAGGACCCCTCATGCCACTGCCAAGCGCTGCCTCTGTGTCCTGCCACCAGTATGCAGTCACCACCAGGTAGGCATGTTGGGCGTTCCTGGAGGACAACAGGTCTGTGGTGAAGTGGACCATGGCCCCCCCAGCCCCTGCCAGCTGCTCCCTCACCCGCTCCTTCAAAGCCCTGTACAGCTGTGGCACCACAGTCTGACTCAGGGTGGAGCGGGAAGGTAGCTTAAACTGGGGGGCCAGGAATCCAATCAGTCGCTGGAAGTCCTTGTCCTCTACAATAGAGAAGGAATGCCCATTCAGCACAATCATCTTGGCCAACAGGGGATCGGGCCCTGCCTCTAGCAGCCAGGGTGGGATCCACCAGCTGTGGACTGCTGGGGATCGCCTCAACAGTGGGGGACATTGGTGGTCCTGTAGGAACATCGCAAGCAGCACCAGTACTTACCCCAGCACCACCACCAGTAGAGACAGACACAGCTTCAAGTCCTACAGGCCTTCCAGTGCCCTGCGTGGCAGTGGAGGAGGGCACTGCCAGGAAGCAACACTGAGCCACAGAAGCCTGTTGCCCTAAAGCAGGCCTGCGGAGTTTGGAGCATGGTGATGTGCTCGGGCTACTGCTGCTGCCTGCTGCCACTCCCCTGGCACCGCCCCTTCTGCCTCTGGCACATGCCCCATTGCCTCCCCTACGGGCAGCAGACCGGCCTCTCCTTCCCTTCTCCATTTCTCCCTCGAGAATAATGTTTTTGTATTGGGTTTTTTAATTTTTTTATTTTATTTTTTTATCTAATATTATATATATCTATCTCTACACTAAATCTAACTGCTATAACTATTCTAAATGCTATCAACTAAATGAATGATTTAATAAGTACAAAGACCTACTCCTACAAACACAATATCTCCAAACACTATCTCTATCTCAGCTAACTCCTACAACTATCTACTACCTCTAATCTAATATCTATATCTATCTATCTATATATGGGATGGGGGGTAGGGGACACAAAAAACACAGAGAGGGGTACAAAACTGAAATGAAACCTAAAAAAATCTAATGCTACTCAAAATGAATAAAAAAAACAGGGGAAGGGAATCAGGGATGGAATATACATAGAGGGAGATGGAAAGGATTCAATGGAGGGGGGAGGGAGGAAGTAAGATTGAACACAGGGAACACAGGGAGGGGTGAAAACAAAAAATAACACCTAAATCTAAGCTAAGCTAAATAAATGATAATATGGAGGTAGATGGGTTGGATGGGTGAAATAGGAGGATTGCAATGGATTGAGGAGAACAAAACTGCTGGGAGAGGGAGTCTTCTGAAATGCCTGCTGTTCAGGAACAGTGACTAGCTCAGAAGGTGTTGGCAGGGGGGAGGGCAATGAGTTTTGTTACTTGCTGCGCCCGCCTCACCGCAAGCCCCATTGGCTCCTTGCAGCCTAGCCCATGGCCAATCACAGCCTGCAAAGCCAGTGGTCTGAGGAGAAAAGGGATGGTGATTGGATAGACTGGCTGCTAGTCCAAGCCTCTCCACCCCTGGTGCCTAGAAGTCGGCTCCTCTGCTGACTCCCCTGTCACGTTTTGCCTTCCAGTGACACGTTTTTGCCACCCGAACCCACCTGAACGTGATCCGAACTGACCAAACTATTCGGTCATTTTGGAGTTCGGAATCAGGTTCGGTTCGGTCGGTTCGGGTTCGGTCGTCCGAACAGGCCGACTTCGGGCCGAACTCCGAACCGCGTTCGCCCATCCCTAGGTGACAGCTCTGAAAAGAGAATATATTTGAAGAGGCAAGAGGTTTAGATTCTTATTAGCAGCTTAAAGAACAGAGAACATCCAGGTTGTGGACAACCTTGACTAAAGATGCTCAGAACTACAGTGCAGGTTTACAGAAATCAGAACTGATCTTTGTAACGTGCGAGGGAATGCTGACGTTCCCTGTCAGACACAGCACTGCAGGACTAGCAGGATGGGTAGCTTGTTTTACTCGTCAAGAGGAAGACTCTCAAGCTGCTAAACTCACCTATGGTAATGCCTTGGTTGAAATACATTGTAAATTTGGACACCAATATATCTGACGTGCCCCTTTTCATCCGCAATTTCTCAGTCGTATCACTGTTTTCAAAGCAGGAATTTAATTCTAGTCACTTAATTTTGCATTCAAATTACATAATAACGACATTAATACTTATATCACTTTATCAAAGTCAAATTTATTAATTGGTCATTGTCAATATCACCTTATTTGTGCAAAGTGCTTTTCAGCCACAACCTTGATAATATTCATGGATTCCCTATCATTCCAAATGTAACTCTCTACACCCTCTAACAGGAAGAGGAAAATTTGATCTAACAGGAAGAGAAAAATTATAGCACCTCACTATTGGAAAAAGAAACATGATATCAATGCTCTGCAGTATATCAGGATATCATATTCTCCCACCAGTCTGAGCTTTTCTCCTTGACCCACACAAGCCTTTCAGCAGGTATAGTCAGACGCAGGGCATTGTGCACTCAAGACACGTCTCCTGACAGGTAATAGGGATGGGCGAACGCGGTTCGGAAGTTCGGACCAAACTCAACCAGTTCAGTCAACTAAACCGAACTTCCGAACCGAACTCGATTTTCGAACTGAACCAAATTTCCGAACTCGGCTCTGTTCGCCCATCCCTAAAAGATAATATTCCATTTAGTTCAATGGGGTTTGAATTTCCGAACTTTGTTTGGAAGTTCGGAGTTCAGACCGAACTCGAATACTTTGGTCGACCGAACCGAACTTCCGAACTGAACCGAATTTCCGAACTCAGTTCTGTTCACGCATCCCTAACAGGTAACTTTCAGAATGCATCAGCTCCCCTTGCAGAGCTTTGAGCTTTGTCCATTGTTGTGGGAGGAAGGCAAGTCTACTGTGTCAAAGCAAGAACCGCCTCCGCGGTATGGTGTGCCCCACTACCACAGATCACGTGAGTGCCCATCTGTGCCTGGCAATCTCATTGAGTCAATGACAACAGAAGATCTGGATCTGTGATTGCTCTATAGCACTGTTTTAAAAGCCCAACAGGTTCTGCTCAGCAGCGGTAATGAAGACCTAGAATGGGATAACGAGCACCCTGAAGTTCTCAGGATCCACGGCTGTGGCTCCCGCATCTGTGAATTCTTCAGACCATGCACCAAATGTTTTGAACAGTTTAAAGCACTGGGAGACTGCCTAGCTAGGATTGGCTGTGCACCACACTTGTGTAGTTATCGGCCACTATTGGTCATGTGTCCTCCCAGAGTCTTCATTGCCCAGAAGAAAGATACAGCTGGGCCAGCTTCTTCTTCCCATAGTTTGCTGCAGGAAAGGGGAGGGGTATGGTGGGCAGAGTGAAGCAGAAAAGAAGACAGCCCGTGTGTTAGGTTTGTCGCAGTAAAGTTATGAGTGAGGAGGGGGTGAGTGGGGTCTGCCTGAACGTACAAGAAATACACAGAGGAGCTGCCCAATTATTAGGCTGTACACACTAATTATGTGAGTGGAAGCTGCACGGACTGAACATGGACTCCAGCAGGCTACCGTCTTCGGTTTTTTCACACTAGGAACCTCAGGCCTAATCCCACAGTTGCTTGTTCTGGTAATTTAGGACAAGGATGTCCAACATCTTGACCAGAATGCTGGCTACGAATGGGGAATCCCCCCCGTGGGCCACCAATTGGACAGCCTTGATTTAGGAGGCTGGAATACAGAAGAAACCTTCTGATTATTTTTTTTCCAAATTTGAGACATCTGAATAAAGGGAGGGTTGTCACTTGAGTTGCCTCATTCACCTCAACATGACTATTTAATAAACTGACTACTCAACTAAACAAGACGTTAGAGTCAACCTTTATTGTCTGACACAGCCCATCCCCATAAGTCACCAAGAATTCAAAAAGGCTACAAGTTTTGATGAAAATGTAAATACACATTTTTGGTACTGAAACTATATAAGTGGATTCGAACACGTGGTTAAGTATTATAAAGCTTCATTAGGTGCATAAGAATGGGCTCTACCCACGGGGAGGTTAATATTATAATGATCCTCCTTTAAATAAAACATCATCTTTTGAACAAGCTAATACTTTATAGATGAGAATCTTTAAGTCAAATTGAATTGAGCTACAGTGTTGCTAAAGCAGTGTCCCCTCAGCCTGAATCTCTTTTAACACCCATCGATTCCTGCCAGACACTCATTGGTAGGATTAATTAATTTATGAACTTGTCATTACAAGCCATTGATTAAGATGTCCTTCCTTAAAGATTTAATTATGCCCAAAGATAAAAGATTTGCTAATTATTGTCTTTTATCTAATTGAAGCTTTGTATTACAAATAAAGTTCAAAGGTTTAAAGACAGTTACCCTTTCTACCATTTGGGCTAAAAATGAGAATTTAATTAGAGAAGAAACCATGTTATCCCTGGTGTCTTCAAGCGCATTCCAGGAGCCATTCTGGGGATGGAACTGATGACAGCTCAATAAGGGAAGACCCCAGAAAATCTTTTAACCTTTGTTGTCTTTCAAATGTCTTCACAGCATTGTTCAATTCTGGATCTGTCAAGCAATTTGATAGCCTCGAACAAGGAGAGGAACATGCTGTATTGAAGCTCTTTCGTCTACCCATTTTTTTCCCCATCCAAAGTTATGTCCTTAAGATACCGTTTAATTCTCTATTCCTTTTGAATGGTTTAAAATTCTTACAATGGTGGAGAAAGGGGTGGGAGATAAATCCTAATCCTCAGAAGGATGAGGGCTGGGTTACGGTGTCATTTTGGGAGACTCAAGTTCAGCCCCCCACTTTTCCTTCGGCAAGTCACTTTGACCACAATTCTAACACTTGTGAGTAAACCCCACTGGAATCCACAGGACTTAGTTATAAGTACGTTCATGCTTGCAACCTTGGTCAGTGGTTATAGTGGTGTTTTTACACACACATTTCTCCTGCATGTTTGCTGTTACATCCTGAACTTTCTGTCTAAATCACTCACCCAGATCGTAAACATCCAGATCTTTGAACTTCTGCGTAGAACTTCTCCCAGAACTTTTGTGTGTAAAACGTTCTCCTGGTAAACTGCTTTACTCCAGGCAGACGTGGTCACTTGGTTTCTATGGCAGCCTGTCACATCTAAAGCTGCGGCTACTTTCGGCTGCCTCAGGGCAGTGTTTGTGTGACGAATGCATCCAGGAACTGTCTCAGGGCAGTGTGTGTGTGAAAAATGCATCCGGAACTTACTTGTGGACTTGTAAACCAAGAAGATTGAAAAATCTGAAACTTTAACGTGTGTTTAAAATTGCCCAGTGTTGACAGTGGTTGACAGTGTTATAACTGTCAAACACTTATAACATTGATGGCTTGTTCATGGTTGCATAATAAATCTCATAACAGTAAGCTGGTATCTACAGGTATCTACAGAAAAGGATATTGAAAATAAAATGGCACTAGAATGTTTGCATTCTTAGGATGTAATTATGCTTGCGTAACTTTGGCATGAAGGCAGTAGCTGCAAATCGGCCTGAAACTACGATTTGCAGTTTCTGACAATTTTGTCAGAAACTGCCCATCAATTGTGGTTTTCCCGGCACGGCAATCGCAGTCAGTCCGATACTTAACTGCTGCAAATGCTGCACATTGTTTGAAAGTGTCACAAAGTACCGGAAAGTTCCAGAAATTACCACAAAGTACCACAGATGTTCCACAAAAGCATCACAAATTACCAAAAAGCAGGGGGTAAACTTTTCCCCACATATGTCCAGCCCCCAGTCCGCACACATGACCCTGCCACATGCGGCCCCTGTGTACTGATGATTCACCTCTGACCCTGAGATCTTCAGATGGAATCAGACCCCACACTGCCGCTACTACCTCCTGTCGGTAGTAACTGCAGGAGTGGGGAATGAGTGGGGGTGCTGTGGCCAGGTGGGGAGCAGGCAGGGGCGGTGAAGCAGGCAACATGAATCCTGATGTGGGGTGCCAGCATGGGGCACAGGCTTGAAGTGGGCTGATGGAAAACTGGGGAAACTACTGCAAGAGACGGAAGCTGTCTTAAATTGTTGGAAGCTGCCACAAATTGTCATCAACTGCTGCAAAATACCGTAAAGTGTTATAAACTGCTGAAAAGTGTCATTGGATTGGTGGCAGGAATGCCGAAACATCGACAGCAAATACCAAAGCAGCAAACAATGCTGCCGCTTTGGCCCTAGTTGCAAACATATGTGATTATGTTTGTCATTGTGGAATGATATGTTGTAAGTCACCCTGTGCCTTAGAGAAAGGGCAGGGTGTAAATCTAAATAAATAAATAAATAAAAAAATAAATGCTAGAGTAACACTTAGGACTAGGTTTTCAAAAAAGTTCCACTCCCCTACTGTTGAAATAATGGAAGCTGCTGGGCATTCAACATTTTTTAAAATTCTAGTCAATTTTGGGGTGTACTAGAGGGAGCAGAAAATTCTACAATGTGTGTGCTGTGTGGCTGAAAATCTGACATGGTAGGGCTACCATGCCTCGCCTTTAATAGGGGACACTTATGAAATATACATGTTACAGGGCTGCATTGGTTCCAGTGCAGCCCTGCAACGTGTATTTTTCATAAGCATTCCCTGTTAAAGGGGAGGTATGGTAGCCCTGCACATGGACATCTTTTGAAAACTTGGTTTATAACTAAAGGGGTTGAGATGCACTCACAAATCATGTGCATATGTAGGTTTTTTTGCAGAGAGCTACAGCAAAAAAATAATAATTAAACCTGACCCACTGCAATAGTCATGCTTTATGTCCTCCTCCTCTACTCCAGGCAGGCTTTATGATCCATCCATATCTGGATCTTGCTTTCATCCAGGCAAAAAAAAAACAGTTTTGGCAGGACGTTATTAAACAATTCTGCTGCCATTGCTACTAAAGATAGACTTGAACCTGATTGTTTTCAAAATATATAGTATACAATTTACAGTGTATCCCGTTATCTGAATCCCCTTTAGCGGAAAACCCTAGGTTATCTGAATCTTTCTGAATGAGCAATATAATAATATAATTTTATCTATAAAACACCAACCTGCCAGAGTATTCAGGACACTAAACAATAATAAAAATACAAATATATTTGTATTTTTTAGTAAATTTATATTATTTTAAAAATAAAAATATTTGTATTTTAATTTTATTACAACACATAAATAAAATTATATAAACTGAAAACACAATAATAGGGAACAGGAGTGGGGAAATAACAGTGTCGTTCTTATAAACACCTCTCCAGTAAACATGGCTGCAGGTGTTTCTGACAATTAAGAAACAGATAAGGATGCAGGGAGGAAGCAAATTCCACACAGTGGAACGCAATGACATCGGTGCTCGGATCTCTGCACTGGCTTCCTATAGCCTTCAGGGTCCTCTTCAAGGTGTTGGCTATTACCTTTAAAACCCTATATGTCTTGGGCCCTACCTACGTGCGGGACCGCTTCATCCCTTGTGTTCTGGATCGACCTCTGCGGTAAGCTGGGGATGCCCGCTTGGAGGTTTCCCGGGTGGCTACTTTTGAGCAGGCATTCTCGGTGGCCACGCTGCTGCTATGGAACTCCCTCCCGGTAGAGATACACCTCTCTCTGGATCTCCCCTCCTTCCGTAGACACTGTAAGACCTGGCTTTTTCAGCAGGCATTTGGTGAGGGGGACGGATAGAGGGTGAGGGTGAGGGGTTAATATCAAGGCTTTTTGCCCGGACCTCTTTTATTGGGGATTTTATAGACGATGTTTTATAGTTTTATTATACTCTATTTTTGTGTTTTATATGCTGTACACTGCCCCGGGCTGCCATTAGGCATGAGGGGGCGGTATAATTAATTAAATAAAAATTAAATTCTGTTTATGCAAACATGTGATTACTGAAAGTTATGGATGATCCTCACCTAATCAGAAAACTGGAATTATATTGTATTTACTAATGCAGTAGAGACCTGACAGCGTGGGTCTCATAAGTCTTGACACTTTAGTTCAAGACACCTCACCCATTAGTGAGACACAGTGGGTGCAATTAGATGGATGGCAGCTCCGCTTCTCCATGTACCTGCCTGCTTCACCCCCTGGGTTGGCCAGTCCACATAATGCCGCCTGCCAGGTGTTAAAAATGGAGCAGTCAGTAGGCTGTGGCTGCTTTGGGGCAGACTCGGCGGTGGCGGCGCTCCAGAACATCCCAAAGCGCGTTGGAAAAACCCAGGGCAACGGCTGAACATGGAGCTGCTGTCCATCTGTTAGGAAGACCTATGTTGCAGCGCCACAAAGCTCCTATCTGCTGGGAAGACCCATGTTGTAGACAACGTCAAAGGAAACACCTGTCTGTCTAAAGTGGACCTAGGCAGGGCTGGAAGTGGTGGACACAGCGCAGCTCCATGGGTAGCTAGGATCCATCCACGTCTATCTAAAAATGCCCAGCGTGAAAGGGTATCCAAGATGTTGGCTGTATGTTGCAGAATGTGGAATCCTACTGGGGCTGACACTACAATGGACAGCTGGAAAGTATGCCACTGCAGTAGCAGCCCCCATCCCTCTCTAGAAAGGGTCAGAACTGGCATTGCTATGGTAGGATGGGACACCATCCCCAACTGCCTGTAGCAATGTCAGTCCAAGGTTAGAAAGACTTCCACAATCCCAGACGTTTGGTTTGTCCCCAAGGGACTTAGAACTACAGGTCTCTACTTTATATTAACTTCAAAGGCTTCTTGTTCCCTGGACTTACATCTTTCTCTCTCAACACACACACACACACACACACACACACACACACACTCCTAACCACATGTATGGCACAAGACCCAACAATGCCCATTAAGTATAAAATGGCTGCTTTGAAACTATAAAACATCTCAAGTATGTATTTGGTCATCATAAATGCCCACTCTACTAGCTAATGAAATCACTTGACATTTATGTGTATAATTAAAACAAGTATAATCAATCAATTCATATACAATCAATCCAAACTGTACATTTTAAAATCTCCCTGATTTACGTTGGAGTTTATGAGAATGTTTATGAGTGAGTTGGTGGAGTTTCTCTTTTTTTCCCTGCAGTGCTCCAAGTGATTGCTTGTAGCCCTTTCAGGGTGTCTTTTACTGACAGGGGTTATACCATCTGTGGAATCTGGGGGAAAACTTCAGCTTTGCAAGTGGCAAGTGGTTATATTAAAAATATCAAAACTTGCAAATATGTATGGGTGAAACTCCAAACCAAGCCTATGCTGTAATTGGTTTGGGAATGTGCACCTGAGGTGAGGTCATGGAAAGGTCAACACCACTTTTGTGTGAACCACAGGAATTCTGGTCTTCAGAGAATGGGACAAGACACAAGGTCACAAAATCTTTACACTTTGTTTAATAATGTCAGTCAATAGTCAATGAGCTCTGCTCAACAGCAGTGTCATTCAGAAGGTTACCAATCAATAAGAGGAAGCAAATCGAGGTTCTCTTCCAAAGAGGCAACAAAAAGCTCAGCAAAGTAGTTATTGGGAACCTGGAAATTTGCACATTTATTTACCGAATCAAAAATTGCATTTATGAATAACCACTATACACCCCATCGGGTAGGTAGGATGTACCCATAGTGGGTACAGAATAACCACTATAAACCCCATCGGAAAACAACCTCCTAAACCTTCACCAATGCTGGAGAGCAGGTTCAGCTTTGAGTGCCAGCAGAATGCGGATAATGTGTTTAGTGGTTTCTCACTCTCCTGTATGCTAGAAAGGTTGAATCTAATATTGATTGTACAATAGTGTTACTAGGCTGAAGAAATTGTACTAGTAAAAAAAATGGTGTACAAAAATTGGTGTATGAGCTGAACCTGAGTTCAGTAATTTTTTTTGAGATTTACACCAGTTTCGCAATGCAGAGAGAGAGAAAAACACACACAGAGAGCGTACACATGCGTGTATGTGTATAGGAGGGGGGGGGACATGCCCAGACTAAGTGTGATGGGTCTGGCATGCATGCAAACCAGTTGTTTCATGACAAAATCTGGTAACCATTGCATCTTTCCATCCAGAGCAGTCCCAGTGCTAACCCAGTAAAGTAGAAAATTAGGCTAAGGACGATGCTTCTCCCATCGAGGAGGTCTTCAGAGTCTCAATCAAAGTTTATTAAAGGTGTGACCACACGGTCATTGCCAAACAGAAGAAGAAATACATTACAAAGCCATACAAACGTTCTGAAAATAAAGAAAAAAACCCATCACAGCTGACCACTTAAGATAGACTGTATACAATACCCACAGTCACTAGGGAGAAGTTGGTCATTGCCAGGTTAACACCATATCAAAGCCTGTTCTTGGCCATGCACTCTTCCTTGGTGTGCCTATTACACACCCCTTTCCTTGGACCTGCCAGGCTTTTCTCTGAAAAGCAGCATAGCATATAAAATGTTAGCTATCACCCGGACTTGTTCTGCATTCCTTCCAACTAACAAAAACTGGAGGATAAGGATATAGTCAGCTAGCCAATGTTTTTTTCCCCCCCGAAACTTATACAACCTGTTAGTCCTTACAGGCTCCGTAAACTGGCAGCCTAATGTTATATGATGAATATCATCTATCTGTTCTGAACCACAGGAACATATGCGTAAATGCCAAGGTGTCAGCTGGTATCACCCTTCCAACACTTTGGAAGGCATTAATTGAAACCACCACAGCATATATGCCTTCCTAGTTTTAAAATTTCCTAAGCTGATTAGATAGTCTTCCCTACCCCATGACTTTTTCAGTCTGGGGTAGAGTGGAGTTATCCTATTGGAAGATGCCAGGGCAAGTTGCTCTTGGGCAGCTACATCTTGCAATCTTTGGAGAATATCCGTTCTCTGATGCACAGCAATAGCGGGGCAAAGTAACAAATATTTATAGACCTACTGGCTAAATAAAGTGGTCAGGTCCTCTCTCCAACGGAACCCCGAGTCGGCACTAAATGTCTCCTTCCAGCATAGTTTAGGAAGGGTATCGTCATCCATATCCAGTAGCCTGAACCAGTACCTAATTACCCTCCCTTGGACTTTAGTTAAGACAGGCAAAATTGCCAACTCCGTCCGCATCAACGGGATTGGAGTAGACTTTGGCACTCCTAACAGCGATCTCATTAAAGAATTCTGGAAACCCTCCAGTGTCTGAATCTTGTGGCCACCCCAAATCTCTGCCCCATAGATGGCCTTAGGTATTCGCTTATGTTCTAACAGTTTCATGGCTGCAGGCAGTTGTCTGCCCCCAAATTTTGTCCAAAACTTAATGACCCCATTGGCTGCTTGTTGCATCATCAACGCCAAAGCTTCACAATGCTTGACCCAAGTACCTGTCGCAGAAAAAAAAATCCTAAGTATTTGTAGCAATCAACCTGTTCTAGTCTTTCCAGTCCCAAACACCAGTCGCACTGGGGTTGCCGCTTGGCAAATGCAACAACCTTAGTTTTATCACAGTTGATTACTAATTTGTTCATCAAACAATACTCAGACAGCTGCCTTATCAGTCTCCTCAGATCCACCTGAGAGGTGGCTAGAAGGGCCATATCATCTGCGTACAGTAGCGTATTGATTCTTCTACCTGCTACATAGGCTGGATGGTATTTATCGTCCGCCAAACTGTCCACTATATCATTGATGAAGAAATTGAAAAGCATTGGGGCAAGTACGCATCCTTGCTTTACTCCTTTAGCTGTAGCAATAGGGCCTGACAGATCCCCCTCGTGGGTTATCCGGACTCTAATCTCTGTATATTGGTACAAACGCTGTATTAGCGCTAATAACCTGGGGTCAATATCTGCCCGACTCAACTTATCCCACAAAAGCTGCCTATCAATTCAGTCGAAGGCCTGATGCAGATCGACAAAGACCACATAAAGTTTTGTGTTCCGTCTTCAGAGTAGCAGCAGCGGCAGGGTCTGGAAGAGGTACCAAGGCTGAACCTTGGCAAGTCTTGGTGCAAATTAAGTCCTGGATACCAATTTCTACTATGGTGACCTTAAAAACCATGGCTACAGGCTTCTCAAGAGCACAGTTGCTTGCAAAAGGCAAATAAATGCATAATCACATCCTAATTTTCCAGCATGTTCACTCTTGCAAACACATTTGGAAGTTGAAAAAAAAAACCTCAAACTGCAGATACAGTTAAAACAAGGACTGGCCCACCCACAGAAAGTTCAGGAGATTTGAAATAGTATAATACATTGAAATTTGAGGATTTTATTTATCGAGATTTCTAACCCACCCTATTCTGAAGGGTCAGGGCAGGCAACAACATACAAAATACAGAAAAGTACACATCAATATCCTAAATAGATGTACTGTATAAAACTCCTTATAAACCACTATCCAGCCTTGCCAATTAGACAGCTAACCAAATAAATAGGTCTTACATTGGCTGCCTCCAAAAAAAGGCTCAGGGCTTGGGGTTTTGCAAACCTTCAGGGGAATGAGACACCTTTATGGGCAAGCGTACTATATGGACTTGGCATACTGATAGAACTTGGAAGAGGATGCTTGCTGCCGACATCTGGGAACATATGAGAGGAGAAGGTCTTTTAGATATGTGGAGTCGATGGTGTTTAAAGACACAAAAGTTTCAAACCAGTTCTAATTTCTTTGTACATCGGCTTCCTGGAGTTCTTAAGGAACTCTGTAAAGGGCTTCCATCCCAAAGAACTTACAATCAACAAAATTGCTACGTGTTAGAAAAAAGCAACAAATGGCAGTGGCTGAGTGTACTTGGAACGAAGTGTGCATCTTGCTTTTCTGTGACACTATTGTGGTTTATTTATGTTCATAACTAAGCCATAGCATCCAAGCATCTGATGCTGTTATTTATTGGCATTTCTATAGAGCGCCTAATCACAGTATCTGAGTGCCTGGCACTATGTATGATTGGCCATTTATTTTATCTCCAGGGGTAGAGAGCTCTCCTCCTTTCTCCTTTGAAGATGGTTTCTTAGGATGATTAATTCCTCCTGTATCTGATGTCTTGGAACATGGCTGCTTTGGAGAAAATGATAGTCTCACGGCAGGAAAGTTGGGCTCAGACTAATGTTTTTATGAACTTGTAGGGAAAAAAATCTTGCTTCCAAGATTTAGCATTCCATGTTCAGGAGGAGTATGAATTATGAATTAAAATTAGCAAAACTTAACAGGACCACTATTTTGGGGGTCTTTTCTCAAACAAGATAACTGTGGACCTTTTAAAATGTGAGGCAGGGGAATATAAGAATAAGGAAACATCGTTGTATACATATTTCTTTCCCTTAAACACTGGACGTTTATAGTAAACATGCTTTGTTTAAAATTAATGAAGCCTACAGAGGTTTCTCAGCTGCCCTGAGTTGTTTTTACAGGATGGACGGGGTATAAATTGATATATAAATAAAAATAAATTTTATAATAAATATTTGGGCAAATACCAATGATCCTGACATCAGGGGAAATGCTCCTAGTGTGCCAATGCATTTGAGGCATATTTCCCTAAAACACCTGTCAGTATTTTAAGGAAAGACTTTTGAGAAGGCCAAATGCTGAGGAATAGGAAACAAAGCATTTTTCATGTTGAATCATACTAAGGAGTAGTTCTCCTTAGTAGGAGTGTGAGCTAGTGTTTCCAGCAAGACCATTACAAATTGGTCTGTATGATAACTGTCTTCCGTTATAAGAACCCTTCATCCTAGTAAAAACATAGGAAGCACTCCCAAACTCATTTTCTCATGAGTAAATGCCATTGAAATGAATGGAACTTGCTCACAATGCCATGCCTTGAGTCTCTTCTAGAATATGCATTTAAAAGGAAAATGCCAGTCGGCTTCCCAACACTGCCAAAATTTCTGACTCTGACCTCCTCCCCCAACAACTAGGAAACCAAGGAGCAGTAACACTTAGATTTCTTCCCCCATCTAAGCACAATGGCTCCTTGTTTCCCTTGTTGACAGCAGGGCTCCACACACGAAGCCATCCTGGCTACGGACTCCATATTCACACAGACCAAGGGGTCTCAAAATGTTGCCTTTGAGACTTAATTATGGTCTCACAACCCCAGACAGCAAAGAATAATAACACAGCTTCATGCATAGAGGCTGTGACCTTTCTTGGGAGAACATACAAACGCCTCCAATAACCACCATTTCCTGAACCCTGACAACAGAGTTTTCCTTCTATCCATATTCTCTATCTGGAGGGTCCAGCAGTCTAACAGTCTCTTCCTTATCAACCACTCTGCTCATCACTGTCCAAACATTTCTCCTTCTCATTGCTGGTCATCCCCCTTTGCTAGGCTTCCAAGCCAACATGATAATATTTGTCCAGGGCTTCCTGATCATGGACCTCCATTTCTATGGAGTCCTATTCTAATAAGCCGTTGCTGTGCAGCAGACGCATGGAACTTACCCATAATGCCTTCTCTTGGCAAGAGAAGCTGTGTTTCTTTAGTTTTGTTTGTATGGTTTGTTCTTCTGTTTCTATGTCAGTTTGGTCAAGTTACTGCGAATTGGCTGTTATTCATTATTATAATTGGCCTGTGATCTTTTGTTGTAATCTTCGTATATGGTTTTCCTAAGTTTTCTCTTTTGTATTCCTTTAGTCTCGATCTATGGTCATGACTTAACAAATAAAATTATTATTATTAAGAGAAGCTGTGTCATGAAGCCATTACACTGTCTATCACTTGGTGAGCTCGCTCTGCAGAATTGGGTGAACTGCATAGTAGTCTGAGTGTGTTGTTCAGGATCTTGAGTAGCTGAGTCTCTTCCTTATCAAGCAGAGTCTGCTACAGAATCCACACCAGGGCAGGGGGCAGGGAAGGAGGAAGGAGTAGAAAGTGGCAGACTCAGCCAAGGTATGCGTATGGGTGGAGTGGGGGGACCTTTTCTCCTCATCCTCTCTGATCGGAGGGTTGTTACTCCACTGCTGACAATCTATTTCTGTAGACATGACATTAGGGAGGAGAGAAGCTACAGGGGTAAAGAATAAAAAGACAGGCAGTATCTTGAGATGTATAGTTAGCAGTACGGTGAATAAATCAGCTGGAGGTATTCTGGCATCATTATCTGGCTCCTGTAAGACCGCATTTGCAATACCATGTAACCTTCCATGCCCATTTAGTATAGAAAGGACATTTGTGAAACTGAAAAAGTACAGCAGGGGGAAAAAACAAATAATTCAACCGTTTAGGAGGAGTATGAATTATGAATAAAGATTAGCAGCGATTGGCTCCTGCCGTTCCGGAGAGAGAGAAAGATGTCTAAGAAAGTAGGTGAAGGGATGGATTGAATTTCTTGCAGAGATATGAAAGGCAATGGATAGACTGATGCAAATGAGCTGCTTCAGAGTCGCTATTTCAAAACCAAGGGGCTATCTACTGAGCCCTGGGAGAGCGATAACATACAAACAATTCAAGTTACATTTCACAAAGTGTGGCGGAAACACAGAACAAGAAGCCAAAGTCAGCAATAGACATAAGCAGCATAAATCAATTCAAGAAAGCAAATGGACACATAGGACCTGATTCTCCTCTTGCTTACACTCACATAAATCAGGAGTGGCTGCACTGAAAGAAATCAAATTACAGCAGCATAAAACAAATGCAAGCAGGAGGAGAGGTCAGCCTGTGGTTTTTATTCTTTAATAAAACAAAAAGAGAATGAAAGAACCAAGCCAACTAGGCCAGAGATCTCAGTGAAAGATATTGGCATGACAGGAGATACTCAGATGGTGTAAATCAGGTGTAGTTAGTGGTTGGCTCCTGTTTGCCTCACATGGCAGTAGGGTGGACAGATTCTGGCATTGGGCTAATGGTGTTTAAAGACTGCATTGATCTGGAGGTAGCAGTGATTGCTTAATATAAAGCCTGCACTATTTTCTCTGTAATGACACATGCATTAATGCCGTTGGCTCTAGTAAAATTCTAGGTTTTGGAAGATAACCCCTATGGAATCCCCCAGGCCACAGTCCAAAGCTGGAACTACAGCAGTGCAAGGGCAGCAATGGTTGATTTGCTTTGGACGCAATGAAAAAGGTTGGGTACTTATTGCTGCAACGAGCTCTACATCATACTCGTTTCTTTTACAGGAGCGGAAAAAGGAAAGTTGTTTTGCTCAGTTCCTGTTAAACATTACTACTGTCAATGCTACTCTCTAAACACATTGCAAAGTATGTAACAGGTAACGATTTATGTTCCTGCTATGGCATTCTGCCCAGACTGTTACTTATTTGTAAATAAAGGTAGCTTGATCAAGGGGGATGCTAGAATAATTAATTCAAGGGAAAGAAGGAGTGGCGGAGATCATTATTGAGAAAGCAACGGTTTTGCTACAAAGTTTATAGAATAGGGGGAAATAATTTTGGCAATAATGAAGCAGGATACACCTTCATGCTCTACTGAAATGTTTGACAGCTTGCTATGAAGCTGTTCTACTCCTCCGGTGGTTGGGTGAAGGACTCACCATGAACAGGTAATGCCTAGCCACTCACCACAAAACGTGGTGGTGTCAGAAATGGACACAACCCAATGAATGCTCACTGCGGACCAGTCATGACTGCCCAAAGCATGTGGCTTCATGTTGAAAGCCACACTCTGCATTATTATTATTATTATTAACAAACATTTATATAGCGCCAGCAGTGTACCTGGCAGTGTACCTGCATGCACAAGTGAGAGTGGGAGATGGGCAATGATGCCTCTCACCGTGAAGGAGAGGCACCCACTTAATTCTAGCATGGCACTTGGGCACATAACGTATGCAAACCCAACTCTCTTGCAAGTCTGAACAAATGAAGAGGATGCCCTTTGTTGCTACAAAACGCCAGCCCAAATGATACTTTGCAACCGATAACTTTTAATCGTCTCAGACTGGAGTGGGAGGGGTGTCTCTTCAGCCATTTTAATGTGTGTTTTATGTGTTTCCAGATGTTCTGTGCTAGCTTCACTAAGCTCTTCTTATCATAAAATGTACATGTTTCATAGGCTGGTTTGCAAAAAGCACTCTTTTGAGTTGATAATAAAAAGCACAATAATTTGAGCCCCCCCCAAAAATGTACTCAGATGACTGAACAACTATGCTACAGTGCACACAAGGACATAGAAAATATTTTTGCTTTGGGAACCAGAAAACTTGGTGGCCAAAATGATGACTCACTGATTATTATTTTTTTAGTCCGATATTGCAGTATTTTTTTCTCCCTAAAAGATGAAATTGCAGTAGATTTAACACCACCCTTATAGAACTTTCAGAGTACTACACTCATGGTTCCCAAAGATTATGGGACTACTACAGGTCATTTTCAGCTAATGGACCGCCATGCACTTGCTGGAAATGGACACAGGCCAACACATTTATTTATTTATTTATTTATTTTGATTCTCTCACACACACACACGCAGATTCTCTCTCACACACACAAAGCTCTCTCCCTCACACACACATGCAGATTCTCATACAGATTCTCACAGACTCACACACACACAGATTCTCTCACACAGACTCTCTCTCTCACACACAGACTCTCTCTCACACACACACATACACACAGATTCTCTCTCACACACACAAAGCTCTCTCTCCCTCACACACACAGATTCTCACACAGACTCACACACACAGAGATTCTCTCACACACAGATTCTCTCTCACACACACAAAGCTCTCTCCCTCACACACACATGCAGATTCTCACACAGATTCTCACAAACTCACACACACACAGATTCTCTCACACAGACTCTCTCTCTCACACACAGACTCTCTCTCTCTCACACACACACACACACAGATTCTCTCTCACACACACAAAGCTCTCTCTCCCTCACACACACAGATTCTCACACAGACACACACACACAGATTCTCTCACACACAGACTCTCTCTCACACACACACATACACAGATTCTCTCTCACACACACACACGCAGATTCTCTCTCACACACACAAAGCTCTCTCTCCCTCACACACACAGATTCTCTCACACACACAGACTCTCTCTCTCTCTCTCTCGCACACACACACGTACTTCTTCGAGTGGCTCCGAAGTCCAACCATTCTCACAATAAGTGGTGAGAATGGTCAGAGCAATCTCCAAGAACAGAAGACTACAATCTTGTAAACAAGGTTCTTCAGATAGCTCTGAATGTATGCGAGAATGATCGGACCTATCCAGAAGAACCTTGTTTACAAGGTAGCGACCTTCTGATCCACGGGGTTGGGTTCTGCGGCGATCTAGGACTCAGAAGAGGTAGGTAGCGTGCCCAGGGCACCCTGGCAGGCAGGTAGAGGGGGTGGTGGAAGTTCCTCTCCCTCCACCCCCACCCAGGCTGTTTCTGAGGGCGGGGGCTGGCCTGGGAGGGGAATGGGATTCATTTTTAGGCTGCAGCAGCCCTGCGGCTGGGGGCTCAGGCTGCAAAAATGGGATTTTGCCGGGGGGGAGGGCACATGGAGCTGAGCTCCGTCCAACGGTTTCCCCCAGAGCTGGCCCAACCCTTGCTCCTGAGTTGGGGAGGCGAGAAGAGGGGAGGGGGAGACTCGGAGAGACCTGCCCGGTACCCGCAGTACCCGGCAGGGCTGCAGGGAGAGGTAGTCTGAGGTGTGACTCTGGTTGCGCCCTACTGTAAGCTGTATCGTCGGGGTAGCTTGCCCAAAGGGTGGTGTAACAGCACCCTTTGTGCAAGCTACCCCAGCGATACAGCTTACAGTAGGGCGCAACCAGAGTCATCACACCTCAGACTGCTTCTCTCTCCGCAGCCCTGCCAGGGAGGAGCTGCTGCCGCCGCACCCACCATGCTCAGCTGATAGGAGTCTGGGCCGGGAGAGGTCCATCCGTCTGCTGCTGCTGCTTCTCTCTCACGCACTGCCGCCTCACCCTCTGCTGTGCGCCAAAAAAGCTGCAGTTGCGCTCTCTACACCCACGGGGTTCATGGGTGGAAGAGCAGAGAGTGCCGCTGCAACCAGCCGGCAGTAGGAGGAGGGATGGAAAAGGAAATTTCGGACAGCTCTATGGTCCGGTTCCCCTTCCATCCCTGACAGCACAAGCTGTCAGAAATGCCAGGCGATCTGGGACAAATCTGGACCTCAGGCCACCCTGACTCAAAGCCACAAAGAATTCTGAGTCCAGAAAGTTCCTCCACTGTTTGCTTCCTGTCTGGGGTTTCTTTCCCCACTTTTTGGAGCACCGTTTTTGAGTGCTCCAAAGTGAAACTAGGCAATACAAGCCCCATGGGAGAGTGAGAGCAGCAAGCATGCTCACTGGTCCGACCAGTGGGACTGCTCTAGGTGCTTTACCTGCATGGAGGCTGCGCGGACCCCTAATAGGCAGGTGCAGACACACAGGTGAATACT
>QEPC01000412.1:16749451-16779389 GCA_003113815.1 Sphenodon punctatus | reverse complement strand
GTTACAGCCGATAATGTGTTTTCCATTGAAACCAATGGAAATTCAATTCCGAACTCACCGAACGCATCCGAACCGAACGTTCGAATTCGAGTTCGGTTCGACCGTTCGGTTCGGTTGACCGAACTGTTCGAGTTCGGTTCGAACTCCGAACGTTCGAATTCGAGTTCGGTTCGACCGTTCGGTTCGGTTGACCGAACTATTCGAGTTCGGTCCAAACTCCGAACTTCCGAACCGCGTTCGCCCATCCCTAGGGCCCAGGGATAGTATATGATGGTTTTACACCACCCCGGTCAGACCACACAAACCCTCAGTCTTGCTCCATGCCCCCGACCCCAGCTTTGTGGTTGGCTGCTGGCCTGTAAATGAGGCCAATCAGCAGCCACAGAAAACTGGGCGGATCATTGGTCACTTCCTGGTCCCTGTGCTATTCATGTGTGTCTATGTCTCAAGTTTCCACAAATCTTGAACTGGCCCTGCACCTACCCTCTGGACCTAGTGTATTTTTCTGGGACAGCAGGAAGCTGGCCCTTCTGACTCCCTTGGAACTTGGGTCCTTCAGTCCGGCCTTGTCCCGTCTCGTTTAATCTGGCCTTGCCTTGTTTGTCCAGCTCAGCCTCCTTCTGCCTGTCCTAATCTGAATCCGTTCATCTGTTCCGATTTGAGTTGGCCTTGTCAGTTTGATCCAAGTTTGCTCATCCGTCCTGAGCTTGGTCTGTTACGTTTGTTCATCTGTTTCATCCATCCATTGAGTCCATCTTTGTCTGCCCTACCCATCTGGTCCATGTGTTTGTTCCGTACTATGAGGATTCCTGGACCCTGCTTTGTATCAACGCACCCTAAAACCATTATCTGGGCTGCTGGGATTGCTTCTGCACTGCTCGCTGAAACTGTACTCACATAAATCCAAGAAGACTCGAATAAATCTCAACAGTTCGGGGCGGGGGGGGTGAAAATACCTTAGTCAAAGGAAATTTGTTTTAAATGCAGCATTGGGAGGTTATGCAATTAGTATCTTTTGCTGTGTGCTACTCCCATCACCCCTTTGTTGAAGGCTTTCTTTTTTATTTTATTCACCTATTTCAAGTATGCAATTAAAAAAATAATAATAATAAGCCTAGGAATTTGTCTTCTGTGGTTTCGGCCATTTTCAAAGCTTCTCTCTACAAACATGGGAGAGTTTTTAGAAGAAACTTTAATGTAGAAACCTTTTAAGATAAAAAGTGAAAGTTCATTATTTATTTAAACTTTTATCCCACCCAAGGGCTCAGGAAAGTAACAGTACATAAAAACATACAATATAGAGTTAAAAATTAGACAAAAATAAAACCAGTTAAAATTCTTTATCCCAGGTCAACTCAGCCCCTATTCTCACCTGCCAAATAAAAAAGTCCTGCATTGCCTCCAGAAGATGGGCAGACTCAGACTTAAAAGATCTTCCAGTGGGAGGGCACAGAAAGTTAAGATGATGAGACAAATGATTCACATGATTCCAGGCAACAGGGCATAAAAATAAACCCAGCATAAAATCTCAGGAATTACTCCCCTCTACCAGGGGTTTGGAGTTTGAATTTGCTACCAAATCATGGACTCGAATCAAGCACAAAACCCCAGGAAACTTTCTAGCAGAATAAACATGTTTTACTCATGCAAAGAAGCCTATTGATGTCAAATTGTAGAATAAATAAGAGGAGCAGAAACTGGCCCCAGAAATGTGATTTTACTTTTAAATTTAGTATGGAGATGAAAGTGCCTAGGGCAGATGTTCCCAAACTTTTGGAGAACCCCAAAAAGCACCAATGTCTCATATGTACCCACACTTTCTACTAGTCGGATCTTCAATTGGAAACTAGAGTTGAAAAACACATGGCACCATGAAATGCTCCCCTCTACCAAGCGTTTGAAGTTTGATCTCGCTACTGAGTCATGGGCTCCAATTCTAACTCCCTGTGGGAATGGATTAAAATTATACTAAGTCCACTTTCCCACGCGAGGGAATGCACAGCCTTTGGTGCCTCAGGGGTCTGCGAGAGTCAAATACTGTGCTACTCCCATCACATGGAAAAGGCGGAAGTGTGGGTCTTTCACCAGCAAATACGTGCATTGGGGAGAGTAGGATTTCACTACCCTGCCCGGCACACGTTTGCTAGTGAAAGACTCTGAACTTCTGCCTTTCCCACGAGACAGGAACTGCACGTTATTTGACTCTTGTGGAATCTCAGAGCGCCAAAAGCTGCACAGTCCCTCTCGTGGGAAAGCAGCCTAGGTTCCACCCCTCTCTGTCCTGTTTGCAGCCACACAGGGGCCGTGCAGCCAACAGCGCCACCAGCTGCTGCACATGGGAGTCAGCAACATGTCTGAAAGGTTGTCTCATCCCCCACACTCCATCACAGCCTCGGAGGTCAGCTAGGACTGCTTTCGCTTGCAAGCACCATCTGCCCATCATGTTTCCACACACCAAAGGCACACAAGTAGGTGTTCTTGGTGTCTGTCCCACAATTATGAAATTTCCTTCCCTTGGAGAGTTGTTGAAGTTCGAGTCTGCTCATCTTCTGGAAGTGATGCCAGACCTTTTGTTGGCCAGGAGTTTGGCAGGCAAGGATAGTGTGGGAGAGAGGGGGGCTTAGGATACATTTTTGTATGTTTTCATATGTTGTAAACTGCCCTAAGACTTAGGGGAAGGATGGGGTATCTGAATAAATAAATCATAAATGTGAACTTTGCTCAACTCATCCCTTCACACACCAACCAGGAGTAGCCTGGATTGGAAACGCCTGGGCTATATCGTCTGCACCACCAGGATTCCCACCAATCAGGCCCTCATACCAACTCCCTCCCTTCAAAAAGAAAATTGTCAAGCCCCCAAATTTTGAAACCTCTGGACTGAATCACTAGAGTGGACCCCAGGAAACTTGGCTTCTTTTGCTGACTCTGCCACTGACCTGCTTGTTGACCTTGGGCAAAACACTTTTTAAAGTCTATTTCCCTCTCTGTAAAATGGGGCCAGTGGTTCGGGTCTCCCTTGTAAAGCACCCTGACACCCACAGAAGAGAGGCACCATGTCAGAGCTAGACATTATTATGTTTTCTCAAATATACATTAACAGCCAATGCTGGCATTTCTCTGGACTGTTTATTAAACAGACACAAGAGTTTGCAAGCGTGTTTGTTCATCATAGAGCCTCGGGTTCGCATGTGGAATGTATGTCGGAGAGGCAGAAGAGAAGATGAAGAAAATAAATGCCGTCATACAATGCACTCCAATACCTACAGCAAAGATCTCTACAGCAATTCAAAGAAATCTCATGAATAGCAGCCCTCTGCACAGTCGCTTACACAAATGGTGATAATAGTTTAACATCAAATTGCTATTGAACTTTACACTTATTTTCTCACAACAGCTGCTACGAGTAAGGATACTGGCAAGTGTTTTAGATTTGCATTCATGTGGATGAGGTGAGGAGACAATTCCTAAATGAGGAAGTTAAAATTACAAGAAGGGAGCCTATTGCCAATAATCAAAATAATTCTTCTTGGCATAATAAATGCAGCAGCACAGCTGGCTGCAAAGAAATAATAAACACCAGCCGAAGCAAAATAGAAAAACCCAGTCAC
Source organism: Sphenodon punctatus (assembly GCA_003113815.1). Classification (NCBI taxonomy): domain Eukaryota; kingdom Metazoa; phylum Chordata; class Lepidosauria; order Sphenodontia; family Sphenodontidae; genus Sphenodon; species Sphenodon punctatus. Next base: position 16,775,778 of record QEPC01000412.1, on the reverse strand, counting down.
TTTCCTTCCACTACCTTGTGCAATAAACATGGACTTAGCAGACGATTGCTAGAGAGAGAGAAAAAAAACGGTGTGTTCCAAAAAGGCATAAAGATCCTTCCACGGTACTACATGAGCCAAGAAGTCAGGGCCGCTTGCCAAGTGATTTGAGGGAGAACTTAAAAAGGAGGAAAGGGAATGACAGCAGTTAGAGAAGCTAAGTGCAGGGAAGAGGGGACGAACCTTGAAGAGTAGTTGGCAGACTGGCTTAGAAGTAGTAGAGCTTGGGAGCTACAGTGTCAGGGAAGGGAAGGGGGGAAATGGGCCATGTTCTCAGTCATTTAGTCCAGGGGACATAGATGGCTTGTATTTTAAGGAATGCCCTGCATTTTGGAACCCCACAGCCTTGTATAACTTGTATAACTACTGCTTAACTAAGGTCGGGTGGTATAGACTATCCCCTATGATTATATGTTTATTGTTTAAATTATTGTGCAGGGGTCGAGTGTTGCCGCCATAAGCCCCGGGAAGGGTAAGGCAAGTTTTGCAGGTTTAGATTGAATTAGTGCAGGGGTCAAGTGTTGCCGCCATAAGCCCCGGGAAGGGCAAGGCAAGTTTTGAGATATCATTTAAGAATATCTGGCTATACTCTTGTCGACCTTTTGTAGTAGATCTGGCAGTAAAATTGAATTCACAAATGTTTTAGGATATAGAAATGGATATTTAATAAAATTAAGCTAAATAGTTTGTATTAAAGGGCAAAAAAATTTGTGTGTGTGATCTTGGTTTGATCTTTTTATTATGTTATATATTGTTATTGTAAAATGTATTATGTATTGACTTTCTCTTTGAGAGTTTTTTCTTTCTTTCTTCTTTTATGATTTGTTATGGCCTTGACGGCTTAAACAATAAACAATATTTTATATATATAATAATAATATAATTTATTTAAGTGTGCAGACTTGCCATCACACTAACACAAATAAGGCAAATAAAACAAATGACACAATAAAAATATTATCAAAATCAAAAATTACATCCATAATTTCCATACCACAACAGCATCAAAGGTCAGGATTTTATCCCAAGACCATCCCCCCAGCCTACCCGACAACCAAAGCCTCCCTGTCCTTTCGGAATGCCAATACCTTAAAAAGAAAACAAGCAACATTCCTCGCCATGGTTTCATCCTGACCTCCCAACAATTTCAGGAGCACCTGATGGTCATTCTGATTTAATTTTACATAGGGAGATATCCATTTGGCACGAAGGTCCACATACCATTCACAATACAGCAAAATATGTTTGATAGTATCAGGGAGCCGAAGAGAGCAATCGCATAGAGAAGGAGTTAGATGTTGCCCCTGGAATCGACTCTCAACCCCACCAGAGGGAAAAATATTCATTCTTGCCATTGCAAGACACCTACAGATCTGAGGGCTCATTTGATATTGCAAAAAGGGGGCTAGAAGAGGCGAATAGTTATATAATTCCCTGACTAGAATAAGCGAGGTCATACCTCGGAGGATGGCCATCTCCTCTTGCAGAGTGATATCTGCCAGCCTCTGGAGAAATAATTTCCTAGTGCCCTCATAAATCACGGACTATACATTATCTAACGTCAGGCCCATACGACATAGCTTGGATCTGACTAGATTTACCCATAGATTGTCTTCCGCTAATACCCGGGTAGCCAATGGGGCAGTACGTAGAAAGTGCAGTTTCAACCAGTACCCTATGGCCTGACGCCAGACTTGGGATTCAAGAGGGATCAGCCCACAGTTCCTACGAAGGGCAACATTGGGAGCGTGGTTTGGTAAAGCTAAAAGCGACCTCAAAAACATAGTTTGCACCCTCATATTTTATATATTAATTTTGCCTCGTCTTAAGGCAAAACGGGGGACACTCCCCCCCCCTTTCTAGCCGAGAACCGGTGAGATCAGCGGGACGAGTTTCAGCCCTAGCAACAGTGGAGACAGGATCAGTACTCTCTTCTCTAAGCAAAGGACGTAAGTTTGAATCATACTTCTCAAGTGTCCTGGATTTTTCAGGACATCCCTGAGTTAACCGCTCTTTTGTTATCTGTCTGGCAGTCATGGAAAACTGCCAAAGAATCTCTAGGAAGGGAAGTGTGAAAGACAGCAATGTTCAAGCCATCAATAGGAAAAATCAGGGATTTTAATAAATAAATAATAATAATAATCTTTATTTTTTATAGCACCATTCTACCATGGCACTCAGAGCACTTTACATATAACTAATAAACACATTTTTTAATCCTACACATCCCTGTGAGGTAGGTTAGGCTGAGAGACTATTGTGACTGGTCCAAGGTCACCCAGTGAGTTTCTGGCTAAAGTGAGACTTATTTATTTATTTATCAAAATTTGTAACCTGCTCCCACCTGCCTACTGCCAGCTCGGGGGAGCAAACAACATAGGTCAAACAAATATATAAAATACATAATAAATAAACATCAATTAAAACCATCAATAAATAAACATCAAATAAAACAACTGAAGCCTGGTAAGAAACAAATACCCTCCTCCCCCAAGTAAGCCCACCCACCCACCCACTACCCGTCCCCCTCTCCAAATGCCTGGCGAAACAGCCAGGTTTTGCACTGTCTACGGAAGGAGGGGAGATCCGAAGACAGGCAAATCTCCACCGGGAGGGAATTCCACAGCCGCGGTGCAGCCACCGAGAACGCCCTCTCGGAGGTAGCCACCCAGAATACCCGGGGGACCTCCAAGAGGGTGCCCCCGGCCAACCGCAGGGACCATCCCAGGACACTGGGTGTCCTGGGTCAGTCCCACAGAGCAGGGTTCAGGCCATATAGGAATTAAAAGACAATAACCAACACCTTGAATAGGGTCCGGAAGACCCTATTCAAGCCAGCGCAGCCAGCGCAGACAATGGAGCACAGGTGTTATGTGCTCCCTGTGGCCCGTCCCCGTCAGGAGACAGGTCACCACATTCTGCACCAGCTGCAGTCTCCAAGCCATCACCAAGAGTAGCATCAAATGTAGCCCCACATAGAGTGTGTTGAAGTAATCTAATCTTGAAGTGATGGATGCATGGATGATGGTGGCAAGATTGGAGTCAGCGATATAAGGCTGAAGATGGTGGACCTGATGTAATTTACTAAATGCACTCCTCGCCACAGCTGCCACCTGAGCATCCAGGCAGAGCTACAAGTCAAGGAGAACTCCCAGACTCCGAACTTGAGGGACCAGAGAGGGACACACCCCATCAATGATGGTGGCCTCCACTCCCTTGCCCCTACCACCAACATCACCTCTGTCTTGTCGGGATTCAGCTAGCTCATCCTTATCCAATCCCCCACTGTAGGCAGGCACCGTGTAAACACCGAGACTGCCAGGCCTGCGTCAGATGAAAATGAGAGTCAGAGCTGGGTGTCATCAGCATATTGATGACACCGTACCTCGAACCTTCTCACAATCTCGTCCAAAAGTTGCATGTACATGTTGAACAGGAGGAGACAGAATGGATCCCTGCGGAACACCACACGCGAGATCCTGGGGAGAAGATGTAAAATCTCCCAGTAGCACACGCCGAGTCCTTCCAACCAGGAAGGAGCAGAACCATTCAAGAACAGTTCTGCCCACTCCAGCAGAGTCCCACAGGCGCATCACCAACATCTCATCATCAAACGCCACTGAAAGGTCTAACAAAATAAGAAGTGTGGACTGGCCTCAGTCCAACTCCCGGTGCAGATCGTTGTCCAAGGCCACAAGTCCAGTCTCAGTGCCAAACCTTTGATGAAAGTCAGACTGCAAGGGATCAAGAAAACCAATGCAATCCTGATGCCCCTGGAGCTTCTGGGCCACCGCCCATTCAAAGGTTATTTAATGGGAAAGGTTAAAGACTGGCCGATAACTGGCAGGGGTGTCAATGTCAATCAATGGTTTCTTGTGCAAGGGGCGCATCACATCCTCCTTCAGGACCCCGTGACTCTGTCCCTCCTCAAGGGAGGCACTGACAACCCCCACCAGCAATGGCCCCAATGTGTGCTGGCTGGCTTTCACCAGTCAGGACAGGCAAGGATCTAGTTCACAAGTTGTGGCCCTCACAGCCCCTAGTATCTCCACCGCATCAGTGGATGACACCCGCTGAAACCGATCCCACAAAACCAGACCAGGTGGGGCGTCCCTAACCTCACTGCATCAAGTGCAGCGTCGAAGTCGTGGTGGATACAAGCGATTTTGTTAACTTGAACTGGGGTTCTCCCTACCTTCCGGTCCAAGTACTACACACTTAATCATTATACCACACTGACTCTCTAAAGCAGGGATGTCCTGGAAAATCCTGGACACTTGAGAGATAATTTGAATTTGTATATACATGAAAAGGAAACCAATTTTCAAACGGGATTCAAAAAGCACTGATCCTTTGGACCACAACCCACAAACATCTTGCTCCAGAGTAGTCCCTATTGAAGCCCACAGGGACTATTCAGAAGTGGAGTAGTTTGTGGATCCTTGTCTTTAGCTCTAGTTCCTAGCTGTGTCATATATACTTCCTGTGTGGCTATGACTGGTTGCTTAATCTCTCTGTACATTAGTTCCCCAGTCGATAACACCACATCCTTATCTTTACCTCAGCACCATCAGGACGAAGGAGAGTCACAGTCTACCCCTGATAAATGAAATGTTTTCAAGCTCCTCAGCCACTATGGCAATGGGCACTGCTGAAAGGCTTAGAACTCAGGAATAATAGCATTAGCCCCTTTGGGAAACAGAAAAAAAGGGGGGTGAGACTCTGGCCAAACACGCCAGAATGGAATAGCAGAAGCAGATGGCAATTGCAACAGGAAAGAAGCGGATTGTCAATGAAGGATCTGTGTTGAAAGGAGCAGAAAAATGCAAGGAAGGCTAGTGTTGATTGAGAGCTGCAAGAGTACTTCCAGAAATCCCCTTAGCACTTGGAGCCTATGCCTGCACTTTGCACCATGGATCATTGTGCTATTGACAACACATCCAGGAATCCATTTGAAATTCCATAGGGAATCCACAAGTCATGCTCAGAGGTACAATCCCAAGTGGTCGGGGACACAGCCAGAATTCTGCTAGATGGGGGCGTGGACTGACCCCCAGAATCCCTGTATTCTCAGTTTCCCAGGCCTGGCCTCCCCCTTCCTACATGTGCTCTCTGTATACCCCTGCCCTGTTGTCCTCGGGCTCTAGTTCTACTGGAGGAAGCAGAAGAGGCAAAAGCAGCCAACTTCACCTAAATGCCACTGCTGACACTTTGTCTCCTTCTGCTTTTCTAATCCCTACTGCTTTGTGCACAGGTGGGGAGAGAGAAGCACCAGGTAGAAGGGAAGGAGAGAGCGGGGGGTGGGGGGACAAGGGGAGCTCTCCCTGCTGGGGATCAGGCCCTGATTAGAGCTGAAACAAGTACTGGCAAAAATGGGTATACACATCAAGTTTCCGGTACCTAAATCGATACCCAGCTAGTGCCTGATTTAGTACCCGATGTCCTGATTTTGCCAGTTTTCCATCCTGATTTCTGATCATTAACCGGGGGGGGGAGGGAGGGGGAATCAGTAACAGAAGTTCCTGATTTTTCAGGTTTCGGGTTCTCAATCGGTGCTTGGGTAACCCATCAGCCACCCTATATGGTACTCAAAAATGTAGGGACTAAACTAAACTAGGCATCTGTTTCAGCTCTAGCCCTGATGCTGTGGCTATGGTCAAGGAGGGAGGTGGGGTGGGAAAGTACAAGGGAGGCTTGCAAAAGTGTGCCTCTTCATTTACACTTTGGCTACCGAGGAACCATTCTTACTGGCTATTTCACTTGCTTTATTTATCTCTCAGTCCTTGGAAGCATTTCCCCAGCTTGAACGATGGCAGAGAGCTTGCTAGAAAGATGTCGTATCGCTGCAGCTCCTGTCTCCTATCTAATGATGTCCGAGCTGTATGTTATTTATTAACTCACTTTCCAGTGCAGCACTCTCAGTATTGAGAGTGCCAGATCCATCAAGGGGATGTTATTCTGACAACGTGTCCAGGGAGTTCCGCGTAGATTTAGCACCATCACTCCGCTGGATCTTTGCAGCCAAGAGGCTGTGGGGGGGACTGAACTGAATAATGCATTTTGTTAGTAAACTGTCAGTGAGTCGGAGAAGGTGACCAAAGCATTTAAAGGGTCACTGAGTTACGATGACAGATGAGGGAGGAATTTGACTGGCAAAGTTGCATTGCCTAGTTACAGAACAACTCAATCTCGTGTAAACCCTCATTGCTTCTGCCGCGTTTTACACTTGCCACTAAAATCTTTCTGGTTTCACTAGTAGATTTATTTACAGGTTATTTTCAATGGGATGTGTAGCCCCAAGGCACAAAGAAAAAATAAACAAAGCCATGCACACATTTCATTATCCAAGAGCAAAATAAAGAGAGGCCCATGCACCACAGGTCATCTTGTATGTCATTTCCTGATCCAGCCTGAGAAATAGACAGCCTTTATAGCTTGATTGGATGTCAATAGTGGCTTTGGGCTTTGTCAGATGAGTAAAGGACCCTTAATTCCAGAGCAAAGCAATGCCAATCCTTTTAACCCCGCTGACATTCCAATTTAGGATTTCTTAGCAAAGACATCCCTCCATTTATTTCAAGTGGCGGCACTTAGGTAATGCAAATAGCAGAGCCAGATGTAGAGATTATGGGGCCAGAGGCAAAAACTCAGCATGGGACTTCCTGATATTGAGAGTCCTGCAGGCAGCTGGCAGGACGAGGGAAAGGCAGGTCCACCCGCAGCTCCTGGTGCATGGGAGACGTTTCTGAACCAGGGATTCCTGTTCCTCACTCAGAGCAATTTCGTGTTCAGAGGTGGGGGGCCTCTGAAAGTACAGGGCTAGGTGTGTAGGCCCAGGTCAATAGCCTGGAAACAAACAAGAGAGGAAAGGATACTACACGGCTGTCTTTTTATTATGTAACAGGGTGCAGTTCCCCTGGGGTAAGCTAGTGCAGGATCAAACCCCAAGAATCACGTTCATCTGGGAATTAGCTCTCAGAATTTATTTATTTATACACGGTCTCTGCGTAGTCTCCACATCCTATCGACTATCACCGGGAAACAGCCCTCCGGAAACCCCGGCCCTATCTCTAGTCTGGCAACCCTTCTTAGGCTGTTTGTCCCCACTCAAGGCCTCTGGCTTAGGTTCAGGTTTCTGGCCACCTACAGCCAAGTCTTGTCATAGCCCAAGTCCCTGGGCCTCTATCAGCGGCTCAAGGCCCTCCACCTCAGGTCCCTTCAGTACCCTGGAGAGGGTAGACAGTCAGGGCTTCTAGCCCAAGCAGGCAACCTCAGCACTCCCATTGCTATGCTCAGTTATCCCTCAGGCTACTCACCAGCCCAGTACGTTCAGGACCATGGAGAAGGTTCCTGCTGAGATCCAGGTTCCAGCAGAGATATGTCCCTGGCCACATTCAGACACAGACTGAAACCACCTCAGACTTTCCCCTTCTTATATCCAAGCAGTGGGCATGGCTAGCCCTTCAGGCTTCTATCCCTTAAAGGGTCCGTACCCTGTTATGCTCACTATTGTCTCTCTGCTGGACGTTTCCCACTATAACAAGACTGGCCTTGCCAAGCCCTTCCTCAGTTGTCTAGTTCCATTGTCTGGCACACCCAGGCCTGCCTGGGCCTTAGGCTGGTGCCTGCTACATTCTTAAAGAGGCAGCAGCCTCATCATGCTGCTCCCTGCCACTGATGGTTATTCGTAGGCTATTGGGCAGGCATGTTAGCCTGCCCAAGGTGTCTCGTCTGGCTGCATCTTTTCAGTGCTTGAGGTTAGGAACTGGATCTGTGGGCCAGATCCAGGAAAAGGAAAGGGGCCATTTGGACAAATAAAGTACAGCTGTAGACAGGAGGTTCCCCACCTCTGATCATCATACACAAAAGAACATGGATGAAACATGGATGGATGGTATTCACGTTCAAAACACTCCACAACCAAGCTCCCCCTTACCTCTCTGACCTAATCTCCCTACACACTCCTGCACGCGCTCTCCGCTCTTCCTCTGTCCCCTTCCTCACTCTCCCTCGTTTCTCCTGCTCACCTAACTGCCTTCGACCCTTTTCCCTTGCTGCCCCCCAAGCCTGGAACTCCCTCCCTGCCCACATCCGCCTTGCCCCCTCCCTCCGCTCCTTCAAATCCCTCCTCAAGACCCACTTTTTCCTCGCCGCCTTTCCCAATGTCTGCTAGTCGTTTCCCCATATACTTACTGTCTGCCCTCCTCTGCAGACTGCTGTAACCAAGCCAAGCACACGCACCTGAGACTTCGCATCCGCTTGAATGTTTGTTTGTCTTCTCCCCTGTCTCTCTCCGCTGTCTCCCCCTCCTTGTCTCTTAGATTGTAAGCCACAGGCAGGGACCGCATCCATTTCTATGTTCTGTACAGTGTCAAGTACATGACTGGCGCTATATAAATGTTTATTAATAATAATAATAATAAAAAGAGTCAAATACCAGGCTATTCAAGAAAGCCAATGGAATTTGTATTATTTATCATTGATTGTTATTATTAAAACATAATTCCATATAAATCCACAGACCAAGGAAAAAAGGGTTGCTTCGCTGCATTCGCTAGTCTCTCTCATGGGAGCCCTAATCCAGTATGGCTTCTAATGTTCTTATTAGGTCCATTCATGGCTATTCGCCAAGTAGGTTGAGGGACATAACCTCTGCTTGTCAGGAGATGGGAGTGAACAACAGGGAGTGGATGACTCCATTATGACCTGCTGGGACTTCTTTGAAGCAACGTAGAGTGGGCACTCTTGGAGAGAAGATGCCGGGTTTGATTGACCACTGGTCGGACCCAAATTACACTTCTTTTGTTCTTAACATTAATAAATATACTAGCTTTTACTTCAAGGGCAATGGCTAGCTTTTGCTGGGCTGCTCTTCAGATCAGAAAGCGGGTGGTGTCTCCTTCCCCCCTGGGTAGTTGAGTGGGGTAACAGTGTTGAGGCCCTCCTGGATTCTGATGTATTGACATATCTATCTGTGACCCTTTGGTATAGTTCATGGAGGGGAACCTTGGGTTCCCATATAGGGGTATAATGTTGGGGGCTTCCTGTATATATATTGGTTTCCAGCGTACCCATATTAATTGTATATTTGTATATGTTATTCTAGTTTTATATGTTTTTATACTTAGTTTATTTGTTATATTTGTTATGGCCATACGGCTAAACAATAAACTTTCATTCACTGGCTTTTAGGGAATCTCCCAATAGAAAACTGGGTCTTTGCAGGACTGGTTCTTAATAGACTGGTCGGTGGTAGGACAATCATTACAGATGAGGAAGGGGTTTCCATGCTGCTGATCCACACTCAAAGGTCTCAGACGTCATGTGGAGATTAATTTAGGACACTTCTTATGTTTCCTGGGTCACAAATCCTGCCTCCCTGCCTGACTTTCTTGTTGATATTTTGTTGTTTCTACATTTTTCCTGTCCAAGCTGAAATGAGGAATATTATAGCACTGGATTGCATATTATTATTAATATTTAAATATCATCAGAAATGTGCCTGGTGCATAATAGTCAAGAGTATAGACAGGTCCCTGTCCGAAGGGGCTTATTAACTAGGATGAATTAGGGAGGGGAGACAAAGGAGAGAGGGGAACACAGGGACAGAGAGAGACGTATTCATGAAGCCGAGAGGTTGTAGGTGGGCATGCATAATTTACGAGGGAAGGAGGAGGGTCCTGAAGGGTAAGACTGTACAAGGACAAGCATCCAATAAGCAATCTATGTTGGTGAAGAGCTATGGAAAGCTTGATGAAAAAAGTAGGTTTTTAGGAGAAAGAAGAATCTTAAAATAAAATTCCACCACTAACACCATTCCTTAATAGGTGTTTTTTTTAATTCCTAGAACATTTAACCTTTACTTGTAAAAGCAGTAATTGACAATCAAGCTCCTCCTTGTTATAAAAGGAAGAGGGCATAGCAATGAGCTTGGCTGAAGTAACTGAAAATACTGGTATTTGACCCTTTTTCCAGCCACGTTCTTTTGTGTATGATGATCAGAGGTGGGGAACCTCCAGTCCACAGCCAAATGGTCTCATTCCAATTGCTGGATCTGGCCCACAGATCCAGTCCCTAACCTCAAGCCCTGAAAAGGTGCAGCCACACGAGACACCTTGGGCAGGCTACCATGCCTTGGGCAGCCTTAACCCACTCTGGGTAGCCATACCTCGTGAAGTAGTGCATCACGTGGCTGGCAGCCAACAAATATTGCCACCTGCCACATGGCAGGATGAGCAGCTGGCTGCTCCATGATGCATCCTTGAAGAAAGGTCAAGGATGTGTTACGTACTACGTAGCAGCCTTACCCAAAATGAGGTAAGGCTGCCCACAGCGTGGTAGCCTGTGTGTCCGGATCCCTTCTGCCTTACCGTGCAGTAAGCGCCACAGTGGGGCTTTGAGCGGCGAGCACTGTCACCAGTTTCGTGCGGCCACGTCATGGCTGGGGAAGGGATTCTGGTTGGGCCGGGAGAAGGGAGATGGGACTGGGCCGGTCACCCACTCGTGTGGCCAGTGCCTCAGCCTCCCCAGCTGTGGTGGAATATCTGACAGCAGTCCATCCGGCTGCTGGGGGGGGGGGGGCAACCATCTGCCCAGCTCCTGGCCCCGCAGTATGGTGGCTTCACTTGCCCATCGCAGGGCCATGCGGGCATCAGGGCCTCTGCAGCTGGTGTGACTGCACCCAAAGAGTGAACTCGGGAGAAGAGAGCAAAGACAAGGACATACACTCAAGAAAAGGTGATAGATCTAATCAGATATCCATGATCTGGACCCACCTTCCATCTTCTACACATCCCTTAAACACACCAAACTCTTATCGGACCCACAGAGCTTGGACTAATTAGCAAAGTGACTCTCAGGAGCCACTCCAGATAAACATATTCCTCCTTCTGCAAACAGTGACAGGCCAAAAACCAAGGTGGAAGAGACACATCGATTCTAAGGGCCACAATCACACACACACACACACATTACACGACACTGGGAAGCAGCTTCTTTCACAAAAAGGACAAAAGCCACCATCCTTTCTTGTTCCTATCTTTCCTCTCACTATCATAGTAATTTCTGTGAACCGTCCTGCTCCTTTTCTGATCCAGCCACTGAGCCATTCTCCTACTGCTTAGAAAGGCAATTCCCTCTGCAAGACTGGGTGTCTCCACACACAACACTTCCTGCTATGTAACACCAGGGTAACTGCTATATTTGGTCACTTCACGCATGCATTTTGCCAGATGGAAACAGGAGTTTGCTGCCTGGAACATATCCAGGGAACTTCCTTCCTGAGGAACTCTATGGTGCAACCAATAATATGGTGCACATTTAACATTTGTTTAGTAACAGCCATTGCACAGCCAGGCCACCAGAGAACATTCTTCTTCTTTTGGGTACGGAAAGCCCTTCCAGTTCTCTGAGCCACTTGGAAACTGGAGCTACTTGTCAATTTCACTCCAGAGCAGTGGGCTTGTTGAGCTTGGGAGCTGCATGCATGTCATTTTCACTGCTGAACTGTAGATTTGTCTGTTTCATTTCCAAGCTGAGGCTTGCTGGGCTCATCAATTTCACGCTCCTGTCAGAGCTTCCGGGGCTTGAGACATATCCCTATTTATGTTGCCACCCAACATAAGAGTTCAAAGGGTGGCAGCATAAACATCGAGCAATTTGAACGTTTGTTCAAACTGCTCTGCCATGGGATGGCATCACAGCTAGTGCCACAGGGCTGACTCCCCTGTGGCTAACGTAATGTGTAGAGACATTGAATGGCAGGATTGGAATACATCAGTGAGCGGCATTGCAAGATATGCTATTTAGAATTTTTTTCCCCAATACATACAGTAAAGAAGAATCAAAACTCCCTCCGAAATCTAGCACCGGCTGTAGATGATGAGTTCCTCTGAAAATCTGCTTGACGCAACCTTTTGCTTCTGTGTTCCCCTTAGACTTTACAAAAGTGTTCCTCTTCTGAAATTCAGGATTTCTTTGCAGGCTCCTTAACCTCTGATGCTTCATTGAGACAAAACAACCTTTTTTAAAAATAGGTCTTGTCCATTTTCTTCTTTCCTTCCTTTGAGCAAAATGTTTGGACAATGAGGAATGCTTTCAATATTCCTATCAGTCAGACTGCAACAACTGAATTCACACCTGAGCACATTAAGAAAGTGCTCAGCTAGCAGAGTTCAAGAAAAAAAAAGTTAGGTAAGAATGTGCTCGTTGTTCAAGGTTTGCTTTACTAGGAGAAAAGTTAGCAGAATATCAAATATTAATTTTGATGGAGCTCTGCATAAGCTTATTGCAATTATCAAATAAAGTGTCTGTGCAGTTTCTGCCTTACAAGTGAACCAAGGTTATCATCAATTTGCTCTTGATATAAAGAAGTGATTTTCATGTACTTACATCTGCTCTCAGAAGGAAGAGAAAATGGTCCATAAAGTTCCCATTAGCATAGAAAAGCAGCAACATCTGCTGGGAGTCTTAAGAAGCTTATTGCCTTCCCTTAATCAGCAGCCCCAGCTACACTTGGTCACCTCTGCCCTCATCAGCACTCTAGGTAGGGATTCACAAAGGAGGTGATTTTATGGTAGGTTTCCAGGGACACAGAGATAATTTGGCCAAACAATTGCTTCCTGCAGGTAAATGACTTTTAGATATAAAAGCATTCCGCCCTTTCTAATTAACAGCAGGTGCATAATTCATGTAAAATGATTCTCCCTAAACTGATTGGTAAACAGTATCATAGCAAAATTCATTAATACGGGAGTGTTATACTATGGCACAAAGTTGCAAAGCATTTACTAAGTTAAACATGTGCTTGGAGAGCAAGTGGCAGCGGCTTTCTTAAGCAGGATTCCACTTGGATAAGATATAATGGCAGCACCATCTAGAGGCTTTGTAGGAGCAGTTCAGATAACTTTCCTGAAGTTAATTTCTTGAAAGTTTCCAAGGAAGAAATCCATGTAGCAACTGACAACTGCTTTAAACGTTCATACATCTGAACTTTCAGATACAAGGTATTGAAATACCTTGCATTCCAGGGCTTTCTGGTGGAATGACTTCACTTTCGTTACATTATTTTGATCATGCTTGCATTTTTTCATATGAATTACATCTAAATGGTTCAGATCTTGAAAACAAACATGCACAATGTTAACACAATTGCACATAAACATTTGCAGACTTGATGCCCTCACAAGAGATTGTTAGTAACTGCTGGAATGAGATAACCAGATCAGATAAACCTGCGGAAGAACATTTATTCTCAGTAGATGCAACAATGACATGATCTTTGTGGACAGTCTCCACGATGAGTATTTTTCTTATGTAAGCAACCACAATGCTCACTAGCGTTTAAATGAACAGCTAAGTCAAAGTAGCTTCCTCAATGCCAGATCCCACTCCATCCCACCAGAGAGGTGGAGGGGAGTCTGGCAGGGCTGTCTTTTCCCAGACAGAGACGTGCAAGCTATGTGGGTCTCTACTGGGGTCATGCCAGCACAACCAAATCCCCCTCTACCCTGCCAGTTCACACAAAGAATTATTACAAAACACAGTCCAAAGAGGAGCATATAATACTGATTTTTAGGAGTGCATACACCCCTTCCTAGTCCAAAATTATTTCAGTTTAGTGTTCCGTTTGTGTGAACACTAGAGAAGAACAACCAAAGTTAATACAAAGCTACATCGAAGAAGCATGGACTTCAAGTGCAACCCTCCGGTAAGACAGGGGCTGTACTAGGACGTAAGTCCCATTTGCTTCTGTTAAGACTTGTGACTGCTAAATGTTAGTGTGGGCACTCTCTCACCAGAGTATTGCACCCTTTGATTTCTTCTCATTCTTCCAAGATACCTGAGAATCTATGCAAGTCCCTTGTGAAAGACTGTGTCATAAGACAGGGGGCTGAGGAAAGCTTTGCACTCATCCAGAGCCCCTGGAGCCTTGGGGTGTTGGAGTGTGAACCAGGAGCAGTGACGGTCTGTGCCTCAGTGGTGAGAAGGAGTTTATTTATTTAAATGTATATCCCATCCTATCCCTATAGCAGGTTCAAACATACATAAATAAAACGATTTTAAAATCCCCTACCCCTGAAGGCCCCAAACCCTATCCCTGCCCTGCCAAACACTTGGCCGAATGAAAAAAACGCCTTGCATTACCTCGGGAAAATGCTCACATTTGGGTTTCTGCAGAAGGGAGTTGCATAACTGTGGAGCAGCCACCAAGAATATCTCTGTGGGTCCTTGCTGCATAGTCAGAGGTCTCATCTTGGATGAGATCAAAGATGCTAGATGTTTTATTTATCACTGACCTTTGTCTATTTACATCTATTTATGTTGGCCATAGCGGGAGCTAGCGGCAAATAAACTTACCTACCTACCACTGACCTTGCAATAAATAGCATCAGTGACAGGTCAGGATCTCTACTTGCCTCAACTCCCAAATATCCCAAGAAAGGGGATGACGACAACAACAAGGGAGTCGGCACTACATAACTACCCCTGTAACATTTCCGCCCCCATTCCCTGCCATACTTCCCCTCCTCACCATGACACCAATCGGTACAATAACTGCTCCATCCACTCCCCTCTACTCCAGCTCCTGATTGTAAGCACACACAGCACAGACACCAGAGCCAATAATGCCCAATGGCAGCTGAGGGATACGCTCCAAGTCCAACATTTTCTGGAGGCAACTTGGCCAAGCTGGTAGATGGGAGCGGGAACCACATCCCTCCTCCTCCACTACTATGCCTCACATCAAAAAAGTCCCCTCTTTCTTCCCATACCCTCCCTCTCACAGAGAGTTGTCGCATTCCCCCTTTCACCTCAACCAGTGGGCGTCTTTAGACATAACAAATGTTGGCTGTCAAAACCCCATTGCATGTGTTTGGCCGTTGTGTTTAAGCACCATAACAATCCCAGCACCAATTTGGCCACCCATTGAACACGCAACGTGAACACCATTGCAACGCAATGACAATGTGCATGCTCTGACTGAACACGTGGCCAATGTTGTGTCTAACGGTATTGCATGGCGTGTTAGCAGGTACAACATGGGGAACGAGGCGGCAGCACTTGCGTGTTGAGATTGGGTGGTGAGCAAAATTCCGATTTACCCCAAGATGGGCGGTGTGTCTAAGCAGTGCCACATGGTGATCACAGGGCCAAACCGGTGTTCATGTCAAGGTCAAAACACACATTCAGACACCCGTTGATGTTATGTCTAAAGACACCCTTTATGTATTCCTACTCAGTCTCCCACCTTTTTGCCCTCCCCAATCAATAAATTTGATATTCAAATAACCAAGTTAGCACGGCCTAAAATCTAGTCCCTCCCTTAGCACACAAACGGTCAATGAGCAGCCAGAAGACTTTGGTGCCGGCCCTTGGCTGCAATCCTGGGCCAAGGCAGTGGCCTTCTGGGGGGCACTCCCTGAGACAGACAGTCCAATCAGCTTCCCCCTCCGCAAAAAGCGGTTATACAGCCAAGGCAGAACAGTGAAATGCATTAACTATATTGCTAAGGATAACTCCGCCACAATTCATCTCCTGATTTGGAAGGGGGAGTCGACATTGAGAAGAGTCCGTGATGGTTTCCCCCTTTGGGGGATGTTGTGCAAAAGGATGTGTATGATAAACCTATACTACACAAATCCTTTTCACACAGCATACACACACATTCCACACTCAGTTACTCCCAAAACCACCCATCACGCCAGAAGAACTTTTTAATACACTAATTTTTCCCCCTGCATTTTTACCTGGTTTACTCACTTTTAATACCCAGCTCACTATTAGACCCCCTTAAATAACCGGACATAGGATGTGTCAGTCATAAAGGGGTATTCTGACAGCACACCCTAGCATGATCAATCCCACACAGGTTATGTTCTGCACACACCATAAGCCACTGCTGCAAATTCCAGTCAATGGTGGCAGTGACCCTTCTATGCTCTATGAGAGAGCCATGCTGTCTTTGATGGAAGTTTGTAATGCACAGGAGCACTTTACAGCATAAAAATAGAATATACAAAATCCATTTAATATATAAATCTATGTTAAAACAATTTTAAAAAGGGAAGGTAGCTAACACACATTAAGGGGAAGCCAGCCGTGGATCCTAAAAGTACCTGGAGAATAAATACATCTTTAGTTGCTTTTTAAAGGTGAGAGCGAATGAAGATGGACATACAGAAAGAGCAACATCCACGCTGAGGGACCCGCCACAGCAAAGGCCTGATTGCCTGCTGACTTAAGACATGATGGCGGTATCCCCAAACAGCAAGTGGTTTCTGAGCACAGATAACTATTGTTGTGAGGCTCCATGAGCAGGTCTCAAACATAGCCAGGGCCTACACCATTCAGGGCCCTGAAAACCAGCAGCACAGGTTTATCAAATTATTATTATTATTATTATTATTATTATAAGCACTTGTATAGCGCCAACAGTGTACCTGGCGCTTTACAGAACAATGATATGGACGCGGTCCCTGCCTATGGCTTACAATCTAAAAGACTCGGGGGTGGGGGTGAGGGAACAAGGAGAGGGGACATAGGGAGAGACAAGGGATAAAACATTCAAGCGGATGTGAAGTCTCAGGTGCACATGCTTGGCTTGGTTGCAGTTAGACAGGAGTCAATGGGGAGAGCAGACAGTAAATATTGAGAGGAATGTTCTAGCAGGCGTCAGGAAAGGCGGCGAGGAAGAGGTGAGTTTTGAGGAGGGATTTGAAGGTGCGGAGGGAGGGGGCGAGGCGGATGTGGGCAGGGAGGGAGTTCCAGGCATGGGGGACAGCGAGGGAGAAGGGAAAAAGGCAGTTAGGGGAGCAGGGGAGACGAGGGAGAGCGAGGGAGGGGACAGACATGCAGGAGTGTGTAAGGAGATTAGGGCTGAGAGGTAAGGGGGAGCCAGGCTGTGAAGGGTTTTGTAAGTAAATACCAGGAGTTTGTGAAGAATGCTCGATGGCTGTATCAATAATACACTATCCAACCATGTAAGTCTACTCACCAGACGGGGACATGCAGTGGTGAAGGTGTCACATCTACGGCCCTGCACGGTCTAAAAAACTGGGCACCAACCTAGTCTGAACCTGCATTCATCAAGCCTGACCCAAACAGAGTCCCAGTACAACTGGGCTCTCCTGTAGCTGGGCCCGATCTCAACCGAGTGCCCCCGTCTCTGCCCCCAATGGTGCAAGGCCTTCTGCCCGGGAAGGCCAACCTGGCCTTGGGCTGGAAGGTTCCTGCATTGACCCCAGCCTCATCACACCGCATACGTACAACCAGGCTTGGCCTGGTTCACAGGGTTCTCTGGTCACAGGTCCTGCCAATCCGAAAAGTATACCAGCAAGAGGCAAGCAATTGAGTGAATTGTCGGTGCATCCCGGAATGAGGCAACGGACAAAGGAGCTGGGTTTTAACAGTTGCACTCTTTATTTCAATTCACAGAAGCCAAACTGCTAGGTGGAGAATTGATTCATGCAATTTGGGTCCAGTGCAGCAAATGTATAACAATTAACCTGAAATACTGGGAATTGACCTTGATGCACCCTCAGGTCCCAGGCCAATCAGGAGTTCTTGTAAACATTCCTTCCCAGCCCCAAAGATAGGCAACTAGCTTACGCTCACCATGATAAATGCAGGGTGTGTGGGAGAGTGCTGTGAGTTCATTAATCTGCCGGCTGCTGAAGATCTCAGCGGTCATGCTTATAAAGGCTTGGTCTCTGTCTCACCTTGCTGTCATGCTAGCAACCCCAGCCGGGTTAGGCTCCTGTTTCCTGCTCTCCATGGCTGTTTTCCTCTCTCAGCTGCAATGGAGTCCGCAGCCGAGTCTAAGCAGCAAAACCCAAAACTCCTTGTTTCCATTCCTTTAATGGAAGGGCAAGAAAGTGCCCCTCGCCGCTATCCGTGGCAGGTGAGGGGCTATTTTTCACAACCCTGGAAATGCAGGAACAAAGATTTTTCCTACTTACAAACAAGAGAGGAGACTATTACGTCAGTTAGCTAACCATCTGCATGTACTGTTTCCAGATCCCTTATCTCTTGATGACAAAGAAGGCGAACCCAGCCCAGAAATGGGACCAACTCATTAATATACTAGCCCTGCAGCCTTAGAAGTCTGCAATATTTTGCACGCCCTTAACTAATGCAGTATGTTGCTGTAGTTGCCTACCATGTAATTAATTTGTACTGAGCAACACACGCACACAAAGTTGTCTTTATTTTATATTAATAGGCCAAACTATTCATATAAATGGTTTTAAAATAAAAGGAAAGGAAAGAAAGATTTGAGACAAAATCATGAGAGGTGAGAGTCCCCTCACCCCTTACCCCTCTCCAGCTATCTTTTATCCCAAAGCAGGCAAAGGGTACGTGTCTGGCTGGTACATTAAGTTCTCAAGGCTTCTAGCTGCAGTTACAGGAATAAAAAGGTTATTATAAATACACTTTTCGCTCCTTCATAGAATCGGAAGCAACCACACTGTGCACTTGGCCTGGTGCTGTTCAACATCGGGTATTTTCAGACGTTACGTGGTCCCGATTCACCACAGTGGATCCCCAGTGGGGGTGAACCGAACAACCACCCCCCGTGGTCAAAAAAAGCCCCAAAGAGACGTGACAGGACCGGGACCACAGCAGGGAATCGGGCCGACGGAGCACGGCCTGGGGCAGCACAACAGATGTTACGCTGATCCCGGCCCGGGCCGTGGTCAAAGCACCCGGAAGGCGCCGGGGCGGCTAGTCCCAGCTGCTGCTGTGTGCTCTTTAAATCTCCCTCCCCCAGCCTGTGGTGTCACTCGTTGCCTAGCAGCGACGCTGCGTGCTTTGTCCCCGGCTGGGAATCGTTTCCTTTTATGCCGGCCAGATGTTACTTTTTGTTGGGCCCCACCGCGGGATTGACCGTGGTTCACTGTGGTTGAGCGTGATCTCGTAACGTCTGAAAATATCCATCTTTATTAATGACTTTGATTGGGGAGTGGAGGGAATGCTTATATTTGCAGATGACACAAAACTGGGAGGAATTAGTTTACACATTGGAAGACAGAAATAAAATTTAAAATGATCTTGATAGTTTGGAAAACTGGGCCAAAACTAATAAAATGAATTTCAACAGAGATAAATGTAAAGTTCTGCATTTAGGTAATAAAAATCAAATGCACAAATATAGGATGAGGGATACCTGGCTTGGCAGCAGGACATGTGAAAAGGAACTAGGGATTGTAGTTGACCTCAAACTGATCATGAGTCAACAGCGTGATACAGCTGCTAAAAAGGCTAATGCAATTTTAGGCTGCATTAAAAAGAAGCATAGTTTACAAGTCACAAGAAGTAATAGTTCCACTCTATTGTATTCTGTGGTGGTCAGATCTCATCTGGAGCACCGGGTCCAGTTCTGGGTGACGCAATTTAAAAAGGACATTGACAAATTAGAACAAGTTCAGAGGAGGGAAACAAAGATGGTCAGGTATCTAGAAACTGTCCTATGAGCAGAGGTTTGAGGAGCTGGGTATGTTTAAGAGAAGACTAAGGGAAGACATGAAGGGCTGTCACACAGAAGATGGCAAAGACTTATTCTTTGTTGCCCTTGAAGGCAAGACTAGAAATAATGAGCTCAAATTCTGTTATGGGGGTCGGGATAAAGGGAGGAGGCACGGGGACGGACAAGGGTAAGACAAGGGAGCTGGAACGGTACTCTCTCCAAGGAATCGGCCCAGGTGGTAATAGTTCCCTCAGGGTCTTGTTTGGGTTTTCCCACCAAACTAGGGGGCAACCCGACTCATCACAGGGACGGAGAGAAACCAGGGCGCCAGAGGAGATAAGGGGAGGGGAACAGATAACACAAGTGGTACTTACAATCTCCGGAGGGTCCAGGGCACCGTGATGCGAAGAGTGAGGGGAGAGGAAGGAAGCAGGGTCCACGGGGTGCAGGAAGGGGAAGGAAAGGGGAGTTGGTGAAGGGGAGAGGTGAGGGCTAGCAACCAAGGGAACTGGAGGGGACACGGGAGACACAGACTAACCAGTGAGGGGGAGAAACGGGCACAACTCCAAATCACTCTCTTAACAGGGGGGTCGCAGCAAGGAACACAACACAAACCAAATATACACTACCACAGGGAGGGACAAGGACAGGGCAGGACAAACCACAGATATAACTCTCTCTTTCACTACAAGGAACATAGATCACCAGGACAAGGGGTCAGCCTCTCTTGCAATTACCGGTGGGGTCCTGCTGCCCCACCGGCAACTTTATACTGTGAGGAACGGTGTCTGGGCACGAAGCAGGGTAATGGCTCCACCCCCGATGCCGAACATCGCCCCACCAGCTGTGCGTTGCGTCGGGGCGGGGCACTCTCAGGGGCCGCAGCGGGGGTCAGGCCGCGCTGTCTCCTTGGGGCTGTTTGCGGGGTCCCCATCCCGTCGCGCCCGCGCCTATAGATGCAGTGGGACAAATTACAAGAAAGTAGATTTCAGTTAAACATTAGGAAGAACTTCCTAATGGCAAGAGCTGTTCGACAGTGGAACAAATTGCCGAGGGAGGTGGTGAACTCTCCTACACTGAAGGTTTTCAAACAGAGGCTAGTAAACCATCTATCACGGATGCCGTAGTTGTGGATTTCCTGAATTGAGTAGAGGGTTGGCCTTTGAGGCCCCTTCCAACTTGATGTTTCTATTATTCTAAATTCACTCCACTTCATGCTTTCATTACTACTTTATAATGAATACATCACACCTGGGCATTTTCTAAATAGCTAACCCAATCTGTCACAAACCCGCATCCTATTCAGACATTCAGTGACACTGGTGGTCTGAGATATAAATGTATTTTTCGCTACATGACTTGAATATATAGCTTGACTGTGCTTCACATGGGGCAGAGAGTGGCTCCATAGGGAGAAAATTCTGCATCTACAGCAAGCAGGTTTCCAGAGAGGTCGCTCCACCATCGACCACGTCTTGATTCTGATGCATCTGGCGGAAAATAAGAAATTATTTGCGGTATTCATTGATCTGAAAGCCGCTTTTGATTCGGTAGACAGACTACACTTATGGGAAAAATTAGGAGAATCCTCAATTGACCGGAGATTATTTTTTCTTATTAGGTCCTTGCATGTTACCAATATTACGCGGATTAAGACAAATAATAGTACGGGAGAACTTTCCAGGGAAATCCTGGTCTCTATAGGAGTGAGACAGGGGTGTATTCTGGCTCCAAGTTTATTCAACTTTTTCCTAAATGACCTTATCCCCAGTTTCTGGGTCAGAATTTTTGCCACCTCATCTGGCAGATCAGACAGTAGGTGCTTTACTTTATGCAGACGACGAGGTAATATTGTCTCAAACTAAAATAGGTCTAGAAAAGCAGTTGAAAGAAGTACTCACATTCTGTTCTACGAATAAGCTACAAATAAATTATACCAAAACCAAGATTATGATCTTTGGGAGGGGCAAGAGAATATGGAAATGGAAAATCGGGAACGAAACTATTGAGCAAGTAAATCAGTTTAAATATCTCGGAATTATGCTAGACAAGTCAGGTAAATGGATAACTCATGCCAAGCAGGCATTAAACCGCGCAAGGGGTACTGGTATGGCCATATTAAATTATTTTGCAAGAAAAGGAGCGGGAAGTGAGGTAATGGCTCTCAAGGTCTTGGAGGCTAAGGCAGTTGCACAATTATTTTATGGCGCTGCAGTATGGGTTACCCCTAGTACAGGTAGGCTTGACAGGGTTCAATCAGTGCTCTTGAGGAAATTGCTTCACCTCCCAGTGGGAATAACCTCGGCAGCCATTAGGATAGAGATGGGGAGTCTCAGCTGGCACGACAAAGTCTTGAAGTATGCCCTGTCTCTGTGGCTGCGGGCGGTGGTTTTCCCACGTTCTGGATTGTTTCCTGCTTTTGCTAAGGATAATTTTGATAGTACCTGGCTTAATATGAGAAGGAATAACATAGCGGACCTGAGCCCATCTATAGAGTATCACGGGGCAAGGATCCCAGGGATGCCCTTTTGATCTACTACAAGAGGAATCAGTAGACCATGTTCTGCTAGAATGCTGCCTTTACCAAAAGCTCAGGAAGCAGATGCTATACTCTATTGTATCTAGGTACCCGAGGAGAACGAACTCTTAGCTCACTCAAATACTGTTGTTTGATCTGTCTCCCGAAATTGCTCAGATTGTGGCACAGTTCTTGTATAAGGCTTTTGTTATCCGGGAGTGCTTTTTGAATTTTAAATCTTACGATGAGTAAGGTTGTAGTTGTGAATATCTTATCAGTTGTCGTTATTTGGATTTTGTTTTAGATTTATGATCATGTTGTTTGGTTGGATTTTTTGGTTTGCACCAAAATTTTATTATAGTCAAAGTTATGGAGGCAATGGCAAATCAGCCACGCCTGGTTATGTATGTTTATAAACAAACCAATAAACTCATTCATTCATCATGGGGCAGAGGGGGTGCCTTTTGTGGAAGTCTCCTTGCCTCTGGAACCCAGTAGCTGCATCACAACCAAGCTTTTGCAGGTACAATTAAGGAATAGGTCTGTGCCCAGGAACTAATGAAACCTGATTTCCCTAAGAGGGGACAACTTCCAAGGTAAATCAATAGGAGTTTTCAGATACCAAAGGAGCTGTCTCTCTCCTCCAGGTTAACCTATTTTTTAAAATTAAATTTGGCTCTATGCTTGCCTTTGGGTCTTCTACCCTTCTACTGAATTTGTCTTAGGTATCAGACAATATTAGGGGGATGCACTCACACACATCCCAACATTTTGAACAGCCAATGACAAGCTCCAGCCCCACGTAAGCTCCACCCTTTCACGCACTTCACCTCCCAACATTCTGACTGTATACAGAGACAGAGGCTCTCCTACTTCTCATGCCGCTTAGTTTCTTGTCATTCCATCATCTCCCCATTGTCCATTTAGTGCTCTTCCCGAGAGGCAACCAGGAAGGAGTTGGCGGAGGTCTGAATAAATACCCACCTTTTGGCCGGCCTTGCCTGAAAGAGGGACTTTGACCCCTGAAAAGAGGAACACTGGGATTCAGCACTCAGCATAGAGATGTCCCTCCTTAATAAGAACTGTTGGAAGGGTATGCACACACACACACTGGTTGATCACATTCTCACTGGAAACCAGGCTAAAAACCATTTATGATCAAGAATGCATGATATTCAAAACTGAAGCCTGAAAACTCGGCCTTCTATTTTCTTATCAAAATTTTACCATATTGGTTGATATTCCAGAAATATCAGAACTTAAAACAAACATCACCTAGAGTTTTAGAATCAGATTCACCATTTGTTTATTTCAAGATTATGCCAATATAACTCCAATGAAATATTCCTTTTTGGGAGCATCTTCCCAATTCTTATAAGAGAAGTGACTTTCATTCCACTGCAAAAAAAATTCAAGGCTTTGGTCCCATGTGCAAGATTGCTCAGGAGGTCGTGGAATAACTTTCATACCCCTATACACATACACATTTACAGGGTGAAGTTCCTAATTCAGAGAAAGTTTCTAGTCCTCATGCTTTATAGCAATTCTCTGTTGAGTCTGTTTGCTTTTTCAGAAAGAGGAATGTTCCCCTCTCGCTCGCCTCCCATCCCTTATCAATCCTAGACTGTAAGCCCCCTAGGGGGAGAGACTTGTTTCTAACTAATGATTGTTCAGTGCCAAATATAGCCAGCAATGGCTACATATAAATACTTAATAATTTACATTTTTTTAAAAACTCTGTTTTCAATACTTTTTTTTCAAAATCAAACTATTTCTTTTTGTATAGATCAAGATAAGTACAAAAAACTGGGATTAAAATTATTTTAAAGTGTCATGGAAAGCATCCCTAAATGGATGTGCATTTTATGACATTAATACTGTAATCCTACCAAGACAGACTGCAGTAGCTGTCACTTAAATTTTCAATTACAGAATGCGCTGCAAAAGTACACTACACTCACACAGGCACATCAAAAACCTCTTTAAAAGAATCGGAATATTACTTATGCTCTGAAACAATTAGCATGGCTGTTCTGAAACAGGGAATTATTTATAGTCCTCATTGGTCGAACGGCATTCCTATCTCAAACAACACGTTCTCCAATTCCTGCAGAGGAGAGGTATGTGCAAATGTGTGCAGTGCAGATCAGTCTAACTGCCAATTAAAGAGGTGCCAACACCGCAGTTTACTGTCTCAATTGTGAGCGGTCTTTTAAAGCAGCAATTTTCAAATTTTTTTCAACTGTGCCCCTTCTCCCCCACTCGCTATAGTTGAGTTCCCATACCACACATGCACAGTCCCTCCCTCTCTTCCACTCCCTTACCTCCAATTGCTACCTTCAATATGCTGATGACACCCAACTCTACCTCTCCTTTTCATCTGACCCAGGTCCTGCAGTCTCAGTGCTTACCCAGTGCCTGGCTGCCGTTGGGGACAGGATGACGGGTGAGCCGATGGAAGCCAAAGCCTGACAAGACTGAAATGATGACAGTTAGTGGGCCTTGTGACTTAGAGGGGATTGGGACTCCTCTGGCCAATCAAGTTTGCTGCCTTGGAGTGCTTCTGGATCCTTCGCTGCACCTGGATCTTCAGGTTGTAGCCATGGCCAGGAGCGCTTTTCACCAACTCCATCTGGTGAGGAGTCTGCGGCCTTTTCTTTCTGACTTGGATCTGGTTACCGTCATCCATGCTTTCATCACCTTGAGGCTAGATTACTGCAAGGCGCTCTACATGACTGCCCTTAATGACTGTTCAGAAGCTGCAGCTGATGCAGAACGCGGCAGCTTGGCTCCTTTCAGGGACGGGTTGCAGGGAGCACATTACACCAGTGCTCTGAAGTCTGCAGTAGCTGTCTATAGTCTTCCAGCCACAATTCAAGGTGCTGGTGTTGACCTTTAAAGCCCTAAAATTCACGTATCTGAAGCATGGTAGTTGTCCTGCCATGTTCCCGTGCAATCCCTGTGGTCGGCCAGGAGTGCTCTCTTGCAGGTTCCATCCACTACTCTTGCCTGTACTAGGACAGGGGTGCACAGGAGGGTGTTCTTGGTCGCTCCCCAGTTTTGTGGGGTGCCCTTCATCCAGAGGTTCATCTGAGCTTGGGCCTAAGCCTCTTCTGGAGGTTATGCCAAATGTTTTGTTAAAAGAGTGTCTGGTGGGGGTGAATAGGGACTGGTTGGGAGGTTTGGGAGAGGGTTTTGGGGGATGAAGGTAGGCTGGGGATGGAGAAGGGCAAGAGGAAAAGTTGTCAGGGAGATTAGGGTTTTTCTGATGTTTTATATGCTGTCTTGTATGTTTGTAAGCCGGCCTGAGTCATTCAGTAAGGGCAGCATAAAAATGGGGGAAATTAGTAAATAAAATAAATTGCTTCTTTTCTGACGCTCTCTCTCCCTTCTACCCCATTATGTTGGAGATTGCCCCTAGCTCAGAGAGTGTTGAGCTAGGTACCTGCCTACTGAGGTCCTTCTCACACCCCCACCTACCCCAATTTGAGGACCTCGCTTTTAAAGCACACATTCTGCTATGAGTAACATGAATCCTTCCTCAGAAATATTCAATGTTAGAATTACTTTTCAAGGCTATTCAGTGGGTGAAAACAGACACAACACTAACTCCACTTTAACACGGCTTTAACATTTCTTATGCATGTTGCAGGGCTGCATGGGCCACCAATACAGCCCTGCAACATGGATAAGAAATGGTAACGCAGTGTTAAAGTGGAGTTACATGTTATGTCTGTTTTCACCTAATCTTCTTCGGGTATGTCTAAGGGGCCAATCTTCTTTGTGTATTTCAGGCCCATGGTTCTCCTTTGCAGGGGACAAGACAAGGAGAACCCATACAGAAAATGTGCAGCCCATGGTGCTCTGGGCACATCAGCTTGGTGAAAGATTTTGCATGTGCTCCTCTACCATCATGCAAAAGGACAGTCCTTTGCATGCATGGGAGGAGGCTGCTAACAAAGCTGCAGCTAATCAGAGGTAGCAGTGGGCTTCTGTCAGGCTCCGGGGTACGGAGCCGTGGGGGAAACCAAGGAGGGAGAAGGAAGGCCAGGATTACCAGGTTCCAGGGGACGGACTTGGGGAGCGGGAAACAAAGAGGGAGGAATCTAGGCCCAGGCACAGGGGGGAAAGGTGGCCCCAAGGCGACCCTCTGAAACCTCTCAGTCGCTCTCTTGCACCCGAGAGATTCTGTACTCCGCAGCGTTACCAGGCACCCTGGGCTAAGAAGGTACGCGACTCATCATCGAGGTCAGGGTCCGGAGCCAAGGGAGGAACCCACCACAGGGATGTTGGCGGGGTAAC
>QEPC01000412.1:16672809-16745552 GCA_003113815.1 Sphenodon punctatus | reverse complement strand
AAAACAAGCAAGCAAGGGGGCATGCACACAACAGGGGAGACAACACAGTCTTACCACACGCAGAGGGGAAAACACGCAGGAATCTCACACACCACAGACAGCACGAGTACTTTCTCAATCACCCTAGACAAGAATGGGAAGGGGGTAAGAGACATTGCTCCACCAGCTTCCTGTGGCTGCACCAAGGCTTAAATACTTCCTGTGGCCAACCAGGAAGCTGGGAGGCAGGGCTAAGGTAATTGGCTACAGCTGGGAGGGGACATGACACACAGGGAGCAAGCACACAAGGGAGACCGGAGGGGGAAAACCCAGCACCCTCACAAGCCCACCAGGTGGCGCAGAGCACTGGACCGCCTGTCAGCACCCCAAGGGCCATGGGTTCAAGACTCAGCCCTGACAGCTACCTAGTCTATGAGAGTGGAGTCCTTTGAGGATCAGTTTACGGCTGTGCTCTTCAAACTTCTTACTCCAGAGCAGCTTCACTGAGACCAATGAGACTACTCTGGAATAAGTAGTTTAAGGACCGGAGCTTAAATCTACACCATACTCTTTCTTGTAGCATTTAGTTCAGGACCGGGGAACCTTAAGACCGGAGGCTAAATGTAGCCGCCACAGCGAGTGCCAAATACAGCGTACAGCTGTTCTTAAGCAGCACCTTTCCAGTTCTTCGAATGGATCTGGCTTTTGGATCCAGTTCCCAACTGAAAGACTGAGTTTAGGGGAAAGGAGGTGAGATGAGTGCATGCACACTTAGGACAGATCCATGATCTGGATCTGCCTCTTCCTGAGCATGACCCTTAAGTGTTCCTATCCACAACTTCTACGCAGCCTTTGGAGCGTGTACGAACTTTCAGTGGCCCCTTGGGAGGGAAAAGGTTCCCCAAACGGCACACTCACTTCAGTTTATGACTCCTGACCAAAGAAGAGAGGACCTGACATGGATAGGAAGTCACTAATCCTCGCCCCCTCTCCCTCCTTCCCAATCACTGCCCAAGCAGGCCTCCATACACAGGGTCTCTCTGCTAATGCCAGCTGAATTACTTGGGTTGTGTCTTTGAAAGCACACTGCTATCTTACTTTTAGAATTCTGCAACCTTTTAACTACAATATGACCAATAGAGAAAGGATTATCCTTGTATTACGCAAGGACACATCAGACCAATGGAACATACTCACTTCTCATTTAAGATCCACTACGGTAACTGTGTTTTGTAAAGGTTACTTAGATCTTTTACTCAGATTCTATAAACATGAAATAGCATTTCAAAAGGGGTATCTCGGTTCCAAGAGCATCTCAGTTCCTCGTGTCAAAAATACCCAGGTGCTTCTGCAAAGATTACATTGTTTGTAGGTTTTAACCAAAAATATTATTTTTCAGAGGAAATTTTTCCCAACTGGTTATAAATCCGTTGTAACAGAGCCTATATTCTGTTCAGTGAAAAGTATCCTCAATTTCCATTCATTTCTGCAACACCTTGAAGGACGCACTAGACACTTTGCAAAGCTAGGTCCAAAAGCAAGAGTTATAATTCTAAGAACTTCCCAAAGCATTGATATTTCTTGGCATTTCACCCTGTGAGCCCTGTTATGACCTCAAATAACAGCAGTGCAAATTCACAGCACCTTCATTCACTTCCTCCTCCCTGACTGATATGGGCACAGTTGAGATCAGAGAATGGCCCTGGGATTAGGGAGACTGAAAACAACAGTTTCATCGTTGGACTGTCCTAATTTGGCAGGGTGCAAAGGGAGAGAGATGAAGGACAAAAGGAAGGAAGGGAGAAGCATGAGGGAGAGGATGGAGAAAGGAGGCAGGAATAAAGGGTGTAAAATAGGAAGGAGGTAGAAAGGAGTGAAATAGTGTGGACAGAAGGTGAAAGGGATGAGGTATAATGACTGGGGAGGGAGCAGGAGTGAGAAATGGGTGCATAAAAGCAGAGAAGCAGGTGTGACTGGAAAAGGAGATGCAAGTAGAAAAGGAGGACGTTGGAGAAAGAGGAGATGGGCAGTAAAATGGGGTGGAGAGAAGTGGGACAGGTGAGTGCTGGAAAACAGGCAGGATAGAAGAGGGAGATGCAAGGGTATAACGCCTCAGGAGGGGACAAGGATAAGAGGCAAATTGCGTGGGAAGGGGGTGACACGGGTATAATGGTTGGAGCAGAGGTGAGTAGGGTGGCCATACCTCCCCTTTAAGAGGGTGCTTATGAAAAATACATGGTGCAGGGCTGTGGTTGGTTACACCGCAGTGTGCATTTTTCATAAGCGTCCTCTTTTAAAGGGGAGGTCTGACCACCCTAGGGGTGAGTGGGTCATGGGGTAGAGGGAAAGGGGAGCATAGTAGTGGAAATAGGCTGGATAGGAGCAGGAGTATCCTGGGTAGGGTGGCCAAATATGCAAATTTTAGAGGACACTTATGAGTCATACAGGTTGCAGGGCTGCACTGGCGCCACTGTAACCCTGCAGCCTTTATGCCCTATAAGGGCTGTCTAAAATTTACATATCTGGCCACCCTAATTCCTGGGTGGAGCAGGGGTGAGTTTGACATGGGGCAGGGAGGTGGGGCAGGGGTGGTTATAATGGGGAGGGACCATTAGGGTGGGGGGGCTAGGGTTGCCATATAGGCACATTTTGAGAGGGCACTTATGAGATATACAGGTTGCAGGGCTGCATTGCAACCAACGCAGCCCTGCAACCTGTATATCTCATAAGTGCCCTCTTTAAAATATGCTTATATAGCAACCCTAGGTGGGAATTAGGGGAGGGGCAGGGGTATAACGGGAGCAGCATGGCGCAGAAGCGCACTGGAGCGCGGCCGGGTCTGACAGCGAGAGGGCGGGTTCCTCTTCCACTCGCCCCCCCCCCCCGCGCTCACTTCCGGTCCTGGCCGCACTTCCGGCTGCTGCTCCCTAGCAACCATTGCGGGTCCGACAGCAGCAGCGCTTCCCTGGCCATGGTAACGACGGCGCCTCCGCCGGCGGAGGGGGGACACTGCAGCCCTGCCCCCAGCGGGCGGGTGGGGGGAAGCTGTTGGGAAACCCAGCCCGCGGTCAGCGAGGGGAGGCTAGGCTAGGCTAGGGAGGGGTGGCATGAGTTGTCATGGCGGGGGGCGGGGGCAGCTAGGTGGCTTGTGATTGGTTACTGGGGTGAAGGGATGGAATTGGGCAGGGTGAGCCCTGGGCTGTAGACAGTGCGTTGTGTGATTGGCTATTGGGGTGCAAGACTGGATAGTGGTTGGGGCAGGCTGGGCGCTGGGGTGCGGCGGTGGATTGGGTGCGGTAGCATGGGGGGGTGCAGGTGGCTTTGTGATTGGCTGCTGGTGGGATGTTGGCATGCTGGGGTGAGTTGTGATTGGAAGCCAGGTGAGTCCTGAGGTTAAGGGATGGGTTGGGTGCAGGTGGCTTGGGATCATGGGGATGGGTTGGGTGCAGGTGGCTTGGGATCATGGGGATGGACTGGGGGCAGGTGGCTTGGGATCATGGGGATGGACTGGGGGCAGGCTGAGCATAGGGGTGCATTGCCATGCAGGGGGATGACACTGTAACACTGTTACCCTAAGTCTTCTAGATAAGATTTTAATTTTTCCCTGTGGAGGTTGGACCCCCTGTCTCACTTCCTTCTTACTCCTGTTCAGAAGCTTTGTTCTTCACCCTCTGGACACCCAGAGGGCCTGTTTTTCAGTTGCTTTTGTCACCTGAAGGTAGGGTGGCCGCGCCTCCCCTTTAAAAGAGGACGCTTATGGAAAATACATGTTGCAGGGCTGCCTTGGTTCCAGTGCAGCCCTGCACCATGCATTTTTCATAAGCGTCCTCTTTGTACAGGGGAGGTGTGGCCACCCTACCTGAAGGGCATACATAAAGTGGGATGGAGCTTGCAGTTGCTCACCTAGCTGGGTGAGCTCTTCAGCTGCTGTTTCTGTGCTGGCAACGCAGCGTTTTGTCCCAAGGATGGAGACCAGGGATATCGTTTGCCCTCAGTTGGGCTAACACATGTATAAATGAAGGCAGGGGGTCCATCCCTCACCATCTTCTTGTGTCGGAGAGCTGGGGCACTGACAAATTTGTAGGCTGATCTTAACTCTTGCGGCTTATATGATTTCCTTTTGTTTTAGGCAGAGGTGGAGGAAACACTAAAAAGGATCCAGGCCCATAAAGGGGTTATTGGAACTATAGTTGTAAATGCAGAAGGTAAATATACTACTGTTTATAAATCCAAAATTTATCTCACAAGATAATATATTTAACAATGGTAGACATGCAGAAACTTTTTCCTTCCATGAACGCTTTAAAACTTAGTGCAAGTTGTGTGTGGCGCATAGAATTTGCGGTACTTAAAGAGCATGTTTCGGATGGGGGAAGGAAAGGAAGAACCAGATTTATAGATCCATCATTTTTCTTTGAGTGCATGCCTTGAACTCTACTCCCTTCACCCAAGCTTGCTCTTCCATTGCTTTACAATAGGAACTGGATCGTAGGCCAGATCCAGGAATTGGAAAGGGGTCAGAAAAATAACCCAATATGAGCTGGGTCTGGTGCATGAACTTAAGGTTTCCTGCTTCTGCCATTATATGCAAATCATGCAAGGCTAGTTTCTTCAAAAATGTGCACAAGTCAATGGATATGTCCAACCCCAAATTTGTACACAGATATATATTAATCTGCACATCAGGAGTTTGGAAAACATTATTATTATTATTATTTTATTTTATTATAATAATAAACATTTATATAGCGCCAGTAGTGTGACCTGGTGCTGTATAGAACATAGAAATAGACACGATCCCTGCCTGTGGCTTACAATCTAAAAGACAAGGAGGGGGAGACAGGGAGAGGGGACAGTGGGAGAGACGGGAGAAGACCAACAAACATTCAAGCGGATGCAAAGTCTCAGGTGCGTGTGCTTGGCTTGGTTACAATCAGGTTGGTTGCAGCAGTCTGCAAAGGAGGGCAGAGTGTAGGTATATGGGAATGACTAGCAGGCATTGGGAAAGGCGGCGAGGAAAATATGGGTCTTGAGGGATTTGAAGGAGTGGAGGGAGGGGGCAAGGCGAATGTGGGTAGGACATGGGGGGCAGCGAGGGAGAAGGGTCGAAGGCAGTTAGGTGAGCAGGAGAAATGAGGGAGAGAGGGAGGGGACAGAGGAAGAACGGAAAGCACGTGCAGGAGTGCGTAGGGAGATTAGGTCCGAGAGGTAAGGGGGAGCTTGGTCATGGAGTGTTTTGAACCTGAGTACCAGGAGTTTAAACAGGATACGTTCAGGAAGGGGGAGCCAGTGAAGGGAGAAGAGGAGAGGCTGCACATGGTCGAAGCGACGGGCAGAGTGAATGACCTTGGCAGCGGAGTTTTGGATTGTGATAAGGGGGGACAGGTTAGAGCGAGGGAGGCCAGCAAGGAGATTGCAGTAATCGAGGTGCGAGATAACCATGGCATGAACAAGGGTTTTGGCCGAGGAGGTAGAGAGAAAGGGGTGGATCCAACCAATGTTATGGAGGGCGAATCTGCAGGATTTGGCAACAGAGTCAATATAAGGTTTAAAAGAGAGGTGCGTGTCGAAGATGAATCCCAAGCTACGGGCTTGGAGAACAGGATGGATGGTGACTCCATCGATGCAGATGGGCAGGGTAGAGGGAGAGGCAGAGGAGGGAGGAAAAATGAGTTCGGTTTTGGCCATGTTGAGCTTGAGTTGACGTTGGGACATCCAGGCAGAGATATCAGAGAGGCAGTTGACGAGGCGTGAGCTGACAGAAGAGGAGAGAGGGGGTAGAAAGATAGAGTTGGGTGTCATCAGCATAGAGATGGTATTGGAATCCGTATACGTATAAACATTTGTTTATACATATACAAGTAAGAAACGCATGAGTCTGCTGATCATAAAAGCCCTGAATTTCTGCAGCTTTTATTCCTTTAGTAATATATAATGTCCCTTCCCTTTGTGTTTGCAGACAAAAACGTTGAAAATGCAGCTCATTAAAGCTCAAAACACAGAGGACAAATGCACTTAATACAAAACTTGTTTTTAAAAAAAGCTTGAGATTTTCAATCCAATCTCACTACTTTTTCTTTTATGCCTGGCTCACAGATTTTGAACCCTTAATCTTGGCAAGAACAAGTAGGAGGCATACACAGTTCATACATTCTTCTGAAAGTATGATTCATTATTTTTTTTACATGAGCAGCCACTTCAGTCAAGTCAAGGGAAGCAGCACGACTGCAATTTACAGTTTTCACAATTGGTGAATAAGGAAGACAATTAAAATTGCATCATGTACTTGGTTATTTTTGTAAACCGTGGCTGAGTTTAATTTTAAAATAATATTTCATAGAGCATTAGTAGTCTGAGACCTTGCCATTCAATCTTTCTGCAGAGTGGAGAGAGCCTACCAATTTTTATGTGGAGTAATATGTCCCATTTAGCAAAGTGTGGGGGTAATGAGACTTGGTCAGATGGCTTAGCCAAGAGGGCTTAGGAGCATCCATGTAAACTGTCCCTCTTAAAATAATCCCCTCTCCTTCATGCTAAGTAAAATAAATACATTAGACACTCCTTTTCCCCTTACTTTCAAAAAGGAAATCTAGAAATAGATTTAATGAAAATATAGTAGGTATAATTTATTTTTATTTTATTAGGCGTCATTGGGATCAAATGTCTATGTGACCTCGGGCAACAGTTATAAATTGCACTACTTTGGTGGACCCCAAGGGTTATTTTGGGCAACCAGGGTTTGAGGCATCTGTAGCCATATCTTTGTTACGACCCATTCACCTCCATGGTCTTAAGGCAACCAAGGGAGTCCCAGCAACAAGATTTAAGGTTAATTTGATTGTGTGGTGTACACCAACCAGCACCTCATTTTTACAGTATAGACTGAAAGGTGACTTGCTCAGGGTCTCCCAAGGAGAGCAGATTTCATACTTTGGACTCCCAAATGCAGGTTCAACATGTCCATTGAATGTCTTTCCTTGGCCACAACCCTTAAACTCATGGCCAAGTTAGGGTACAGCATGCATAGCCCTTAATGATTGCAGTCTTGAATTGCTGAAGGAATCGTCCTCTAGCCAGACCTGCCAATTTATGGGAACATGGATCCGATACAGAAAAACTTTACTTGTTGTCTCCATCCCCTCCCCCTTCTGCTAAATAACCTTAATACATGGTGTTAAAACTTTATTTCCTTCTGGCCTTTCTACAATTGGAAAAAATGACCAGTTTGTGTATGTTGCCCTCTCAGCAGTTCAAAACAGTTCAAAAGTTTCAAAAACAGAAAGGGGGAAAACCCAAGAGGAAATTGTAAGTGTTCTTTTGGTGCTGATAAATCTAAATCTAGACAATTAATCTGCATGCCTGGACAAGTTGTTCTTTTAAAAAAAACAAAAAACCCAGATCTTTTTTCACAGAATAGCTGATGTAGCTCAGAAGAGAAAAACACACCCTGGTATTCACAGAGATTGAACAACTGTATTGTGCCTGTACACATACCTTCCTGTTTTCTATTAAGTAATGTTGACCAGCATGACAGCACGGGCAAGGTGTTCCATAGTACCAGGGAGCAACCGAGAATGCCTCTCTATGGGCCCTTGCGTACAGACAAGATTGGACCGTGGTACCTGCAAGAGGGCCCTCCTGGCCGACCACAGAAGTCGTGGTGGAGCATGGAAGGAGAGGCGGTCTTTCAGATATTTGGGGCTCAAGTAATTTAGGGCATTAAAGGTCAAAAACCAGCACCTTGAATTGTGCCTGGAAAGGTATAGGAAACCAGTTGCAGACTACAGAGCACAGGTGTAATGTGCTCACAGTAACCCATCCCTGTAAGGAGCTGGGCCACTTCATTCTGCACCAGCTGCAGCTTCTGAATAGTTACCAAGGGCAGCCCCATGTACTGTGCATTGCAGTAGCCTAGCCTTGAGGTAATGAAAGAATATGCTTATGTTTGGGTCTGTTTCTCTGCACAAGACAAACCAGGACATCTACTCTTAATTGAGGCACTGGCTAAAATTGGTTTATTGAGGCACTGGCTAAATCTGCTCTTTGCTTCCTATCCTTTAGCCAGTTACTGATCTACGAAAGGACATTGCCTCCTATACCATGACTACTTAGTTTCCTCAAGAGTGTCTCATGAGGGATCTTATCTGGAAATCCAGATTTACTATATCAACTAACTCATCCTTATCCACATGCTTATTTACACCCTCAACAAATTCAATAGATTAGCGAGCCACAACTTCCTTTCTTAAATCCATGTTGACTCTTCCCCCATTTTGCCACGTGTATCAATATGTCCAGTAATTCTGTTTTTCACTGTTTTAAATTGAAACCTTTTCCCAGTTCGATGCTGTCCTTCACACTTGCAGAATCACCAGTCTGAGAATCTTTTGCCCTAATGCTTTCTCTTGCCTAAATTCTAGCATATTCCCCAGTTTGTATTGGGCTATCTTGTTGGGTTTTGTGTTTTTTTTTAATCTAAGGAAGTTGCTGATGTCAACAATTCATTTTCTAGACTATTATTGGTTCAATGCTTCACTTGACTTGGATCTCTCCGTGAGCACATGACCCCAGTGCTTTGTTCTTTGCACTGGCTGCTTATAGTTTTCCGGGCCTGATTCAAGGTGTTGGTTCTGACTTATAAAGCCCTAAATGGCCTGGGCCCTGCTTATCTGCAGGATCGCCTCACGCCTGGGCCATGGATCAGTGCCTACGGTCAGCCAGGCCCTGAGATGCCTCACTTGGAGTCCCCCTGGTGGTGACGATGAGGAGGGTGTTCTTGTTGGCCGCACTACGGCTGCAGAACTCCCTCCTGACGGAGGTCTGCCTGGCCTCAGATCTTCCCTCTTTCTGAAGGCCGTGTAAGACCTGACTGTTCCGCCAGGTTTTTGGGAGGGGGGGGGTTGGTTTGTTTGTTTTGGTTTTTCTCCCCTTGGAGTTATTTGATTGTTGCTTTTATAGTATTTTTTATCTTAGTTGCAAACTTATATTTGTATATGTTTTTAAATGTTATGAGCTGCTGTAGCAGGATGGGGCGGCCAAGAAATCTAAGGAAATAAATAGAGGCTGCCATGTTATATTATCCAATGTGTTGAGTGGGTTGGAATAGTCCTCTGGACGCTCTAGGCTCTCACCTGTGACTATGGTGCTGAATGGGACAATGATCAGCCGGACATAGAGCTGCACCGTGGGCCCACCCAACACATGGGCAGCAGCTACATGCCCCAGGTTTGGCCATCCCACTCTGTGCTGGGTGCTCTGGATTGCCACCAGTGGGGCTGCCCCAGAGCAGGCACAGTTTGCTCTGCTTTTTAGATGGACCGGTGAACCCGGGGATAACAGGGGCACCCCCAGATCTGCCATTCATCTGTTTACACTCAATCCATCCATAAGCCCTCTTGGCTAAGCCATCTGACCAAGTCTCATTACCTCAGTGAGTGAAATCCTGTCCCCCTTGATGTTAATAGCAAATTGACTTTAATAGAGTCAGAATTTCACCCGATATGCAATCACTCGGACGTTCACTGATACCTAATAAGTTCTTGTAAGAGTGTCATCTTTGTACCTGTAGAATCACTACTTGAAAAAGAGCATCACTGCAAATCTTAAAATGCCAAGATTTCAGCCTTTGGAGATAAAGAAGATTAGCTCATCATTCCCTTACCAACAGAGAGTTATTCTTAACAGGACATTCAAGTGTCTTGTGCATGATTGTTTTAAATCCCTCGGGCATTCGGGAAGTGGAGTTGGCCTGTTGCTAAAACTGCTCCTCTAGTCGGAGAGTCTAACATCTGTCTTAATGGGAGGAATCTTTTCCTGATAGTTGACGTCTCTGGTTGCTTTTTCAGTTTAATCCCGTTATTCTTGGGCCAGCCTAAATGATTTGTTGCCTTGTTTGGTGTAGCACCCTCCACTTACTTTTAAGGTGCAATCCAGCTTCCATTGAAATCAATGCCTTAAACTCCCATTGATTTCGATGGGATCGCTATTGCACCCTACAATGTCTTTCATCCAGCCATTATGAATCAAGTACTTTTTAGTCTTTCCTCATAAATCAATCCCTCCTGCCTGTTGGGTCATTTTAATGCCCTCAGGAGAGTTCAGAAGAGAACAACTAAAGAAGGGTTTGTATTAGATGGTCCTCGAGTTCCTATCCATTCCTACAATTCTATGATTCTGACAGCTTTTAGAAGCTGTGCCCCTCCACAGACAACTCCAAAACAAATTTGCTTTTCTAAAGTGAAACTCAAGATTAAGTCCAAGTAATCTTGAGTTCTGTAGCGATCTCCTAATTGTTGTGGTTTCTTCTATATAAAAGATTTTTTTAAAAAAGTGGCAGCAGGCTACCATGCTGTGGGGCAGGCAGCCTGGGTGGGCAGGGTGCACGTCGGGCCAGAACACAAAGATGCGTTGGACTGACGACTGCACAGCTAGGCAGCGGGGAGAATGTAGAACGTGTGGCTGGTTGTCCCCACTTCAACGCCACCCCCTGCGCCCCACCCCCCACCATTGCATGCAGTCAGTAACGGCTAGACCTGGCTGCCTGTCATGACCGGGTCAGCAGACCAGCCTGGAAACGCACATGCAGCTCCGGGGCAGCCCCCTTTGGCTCGGACAGAGCAGACTGTTAGCCCAGAGACCTCCGGGATCTCAGCCCAGGCTGGTCGCCACCACGACCCGGGATAACCCGCGTCAAAAACATCTGCCAGCACCTTCGCACACGCGCAGGCAGGGTCTGTGCAGAAGTGGGCCAAAACAGTCCACTGTCGCATTTATTTTTACCCAGAACGTATCGTCAGCCAACACGGTGGTATGCATCCCATTAAACTGAAGGGCTAAACATCCATAGGACTTGGCTGCCTTATTGATATTGAAATTAACACTTTGATAGAAAATATTGGTCAGTGCATTACTACATTAAAAATAGGGGTAGATTTTCCAACCACATTATACTGCAAAACTCTTCGTAACACCGTGAACAATTCTGCTTCCTATATTGGCAAGATATTGTGGCATCAGAGTCTTGCTGCGATATGGTCTCCAAATGCAACTGCTCCATTTTGCCATTCACTTTTTAAATTTATTTTAGTTTAAAAATTTAATTTTTGAGAGGGAGTATAATTTTTCAGTGCCGTGCCATCATTACACCCACTAAGTTTCTATGTATAGTTAGCCAAAACATTGCTGTGAAACGCATGTATATTGTGGAAACAACAGGAAACAAAGGTATGATACATTTTGTGTTTAAACAGACCTGCCAGTCGAACTGGTAAGTACTGTGTCTTCTGTAATGTGTCCGTGTTCTCCTCAGTAACGTATGTGGTTTAAAATTGTTTGAAAAATTAGTTTTCTCCTTTCCATTTTCTTGTCTTTTAGTATTATCAGAGTTTGCAAATTGCAACAGTGCATCTATTTTTTTATAATTGCAAATAAGAAAACATTTTTATTTGTAGGAATTCCAATCAGAACAACCCTGGATAACTCTACAACAGTGCAGTATGCTGGCCTTCTTCATCAGCTCACAATGAAAGCTAAGAGCACAGTGAGAGACATCGATCCCCAGAATGATCTAACCTTCCTTAGGATTAGATCAAAGAAACATGAAATTATGGTAGCCCCAGGTAGGATGGCTTTTCTGTTCTAAAAATGTTTGCCTGTCTTGTCAGTTGTTTCTTATCTAGCACCCGCAGTGGGTCTGGCACAGAACCGTCATGGCTAGAGACAGAACCCTGCCCCAAGGGGATTACAAACCATAATGGAAAAGGGGATGGGCACATAGGGAGAGACAGAGATACATTTATGAAACGAGAAGGTGCAGGTGCTTAGCTTAGGCCACTTTCAGACATGCCCCCTCCCCCCCGTGCATATTTGGACTACGGGGAGGGGAATGCGCAGCTCGAATATGCGCAGGGATTGGCCAGTCTTAAAGCCCCCTCCCATGCAGCTTTGCCGGCAGAGACACGCAGGGATGCAGAGCTCGATTTCCATATTCAGGCTGCACATTCTCTCTCCCTCCCCCCCCCCCTCCCGGCAGCCCAGATATGTGCAGGGGGGCATGTCTGAAAGTGGCCTTAGTTTCAGAGACGGGGAGAGATCCTGAAGGATGAGACAGTATAAAAAGAAGTGCAAATGAGCAATCTCTGGGGTTGATGTGCTAGGGAGAGCCTGACGGAAGAGGTGTGTTTTGGGGAAGGATTTGGAGGGAGGGAGCGGAGTGTGGGTGTTTCAGACAAGATGCTATCCCGCATGGCCACCAGGGAAGCACGGAGCCCGCTGCCCGTCTGAAGGTGGAGCAGGGGGATGTGTGCTCCCGTGAGGCCTGGAGCACTGCTGGGAAATCTGGAGTGCTCCATGTGGGGTAAGCCAAATCACTCCATGGCAACGGCAGCAGCCAGCCACCCCAGCAAACCGATCCGCTGTTCATAGGTACTGTGGACATGGCCTTTGCAAGTCACAAGAACTGGCCGGGAGTGCTGGGGAGCCTAGGTACCCTAGCACTTGCGCCCAGGACATAACCCTTGCAAAGGCCAGCCTGGCACATTTCCCCATGGTCCATGGCAGGGGAAGTGTGTGGGGGTTGCCTCTGTGACCGCGGTAGCCACGTGGGAGTTGGCTGTTTGGATCCCTCCCCACTCAGTCCACCTGCATGGGTGCTATGTGGCAGAGACATACTGTAGCCATGGACCTCCCCTCCCCCTATCACCTTGCTTGTTTAGAAACATCCAGCATGTGTGTGTTCAGGGAGAGAGTTCTAGGCTGCATTAGAGAGATGGCAAAGTTCCTTTTCCTTTCTCAAAGCACAAAACTATAGTAGAACATTTATTTTAATCACAACTAAATCTTAAGAGAAGATTACATGCTTTTTGCTACAGATATTTTATCACAGTTTATACATAGATAACTTCATTTAAAACTAGCCCTAGTTGATGTAGTTTCTCTAGGTCAGATTCCCAGCTATAGGCAAGGAGCACAAAGTAGAAATTGGTACAAAGATTGGTGCCTCCATTTCCCCTGGCTAGTCTTGTTCTCAACACTGTGTTGAGACAGTACCCCGGAAAGTGTTGTGTTGACTGTTAAAAACATCGTAGTAAAGAACCATTTGCAAAGGACATGCATTTCCAAAGAGTAGTGATGGTCATAGACCAAGTGCTGGCAATAGGGAGGGAAGTGTTTTTAGAGATGCCTATTGGTTCTAAACCACAATATCTTCCTAACCTGGGGTAGAACGTCTAATGTAGATATATTAGCAACCCAACGCAGTGATCATAATGGAGAATAAGGCTTATTTGCTACAGGAAGTCTGACTAGAACTAATTAAAAGAATATTCCGTATGGGACAGAGCTGCAGGATGTGGTCCAATGTTTGCTGACTCCATCTCTCTCTTTCTCTCATAGGAGAGCCATCACCTGTTAAGTATCTAATAGGGCTAAAACAGCAAGCTGCCGCGGTAGCTGTTTCCAATGGAAAGAGCTCTTCCGCAGTGAGCAGCATGGTGTGATAGAGACGTTTGTTCTGCTACTTTCATTCCGCTACTTCCACTGACACTTTCCAACATGTGATCATGGTGTGAAGGATTTTGCGCCCTGACATGCACAAGAGAAGCCATGGCAAATCCCCATTCGCACTGACTCTTTTCCTATTATCCGTCTCCTCCCTGCTGCTGCATCTTCCCTCGCCGCGCTCTCTGCTGCCACCGCAGTTGTGAATGCGGCTGATGTTTGTTCCGACACTTTCCGATAATTCCGATGTCGCAAAGCAAAGGGCACAGAATTAGCGAATGCCAGCGGAAAAGCTGCAGAAAGTCCTAGGCAATGGCGGAATGAAATAGCAGCCCAGAAAAAGGAGTTGCCGCTTTAGCCCTCTAAAGTAGGGGTGGCCCAGGGGCCAAACGCAGATTCATGGCTAGTTTTTATTTGTCCCCTTTTGCAGTTTCTGAATCTGACCCCTGGATCCAGTTCCACCTGTCATACACTGAAAGGTTGAGCTCGGGGGAAGAGAGCAAAGATGAGGGTGTACGCACAAGGATAGCAGTTGGATCCATGATCAAGATCCTCCTTCCATCCCTAGCCCTGCCCCAACTTCGATGGTACCCTTGGAGCTTGTACTCATTTTCAAAGTAGTCCCTGGGAAGGAAAACCCAGCCCTCATCTGAAATAGCATGTACATATAGGAGAAAATAAATTGGATTTTCTGTGTGCAAACACTAGTACACTGGGTCCAATCCATCAGCCCTTATTCATAGTTCATTCATGAATGGAAACTAATGGGACTGCCTTGCATAAGTGTGCCTTAACATCAGTTGCCTGTTTTATGACTTGTAGAGTCTTTAACAAATTGTTTTTCAGGTGGTGACACTGATAACACCATAATATCAGTAACTTCAATAATGCAAAGAGGATTGTACTGTTCTAAGGCAAATTAGAGCAGTTTACGGTAGATCACAATTGTGGATGCTTACCCTGAAAGTTAACCCGAGAATGAAATTACTATGGTTAAGTATGTGTTTCAGGTGGAACTGTAGAAAGAAATTCTTTAGCATCCGTACGAGATTGCTAAAATAAAGGAAGTAGACCGTTGTCAGTGTTTTTCGAAGTCTAATTGCATTTTATTACTTTGTTTCCACAGATAAGGAGTATCTTCTGATCGTTATTCAAAATCCATGTGAATAGTCCTTCACAGCAATATGTACTGCAACAGTGGAATAACTGTACTTTTTAAAAAGGTTATTGTCTGATATTTTAATTTCTTACATTTCACAGAGAGATTGCTTATGTGATGCGACAAAGCTAAAATTCTCATCTGTCTGTCATTGCCTTTTTAACTTGTGCTTAAGCAAACCATAATGCATTTATCAAATCGTTGTGTGTCGAATGATCAGAACGTCACCACAAATAAAAGAAAACGCTTAAATCGTGCATTTAATGAATTTGGGGATGGCTATTGGAACTAAACAAGTCGTAAAAACATCTAAGTTGGAGATAGATAGACATTGGAGTAGAACTCTCTAATAACTGATGTCTGTACGTGCAACACTAATCACGTAAACCAGTAATTCAACAACGTAAACTGGAGAAAATAGGATTAAATAACATTACTAGTATCAGTGACTTTTTATTTATTGAGATTTGACTCCCACTCTTCCCTGATGGCTCGGAATGGCTAACACTATAAAATAATACGAATACAGATACAAAGTTTGAAACCTAATAAAATATAATATTTAAATAAAGAGCCAGTTAAGAACAGATCCCTAGCAGCCAAATGCCTAACCAGATAAGTCTTACGATGATCTAAACTGAACTGTGGATGAAAACAGACATTAACTGGAGTTAGCATTTACACCATATTAGCATTACTTATGCATGTTGCAGGACTGTATTGGTGGCAGCCCTGCAACATGCATTAGAAATAAGTGGAGTTAGCATTATATCTGTTTTCACCCTGTGTTTAACTTTGGGCTTTGTAGTTTGGGCAGAAATAAAGTTTAATAAATAATTCTACTTAGCAATGGAATTGCAGCACATTTCTCTTAATAGCAGAGAGTCTAAGATGGCTGGAGCCACCATTCTACCTCGGGTTAATCCCAAACTGTTCTTCATAGGTATTGCCACTAAATAGCTTGGTCAACCTTTTCCCTAAGGCCCCAAACCACTAAAACTGGAGTAGTCCCATGGATTTCAATGAGGACTACAGCCAATAACCTTCCACTGTCCCTGTTCTCCATTCCACTATCTACTTCAGACAGGTGAGCCGAATGAGATGCCTTTTGAGACCATTTTAGCACCAGCCCTTCCAAGCTCATGTTGATTCATCACTTAACTGTTTTTATAACCTGGACCCTGGGATTCTCTGGAAGTCTCAATATAGGGCCACGTAGGCAAATAGTTTAGGGGCCAGTGTTTTATTTATTTATTTTAAAATTTTACTACCCCGCCCCTCCTGCCATAGGCAGCTCGGGGTGGCT
Source organism: Sphenodon punctatus (assembly GCA_003113815.1). NCBI lineage: Eukaryota > Metazoa > Chordata > Lepidosauria > Sphenodontia > Sphenodontidae > Sphenodon > Sphenodon punctatus. The sequence continues at coordinate 16,729,611 of QEPC01000412.1, read as the reverse complement.
TACAATTTGTAAAACAACAATTAAAACAACTAAAAGGAGGAAAATAAAATAACCCCATACCCAAAAAAACCTTCCAGCCCTATCTCCCTTGCCAAATGCCTGGTGGAACAGCCAGGTCTTACAACTTCTCCAGAAAGAGGGGAGATCCAGGGCCAACCAGGCCTCTACCGGAAGAGTGTTCCACAGCTGTGGTGCAGCCACCGAAAATGCCCTTTTGTGCGTGGCCCCCGGAACACTTGGGGGACCTCGAGAAGGGCACCCCCAGATGACCGCAGAGGCCGATCCAGCACCCAGGGGGTGAGGTGATCCCGCAGATAGGTAGGGCCTAGGCCGTTTAGGACTTTATAAGCCAAGACCAACATCTTGAATCGGGCCCAGAAGACCACCAACAGGCAATGCAGAGAGCAGAGCACTGGTGTAATATACTCCTGGCGGCCCAATCCTACCAGAAGACGGGCCACCGCATTCTGCACCAGCTGCAGCTTCCGAGTTGTCACTGGGTAGCCCCACGTAGAGCGCGTTACAGTAGTCCAATCTAGAGGTGATGAAAGCATGGATGACGGTGGCCAGGTCAGAGTCTGAAACAAACGGCCAAAGCTGTCGCACCATATGTAACTGGCGAAAGGCAGTCCTCGCCACAGCCTCCACCTGGGCATCCAAGCAGAGCTGCGTGTCGAGGAGCACCCAGTGCAGGGCAGACCACCAATAACGAGGGGCCACCATCTCCATCACCTTACCCACCAATATCACCTCTGTCTTGTTGGGAATTAGCTTCAGTCGGTTAGCTCTCATCCAGTCCCCTACAACCATCAGGCACCGAGTAAGCACCGAGACTGCAGGACCTGGGTCTGTTGGAAAAAGAGATCCAGCTGGGTGTCATCAGCGTATTGATGACATTGCACGCCAAACCTCCTGATCACATCACCAAGTGGCGGCATGTATACGTTGGAACAGGATAGGGGACAAAACAGAACCCTGCAGGACTCCATACGAGAGGTCTTGGTATGATGAAAAAAACTCCCCAAGAACCACTCGCTGAGTTCTACCAGTCATGAAGGAGCGGAACCAGTCAAGAACAGCCCCGCCCACCCCTGCACCATCCCGCAGTCGCATCACCAACATCTCATGATCAACCATATCGAATGCAACCGAAAGATCTAATAGAACCAACAAGGTGAAACGATCCCGGCGTAGATCATCCACCAAAGCCACAAGTGCAGTCTCAGTGCCATATCCCGGACAAAATCCCAACTGCGAGGGATCCAGAAAAGTGACGCAGTCAAGATGCCCCTGCAGCTGCTGAGCCACTGCCCATTCAGTAACCTTCCCTAACAAGGGAAGGTTAGAGACAGGCCAGTAACTGGCAAAGGAGTCAATGTCAAGCGATGGTTTCTTGAGCAAGGTAGTATCTCATCTGAAAACACCCCAAAGCCAGGGGCCAAATGCAACCTGCAGCTAATTTTTATGTGGCCCCCTTTCCAGTTTCTGGAACCGGCCCCTGGATGCCGTTCCTGTCCCCAATGCTAAAGGAATGAGCTCTAGGGATGAAACAGAGGTGAGGGCATGTGCACAAGGATAAGAGAGAGATCCATTATCTGGAGCCTCCTTCTTTTGAAGGCACCCCAAAGCGTCACAGTGCCCAACTTCTATGCAGCCCTCAGGTTTTGTACTAATTTTCAAAGTGGGCCCTAGGAGAGAAAAGGTTCCCCTCCCCTGAGATAACCACTGGAACCTCTGCCAGACACACAGATTACTGGAAGTTTGAACATAGATTACTGGGAGGCTGAACTCCAAGGGAATAAAACCTACAGGCGGCGGAATCAAACAGTGTTGTTTAAAAGTAATTTCATGGATAATATTCTGAGCCAATAAAAAATACAGCTTTTCACTGAGCAGAACTCAAATGTTTCGTACGACAAAGCAATTATATCCACGTCACTCATTTGGTATAACGAAAAGAAATTATGGTAGCTGCAACAGAAGGATGCTAGTGGACTAGCCTCTCATTTTAAAAAAAGATACTGTCTTTACCAATGTGGGAGTCTCTTTCCCCTCCCACGGGCCACTTTGAAAATTAGCATAAGCGCTGAGGGCCACTTAGTTATTTATGTATTACTAACATTGGATATCCCGCCCCCTTCCCCCAAAGGTAGCTCAGGGCAGCATAAAAGTTGGGGATGGGGTGCCTATGTGCTGCACTCAGGAAAAGGACTTTCCAGATCATGGATCTGTTCCCTCTGCTTGTGTGCGTGCCCTTCATCTCTGCTCCCTTCCCCTGGGCTCAGTCTTTCAGTGCTTGCAGCTCAGAAATGGATCCAGAAATTGGAAGAAAGGCAAATAAATATTAGCCCAGGACTGCATTTGGCCTGCAGGCATACGGTTCCCCAACCCTGATCTATGGCCCTTTGTACATGAGCAGCGGTGGGCAGGGGGATGGGTGTGCTACCACTGTGGGTGAAGGTGGGTGTGCGCCCTTTTCCACGGGCACACACTCATCTCCACCCACGGACCCTCCTCTGTTTTTCCGGATGGGTGGAGATGGGTGTGCGTCAGGACACTCACCGCCCATGCTGTTCACATGGATGAGAACCCATCCCCCCCGCATTGCACACCTACCCAATGTGGTAGGTGTGCAATGCGGGGGGGGAGCATTTGTGTAAAAATGGCTAGTATGTTGACCTCTACCTATGCTGCTTTGCTTCAATATTTTTAATAAATGTGTAGATTCTGTCTTGAGGTGGAAAACGCTATTTTAGTTATTTATTTAGATTTATATCCCCTGAGGCTTGGGGTAGCTTACAACAAATGCATAAACTTACAAATATAAAATGCATAATTAAAACTCCACAAAACTAAAAACACCCCCTTACAAGCGCGCGTGCACACACACGCACCCACCCCCATCTATCCCTGCCTGTTGAATGTCTGGCCAAATAAAAAGGTCTGACGCTGCCTCCGGAAGACGTTCAAACTAGAGCTATGCGAGCCTCCAGGGGAAGGGAGTTCTAAAGCTGCGAGGCAGCCACCGAGAAGGATTCTCTGCTGGCCAAAGTTATACGAAACTGGGCCAGCGATGGAACCTGCAAGAGGGCACCCTCCGCAGTTCGTATGGGCTTTAAAGGTCGAACCTCTCTAGGGGCAATACTCTGTTCCACGTGCAGTGACGTTCATGTCAAACCAGTTGTTTGTTGTAGGACTGCGGATCATTCCCCATTTTTCACAGTCATCCTGAATTTGAGGGTAACGTTCCATGTCCAATCTTAGCAACACAGGGGAGGCTAGTAGCCCATAATTCTGAAGAATAAAGCTTGCAAAAGTAGAATTCCCTGTAAGAAAATAAGTACGAGAAGTCATAGAATTCCTGGCATCTTCTCTTCATTCCAGGAATAGAAACTTATTCAAAACCACTAAGAATGACATGAATGCCAACAGAATGCATAAATTAGCCAAAAGAATGTCTGTTTAATGCTTCTTTTATTAGTTACAAATAGGAAAAACGTTCATTGTGTTTCTGCTTATTAATTCTTTATACCTTATAACATTTTTTGGTTACACATTGAAAGTGCAAAATGGTGTGTCCTCAGTGGTGTGGAACCACTAAGGCTTCCCAAAAGAGCTCGATTTGAAATACTTTAACCAAACCCTATACACTTAATAGTGTATATAAAACAAGAAACTCTTCTCCATTGTAATGATTATCACTATTCCCTACACACAAAATGGAGCAGAATAAATGTATTTCTGGGGCGGATTTCCAGGCATGGGAAGCAGTAAGGGAGAAGGGGTGAATATGTTGTGAGGAGCAAGGGAGTCACGAGCAGGTGGCAGAGGAGGAGCAGAGATTCCAGGTGGGAATATGGCAGGAAACAGGTGTGGAACAATAGGGAGGAGCAAGGTCATAAAGAGACTTGAAGATGAAGACGAAGGAATATAATTATCTAAGTTCATTTTTGACATTTGGTTAAACTTAGTATCCTTTTCTGAGTCTGATGCGTCTTGCGTTACAGACTTCACTTACCCACAGGTTCCCTATACATTGCTGTTTACTCATGGCCCCATGTGTTGGACACCCCCTCCGCGATCACCACAGCTCTGTGGGCCTGTATTTGACACCAGTGCTTCTCAGACTCATGTCAGTCCAAGTTTATTTTCATTATCCAATTCATTTTCCTTTTTTTTTTTTTCTAAGTTACTAAAACAAATGGAGCCCCATTTGTTTTAGTAACTTATGAAAATTTATGAATATGCAGACAATTGTCATTTGCTTTCTTCCATTTTCGTTTAAAAAATAAAAAATAAACTTTTAAAAAACCCGTGCACACTTAAAATGGCCACCGGGGCCGTTCTGCATATGTGTGCCTGTTTCACAAAATGGTGCTGGCAGCGTCAGTGCCATTTGGAAAAGAGCAGCTGGTCTGTGCATGTCTGGCTATCCTTTTCCAAAATGGCGCTAATGCTGCTAGTGCCATTTTGGAAAAGGGCCACGCATGCACCAAATAGCCCCGTTGGCCATTTTGCTCGTACACAGGTTTTTAAAATAATTTTAATTAAAATTAAACAAAAAATGAAAACAAAGATGGTTATTACAAAACCCCACAAAGTGGTGTTTTTTTAAGCCCAGAAAACAGAAACTAAAATGAAAACGAATGAGGTAAGTGTTGCACATCTCTACTAGATCGGTCTGAAATAGATTTTTCAGTGAATACCGTATTCAATGGATTTGCCAATCTGACTCAGATCCTGACAGAACAGAGATCATCTTTGTTTAATAGAACATCCCTTTTGGTTGTTCCTATTTTTTACTTTGGTGTTTTGGTATTTCAGTCCATCCACTTAGCTCATTTAAATAGAAAATTCCAGATACACTATATTAACTCTAGTTCATCTTTATCCTCATGCTTATTCTCACTCTCACAAAATTCCATAAATGAGTAAGACATGACTCCCCTTTGCTAAATTGCTGTTGACTCTTCCCCATTATGTCATGTTCATCAATATGCCCAATAATTCTGTTCCTTACAACTGTCCCCACCATTTGCCGCAGCACCGATATTCGACTCGCCAGTTTGTAGTTTCAAGGGTCACCTCTGGAGCCTTTTTTAAAAATTGGTGTTACGTTCACTACCCTCCAGTCCTCAGGTACAGAAAGTAGATTTTAGTGATAGGTTACAAATGACCAATAGTAGTTCTGCAAATTCCTATTTGAGTAAGGTATGTGCAGTGGCCAAAATGAGGTAAGTATTAAAGCCAAAGAAGTCAAGATAATGAAAAGAATGGAATTCTGTACCAGAATAACAAAAATAACAAATGGGTAGAGATCCACTGGGAAAACAAAAACATGTGAGATTTCTGCATACTGTTAGAAAATGTGAATTATCGCCACGTCTATGCAAAGGGCAGTCCATATCAGGCCTACCCCTAGATCGCTTGTGCAAACTTGGCTCAGGCCCTACACTCACACTCCAAAGGAATAGACTTTAAAACAGCAGCCTGGAAGAGCCAAAACTGAAATTGAGATCACAGAATTGGGTGAATTTCACACTTTCACAAGCTGCAGATTCAAATGTGAAGGTTTCCTTACATTTGCAAATTTCTCATGCCCAATTTGCAATGGGAGGGGTTGTAGAAGCACTTCGCTAGTTCTTACTTTGCAACTCCACAATGCTCGATCCGTTTCTTGAAGTATTGCTAACTGAGGCTAAACAAAGTTTAGGTGACTGTACCTGAGCCGATAGTGGTTTATCCAAGGTACACCCGTGGAAAAAATCTCTGGTGTGTGATTCGGAATACCCAGAGACTTATTGACCATGTTCAATTACAGCACTGGAAGAACCACAAAGGCACTTTTTACACAGGCAGCAGTGGCTGGGGGGATGGGTGTGTTGCCACGGTGGGTGGAGGCGGGTATGTGCCGTTTCCCACGGACACACACCCATCTCCTCCCACCTCCACCCATGGAGTCTCCCCCGGTTTGTCGGATGGCTCCGTGCGTGGATGATGGGTGGAAGTAGGTATGCGTTGGGAGCGCGCATGCATCCCCACCCCACCCCCCGTGCTGTTCGCAAGGACGAACACCCCACCCACCGCTGCAATGTGTACATGGACACCCCTCCACTTACCCGCACTCCCAGCTGTGGGAGGGGGGGCATCTCTAAAAACGGCCAAAGGGTGGTTCATGGTGCTTTTCCCTACAATACTGAGGCTGCCTTGCAAAGCTTCTCCTAGATGTTTATTGGGGAAAGCAGGGGTTGTGGCCATGTCAGAAATGGGCATGGTGAAGAGGCTCTACTGACCCAACATGGCCCCTGCAAAGCATTGTGGTCAACTGAGACAGGGGTGCAAGGTTCCATTAGCCCCACCCCTTTCCAAGGTGGCCACACTCTTTTACTGTATTTCATGACATCATAGTGCTCTAAAGGGTGGGCCATGGTTGTGCCCAGGCTGGGGGCAAGTGTCCCCTGATTCCCACCCCACCCCCCATCAGAAATCTTGATGTCTTGCAGGTACTGCTGGTTTAAAAGAGAAACACTTTCCCGCAACACCAGCATCCATGGGGGAATCTTGCCCAAGATGCGGCTCATGAGCTTCTCGACCTCAGGGATGGCCTTAGAATTTGCAGGGCCTAGAGCGAAGATAAAATGTGATATCCCTAGAGCCCCCACCCTCTCTCCTGTGGCCGCTTCTCTTTAGAGGCCTCCTTCCACGGGACCCTAGAGGCGGTTGTGTTTGGGATCCTGCTGAGAGGGAGTGAGGGACTCGTACCCTGCCCTAGTGGAAATGGGCACCACTGCAGCAGACCCCCCGGAAGCAGAGAAGATAGTAGGTAGGGGTGTGCACCGGGGGAGAAAATTGTTTTCATTTTCAAAATATTTTTTTATGTTTTTATAACAACAAATGAAAATAGCCATTTTCATTTGTTATTAAAAATGAAAAACATAACAGCATAGCATAAAACAAAACAAAAATTGTTCCCACGTCTTCAAAAGTGCTTCCAAAAGTGCCTCTCTGGCACTGTCCCTTCCCCAAAACTTGCCAGGAGTATCCCCGGGTGGCAGAAATATCAGCAGGAGATTGGTATGTAAGCGCTGGAGAGAGGAGAGAGCAAACACTGGCATACAGCACATGCACAGGAGGAGATGGCAACGGCAAGGCTTCAAGTTGAAGAGAAAGCCCCCAGGAGGCAGAATGTCAGTGTGAGATTAACACACAGCAGGCAGACACAGGACAGAGAAACTGGCAGGCCAAGGGCACTGGGATCTGAAGCAGCAGGGACTAGCAGAGGAGGACACACTTGGTGTTTTTACACACATTTCTCCTGCATGTTTGCTGTTACATCCTGAATTTTCTGTGTGTCTAAATCACTCACCCAGATCTTAAACATCTGGCTCTTTGAACTTCTGCATAGAACTTCTTCCAGAACTTTTATTATTATTTTATTAGCATTTATATAGCACCAGCGATGTACCTGGTGCTTTACAGAGAATAAGATAGACACAATACCTGCCTGAGAGCTTACTTGTGTGTAAAACCTTTTTCTGGTAAACTGCTTTGCTCCAGGCAACTGTGGTCACTTGGTTTCCATGGCAGCCCCTCACGTCTACAGCTGCGGCTACTTCAGGCTGCCTCAGGGCAGTGTTTGTGTGAAGAATGCATCCAGGAACTGCCTCAGGGCAGTGTGTGCATGAAGAATGCATCCGGAACTTACTTGTGAACTTGTAAACCCAGAAGATTGAAAGACCAGCACTTTAAGGTGTGTGTAAAAATGCCCACTGATGCCCCAAGTATGGCACGGCTGTTGAAGAGCAAGCCTCTAGTAGGCAGCGATATCAGGGAGAGATTGGCACGTAACAGGTGGACAGAACCGACCAGACCCTGGCAAGAAGCAGGCACTGGCTTCTGAAACATCAGGGACTGGCAAAGGAGAGAAGACTTACTCTCCCAACTAGCTAGCATGTGGCTGCAAGAGTTTCTGCAAGCGTGCCAGGAGACATGAGGGAGAGATGCCATCAGGGGGGCAGCACATCCGAGAGAGAGAGAGAGAGAGACAGACCTTTGGGTATCAGCAGCAGGAAGCAAGCGGAGCAAAGGAGCAGGTAGGCAGGAAGGCAGACAGTGGCAAAGGCTTTGTTTGTCATTGTGGGCACCCCAAAGTACAACAGGGCATTGTCAGTTTGCAGAAATATACAGGGTTAAGAATGTATAATTGGAGGGGCCTGGGGGTATAAGAATGGGAAGAGGGAGAGGTCTATTTTGTGTACCAAAGAATGTGGAGGAAGAGTAACAGAAGGCACACTGAACACCTCACACACAGCAACACAAGAGCCAAGTCTGCAAAACATTGGCTGTGCACAGAGCAACAACCAGCTAGCCATAGGCGCAGAGCTCTATGTGCCCTCTGCTTCCATTAGCTCCCAGTGCCCTCCCCAAAACTTCTCTCATTAGTACAAGGAAGTTGCAAGAATGTGCAAGCAAAGACCAATCTCTTACGTCTACTGAAGGGGTCTGTGATCTGCCTGCACTACCAACTGACCATCACCAACCTTAGGCGGCCATTTTGGACTTTCACTCCTCCCTCCCCCTTGTACCTGTTATTTGGAGCCTGAGCCATGTGCCAGGCTACCCAGAAAAACGTGAAACAAAAATAATATGAAATGAAAAATGTTCATCTGTATGTTGTTATTTTTTTGTTTCATGTTTTTAATGACAAACAAAAATGGACTTTTTCATTTATGTTATTGTAAAAACATAAATGAATTGCACACACACACCCCTAAGAGCAGGGCCCTGGGTAGTTGCCCATGGTTGTAGGGTGGCCATACCGCCCCTTTAAAAGGGGACACTTATGAAAAATACATGGTACAGGGCTGTACTGGAACCAATGCAGCCCTGCAACATGTATTTTTTTATAACCAGACTCTTTTAAAGGGAAGGTATGGCCACCCTACATGGTCACCACTCACCCCGTAGTAAGGCCAGCCCTGCTCACCCTGTATCCATGCAGGTTACCTTGAACTAAACAAAGCTAAAATCGAATCGGGCTGCTTTTAGACATGCATGGTGCACGTCTTGGTATTTAGAATGCGCAACCGGTTATACCTCAGTATTTAGTTCACGGTTTTAAAAGAACGTGTGACCAGCTATTATGCATGAGTCGTCGCGTCTAACACTCGCCCGCGGGATTTTTTTACACGCGGCGTATGCCCCATGCACGTCTAAAAGCTGCCTCAGTCAGACTCCCCAAAACATGACTGGGGGGGGGGGGCCTGCTTCAATGGAGTCAAACATCTCAGCATTCTCAAGGGTGAGAATTTCAATTTCCATTCAAGGAATCAAATATTCTGATTGAATTCACCAGTTTGAAAAGCCCCATTGTTGTCTCAGCTCTAAACAGTGAACACACAAGCTGTCCCGAGCATTACCGGCAGGACTTGAAGCAGAAAGGGGATGAGGGGATGTTGTTCCACCCAATTTTCCAGTGCTACCAGCAAGCCTGATATGCTGGCTGGTAGTAGGTTAGGAACAGTGCCATAACTGGCTTATGGCCAACGTGGGGCACCGACCAACCATGCCCCAGGGCAGCTGAATCATCAGCTGTGGGCCTGTTGGACCATGGCTGCCTGCCCCAGACTCCCTTAGTGCTTAGCCAGTGCTGATGGGTATGTGTGTGGCCTCCCCCCAGTGGCTAAGCACTGCTGGCAGATGCAGCAGTGAAAGGAGTCTGGGGCAGGCAGCCACAGTGCGACAGGCCCACAACTGATGATTCAGCTGCCCTGGAGTATAGTTAGTAAGCGCCCATCATGTAAATGCACCTGTGGTCACCGCCACATTGGCCATAGGCTAGTCACGGCTCTAATCAGGAAAGCTAGGAGGTGGGGCAAGGACTGAAGACAGACAGCAGGGGTGTGACTGAGACAAGGCAGGGAAGCTTCCTGTGGGAAGTGGCTGGGCCAGAGGAAGATTAAGCAGTGATACAAGAGGGACATCTGACATAAATATGGGTCCATGGAGCGTCAAATGTGGAGAGCCCTGACTTATGGAGGGCCCCCAGAGGTTCAAGAGGAGGCCCTGGGTCATGGAACCCACGAGTAGACTAGAAATAATATATTCATAACATATGGGCCTACACTGCAAGCAGCCCAATCCAACCCAGCCTCATCCCTTTCTGCCAAACACCTGGCCACCGATGATGGCAGACACTATCATTGATAACAGACTCCTGTAGGAGTATGTGGGGAAGCTGGTCAAGTGGTGATGGCCAGAGTAAGTGAGGCCAAAACAGCTTCATGCTATCCGCTGCTCCAAAATGTTTTCATCCTGGACCCTTATCTGATTACCATCTTCACAGAATGTGGTCACTGTCTCTTTTTGAGTTGATCAATTCAGCCGTCACCTTGGGTAGATTTACAGAGACATTTCAACATTCTGACAGGTTGTGTACCTGCCATCTTTCTGAAGCTGAATCCTTATATCATGTTTTATTTCTGTGCTCTTACTATGGGTGATTTCAGATGTGACAGGGCGCTAGTCGCCTCGGCATGGAATCACCGCGGGAATTCCCCGCCGGGATCACACTGGCACATCCAGGATCACACCAGCACGTCCACGGCCCTGCCCCCCCCCCATGCTTCCTCGCCGCCTGCCCTCTGGGGAGACGGGCGGGCACCGCGGCCAATGCGGCCGCAGCGCCCACCCAAATTGACCACGGCCCGGAATACCGCTGCGGATTCCAGGCCATGGTAGCCATCCAGATGGGACGGGCCCCTTCATCACGGCGGGGAATCGCATTCACCACGCAATCGGGGCCGGCCCCACCGGTTCCGCCGATCTCGTGGTGAATGTGATTCCCTGCCGTGATAGACGGGGGTGAACATCTAGGGGGGGAACTTCCTTTCCCCCTTCAGACGTGATGAGATCTTTCCCGCCCAGTGGGAATCCACCGTGGTTGAGCGTGATCTCGTCATGTCTGAAAATACCCTATGAGGCATTGCGTTCATCTTGGATCTCCCCCTTGTCAAAGAATAATTCACTCCTCACTGAGCAGGTGCAGGAGAAGGTGGTTGCCCTGCTTGCTACAAACAATATGTCAAAAATTAAGGCTGTTGCGCTTTTTCTTATATTGGCTTCAAGGAAGAAAAACCTTATTGATAGTTAATTTGGGTATATTGTCCATTTTATTGTGTTTTATTGAATTTTTGGTATTTTTATAAAATGGCGGAAAGCTGCAATAAATAAATATATATAATAATTATTATTGTTTTATTATTATTACTATTATTATGTGGGGAAGCAGAGAGGTGGGCACAAAAATAGGGTGTCAAAAAATCTCAAAAGCTGGCCCTTTTCACCAGATTTCAGAACATCCAGCCTTGTCTAGAACTCAGACCATCAGAGTTAACTAAAGATAATATACATAGAACAAACAGTAGGGATGGGCAAACAGAATGCAGTTCGGATGTTTGGTCGTTCGGTTTGAAACCCGAGTTCGGGTTCGATGGTTCGGTTCAGCCGAGTTCGGGTTGGCCGAACTTGGCTGAACAGTCAAAAATAGCACTATCGAAACTGAAACCGAAACTTAGCTGAACCCGAAACCGAAATTTAATATTTTTGGGGGGCCCTGAGAAGATGTTTTTTCTGCCCCCGAACTCATCTGAACACAACCGAACTGTTCGGTCATTCGAGACTCCAGTTCGGACGTTCGGTTCGGACGTCCGAACAAACAGAGTTAGGTCCAAACTCTGAACATCCGAACCGCGTTTGCCCATCCCTAACAAACAGTTGGTTTTTTTCATTCCAGTTCACCATGCACCACGTACGGAAATCCCATTTCACTTTGTGATGGACTTGTAGTGGCTGTCTTAGTAAGGAATTCATATTGTCTGACTGAAAAGCTGCCAGCTTTCCAATCTACTAATTATCTACAGCAATTTATGGGTTAGCAGCATCCAACGGCTGAATTATCCATGTATCTGCCAAAAAGTCTCGATGTCAGCAAAATAAGCGCTAGCTAAGCTGGCAAGTTTCAGGAACTCTAGAAAATAACAATCTTTTGAGCATACGGAACTGTAACAGGAAGAAGAAAATGGAAACCCTATAAATAGCTTTCAGGCAACAAAATGATGGGACGGAGTAAAAAATGCAGAGTGTCTCTGAATAAGTAAGGATGTTAGGTGGGTGGTTATTAGTGAATTCTAATTTAGAGGCAAAAGAGAGCTACTAGATCATGAAGTCTGTCCTACAATTATTTTTATGCCATGTTCAGTTGAGCTAATCACTACCGTGCTAACCACTACCTCTACCATGCTTGGAAAACTCAACAAGATCTGGACAGATAAAAATGAAAATCAGATTGTATGAGCAGCCAGCTGTCATGCCAATATTTTTATATGGGTCAAAATTAGAACTGAAAAATGGGTACCTCATTTGATACCCGAGGGTAATACCTGAAATTTTGAGTATCGTCTCAGGTATCCAAATCAGTACTTGTATAGTTTGAATACCCCCAAACCCTCTATTCCTGTTTTTGGAATTTCTAGTACCTGAAATTACTTGAAATCTTGAAAAAATATCTGAAAAACTGGAAATTGGGAGCCATAAATTGGCATTCTGGAACCGAAGTTAAAAAATCGGGACAAAATTGGTATTTCAATCATTTGAGTACCCAATGGAATACCTTTTTGGATACTGAAAAGTACCCAAACTTTTTGAGTCAAAACTAATACCAGCAATTTGATGAGTATACCCATTTTAGCAGGTACTTGTTTCAGCTCCGGTCAAAATGTTGGAGAATGAAGAGAACCAATGAATGAAAGATATTGGCTGCATGAGTTAGTTGCGTGGGTACCAAGAATCTTGAGGCTGCAGAAAATTAAAAAATGAAACCACCAGAAAATGGCTGGGCAGGAAATAAAGTTGGTGAAGAACAATCAAGTTTGTTTGGATGTCTCTCAAAAATGGACTAGGGAAGCATAGTATATTTTATTGATTTTATTTTTTCTTTGTGTTTTTTTTTTTTTACAAATTTTACCTTGCCCCTCCTGCCAAAGTAGCTCAGGGTGGCTAACAAGTATAAAAGATTAAAATACAATATAAATATATGTATATATATATATATATATGTATATATATATAAACATAAAACAATACAGTCCACCATGGGGGATGTCAAAAAATAAACAAAAGAAACCCCACACTCTAACCCTCAAATCCCACACCCTACTCATCTCCATCCCCGAAATCCCTGGCAGAACAGCCAGGTGTTACATTGATGGCGGAAGGAGGGGAGATCTGGGCCACTTGGAAGGGAGCTCCACAGCCTTGGTGTGGCCACCAAGAATGCCTCATTATTTACCTTCTATATGTCAGAGTTCAACCAAATGTCTGTACAAAAATGACTAGAAAAAAAGAAAGACCAACCAAAAAGGAGAGCTGAAACGAGTACGCTCAAAACCAAACAAACCAATTGAATCCAGATGATTCAATGTGAAAAGAACGAACTGAGTAGCAAATACTACATGATCAAGCACCTGATTTTAGTTTCAGGTATTTCATTCATTTTCAATTGTCTTTTTTGTTCATTTCGTTTTTTGTCTTTCCATTTATTTTGTTCGTTTCTATTTGTTTTTGCCAGGAACAATGGAAATATTGGTCTTACAAAATACCCCAAATTGCAAAAATCGGGTGTTGTCATTCGATTGTAATTCAATGTCGTTTAGGTTGAGCAAACACTGTTCAAAATAAAATAATAATAATAATCACAAGCATTTTTCCCCTACCCATTTAGTTTGATCAGACCTGAATTGAAACAAGTGAATTAAAAAAATATGGGATTCGCAGTGAATATTCATTTCAGCTCTTTCTGATCATTTGCACTCAAAAATCCAGCATGTTACAGCCGGACCGTGAGTTCATCCTTCATGTCGAAAATGAAGGAACTCATTGGTTTCCTGTGAAGGAAATGGAGGAAGTTGACAGAGAGGACTAGGCGGCCCTGCTTCGTCCGTGACTTAGTTTGTTGCTCAACAGGAGCAATAGAAACTCAGGCACGGGGAACCGTTTACACAGTAAGCCTCTTCTTTTATCAGGGTTCTGGTTTCCTGGGCTTTTATTATCTCTCTCAGACAAGCTACTGAGCTATGTTTACTGTTTACAAACAATTGTTCTTGCCAGCTGCTTCGATAGTTGGGTTTTCTGTGTTACTGTAGATTTCTTTTTTATGAAAATTTGTCCTTCCCACTCCCAGAGATTTACAAGTCCAGTTGAGTTTCTTATTTCTTTATTTAACCCCGTTTGATGTTGAAAGAAGGTAAAGTTTTCAACTGCCACAGCTTTATTAGTCAGAGGCATGTTTTTAAGTGTTCTGCTGGTCACCATTTCCTGTTGAAGGAGCTCATGTCTACCAGTTGTTATTTTATTCAAAACACAAATGCTTCTGCAATTCATGGCTGATTTTATACACATGAACATCTCACTGGGTGAAAACAAATGAGACCGTAGCCCACAAGTCACCCGCTTGTCAGTTTGTTAAGATGCCAGATGTTCAGCCACTTCCGCCTCAGGGTGGGCGGCCAGCTGCTACTAGCGGATTCATCGTCCTGAGAAGGTCAGTGATGTGGTGGGGGCTAAAGCTCACCCAGACGGGTTAATTAGGGCTAACTCAAGACCATGCAATAGTGTGCAAAATGCAAAGTTCTGTGAGCAAATCAAACTGGGGAAACCACCCCTTACACACATACACAACCACCAGCTGTAATAGGTCCAATAAAAGATATCACTGTACTCCATTGTCACTATTGCCTATACTTGGGACCAACACGGTGACCTTATTTTCCCTACACACACACACACTCACTCACATGCACAGATCTATACACTCAGTTACATACACACACAGTCTCCCATGCATAGCTCCATATGCACAGTTCTACATGCACAGATACACACACACACACACACACACCTTAACATGCATAGTTCCATCCACACACCCACTCTAAAACGCAGATTCCCCGCCCAGTTCCATACACACACATACAGAACTCCACACACGCACAGACCCACCACTTCCATCTGAGCTCCAGACACACACTCAAACAGGTCCGCATTGGTGTAGAGACGGGCCACCCTGGGGTGAGGTGGAGCAGGAACGGGCCAGCTCCGGTCGTGGTGCTCCGGAATAGCCCGGAGCACCATAAGCAGACCAGGCCGCCTGAACCCGGAGCCCCGGCCAGGAGCAGAGAAGCAGTCTGTCTAAAGGACGGACAGCTGCCACAGCTCCGCTCCCCACCGTAGTTTACCTTGTCAATGGCCATAGAGCTGCAGGCAGCCGCCTAGAGCAGCTCCTGATCCACTTGCAGCTCTATGACAAGGGGGAGGGGAAGTATGTGCACATACCGCCGACAGCGGTGGGCTCTATTTAAACCTGCCGCTGCCAGAGCAGACCGGGGGGTGCCCAACCCTGGGTCTGTCTAAAAGCACTCATTCTACCATGTGCAGTGCATCTGGTCCCTGGATCCAGTTCCTTCTCTCAAGCACTGAGCTCAGAAGAAGCAAGCAGAGATGAGGGCCTGCACATAAGGGACAGATCCAGGATCTGGACCCTCCTTTTCTTTAGCGCACCCCTTAAGCAACCCTGCCCCCAACGTCTGTGCGGCCCTCGCTTGTACTAATTTTCAGAGTGGCCCCAGGAAGGGAAAGGTTCCCCATCCCTAAGTGCTGCAGTCAAGAAGAAAGGTGTCCAGATCTCTGATCTGCCCCCTACCCCTGTGTGCATGCCCTCATCTCAGCTCCCCTACCCGGTGTTCAGCCATTTAGTTCTTGGGGGTAGGAACTACTGGATCTAGGGGCCAGACCCATAAATGGAAAGGGGACAGAATAAAACTTCCTGCACTGAAAGGCTGAGCTCAAAGTAAGAGAGCAACCCACACAAAGCTAGGGACAGATCCACAATCCGGATCTTCCCCTTCCCGTGTGCACCCTTTAAGCACCCCCATCACCAGAAGAAGGGGATGAAGCCTTGGGAAGGGAGCTCAAAATGAGAGGGAAGGAGGGAAAGAAAGTGGGGGGGAAGGAGCCTAAATAGAAGGGGGAGGAGCACAAAAACAGGAGGGGGGAGAATAAGATGACTCACTCATTGAAGCTCTGGCAGCCATTTTGTTTCTTTGCTGGTCTGGGCTCTGGGGAAGGAAGGCAGGAGGGGTGGCTCCAGTCCCTCCAGCTGCTTTTCCTTCTTGCTGTTGGCTAGGGTGATGGTTACAGCACTCCTAAAGCAAGGTTAGCAGGCAGGTTATTGGCTGGGGGGCTCCATAGGAGCCTAGAGGAGCCCCTCAACCCCCCACCTCCCTCCCCTGGACTGAGCTGTGGCACTGCACTGGGGCTTCGTCCCACCAGTGGTGCCTGCGCAGTGGCGCAACTCAGAGGAGACTTCTTCCTCCTGCTCCTGTTGGCTGCCCTTGCATCATCATTAAGGCAGGCCCATGCACAGAATTCAGAAGCAGAGAGCAGCCTTTCCACGCTTGTGCCCACTCTCAGTTGTGAGTTGGGTGGAGCCGGATTCCCCATGTCAGTTTCATTTTGACTGCACCAGCTGCTGCAGCTTTGTGGAGCTCTCCCAGCGCACTGCTCGCCCTGATCAGGTGAGTAGTGGCAGCTGCAGCAGCCACGGAACTCCAGGGACCAAGGCACTTTGTGGGGCTCGGCTGTGAGGTGCTTTGTGGTGCACCGCCCCAAAACCCTTCATGTAGAGCCACATGTGCCCTCCTGTCTGGTAGGCCTCACGGTGGATTAGCTGTGATCCACTTGGCGTCCTGACCCACCATTTGGGAACCTCCAAGCTAGAAGGTGGGCCTTAAGAGTTGGCCTGAAGAAAATGGTCAACGTGAATATCAAATGTGATGTATTCATTTTGGTTTAAACAGAACAGATATGAAGATATTTTGGCTTCTGACTTCATTTGTGGTTCTGAATAGTGCTGAGGTGAGACCAACTCTCCCCCTATGGTTGAAAAATATCTACCTTTTGGGAGCACTTGTGACTGTTTGTTGTCATTTCCTCACTATCGATTGGTGCCTGTAATTGGCCATCATTTTTGTTAGTTTTTGGTATTTTCTTAGTTTATGGTATTTTACGTCTGTTAGTTTCCCGTATTTTCATCAGTTTCTAGCACTTTACATCAGTTTCCAGCATCAGAATGCAGAAAATGAGGGCTAGCACTTCAAATACACCAACCAAAGCACAGTTTACAAGGACCAATAACTGAAATGATTAAAGTAATGTAGTGAAAATGCGATCATACACAAGCAAACAAGCAGCATGTAAGGAACGTTACGTGAGGTGTGTGGCTGTTCCTGCCTTGGAAGAATAATCAGAAATACCAAACAATGGCAGTTACTGAATGGGAACTAGCAAAAATGGTGAAGAAGCTCGTAAGTTTTCTCATTGCGTCAGATGGAAGCAGCTTTCACTGCAATTGCTTAATTCAGCACTAGTACTGAATATTTTGTTTTGATTAATTTAGTAGTTGGTACTTTGGTCATGTTGGTGCACCTTTGGGGAGCACTTGTGACTGTTTGTCAGCATTTCCTTACTATCCATTGGTGCTTGTGATTGTCAGTCATTCTTGTTAGTTTTTGGTATTTTCTGAAAAATACTATTTCGAGCCATCAGTACCAAAATAACCAAAGAGAAAGTTGTGAATTTTACAATGGAATACTCATAGGCAGGCCTGGACTTAGGGGCATGCCCTCTAGGCCCGGGCCTCAGGCGGCATTTTCTGGGGTGCAGCAATCCTGGCCCTGGCGCCACCCTGCTCCATTTCTCCTCCCTCCCCCCTTTTCTCTCTGCATGACTGGAGGCTGCTGCTTGCAGCCAAAGCCTGCTGTTTGGGTCCCCATCTGCCTCTGCTGTTTGCCTACTAGTAGCTTCAAAGCAGCAGCAGCAGCAGCAGCGGGACACTGGGACACCTATGGGACTGGGAGATAAAGCTGTTTGTTCACAAACAGCGTCTTCAGAAGGTTGTTGCCTTGTAAAGAAAGTTCTTTGAGATGGCTCCTAACATTCTCACAACTGGGTTGTGCATGGTATTCTCACCATATTCAAATATGGAGGCTGTGGCGAGGGGTGCATTCCGCCAATTACATCCAGTGCGGTGGCTTCAACCACTGGTGTTGGTTTTGAATCTGGCCACGATCATCCATGCTTTTATTACCTCTCAGTTAGACTACTGTAACATGGGGCTACCTATGGTGATGACTCGGAAGCTGCAGCTGGTGCAGAATAACCTATAAAGCCTTACATGGCTTGGGCCCTGCCTATCTGCGAGACTGCCTCACTCCCCAGGTTCTAGATTGGCCCCTGCGGTCATCAGGGGGCGCCATGTTGGAGGTCCCCCGGGTTTCCCAGGGAGCCACATGGGACAGGGCATTCTCGGTAGCCATGCCGCGCCTGTGGAACTCCCTCCCGGTGGGGGCCCATTTGGCCCCGGACCTCCTGGCTTTCTAAGAATGGTAAGACCTGGCTGTTCCGTCAGGCTTTTGGCGAGGGAGAGGGGTAGGGTTGGGTTGGGGGGGGTTGTGTTTCCCCCCTGCTTTTGTTTATTATGTTTTAAAATGTTTAAATTGTTTTATATTATATTTTTATATTGTATTGTTGTTGTTAGCTGCTCTGGGCTACCGTGAGGTAGGAAGAGCGGGATACAAATATGGTAAATAAATAAATGAATAAATAATAAACCACGTGATG
The DNA here is from genome assembly GCA_003113815.1 of Sphenodon punctatus. Classification (NCBI taxonomy): domain Eukaryota; kingdom Metazoa; phylum Chordata; class Lepidosauria; order Sphenodontia; family Sphenodontidae; genus Sphenodon; species Sphenodon punctatus. The sequence goes on along the minus strand of QEPC01000412.1, from coordinate 16,710,876 downwards.
GTCTCGAGCTCCTCTAGTATAAAAAAGGTTCCTCCCCCGCAATTCCATGTGGGGCTGGAAGGTTGGGTGTTATGAGAATGTAGGAGCCATCTCAAAGAACCTTGTTTACAAGGTAGCAACCTTCTGTTCTTCTCTGAGTGGCTCCTCACAGGCCCTTTTTACATGGCTTCCCCAGCTTCTGTGGGCCCGCCGGTGCGTGGGCGGGGCATGCACATGCATCCCCACTCACCCCCCACTCATCCACACCCACAGAGAAACCGCCATTTACCCTGGTTGCTCTGTGCATGGGGATGAGTGGAGGGTGAGTGGGGATGCGTGTTAAGTGGGCATGCGCACACACACCCAGTCACCATGGGCACGCATGCCACATTGTTCACACGGGGCTCCCCCACCCATGAACATGCAGCGTGGGGGCAGGGTAGGGCTTGGTTTGGCTTGAGGGAAGCAGCCTGAGAAGGGCCTAGGGGCGCAAAATTCCTAAGTCCGGCCCTGCTCATAGGGCAAATATTCAAATTATCTTCATGAGTTTGAAAATTCATATTTGTTCCCATCCTTCCAAAGAGTTGAATGCACAAATGCGGGCACAATGAATATGCAGTCTAGAGGGCACATATACACTTACAAAACAAATACCTAGATCAAGAAATTGAATGTCCAGCTACCCTTTACATATACATATACAAATACAGGCTTTTGGGGCACCCTTGTCTCTTACCATCAGATGAAACGCTGAACAAATTTCAATCCACAATGTGAAAATGCAATGGAAATGGAAGTCATTTTTTCCCCTTAGGCAAATGCAGTCCAACAGCAGGCACCTGAAAAAAAACCTCCTCCTTCATAATCTCAGCTTTGCCGAGGCCTCCTCAATGATAGACATTTCTAATATAGATAAGAGAGACAGAGCGGATATTAAACCAGGATATCTTTACCTTGTTATTCTATCAGAAAGGCTTTCATCAAGTGCTTTCTCGGCACGGAGGAGCTGGTGTCAGTGGGCTGTTATTGCAGATCGAACTGAGGGCTGCCTGTAAGCTGTAAGTGTGAAATGACATGTTATTCCTAGCTATTTCCATTTTCATTACAACATGGTAGCAGAGAGAGTTCCGAAGGGGACTGGGCTTTTCCTAGTTTTGTTTTCAGGAAGGGTTTTTTTGGTTTTGCTTTTGGTTTGGTTTGGTTTTGCACAGGATTAAAAAATTCTCTCTTGGGCACTGTCCATAATGTGACACGCAGGATCCTTGAAACAGCAGCCCATGGGTTTTCACATTGTTGCCAATCCCGTTAAGTCATTGCCATGTTTTGGTCTTGGCCCTGTAATGACTCTGTAACTCCCTCTATTCTGGTTAGTCCACACCCTCCAGCCTTCTGACTGGCCCCTTGCTAGGATGTGCATCTCCCCCGTAGTAACAGGAAACTGGGTGGAATAATTTTGTTGTTTCCTGAGCCTGTTCTGCTCCAATGTGGTTCCTGCACTTTCCTGACCCATTCCCGAGCTGTGCCTGATCCTGTCTCTACTCCGACTCCTGTCAGCAGACCTGTTCCTGAAGTCTGCCCATGTTTCAGACAGCAGTTCCTGTCACATAAATGTCATGTGTCAAAAAAGAGGGGGGTTACCTTTGACAATTTGTGATGAAAGGGTCATTGTTGAAGATAGGTGATGCCACATTTACAGCAGAAACATTGAATACAAAGCTGACTTAGGTACCATCCTTACTCTTCACTTCCTTCCTCCTCTGCCGCAACTGTCCATATTGCCTCCATCTTTGCCATTCTGAACTCCCATCTTCCCTCCCAGATGTCCTCAGTTATTTCCTTGTGCCTCTCTGCTCTGAGACTCCCTCCACCATTCCCACACTCTCTGCAAACTGGGTGTAAACAGATGGATGGCAGCTCCAATTCTGCCCACACCAGCTCACTTCCCCCCTGGGTTGGCCAGTCCATGTAAAGAGCACCCACCAGATATGCAAGCACGGAGTGGACCAGCCAAACCCAGGGCAATGACCGAACATGGAGCTGCTGTCCGTCTGTTGGGTGGACCCACACTGGAGCTCTACGACCAGTTGTCCCTTACCATACCCCATTAGTACCATGGAGTTGCAGACACCAGCCTAAAGCGTTGGGCAAGTGCCCACAACTGCATGGTGCAGCGGGGGCACCACCAGAGTGGACCACAACCCAGGGAAACTGCCAGTCCATCTGTTGCAGACCCAGGCAGGGCTGGAAGCAGCCAGAGGTGGAGGTGCACCCCCAGAGCAGCACATCCATCTAAAAACACCCATTGTGCCGGTCTCCCTTGACCCTCCCTCCCCCCCCCCACTCCCCATCACCACAGCTGTCCTAAGGCTATAAAGTGTTGAGAAGTGGGGGAGGGGGGGGATATATTTCTAATTACTCTTATTTCAATAAATGTTCCATCATTTGCAATTAAAAGGGAAAAAATGCCTTCTTACACATAATAGACAGAACCTGTCCATTTGGGATGGGTCAAGATAAAAATCAAAATTAATAAAAAATAAAGACAGGGTGATATATTACAGGTATATTGAAATCAATGAATGTTAAGCCATTGATTTCAGTGGAGTCAGGATTGTGCCCAAGAGGTATTGGAATATATATTGGGGTTGAGAGGAGGATATCATTTCTGCGACATGCATTTTAGGGGACTGCTCTAGCAGAGCAACCTGTGACAAATTGGGTGTCAAAATATGGCTTTAAAAAAGTGACATGCTTTTTGGGCAGGCTCCTCAGGGGAAATCTCAATATTCTAAATACATTTAAAGTTTGATTTTATTGTTGTTTTTTTAAATAAATAAAAAATCTAACCAGTGTTAATTAACTAACTCTTCCCAGCTCCAAAGCTGTAGCCGTAAGTGTGAAGTGACATGCTATTATTATTTTTAAAGCTATTTCCATTAGTGCACAATAGCCAAGAAGAGTAAAAGGCTGAAGATGGTACCATTGTTAACACTTGTCTAACTAGTCCATGTTGGTGTCTGGCCGCTAGGTTAAGACAGTAGAGTGTATGTGTGTTAGTGGCTGTGGACTTTAGTTAACCAAGAAAGGCGGGAAATGGTACCGTCATACACTGGCTAATTTTCTAGAGCAAGGACATCAAAATAATTTGCATCCCAAAGGCCTCTTGAAGTCTCTCTTGGTCTCTTTTGTACCAGACCACAAGTAAAAAAAAAACCCTTTAACCAAAATTCCTAATCAAAATGCTGAACGGCAATTGCTCTGTCTTTTTCCTTGCAAACAGGGTGTGTTCTATTTAGGCAGAGAGCAATTCCCAATGGTCCTTTCCCCCTCCTCCAACCCCTCCCAAAGTCCCAGTTGTTGTCCACAGAAATCTAATTGGTCTCGAGCAGAGCCCATTCTGATTTCCCCATGGTCAGATTTCTTAGCAGTGAGAATAAAACATTGCTTTCCTGCTAAAAAATAGAGGTTTAACCCTCTCCCTTCCAGTTTGGGGATGGAGGTCTACATCTCTCCACGCAAGTACAGGAAGAATAAAGGGGTGGAAAATAGACATCCCATGAATGAGTCAAATAAAACTAGTGGTGTGATAGTGTTGGTACGATCGGCTACTGAAATTACTCGTTCACTGACACATTTTTGATCAGCTCCCACAAAGTTTGCAAGTGTATCTGCCCCTGTATCTTGACACACCCAAATGCTAAATTAAACATACCATTTTGTGAGTGCCTTTTCAGTGGGGGGAAAACAACACCACAAGTTGCCCTAACCATGTTTTGAGCATAAATATTTGTTTATTCATAAATGCTGTGGACAAGAATATAGCCATAACGAGAACAGATGAGACAGCTGCCGTCCACAATCCCTGGTGTTCCTACTGGGAAGGAGGGCAGACACCAGGATTGGGGAGTGGGGGTGTGAGACAGCATTCAATTTTTGGCATCAGGGCTAGAGTTCAAATGGGTACCTACTTTAGTACCCACAGCTATTACCCACATTTTTGAGCACTGTGCTACCCACACACTGATTGGGTACCCGAATACCCCCAATATTGGTAATCACTGAGTTACAGGTTACCGACTAAGTAAATTTGGACAAAAGACTGAAGAAAAAAAAGTATCAGAAATACAAAAAATTGGGACTGAAAGTAGACATTCCAGGGTGGAAAGTCAACATTCCAGGACATCGGAGACCTGAAATCGGGAACTTATTGATTCAGGTACCCAAATGTTGCAAATTTGAGGAGTATACCCATTTTGGGGGGGTATTTATTTGAGCTCTAAATCGGGGCCCATTCCAATCTAGCTATGTTCCTGGCTGTGGGGTCATTTTTAGAGGAGCATTTGCTGAAGATGATCACGATTCTGGGTTATATTTCTTTACAGAAAACCAAAGGTTTTTGCCTGAAAATATCTTTCTCCATCATACTAACAATGGCAAATCATGATGAGTGTGCAGCACGACAGATGGTAAATAATAACATAAGAAGTACTTGACTAGAACTATAAGCCTATGTGAGATACCAGCCAAATTCAGCAGAGTGATTGATTTGTTTTCTATATATCCTTGGTAGGCATAGCTACTGCGGGTAGCATCTGATTTTTAAACAAACAGTTAAAGGAATTTTTCCTTCAGAAGGCAATTTTATTCTTTTTTTCCACCAGGAGCGACTGAGTGAAAATCCTGTCTAACCCGAGAGAGACTCTCTGGGCCACAATTAGTTACAACACAAAAGAAGATGTCAGATTTACACGTTATGACTCTTGTTTTGGGGAACACCTAAAAGTACTAAAATCCATCTTACTAATTTTATTTTTGCTACTATCAATGCCCAGATCAGCCTTGTATGTTCCATAAACACAGATAACAGAAATGAAGTAAAAAAAAAAAAAAAGGAGGGGTCAATTTTTGGCAGGCTCAAAAATACAAATGACCAAGCCCAGTTTACTTTAGTAGATGTTTTGACTGAGCAGGGATGATAAGAGATGGAATCTTTCCATTGACTTCATTGGTACCTGGATTGGACTGTTAACCCATAGTGCGCATTCCAATGCACACTATGCATGTATATACTGTGATTATAGAATTTCCTATTTAGCTAATTTTTATATATGAATTAAGAAAAACATATTAATATGTATTTTTCCACTAATCTTTGAGAATATTGAATAGCAGGGTGTTAACAGACATGCAGCTGGTGCACCGGCTACACATCTCGGGAAGGGGGATGTCACCCCCAGGCCTGGTCAGCCTCCAAATGTTCCCACACATCAATTTGGCCATGGAGATCAGAAGCGGCATCAGGCCAGCTGGCTCATCCTGTGCACTGATGTCCACTGTGATGACTTGGGTAGCCATGGTGGGTGCCATGGTGGCCCTCCATGCTGAGGCCGGAATGGCGGCCCAAACACACACACTTGCCTGTTATGGACCGCTATTGCCTGCCTGGGTGGCCCTTGGGCCTAGACTGTGGGCCCAGTTTCTTCTGGGCCCACATTCCTGAGCAGCTGTTCAGGGGCTGTACCAGGCCCCAATCTGGTGGTCCGCTAACAGAGGCAGGGGTTAAGCACTGTCCCAGGCAGGCCATTGCAGCACACAGCAGGCTATAACAGACTGGCATCATGTCTATTTACACCCACGGAGAAATAGCACAGAAAATATGGGTCATGGAGCAATGGATGTTGTATATTAAATATTTAAATTAAATATAGGAAAGGACCAATATGAATACCCCGCATAGCAAATCCTAAATATTATTATACACAAGAAATCTTGGTGAATAGACTTATACTCTTAAAGCCAGCTAATGTTATGAGTCCAGGAATATGGAGCCAAATGGAAGTTGTATCAAAAGTCAAGAATATACTAGTGTCAGTGTGGTGATCTAATACATGAAATTGTGATGAATCGTTGCTTGGTCGCTCACTCCCGTAGTAGCCAGTGGCTCAGAACATTAGAAGTGTGACTTGGGATAGACTACTGGTATAAGAGGCATGTGTTCTCTTCCCTCAGTTCTGCTCAGTTGTATGATCTTGGGCAAGTTATTATTATTATTATTATTATTATTATTATTATTATTAACAAATATTTATATAGCGCCAGCAGTGTACCTGGCACAAGTTAGTCTAGAAAGACTTTGATTGCCATGGTTCCCCACCCTCCACAAAAAAAGGATGAGATGGATACAAAGTAGGTTCAGATAATGTCTTTTATTGGGTCAATTTTTTCAGGTTGATTTCTACAAGCCTGAAAAAAGACCCAGTGTGGCCCAAAAGCTTGCTTACTTTCACTAACCAGGAATTTATCCTTTAAAAGTTACCATCTGAACTACTTTGCCTCTATCTATTCTTCAGGCAAGGTGTTTCAGTTTTCTAAGTCTCCATTTTCCTTTCTATCCCTTTTCTCTCTTACCACCTTAGAGCGTAGGCTCTTGGGACAGAGATCCCATGTAGTACTGAATTGAGTAATGGCAGTAAAAGCTATTTCTGTTGGAAACAGACCATTCGCCTGTGCTTGTACAATGAGGAAGCTTACCGGCTTTTTCACTATTTTCACCAGTTTCCGTTCAGTAATTGCCATTGTTCGGTACTTCCGGTAATTCTTCCTAGACAGGAGCAACCACGCACCATGTATCGTTCCTTACATGTGGCTTCTGTTTGCTTTTGTCCAGTCACAAGTTCACTGCGTAACTTTCATCATTTCCCTTATTGATCCTTGTTTTGGCTCCTTGTAAACTGTGTTTTGATTGGTGTATTTCAAGGGCTAGCCCTCATTTTCTGCATTCTGATGCCAGAAACTGTCATAAAATTCTGGAAATTGATGAAAATACCAGAAACTAACTGTGGAAATTAGTGAAAACCAATGAAAGCTAATGAAAAATGGTGGACAATCACAGGCGACATCCTCGACAACAGCGGAAACGCAAATTCAGTGGATAGTGAGGAAATACCAATGAACTGTTACAAGCACTCCCAAAAGGTAGGTGTCTCCAAACAGTACTGGAACAATGGTTCTCACCTCAGCTCTAACTCCATGTTTGAGCAATTCCTACCACAGTGGGACTTTGCTGTAAGAACCTAAGGACTGTTAGACTAATGGTCCATCCAGCCCAGTATCCAGGGGCATAGGTAGGTGGGAATGGACCCTGGTGCAGAAGATGGAATGGGTCCCTGCTGGGGCACTCCACTCCAGCGTGCAAAGGCTCCCTATATGTGTGTGGGCCCCTCAACCTTGGTGGTCTCGGTGCAGCTGCACCTATTGTATCTACAACCCTGCCAGTATCCTGTTTCCAATAGCGGGCAATCCCAGGTGCTTCAGGGACCCCCTGAGTATGTGGTTGCATCTTCGCTACCCATCACCAGTGAAGCTGACTAATCCTTTTCTGAACATTGTGCGGAGTTTTGAAACTTCTCTTGGCAATATTGTATCAACACAATTATACAATCATATGTTCATTAATATCAATCATTTGGTCTTTGCTTTCATTTTTTGAAGTACATTACAATCCTCATCTAGTTCACCTTCACAGTAACCCCATGAGGCAAGTCAATATCCTTCCCAGTTAACAGTTGGGGAACCGAGGCTGAGAGATAGTATCTTTCCCATGGCCACTCACTGAGATCATGGTTAAGATGGAATTCGAACTATGGTCTCTCATTCCTAAATCCTCTATGGCCTCTCATTCCTAAAACCAGCATTTGGATCCAATCTTACTCCGGATCATAGGGTAAAAGGAGACCTCCATATTAGTCCATCCCAGAGGTGAGAGGAGCAGGATAGAAGCATAACAAAATATAATAATATCAAAATAAATCCCTCACATGGAATCAAGTTTATTTACTCCTAAATCCACCATGTCAGATTTCTTTAAAAAAATATTTATTAAAAAATATGCAGTGACAGCAGCGTCACAACCTTGCTCGAGAACTCATTCTCCCGTCCAGCTCTTTCTATAGATATTCTGGAGTTGGGAGGCTAGCACAGTGATTGCCGTGTTGATTCCAAATAAAAGAGTTGAAGACAAAATAGTTCCGATGGTAGCTTTTATTGGATCAACTACTGTTGGTGGTAATATGCACGGTATGGGGCCTCCCTTCCTCAGTTTGCAGATCTGACTTTTTATATGCCTGAGGAAGGGCCCTCAAAGGGCCGCTTCAGAGTTTGCATGCTCTCACCGGTAGCAGTTAGTCCAGTAAAAGAAATCATCTGAATGACTTTGCCTATGTCTATTGAAAGTTTCCCTAATATTTAACCAAAATCTCCTTGTAACTTCATCTCAGAACGTCTTGTCCTTCGCTCCGCAGGCATCGCAATCCATCTCTAGCCTCGTTAGACTAATTTTCAACCTACTTGAAAACTGTTACATCCCTCTTCAAGTTGCAGGGCACATGTGCTATGTCATATTTTATTTTAGCACGGTTCTTGCATTCGCTCATGAAATCCAGCCTGTCTATTTGTGTTAGATTACTTTCACTGCTTACCCATGCCTCTTGCTAGAGATAATTCACATAAATTAACCCACAAGCAGAGTTAAATAATTTTGCAGCCATTATTCCCAGTTCAAGCATTTACCCATACAATCCACGATATAGATCATATGGATTGGGAAGAAGGATCTTGTATCTTGCTAACAAACCCCTACTGCAACTGTGACTTGTCATCCCACCATTTGGGGATTAACAGCATTCGGGTGTGAGTGCGAAGTTCACAATTTCCCATTCTAGAGCCCTTGTGCTGGCAGACTAAACTTTCCAACCTGTCACTGACTCTCGCTCCCTCTCAGGGATAATACCTGAACCTCTGATCTTGTTCTTACCTTGGAAACTATGAAAATTGACTACTCAGAAGTGTTATTCTGTCCTCGGTATCATTAGATATCATCCACTGACTCCAGCAGTAATATACTGATTTCTTTTGGTCATGTCATACATTTCAGACTTTCCTTCCTAGAGGGTGACTAAAGACAAGAAAATAAGGCTGAATGAGGAAGACAAGGTTTTTTTAAAAAAGCATTTTACAGACTGCAAACTAAATCCCTTCCAACATCTTTTGGCTATAAACAGAGATTGGAAAAGCAGCACTACTCATTACATAACTACACATGGTAGCAAAATGTCGTAGTTGCTGCCCCAAAGAGCTAACACTATAAAAAACAAGTATTGGTCAAGTAGTCCTCTGCCCTTTCTGTATTTTCTTGCTTGTGCACAACCTCTGCTAATTGATGACCGTCCCCTTGTCAAGTAGGGTGCTAGCTGATGGTGGCAGGTCGAGTCGAGTTGAGTCAAATATGATGAGTAACTATACTCATTTTTGCAGGTACTCATTTAAACTCTACATGTGGCCAAAAGTGCTGATCAGCATGGAATGTTATGATTCCACAAAATGACTCAGAAAGTGGATCTGGTCTAAAATAATCTTTTTAATTATATCACGGTAGTAGACTACACGTGCTATGGAGACCACATAGAGCAGAGACAACTGTGCAGAAGTCTTTGCATTTTAAATGGAGTAACTTTGCCACTCCCTTCTTGCTCTTCAGAATTGATAAAGCCATTAACTCATTTGAAATCTTAACGGCTTGGTCAAGTTCCCATCGACCTTTAGTGGAAGAGCCTTTGGCCAATGGGCCCCAGATTTTTGAAACGTGGATTTCCAAGCATTTTTATTTTATTTCCCCAATGCCAGAATCAGCAGCATAATGAAATACCCAGGAATTTGTATTGTGAGCAGTTCTGCATAAACAGTGGAAATGAATCCTAAACTGTGTTAGAACCAAGAACATGTAGCGTCATTTGCAGCTTGGGTATAGTTTGAAATGCATTATAATCTCTTGGGAATCAAAGTTTCTAAGGCAAATGGCAGAAGCCTTGAATTCCAGCAGACCAGCAACAATGTACAAACAAGACAGGAGGTATAAACAGAAGATATTTTCCTAAGTTAATTGAGATTAGTCTGATGTTACCATGGCTACCAATTGCCTAGTTCTCCTCGGCCTTGCACTCACTAGCCTGTATTGATTAAAACCATCTCATTACTAAGCAATTAAAGTCACCTGAAAAATATCTTTGCAGGCTTTTTGATTTTTAAACGTATTTGCTGCTATGCCGGTGAATGTGACTCTGGCTCATCTCAATGACTAATAGCAGCGATGTGAAGACTTTTTGAGGGTTTTTTCCACTTGACAGATGTCAACTTAGCATCCTGTTGGGAAGATAATCATGTGTAACTTATGGTGTAACTAAGTAAATTGCAGTAAACAGGCAACACAAAGTAGCTGTCGATAAACACAGCGGCACCTCTAAACTGATGCTTGCAATTGCAGAGATTCTGAATTTCATTTTCCGCACTGACCTGCACTGAAGACATGCTGTTATATAAATGGGACATCACAGAATACAAGTTAGTGCTGCATTTTATCGGATGGACCAGAACTGGAGCGTTAGGAAAGTGAAACCATCATCAGGACCAGAAGTGGCAGAATAGTTGACAGAAATTATTTTATTTGATTAATTGTGAGGGATTTATTTTGATATTATTATATTTTGTTATGCTTCTATCCTGCTCCTCTCACCTCTGGGATGGACTAATATGGAGGTCTCCTTTTACCCTATGATCCGGAGTAAGATTGGATCCAAATGCTGGTTTTAGGAATGAGAGGCCATAGAGGATTTAGGAATGAGAGACCATAGTTCGAATTCCATCTTAACCATGATCTCAGTGAGTGGCCATGGGAAAGATACTACCTCTCAGCCTCGGTTCCCCATCTGTTAACTGGGAATGATATTGACTTGCTTCATGGGGTTACTGTGAAGGTGAACTAGATGAGGATTGTAATGTACTTCAAAAAATGAAACCAAAGACCAAATGATTGATATTAATGAACATATGATTGTATAATTGTGTTGATACAATATTGCCAAGAGAAGTTTCAAAACTCCGCACATTGTTCAGAAAAGGATTAGTCAGCTTCACTGGTGATGGGTAGCGAAGATGCAACCACATACTCAGGGGGTCCCTGAAGCACCTGGGATTGCCTGCTATTGGAAACAGGATACTGGCAGGGTTGTAGATACAATATATTCAAGGCCAGCCTTTGGATTTGCAGGACCCCGGGCAAAAATAAAATGTAGGTCACCCATGGCCCTGCCCTCCATAGCCCCGTCACTTTAGCACTTGGTGGTATGGTGTTGCTTATAAAAACAAAGGGTGTTAACAAATGTGATGGTGGGCTGCTGTGACCCGCTTTGTCCCATGGGCCACCATCATGTTTGTTAAGGGGCATCCAGATGTTTGCCCTGGAGTTTCCCCAGTTGTGGTGGTGGCTAGCCTGGGGTGGGCTAGCTGCCAAAAAAAAACCTGGGTGTCCTCAGCAGCTATTCCAGCTATCCAGTGGGTACCCACTATAGCACTCAAAGAAGGATAGCGGAATATATACTATAAAAAAATTTTTTTAATGTGATATACAAAAATAAAAAAAATAAATCAATAATGATCCATAACAATCAATCATAATCAACAACAATGACGGCTGTTTGATACATCAGAAATACAAAACACGATACAATTGTCCAAATGAATGTAGCAAAAAAAAATATTAAAAAAACAAACGTGTTTCGGATTGAGTCCTTCCTCAGTGCATTAAAAGCTACACTTTCATCAATATTACAATTTCAATAAACAGATATTGTAAAAATAATAATGGAAGGAGAAAAGAAAGAAAGGAATTGTTAGTGATAACCTGGATTTCTTTCCCATCCATTTTCTACTGGGAATGTGTCTATGGCTTTTCTCAAAGACCAATAGATATCTTTAGAATTACCTTCAAATGGTAGTCCCATACCATTGAGAGAGTGCAGGGTATAAATTAAAGATGAAATGAAATGAAAATAACAGTCTAAATGAATTTGTCTTTGCCAAATAGCATAATATTGCGGCAAAAAGCTCTTCATGGGTTTCTTGGTAACGAGTAGTCTGTGGACAACAGTAGAAAAACATAATGGAACCATTGACAAACATACAATCTTCCCTTGCTGCTCTGAAAACAGCTACTCACAGGTTCTTTCTTTCTGATTTCTGCTCTCTGCCTCACAATGAATTGTTACAACCATCTCAGGCTTCCAATAGCATGCCACTTTTGGAGGAAGTTACGTAGCTGCATTGAGCCCTCCTAATAAGGGGTGAGTCAATTTGATGTATTCCAACCACACCTGCTGGTCTGTGTGGTTATTTCCTTCTCATTAGTGCAATTAAGTAATCACTTAGGAGCTTTCTTCTCCTTCTCTGTCCGAATTATGCAGATCTTGCAGCTTGCTTAAGTCTGTATCTCCATTTGCTTCTTCCTTAATAGGGACTCCTCCAAACTGCATGCGAAGTATTCCCCTTCATGTGCCCACTCCATGCAGATTGTAACAAGATTCTAAAACCAGTCAATTAATTCTATGACACTGCATTTCTAGACCTGCAGATTGTAGCAAAATTCCAACTCAATAAATTAATCCTATAACACTGCATTTCTAAAACTGCAGGATGTGTAAACAGCCCATATACAACACAATGTCTCTTACAAAAGCTGCTGAGGACGGTACTCCCACTCCCACACAACATGGTAAAAACAATTCATGTAATATAGACCATCCATTGATTGCTGTCTTTCAGGCCCCCTGGTATTACTGATCCTAACCTGTAAATCCAATACGCCTCTTTTTCTCAACTGCTTTACAAGTCCCACTTGGGCGTGGACCCTCTCTATACAGAGAAATCTGAGTTCCTTAATCCTGTGTCCCTTCTCAATGAAGTGTTTCACCAAGGGTTCTTCCGTCTTGCATCTCCGTATATTACCGAGATGCTCACCAATTCTCACCTTAACCATCCTGGAAGTGTATCCCACATATATTAGGTTACAAGGACATAATATAACATAAATCACTGCAGATGTTCTGCAGGTGGAGAAATGATGTATATTAAAGGTTCTCCCAATACCTGGATGGCAAAACTCCTTAATATTCAGACTATGTGGGCATATAGAACAATTCCCACATTTAAAATGTCTCCACCACTGGCGGACCAAGTTCCCTAACTGAGAGTTCTACCTGTCTCCCCCTTGAGACAACTCCTGACCCCATCCTGATGTCTGTGTGCACTAAAATGTCTCTTATTGATCTTGTTTTCTTCATTGCAAAAATTGGTCTCTCTCAGTAACCAGGTACGTTCTCAACAATGTGCCAATTTTTCAATACAATCCAATTTCTTTGGATCCCGGCACACAACCCTGGTTCCTTTTGATCTACTCTTGGGTCTTAGGAGGGATTGTCTTGATGTTCGCATAACTTTGAAAAAGTTTTTTCAAGAACCCTCTCTGGGTAGCCCCTCTCCCGAAGTTCATCAAAGCATTCTTTGGCCTGTTGTAGGAACACAGATTCTGAACTGCAATTTCTCTTGATTCTAATCAGCAGGCTATACAGGAGGTTTTCTTTCATATGTCTGGGATGATTACTCGTATAATGTAGATAGGAATTAGCATCTGTGCTCTTCCTATGGACCCTGGTCTGTATGATCCCTTGCTTCTGTTCCAACAAGATATCCAGGAACTTTATCGTCCAGAGATTAAATTTGAGATCAAAGCACATATTATCACAGCACCCAATAAGATACACATGAAATGACGGCAATTCCTCTGTGCTGCCAGTCCAAAGAAAGAACAAGTCATCTATGTATCGTCTGTATAAAAAAATATACAATCCACTAGATGATTGTTATTTCTGTCATAAATGTACCTCTCCTCGAAGTACCCCATGAACAAATTGGCCATCTGTGGTGCAAAACTAATTTGATGATATAATTGATGGTCAAATGAGAAGTAACTCTTAGTTAACACCATTTCTGCCATCTGAATTAACAAAGAGTCATCGGGATGCTGTGCTTCTCTCAAACGAAGTGTCTCCTCAATTATCCCCAACGCACTCTTTTGGCGGATATTGGTGTATAAGGATGAGACATCCATTGTAGCCATTATCGTTGGCTCCTTTACCAACTCCCAATCTACATCCTCTAGTACACAAAGAAAGTCCAGTGATTCTTTGATATAGGAAGGTAGCTTAGATACAAAGGGTTTCAAAAAATGGTCCAGGAATTATGATAGAGGCTCGAGTATCCGACTCAATCTGAAACGCGTTTGTTTTTAAAAAATCTTTTTGCTACATTCATTTGGACAATTGTATTGTGTTTTGTATTTCTGATGTATCAAACAGCCGTCATTGTTGTTGATTATGATTGATTGTTATGGATCATTATTGATTATTGTTTTTTATTTTTGTATATCACATTAAAAACAAAAATTATAGTATATATTCCGCTATCCTTCTTTGAGTGTTATAATGGGCTAGCTGCCACCACGCCCGGAGAAAGACCTGTCCGACTGCGCTACACCGGGTTATCACATGTGTCAACCCACGGTTCAGAGCCCAGAGTGGTCCCCATGGCAGGCAGCCATGGCAGCCGTCGTTGGCCACAATCCCATGGTCAACGGATCCCGTGTGGAGCTACGTGGGACCCACATGCATCCACATTGCCAGCACAGAATTGTGACCTTCAGCCCCCATCATGGAGGGGGGAGGTGGGTCGCAGGGTGTAGCGCGGGGGTGGCCAGCTGTGCAGTGCCCCCACCCCTCCCCTCAGCCTGACCGCATGAACATTTGTTCCTGGTCCAGACCCGATCCTGACTCGAGTGCAAGTGGCATTCCGCTCTGGATTGCGGCATGGCAGATCGCCACCATCACGTATGTTTCACTCAAATAAGAGTCATACATTTTCACACACACACGCATGCACACACAGGGTTTTCCATGTGTGCACACATATACACAAAAGATCTCTTTCTCTCCCTTACGCGCACAGACACACACATACTGTCAGCAAGGATCTAGGGATTGGTGATTTACAGAAAGTGAGGTGGGCTGGGCAGGGCCCTGCAGGAAGAGCTACCCCAGGGTCTGAGAGTTGTAGGCAGGGAGAGGGCCCCACAGGAAACAGGCCATCCTGGAATCCGAGGCTACCAGGACAGGCCTCCCTGTGAGGCCCCCTCTAACCTCAGGTCCTGGGCCATGGCCTGTACCCTAACCCTAACCCTTCTTAAGGCTGGCCCCGATAGTGATTGGTGTAACCAACAGTGATTGGTGTGGGGGGTTGGGGGGAGGTGCCTTTAAAGTCTCAGGGAACAATCCTCTAGCCAATGAGAGCTGGGCCTTTGACTTCAATAGGTGGAAGACTGTACACTGTTGTTAAAAGGCAAGTCCCCAGTCCCCCACACCTCTGCTCTCAGCAGAGGCACACATCCCAGGCAGGTGAGGCGAAGGTTGCCATTTCTTGTGGTTTGACCCCAAGTAGGGCTGAATCAGCAGGTCCTTTTTTCACGCCCGTTTCATTCTGTTATTTTGGTACTTCCCGTAACTTGGCACCGTTTTCAGATGACATTTTGCCAATTCCACCATTTCTACTTTACGGCAATGGTAAAAGCAGAAATTTTGAGATAGTGGTGGAATGGCAGATATTGGAATGTGCACATATTGGAATAGCGGAATATGTAAGTGACATAATAATGGTGGAATGACGACACGGGACTTTTCAGAATTCGCAGTGTCAAGTCCCGGAATACCGGCACGGGGGGATGTACACCAGTAGTCTGGAGTCCATTACCCCCACCCAGTAACCATGGCCACACACGATCAAAACTGGCAGGTCAGGTCAGTGTGGGATGTGATACAGGAGTCAGTGAGCCACTCTCAGCCTCAGGCATTAGGGTTAGGGGCAGGGATTGATAGTCCTGGAATAAGGGAGAGTAGAAATGAATATGGGAACCGGAATGGATCCAGTTAAATCAATGTACAGGAATATGGAATAGATGTAGGACGGATGTTGCACTGTGCCAGGTCACTGTTGGGAGCTTACTCACCCTATTTTTTCCATGCCCCCCCCCCCCCTGCACACACCTATGTGATTTATCACAGGTTTTTATTGTCCCGTGCCAATAAAATAAAATAAATCTGTGCCGCCAGCAAGAGCCCACACAGACATGCATGCTCAATTGCACATGCCAATTATCGAGTAAAAAAAATAGAAAAACCAAAAGAAACAAACAACTGTAGCAAAATACTTACACTTTACACAACAAAAACAAACTTCGTGTAAAGAGATGATAGATCAAGTATGGAGAAGATGGCAGAATGGATTATGATGACGTCTCTCTGTCCACATGTGTCCACAAAATCTCAGGAGGATCAAGAGGAAGGTGAAATGGTGGATGTTGCAATTTAAGGGAGCCAAATTCAAAGGAGGGTGTTTCATTTGACCCTTGATGAATCAATCACATCACCGGATTTTAAGAGTCAGGGCAGGGGAGGACAGCGAGACAAACTGCAGCCACAACAGTTTTTGCTGGAAAACAGAAAAATCTGCTGCAAGCGGAAGTCAGCGGTCGTTCCGCGACTTCTGCAATCCAGCAATGGGAACATTAATCGCAGAAAGTGCCGCGAAGCGCGTTGTTCCACTAATTTCATTCAGTGCCAGTAGAAGCACAAATTTCGGTCGCTGCAAACAGAAATTACAGAAGACCGCTGACAGAAGTAGCGGAATTAACATGCCTGTCACGCCATGCCGCTCAATGTGGAAGAGCTCTTTCCATTGGAAATAGCTGCTGCTACGGACTGTCATTTCATGCCTAACATCAAGATTCCATTGGCCAAAATGGGAGTCTCAAGATCAAACTGTAAGAGGTGACACCCTATACCTAAACTAAGGTTTACGATTCGTTCCTGAAGTTCCAATAAAACAGCCTCCAAAAACCTTTTCTCCTGCAAATTAAATCAGTTACTTAAGTCATAGGGATATGGACATTCCTAGCCCCAACCCTCCCTGCTCTAAACGTTGGATGGGATGCATCTAGGGCAGGGGAATCCCAGTCCCGGGGGCCAAATTCTGCCCATGGCAAGTTTTTATGTGGCCCTTTTCCCATTCCCGGATCTGGCTGCTGGATCCTGTTCCCACTTCCAACCACTGAAAAACTGAGTCCCAGGAAAAGGAGCAGAGATGAGGGCATTCAGACAAACATAGGGAACAGATCCATGACCTGGGCCCTCCTTCTCTTGAGTGCATCTCTTAAGTACCCCCAAACCCCAACATGTCAGCAGCCATTGGAGCATACAGAAATGGTTAAAGTGGCGCCTGGGACGGAAAAGATGTAACTGCCGAAACGCACTCCCTGCCACAGCCACAACCTGAGATTCCAAGCTGAGCCGTGAATCAAGGAGCACACCCAGACTCCGCACTTGAGAGACCATGGGAGGGCGAACCCCCCCAACAAGAGGAGATTCAACCACCCCTAGGCTCCTCAAGCCCTTGCCCACCAACATCACCTCCGTCTTGTCAGGATTCAATTGCAGATGGCTCAACCTCATCCAAGCCCCCACAGCTGACAGGCACTGGGAAAATAGGGAGACTGCGTGACCTGGGTCTATGGAAAAAGAGAGGTAGAGCTGAGTGTCATCAGCATACTGATGACACTGCATGCCCTGAAACCC
Organism: Sphenodon punctatus; assembly: GCA_003113815.1. Taxonomy (NCBI): domain Eukaryota; kingdom Metazoa; phylum Chordata; class Lepidosauria; order Sphenodontia; family Sphenodontidae; genus Sphenodon; species Sphenodon punctatus. The sequence continues at coordinate 16,693,330 of QEPC01000412.1, read as the reverse complement.
TATCACAATCTCCCTCTGATTCCGACCTCATGGTGTGTTGTGGCTAACACCCCCTATCCGTCCCCCATTTCTACTCTTGCAGCCATGGACGGGCGCTGCAGTCGGAGGGCTCCTGACCATGGGTCTGGAAGGACTGCTGGGTGTGATCTGTCTCCCTTTGCGCTCCCTTTGGGGGCCGCCTCCTGTCACTGGCTGGGGGAGCCTGGTGCGACCGGGTGGGATGTTGTGTACTTTTGGATGGTGACCACCACGCTCCCCCCATCATGGCTCAATCCCTGTCCCCACCTCCCACTTCCACTTCCCTTCTAGCTTCTGTGCTCTTGTTCGTGACTGTGCTGCGGCTGGGGGAGATGGCCGGACAGCTCCAGCGGGCAGTGACTGAGCTTCGTGCGGGGGCACGGGTGTACCAGGAGATCTGTGAGTTACCCCTGTGTGTGTTCCCCTCCTCGCCCCCTTTAGTGTGGGCTCCCTGGACGTTTATTTATTTATTTATTATTTCTAGATTTATACCCCGCCCCTCCTGAGAACAGCTCAGGGTGGCTGTGGCCTGCGGCCTGCCCTTATGGTGCGCTACCTCTCCCTCTCTCATTTACTGCATATGATGATTAACTAGAGCATCTCCTGCAGTGCGTGCACCTGTAGGATTGTGCCCAGGCAGACCGGTGGAGCCGGGTCCGGGGTTGCCGGCCCTACTGAGGGTGCAGATCCATCCCAACACCCTGTTGCCACTCTGTTCCTCTGTTTGTTAATTTCCTAGAGCCGGTTGCTCTTGCTGGTTCTTTATTAAAGTATTTTCTGCATTCCCCCCCCCCCCAGTTTCTGTGTTCTCCTTCCCTCTGTTGTTCCCCTCTGTGTGGGTCGTGTCTGGTTGGTGAGGGGTGGTTTTCTGGCAGGGCATGGGTCCGTGGATGGCTCCCCCCTCCCCATGGGTGTCCTTTGTATCTGTGTGTTCTCTGTGGCTTGTCCACTTGTCCTCTGTCCGGCCCCCTCCACTGTTTGCATGGGGTCCCATGTCCTCTCCGCAGGTCCTGGTGTCCTGTCCCCTCTTCACTGTTGTTTGGGCAGGCGTGCTGGGGGGGCTGCCTTTCCTCTGGGACCTTGGTGTATCTGGCCTCCCCCTTCCCTTGCATGGTGTAGGCCTGTGCCTGTGCCCTGTGCATCCCTGCTCCGTGCTTTGTGCATTCCTGCAGAATAGCAGCTGGGTTGTCACTGTGGGACAACACCTGTCCTCTCTGTGCCCTCTGACCCAGCCTCCTCCATGCATTTTGGTGGCTGCCACTGTCACGTCTGCAGCCCTTTTCCATGCACTGTGTTTGGGGGTTTAGGGGGTTGCATGGGCGGTGGTCCTAGCCAGGTGGGCTGGTGCGGCCCCCACCCATTATGGGACTCACCTATTTGTTGTGAGCACTTGCTATTTCCTGCCTCCCCCCCCCCCCGCTTCAGGTGCCCCTGCTCCCTCTCCCTGCTTGGTTCTCCTGTGTGCTTGTGTGGACTGTGGTCTGCAAGTGGGGTCTGGGATTTTAGGGGTCTGTGACTCCTGGCTGTCTGGCTGCTGTCTTGGAGCTTGACTGGAGCTGCTTCTTTGTATCACTTGACCTTCCAGCTCCCTCCTCCCCGGGCCGCTCAGAGTCTGGCAGTGTAGAGGCAGTGCCATCTCCCGCAGCTTCATTTGCCCTCACTCAGTCATATTGTAACATCACTCAGATGGGCGTGGTATTCCCTCAGCTCAGTGTATGGGCTGTCTGTGTGAATGGTATGGATGTGTGCTCAGTGTGGCCCTGGGTGGGTGGGTGCCTGATGGATGGGTGCCAGGCCCTCCCCAGACTTCCCATAATGCCCCGCAGCAGTTTCCATTTGAATGTCTCCCTCCTTGGTGCTGGTGGGTATATGGTGGGTGTGCTCACCCACCCATCTCCATGCACTAGGCCCATGGCGGCATCTGTCTAAAAAGGGGCTAGGGAGGCAGATGAACTTTTTAACTAGTGGATAGCTTAGAACAAGGTCGGGGAGCCTTTTTCCTCCCACAGGCCCCTTTCCAAATTAGTATTAGTTCTGTCTGAAGGCCACATAGGAGTTGGGGGGAGGATGCTGAGGATGGGGGAAGGGAGGGGAGGCTTCAGCTCATAGATCGATGCCATGGATAAATCCCTTATCTTTAAGTGTATGCTCTCACCCCTGCTGCCTTCTTCACCAGATCTCCCTTTTCCAGTATTTGAGGGATGTAGGGATGTGCGAACAGAACGGAGTTCGGATGTTCGGCCGTTCAGCCCAAAAACTTAGTTTGGGTTCATGCGTTTGGTCCCGCGGAGATCGGACCCCCTGAACGTTCTGAAGATTCTGCCACCTGGTGGCATGGGGCACTCCGTGGGGGCATGGTAGACCATTGGAGACACAGCAACAGCAGCATCAGAGACTGGGAAGGCTCGGGGCTTGGCACCAGGGGTTGCCCGGCCGGGCAGGCAGGCTTGGTGCTTGGTCCCTGGGGGTGCCCATGGGGGCCTGACCATCTGAGACCCAGTGGCAGCAGTAGCAGCAGAGGCCGGGAAGGCCTGGGGGTTGGTGGCTGGCCTAGAACCCCTACTTGGATGGGCATTGCAGGTCGCCAGGCATTGGCGGAGCATCGGCAGAGGCCCGGCCAGGACTTGGTGGCTGGCACCCCTATTCAGCCTGGCATTGCAGGCTGCCAGGCATCGATGGAGCAGCAGCAGAGGCCTGGCCAGGGTTTGGTGGCTGGCATCCCTACTTGGCCAGGCGTTGCAGGCTGCCTTGCATCGGTGCCACCCTGACTCAGGGTGGTGCGCAGGGGCAGCTTAAACTGGGGGGTCCAGGAAGCCAATCAGGTGACTAAACCCCATGTCCCCGACCACTGACATTGAGCGCAATCATTGAGCGCAACCACTCATTGCCCATTGAGCGCAATCATTTCCCCCAATATGCGTGTAACTTTCAGTTGAAAGCCATGCCGCCCTCCACATCCTTCAGCTTCCGATGGACTTGGCAGCTGCCCCACTCCAGCTCCTCCATGGTGTACTGACGCTTCTGGGCCTCAACTGGCTGCTGATGCTGCTACTGCTGCTCTTCTCCCTGCTGCCATTGCCCAGGGATTGGGCCCTGCCTATAGCAGCCAGGGTGGGATCCACCAGTCCTGGACTGCTGGGGATCACATGAATAATGGGGGACACTGGTGGCCCATGATGAACATCTGACCCTGAAGCACCTGCACCTGCTCCTGCAGCCTCAGCAGAGACAGCCGCAGCCTCCTGGACTGCGCTATGTGTCAGTGGAGGAAGCTGACAGGAGGTGACGCCGAACCACACCCCTAGGGCCATGCAGGCTAGGAAGGCAGGCTTCGAGCTTTGCCCTCAAGGCGGGCAGACAGGCACTTTGGCATGAGCGTCAGAAGGCAGGCTGAGACAGGGTACAAGCTTAGCAACCAGAGTGGGCAGACAGGCATCATGACATGAGAGGCAATAGGGAAGGCAGGCTGAGGCAGGGTTCGAGCTTTGCCCACAGGGCAGGCAGACAGGCACTTTGGCATGAGCAGAAGGCAGGCTGAGGCAGGGTATAACACCTAAATCTATCTAATCTAATCTAAATAAATAAAACTATGAGGTAAATGTGTGGAAATGTGTGAAATATGAGGAGGATGGAAATGGATTGGGAGGAACACAAACTGCTGGGAGAGGGAGAGTTCTGAAAATGCCTGCTGACAGGATCAGTGGCTAGCTGAGAACGAATTGGAAGGGGGGGAGGGCAATTACTTTTGCTACTTGCTGCGCTCACCTTACCACAAGCCCCATTGGCTCTGTGCAGCCTAGCCCATGGCCAATTGCTGACTGCCAAGCCAGTGGTCTGAGGAAAAGAGGGATGGTGATTGGGCAGACTGGCTGCTAGTCCAAACCTCTCTCCACCCCTGGGGACTGGAAGTCTGCTCCTCAGCTGCCCCCCCTCCCTGGGCCTGCCAGTCAGGTTTTTCTCGCCCAAACACACCCAAACTGTTCGGGGGTTTCCACATTCGGTTTGGGCATCCAAACTGGCTGAGTTCGGACTAAACTCCGAACATCCGAACTGCATTCGTACATCCCTAGAGGGTAGGCACTAGAGCTGAAACTACATCTCACGTGTGTCAAAAATCACATCGAGAACCAGGCTGTCAATGAGATTTTTGAGATTGAGAACATGTCAAGAATCAGACGTTTTCAACATCGTTCTCGCGAGATTCTTGAAAATGTGTTTAAATGCTCTATGTGCATGTGCAAAATATAAGGGAGACGGCCTTTGCAAGTCACAGGAACTGGCCACTAGTGTTGGGGAGCCCAGGTACCCCAGTGGTTACACCTGAGACATGTCTGTTTCAAAGGCCAGAGCAGCATGCTTCCCCCCCACCCCGCCCCATAGTCCGTGGCAGGGGGAGTGTGAGGCAGCTACCATGGTAACCACCCTGGGACCTGTCCATTTAAAAATTCCTCTCCATGCACTCCATCTGAGTAGGTGCTCTATAGTTGTGCTACTCAACGGCCATGGACTCACACACCCCAGCCTTGCTTGTTAAATAACATCCTAATCTAACAATTTATCTTAGGGAGTATCTATGTTTCATTACTATCTCCCTTATTTCCCCTCACTTCTCTCTCCGAGATTCTAAGCCCCTCGGGGCAGGGACCTGTCTCTAATTAATGATTGTACAGCTCCAAGTACATTGCTGGCACTACATAAATGTTTTATTTATTATTATTATTTTTATTTAATTAGTAATCACGGTGTCTATGAGCGGGGAAACTGTCTGATGGTGTGGGTGGCCACCCCTTCATGCACAGAACAGATGATGTAGCCATTTTGCACATGTCCATTAATTATTATTGCTACATCACACTTGTAGCAATGGGAGAACCCAAGGTAATGGAAGCCACGCTGTGTCAGGTTGTATGGGATCAGTTTCAGTGGGTGTCGCCCACTGATGCGGTGGATGTCCTTGGGGTGGTTAGAGCCACCTGTTGTGAATTAGATCCATGCCTGTCCTGGCTGGTTAAGGCCTGTCATGATACTCTAGGACCATTGCTTTTCGGGGTTGTCAATGCCTCCCTCAGAGTGCCAGTCCACCTTAAAAAGGCAGTGGTGCGGCCTCTGCTCAAAAAAACATTGCTTGACATTGCTTCCTTGGCCAGCTACTAGTCAGTCTCTAACCTTCCCTCTTTAGGGAAGGTTATTGAGCAGGTGGTGGATTGGCAGCTTCAGGGGCATCTGGATAGCATCAGTTTTCTTGATCCTTCACAGTCCGGCTTTCGTCTGGGGATTGGCACTGAGATTGCACTTGTGACTTTCGTCGACGACCTGTGCCGGGAATTGGATCAGGGCAGATCAGGGCAGATCAGGGCTGGGGTTAGTGAAATTGTTCTTGAATGGTTCCACTCTTTCCTGGACGGGAGAACTCAGTAGGTGGTGCTTGGGGAGTGTTCATCGCCTCCCCGGAACCTCACGTATGGAGTCCTGCAGGGTTCTGTACTGTCCCCCCTCCTGTTCAACGTGTACATGCAGCCTTTGGGCGAGGTCATGAGCGGGTTTCGTAGCGTTGTCATCAGTACACCGATGATAAACAACTCTACCTCTCTTTTTCTGAAGACCCAGACACAACAGTCTTGGTGCTTACCCGGTGTTTGGTGGCTGTGGGGGATTGGATGAGGGCAAGCCATCTGCAGCTGAATCCCAACAAGATGGAGGTGATGTTGGTGGGTAGGGCTGAAGGTATGGTGGCTCCTGTTGTTGATGGGGGTCTGCCCTCCTCTAGCTAATCAAGTCCATAGTCTGGGGGTGCTTCTTGATTTGCAGATCCACCTGAATTTCCAGGTGGCAGCTGTGGCAAGAAGTATCTTTTCGCCAGTTACATTTGGTGCAACGACTGCGGCCATATGTCTCAGACTCTGACCTGGCCACCATCATCCATGCCTTCATCATTTCTAGACTATACTATTGTAATGCACTCTACATGGGGCTATGCTTGGTGATGGTCTGGAAGCTGCCGCTGGTGCAGAGTGCGGTGGCCCGCCTCCTTACGGGGACAAGTCGTCACGACCCATTACACCAGTTCTCCACTCTCTGCACTGGCTGCCTATTGCCTTCCAGGCCTGATTCAAGGTGTTGGTGTTGACCTATAAAGCCCTAAATGGCCTGGGACCTGCCTACCTGCGGGACTGCCTCATGCCCCAGGCTGTGGTGCGGCCCTTTCAGTTAGCCGGGGACGCTCAACTCAAAGACCCCTGAGTTTCCTGGGTGGTGATGATGGGGAGGACATTCTCGGTGGCCACTCCTAGGCTGTGGAACTCCCTCCTGACAGACACCCGCCTAGCCCCTGACCTCCCCTCTTTCCAGAGACAGTGTAAAACCTGGATGTTCTGCCAGGCCTTTGGGAGGGAGACAGGTAGGGAGGTGAGGGAGGGGGGGTTCTGGTTCTGCCTTAATGAGTTTTATAACATTCTATATATGTTTTTAACTATTGAATTGATTGTATTGTTGCTTTGTGAGGTGCTCCAAGTTGCCATTGTGTACAGGAGGATGTGGGCTAGAAGTACAACAAAATAAATAAATAAATAAATTAATTAATTAATTAAATAAATGGTGGCTTCCCATTGGCAAGCCTAGGTTGTAACGTCATGTACAGCTGTGGGTTTAATTTTTCCCCAGTTTAAAAATTCTTCTCTCCTTACTGTCTGTATCAGCCTTGGTCTACTCTTTCTTGGAGACTGACATATGGTTAAGATCTATCTCCTTACAAAGATGTAGTTCTCTTTGATTGGTCTAAGTGGACGTGAAATGAATATTCGAAATGAGTATTAAATTAGTCAAGTTCAGATCATGTCAATTTACAATTACAAATACAAATTTAGAGGCTACATTGGAGACTCTATGTTATGCATTCTGTAGAGCTGAAGTGTGTATCCGCTGAAAATACCACATCTGGTGATTTTCCCCACTTTAACTCAGATTTGACCAAAGGGATACAAAACACTATTTTCCCCTCACTTCATTTATGATAGTTTATTTCATTTGTGAGGGAGGAGGTTTCTAGTTATTTTGGTTATTTCCTTTCAAATAACTAAATAACTGAGCTGGAATGATCAAAGAGAAAGAAAGAAAGAAAGAAAGAAAGAAAGAAAGAAAGAAAGAAAGAAAGAAAGAAAGAAATGAATTTCATTTAAAATGTGGATATTCATTTGAATATTTGGATGACTTTCAGAAAATCTGGAAATAATCTGCAAATACAAAATCTACCATTATAGTGGTGTTATGTAACACCACCATCTTGGACCTAGAGAAGGCATAGAGGGTCTGTGCAGTTCTACTAATGTCACCTTGGTTCGGTACAAATTCTTTAACTCAAGGCCACAGTTCTATTAATGCAAGTGTCAGAGTGTCAGCCCTCTTCCCCAAGGCTGTGATTGTGTGTACAACTGTGACAGCAAATTAGTCATGCAAATATGCATGCAATTCTGTGCATGACTTTCTATAGTTCTTTAGGCCCTCCATAATGCCATGGTAGCTATTTACAAAGGGCAGACTCTTCCCCTTGGGTGAAAAGGAAGACAAACCATGGGATGGAGAGAAGGAGAGACAGTACTTGAGGGCAGAGATTGGCTCTACGGGCCAGATCAAGGAATTGGAAAGGGACCAAATAAATAATCCACAGGGGGGATGGATAGCTTGGAATTTGCCCGTGGGCTGAAGGTTTCTCTCCCCTTATTCTATGACATAATGTAACAGAAGGAAATGGCATTATTATACAGTCATGGTATTATTAAAGCGGCCGCATCACTGGGTTAAAATTATAAACATTATTCTAAGAATATCCATTATTCTTGGCTACATTCATGGCTGAATTTGTAAGAGCTTTAACGCCGCTCTTAAATTGAAGGTATTTTGATCTAAGCATATATATTAGGAATATATATTATTCTTAATCAAAATACCTTTAGTTTAAGAAAGGAGTTAAAGCTCTTACAAATTCAGCCATGCTCCAAAAAGTATGGAAATTGTAAGTTAAGGCTCCTACCTTAACTTGCATACCATGTAAACAGTAAAGACATTGTACAGTCGCACATAAGGTGTTTTGATCTAAGAATTTCTCTGTTTTTTAAAGGGGGAATGCACTAAATTCCCTCTGCTGCTGCAGTTCCAACCTGAGTTTGATTGGCATCCAAGCAGTCAGCCACCGAGTTTCCCTTTCAGCCCAAACTTTGCTCCCAGTTGTAAAAAGAAATCCTGCTGGTGAAACCATTAACCGTGTCAATTTCAGCAGTAGTGGGAGAAGGGACTGGAAGTGAATATTGCTTTGAAGATCCCTCCTGAAAAGGGAGGGAGTTGACTATTTGCAAGATGACTGGGTATTGCACTTGCCCTTGGCAGAGTTCGCCTATAATAACGCCCTCAATGCCTCTCTGGGATCATCTCCTTTTTTTTGTTACTTATGGTTTCCACCTTCATCTTTGCTTTCCCAAAATACCTTCTGCTAGTGTCTCTGCAGCAGGTTCCATGGTACGCCAACGCCAACAAGCATAGACCCATGCTACAGCCATGCTATAAGTCACACGCCAGAGATACAAGCAATCTGTGGATCGCACACAAAAATCCACTTCCGAGTTCCAGCCATGTGACCTGGTATGGATCGACCACTAGCACTACCCTTCACTACATCTTTCTGCCAAGCTGGACAACAGGTATATGGGACCTTTCCCATCATGCATCGTGTTAATCCCATCACATACAAGGTCAACTTCCCCCTCAGGTACACATCCACCTGGTCTTTCACATGTCCCTTTTGAAACACCACTATCCGCCCATGTTTTCAGATGGCTCTCCACCAAGTCCCCTCACGGGTGTAGAGGGAGATCTGGAGTATGAGGTTGAGACTGTTCTAGAGTCAAAATGGCATAGAGGCATATTGTATTATTTGATTGACTGGAAAGGCTACGACATCTCTGACCAATCCTGGGAACCCGCCTCTGCAGTTCAACCCCCAGACTGATCGGTTTGTTTCACTTTAAAAAACTCTCATGACCAAGGCCGCATACTCCCTGGTGGGCAGGGTTTTCAGAAGGGGGTACTGTGTGGTCCCACCGTGGTCATCTGTGGGGGCGGGGCTGATGCCAGCACCCCCGACAGTGCCGTGTTGGGCTTCAGAGTCTGAGTTCCACCACATCAGAGGCTGAGGAGGTGGGCCCCACTCCGTGCTCAGCTGACGATGAAGGGGAGGGGCCCAGAGATGCTCAACAGGAGCATAACGAGGTGGGGCTAGCAGTAACACTGTGACATTCGGCGTGCCTGTGCTGTAAACAGGGAGGGGCCCTCAGAGCATGAAAAGTAAGCCGGCAGACAGAAGCACTGCCTGCTGTGATCAGCTTAGCTGTGACAAATTGGCAAACAGCAGTGAGAGAGTGTTGTATTGAAACCTTGGAGTGTGAAAGAGAGAGCGAGCATTAATTCCTGTTGACTGGTGGGTGTTTGTGGGGTGACTGTGTAGTGTGCATTATAGTGTGTGTCTGTGTGGAGTGTCTGGTGCGTCCCTTTCTGTTATTATATTGTCTCTAGAATGCTGAACTCGGAGGGTGAGTGTTTGTTGTCCTCTTACCTTCTCCCTTCTCTTCCTTCACCGTCCCCCTCATCCCTAACAGCTACTGGCCTTCACAACATCCTCTGGCAGCAAGTTCCACAAGTAATTGTCTGTTAAGTGAAAAGTACTTCCTTTTATTTGTTCTGAAGCTACTGCCAGTAAGTTTAATAGAATTTTCACTAGTTCTAGTATTACTTGAGAGGGTAAAAAAACCAACTCCCTATTTACTTGTAACACACCACTCATGATATTATAAGCTTCTATCATAGGCCCTTTTTACACGGAAGTGCCCCCCCATGTGGATGGGGGGCATCTGTGCAAACGCCACAGCCGGTGGCTCACCCACCTCCACCCACTGCCCAAGCAGGGAGCAATAGGCGCCAATGCCGGATGCTCCATGTGTGGAGATGGGTGAAGGTGGGTGGATGTGGGTGTGTCTCCATGGGAACACACACCCACATACCGCCCACCTGCCATGCCACCCACCCATCCCCCCATGCACAGCGGTCCATTTGAAAAGGACCATAGTCCCTCTAAGATGTGTCTTTTCAAAGCTGAAGAGTCCCAACCTATCAGGCTTCTTTTTGTATAGAAGCCATTCCATTCCCGTATCATTTTGTTACTCTTCTTTGCACCTTTTCTAGTTCTACTGGAGGTGGGGCAACCAGAACTGTGCAAAATATTAATGGTTCATAATATGTCCAGACAGAAGACTATTCTTTTTTGATAATGATTGACCAAAGCTATATAAGCTACTAGTTAGGGGTGTGCAGAAGGCACATCATTCATTTTTGTTTACAAAAACCCCTTCATTTTGGGAGGGAATGTAAACGATTCTACCGTTGTTGTTTTTCATTTTATATTATTTATTATTATTAATAATAATATCACTGCGCATGCTCAAAATGGCCACCATTCTGCGCATGGACAGCCCTTTTCTGAAATGGTGCCAGCGGCATCGATACCATTTTGGAAAAGGGCCATGTATGTGTAGAACGGCCCTGGTAGTCATTTGCACATGCACAGTGATTTTTTGAATTTTTATTATTTTTAATTATTTAAAAAATGATGAAAGCAAATGACGTTGTTAGCTTATCTATCTGTTTTTGTAGCATTAGTCATGAAAATGAATGGGGTTCCATTTGTTTTTGTAATTAATTAAAATTATATAAATTGCACACCCCTACGATCGATATAGTTTAACAGAACACGAGTTATTTCACAGGATAGCTATATGGTCATATCTGCCTACAGACTAAGCCGTTTGCCATTTATATTCCATAGTTGCTTTTGTTCAATGCCCTTTCGTAGTGAGTTTTGTTTTGAGTTTATACATCAAAGTAAGATTTTCCTAAACCTGTTATGGCAGCTTAATCTGGAATCCGATGATGAAGCTCTGTTCTGCTTCATACATCTCCAACTACCACAATCGATAAAGAGTCTAGAATTCCAACTTAGCCCTTTTCAAATGGTCCGCTGTGCCTGTGGGATGGGTGGGCAGTGCAGAGGGTCGGTGGTGCGTGGGTGTGTGTTCCCACGGACACCCACCCACCTCCACACATGGAACTTCCGACATTAGCACCTGTTGCTCGGTGCGTGGGAGGTGGGTGGAGCGTGGGAGCGCACATGCACCCCCACCCACCGACCACGGCATTCAAACGGACGCCCACCCAGTCACCACAACATTCACACAGATGCAACACCACTGCCCACATGGGCGAGGTGGGGGGGCGTCCATGTAAAGACGGCCTTGGCTGTCAGATTTTGTAAATAAATGATAACTGAGGCTAAAAAGAGCAGGACAGCTGTTACTCAACTATGCTAATTCTATTGACATAAACTTGATTTTGGCTGCTGTCTTTTGCTGCATTAATGGCACTCAGGAATATATAGTCTGAAGATTGCAGCTAGAGCTGCAACAGTTATCTGGCACTATTCTGTATGGTGCCAAAACCATGGCATCTGACCTGCTCTAGAAAGGACCAGATACCAAGCAAGTTAACCATTTTAATAACTTGCCGCGTTACTGCATATTCAGTGCACCATTTATTGTATTACCATTTACTAAGTTACAGTATTGCCGTTTACCATTTGCCAAAATTTCTTTCCCGTTTACTCCCTCCTTCCATCAAATGGTTTGGCCTAGTAATGGTAACATTCAGTTATGTGATAATGTGGTAATAGAATAATGGCAATATGGAAAACTAGATAACTGTAGTGGTATTATCCAGTTATTTGGTTTGTCAGTTAACCATCGCAGTAACCAGTCTACAGCGAAATAACCTCCAAGGTATCCGGAAGCTATTAATCACAGACAATAAATATGCTATTCATTTCAGTTCTAATTAAAGGAACTACTCCAGGATAGATAGTAGGCCTGAAATGAGCAATCACAGTGAATGCTGTTTCCATCGGAAACTGGTCATTCTTGTTCATTCACCCAACTTACCGGCATTTTTACTCCTTTTTTGCTAGTTGGACACAACATGAACTAAGCTGCTACCATATGCTTAGAAGCTTATGCTTTATATATTAGCTAAGTGATGCAAAAGTGCTGGAAATTAATTTTAAAAGTGCTGCAAATTGACACAAAAGAACAGTCCCGAAAAGTCCTTAAAAGTCATGGACAGTCCACAAAAGTCTTAAAAAATCCCAGACAGTCCCAAAAAATCCCAGAAAGTGATAGAAATGACAGAAAATTGCTGGTGCCGATCTCACAATGGTGGAAGTACAAAATTGCTGACCTGTGGAGAAATATCGATGAACGGTTGAAAGGTCTCCTGAAAAGTAGGTATTTTCTTACAGGAAGAGAACACTTGCTCTTGTCTGCTCAGCACTAATATATAGTTTGAGGTAGGGTTGTGCAGCACTTACATTCTTTATTTTCATTTTAGTTTTAGTTTTATGGGTTGAAAACCCATCTGTTTTCAGGGCTTCATAAAAACCCCATTTGTTTTTGCTGATTTTTCATTTTTAAAATAATGATTTTTTTTAAAAAAATAATTAAAAAATCACTGCACGTGCACAAAATGACGGTTGAACCGTTCAGCGCATGCGCACCCTTTTCCGAAATAGCAGCGGCAGCGTTGCCAGCTTGCCACCATTTGGGGAAAGGGCAGTCATGATGCACATGTGTGGTGGCCGGTTTGTGCATGTGCGGACCATCTGTACTTTTCCAAAATGATGGCGATGCTGCAGGCAGCATTTTAGAAAACGGCTGCACATGTGCAAAACACCACCCACCCCCGCCCCCGGTGGCTATTTTGTGCATGCACAGTCAAGAAAGAAAGAACGAAAGAAAGAAAGAAAGAAAACTTATGTCATTTGCTTATTTATTCATTTCCAGGACATTAGTTACTAATAAACAACAAATGGGGCTCCATTCATTTTAGTAACTAATACAAATTAAACAAATTGCACGCCCCTAGTTTGAATATTGTAACCTGCATGTTTCTACAGGACTCAGGACACTGATTATCTCCTGTTCCCAGTCCCCATATCACTTGGTTTCTTTTAGACAGAAGACACAGCATGAGGTGCTGTTCCTAGTATTAGCCTCGAGCTGCTTGTCTGGTTTTTCCTTGGCCTATAGCCACCTCTTTTTCCCTAGAAGTCTGGGAGCTTTGAGCCTACAGAACAGGATGCAATGGTTTACCTCTGGCTCAATTACGTAAGTTTCAAAGCAGACTTAGCGTAAATTGACCCTAATCTGAGTTTGAATCATAACATGTTATAATTCCAAAAATAGCCTGGATTTATCTCACTCAGGGCAATTCATTTATTTTCATGACCTGGAAAACTAATGAATCTCAGGTAAGTGTTTTATTCACAGATTCCTTTTAAACACACACCATAACCAGGTGCAGTTTGCCCAGGGTAAGTCCTTGCAGGTTCAGACCCCATACACAGTCACGTTCTTGGGGAATTTAGCTCAAAGGACATTTTTAGACAAGCACCTCCCCATCCACCATCCATGTTGTGGGGCCACATTGGTGCCCAGTGCAGCCCGGCAATGATGGGTGGGTAATGGGTGGGGAGGCGCATGTCTAAAAACACCCAGGGTCTTTTACTTTCATACTGCAATGGGCATTTTTACACACACCTTAAACGTCCGGATTTTTCAATCTGCGGGTTTTACAAGTCCACAAGCAAGGCCGCATTCTAATCTGCGGCGGCTTCTCTTGCCCATGTCAGGACAGGATTTTGCACCCTGACATGCACGAGAGAAGTTGTGGCAGATCCCCGTTTGCGCCAGCTCTTTCACTGTCATCTGGCTCCTCCCCGCTGCTGTGTCTTCCCTTGCTGCTCTCTCTGCTGCCACCGCCGCCGCAGATGTGAATTCAGCCTTAGTTTCAGATGCATTTTTCACACACACGCTGCCCTGAGGCAGTTCCTGGATGCATTCTTCACACATACACTGCCCTGAGGCAGCCTAAAGTAACCGCAGCTGTAGACGTGAGGGGTTGCCATGGAAACCAAGTGACCATAGCTGCCTGGAGAGAAGTGCTACGCAGAAGTTCAAAGAGCCAGATGTTTAAGATCTGGGTGAGTGATTTAGACACACAGAAAGTTCAGGATGTAACAGCAAACATGCAGGAGAAATGCGTGTATAAAAACACGCAATGTCTTTCCCACAATGCAGTCTCTACCATTCTTCATCATTACAGATACACTCTCCACCAGCATGCAGTCTCTCCAACAAGGCCTTAGCCCTCTCGTTGCTTCTGAGAGTTTCTATGAGCCTTTAGAGTCAAGCACATATCCTCTGGAAACTTGGAAATCTTTGGCTGGCAAAGCTCTGTTCATAAGCACTCACAGTCTCTCTGGTTCTCTGGATCAGACACTCTCCTCTGGAACACAGTACCCTCTAGGCTCAGGCACAACCCTCTGACTTTTCCCAACTCCTGGCTCAGGCAGACTTTTCCTAGGAGGTCCTCATACCTTAACTCCAGGCAATTAATCTGGCTGAGCCTCTATTGGCCTTGGGCATGACCACACTGAACATGCCTACGCTGCCCGGGGACTCAGCCTAAGCAGCAGTTCTGGCTTCCTCGGAACATGGTGGTCAGGGACTTCTACCATATTGATACCTGCCAGTCTGGGCTGGGCTGCGCAGAGAGAATCCAGAAGCCAAACATGCGTGGGTTTTGTCTGGTGCAAAAACTCCCCCACCCCCACGTGGCTTTGCCGGCGATCACCTGAAAGAGTATATCTAGCTCTGTACTTTTCCGGGTGATTGCCGGCAAAGTCACGTTGAGGGTGGGGGATTCCACACCAGACATACCCTGCACATGTTTTGACTTCCAGATTCATTCCCGGACTGATGGGGGAATTGATGGGGGGGGAAGGCTTTCCCCCATGGTGAGAGAATGGGGGTTGCCTGGGGGGAGGGGGGAACATCCCAGTGAGAGGGGGAGGCTCGTGCATGGGGAGAGGGGGAAGGGAGCCTCTGGGGGAAAGCTTACGGGATGGGGTCAGATCTGTGTGGATGGGGGGGAGGGAGGTGTCATTGGAGTTGTCATGGGTCATGGACGGTATGGTCGATGGGAGCAGAGGACTCGGGTGCCCAGGGGCTCTAGGGTCCTTGTGGAGCTTAGGAGAGCCTGACCGCCACCGGAGGGTCCAGGGGAGTGGGGTCCAGGGTCCTGCGGTGGGGAACTGATGCTGTTGAATGCGAGGTCCATTGAAAATAAGGCCCCGATAATCCAGGATTTGATTCTGGATGGGGCGGCGGACCTCGCATGCATAACGGAGATCTGGCTGGATGAGGAGGCGGGGCCAATTTTGGTTGATCTCGTTCCAGCCGGGTATGCCGTGCAGCATCAGCCTCACGCTGGGGGCCGGGGAGGTGACATCGCTATGATTTTTAAAGAGATGTGGTCAGCTAGGAGGTATCCAGTTTCAGATATTCCTGAGATCGAGGCCCTCCACGTGGTGTTTGATTTGGCGGGGGGAAATTTGGGGGTGCTCCTGGTGTACCAGGCCCCTTCCTGCCCAGCAGCATCCCTCTCCACTCTAGCGGAGCTGGTCTTGGTAGTGGCGTTGGGCTCCTCTAGGACTTTGGTCATGGGGGACTTCAATGCCCATACCGACACCGGCCTTGTGGAGGTGGAGCGAGAATTCATGGTCGCCATGGCAACCATGGATTTGTCCCAGGTTCTCAGCTGCCCGACCCATGTAGGGGGGGCATACCCTTAACCTGGTGTTCTGTTCTGGCCTTGAGGCAGGTGATCTGGTAGTGGGGGATGTAACAACTATGCCCTTGTCATGGACGGATCATTACCTGCTTATGACCAGTCTCTTTGTACGTCACCCCCAAAAGGGGAAGGTACCAGTTAGGATGGTCCGCCCTTGGAGGCTGATGGAACCTTAACAGTTCCAGGAGGCCCTGGGGGAGTTAACCCTGGACTCTGCCAGCCGCTCTGTGGATGAACTCGTCCAGGCTTGGAACATCTTGTTTGGGGAGGCCATTGACAGGGTGGCTCCGAGACGTCCCCTGCCCCTGTCTCGACATCTCAGGGCCCCTTGGTTTACTGAGGGGCTGTGAGGTATGAATCAGGAAGGCAGGTGACTAGAGCAACACTGACGTCGGACTCGCTCTGAATCCGACCGACTTCTCCGTAGGGCCCATTTGCTGTCTTACATTGAGGCTGTGAGGGTGGCAAAGAAAGAATTCTTTGCCACCCTCATAGCATCTGCAAGTCGTGTCCAGCAGAGCTGTTCCAGGTGGTGCAGGGGCTGGTCAGTCCGACCTCCCTCCGCCTGGACAGGGACTTGTCCCAGGCCCGCTGTGAGGAGTTTGCCATCTACTTTGCAGACAAGATCGCTCAGATTCAGAGCAACTTCGACACTGGATTAGAGACAGTAGGAACAGAGCATGAGGTGATGGAGGCGCTGTCTGGTCCATATTTCTGGGATGAGTTTCAGGAAGGGACGCGAGCCGATGCTGTGGAGATCCTGGGGTCAGTGAGGGCCACTAGTTGTGAATTAGATCCTTGCCCATCCTAGTTGGTGAATGCCTCCAGGGAGATACTGGGGTCAGTGCTGGTGGGGATTATCAACTTGTCCCTTCTGCAGGGGAGTGTGTCCCCCGGTCTCAAGGAGGCGGTGGTGCACCCCCTGTTGAAGAAGCCATCTTTGGATGTGGACGCACTTGCCAGTTACCGACCAGTCTCTAACCTTCCCTTTTAGGGAAAGTTATTGAACGGGCAGTGGCCCTGCAGCTCCAGGCTCACCTGGCCAGCATTGGTTTTCTTGACCCCTTTCAACCAGGATTTCAGCCCGGCCATGGTACGGAGACAGCGTTGGTGGCCTTGGTAGATGATCTCCACCAGGAGATGGACGCAGGATGTTGAACATTACTGGTCCTGCTAGATCTCTCAACCGCATTTGATACAGTGGACCATATGCTGCTTTTGAGACCATTTCATGATCTGGGGGTCTGGATGGGACCACCCTTGGTTGGTTCCAGTCATTCCTCTCAGGGAGGACAGAGCAGGTTGTCTTGGGAGGAGAAACATCTAGCCCCCAGGCCCTGGACTGTGGCATTCCGCAAGGTTCAATCTTGTCTCCTTTATTATTTAATGTATATATGCAGCCCTTGGGGGAGATTGTGAGAGGGTTTGGTGTGTTGCCACCAATACGCTGATGATGCCCAGCTTTACCTCTCTTTTTCAGCTGACCCAGGCCCTGCCATCTCTGTGCTATCTCAGTGTTTGGAGGCCATGGCGAGTTGGCAGAGCAGACTGAGGCTCAATCCCAATAAGACAGAGGTGATGGTGGTGGACCAGGCGGGGGAGGATGTGCCCCCTCTTGTGGAAGGGGTGTGCCCCTCCATGGCTCAGCAGGTTTGTAGTCTGGGGGTATTATTGGATGTGGGTCTCCATCTAGATCAGCAGGGGATGTGGTGGTGAAGGCGGCTTTCCGCCAGTTGTATCTGGTGCGGAGGCTGCACCCGTATATCTCCAAACCCGACCTGGCCACTTTGATCTCCATGCCTTCATCACCTTGAAGCTGGACTACTGTAACGCACTCTACGTAGGGCTTCCCTTGATGCTGGCCCAGAGATTGCAGCTAGTGCAGAATGCGGCGGCCCATCTCCTAAGAGGGCCGGGCCGATGAGAGCACATAACACCGGTGCTCCGTGCGCTGCACTGGCTGCTTGTAATATGCTGAGCCAAGTTCAAGTTGTTGACGTTGATCTATAAGGTCGTGTATGGTCTTGGACCTGGATACCTCAGGGACCGCCTCACCCTCTGTGCCTCAGGACGGACTCTCTGGTCCACCGGGGGTGCCTTCTTGGAGGTCCCCCCGTGTAAAGCGGGGGGCTATAATGGAGAGGACATTCTCGGTGGCTGGGCCCCGGCTGTGGAACTCCATCACAGAGGAAGCACGACTGCCCCTGAGTCTGCTGGCCTCCCGTCGGGCCTGCAACACATGGCTGTTCTCCCAGGTCTTCAGAGGTGGGAAGGGGAGGGTGGCCTAAATTTTTGTATGGGGATATTTTAAACTTTTTAAATATTTGTGTAGATTTTTATATTTTTTATGTTGTGATAAATTGTTTATTTTATGTTGGAAGCCGCCACGAGATGTCGTAGGCATAGGGGGGCGGCATATAAATGGAATTAAATAAAGAGCTAACATCTGCATGGAAGGGCAGGTGTGAATATGTCCTCAGTTGCTCACAGCTCTTCTACTCCTCAGGGAGTATGGCCAGGGACTGAGGGCACTTTCCCACATGACAAAATGCACCCAAGCTGCCTCCAGGAAAATCTCTGAGAGAAAAATCAGGCACCGGTTTGTAACATGGAAATGCTAATCCGCACATTTTTGATGGCAATCCTGCGGAGGTTTCAGAGCTGGTGCAAAGCCTGTAACTCTGACTTTGCATTCCCCATAGGATTGCTGCCAAAAATGTGCAGGCTAACATTTTTTCCATGTTACAAACCACGTACCTGATTTGTCTCTCAGAGATTTTCCTGGGGGCAAATTGGGTGCATTTTGTAATGTGGGAAAGCTCCCTAATCTTGGGAACGAAAACCCCAGGGCTGGCTTAGCCTTGCCCTAATACAGCTGCCTTTCCATTAGGCACTGTTCCGGTGCGGTGTCTGCAGCCCTGCTAGCACAGTCCCCTAACTGGTGCTAGCTGCCTCTTAAAGGGCCAGCTTTCCTCTCCTGCTGTGCACTGCCTCCCCCCGCCCCCACACACACGAGTATCATTATCACACTAAGAGTTGTGCAGCAATGGAACAAGTTGCCTACTTACTTAGTTCACTGGATTTTTGTTTCTTCCTTTCCTGAAGGTCCAAGGCAGGTAACAATATCATAAAAGAAGTACATATAAAATACAAAATAACAAAACCCATAAAACCAAGTATAAAATATAAAATCCCCACAAATCATAACCCTGCCTGTTGAATGCCTGGCCAAATAAATAGGTCCTACTTTGCCTCCAGGAGATGCCCCGACAAGGGGTTTGGTGCATCTCTAAGGGAGGAGAGTTCCAGAGTTGTGGGACAGTCACCGAAAACACCCCTCTACATACCCGGGTCATATGTGCCTGGTGGTGCAATGATGGAATTTGTAAGCGAGTGCTCTCAGCTGATCTTAGAGGCCATGAGGGGGCATAAGGGAGGAAGCAGTCCTTGAGATATATAGGGCCAAGGCCACTTAGGGCTTTCTAGGTCAAAACCAGCACCACGAATTGTACCCATAATGCTATTAGCAGCCAGTGCAGACTTTAGGGAGCCTAGGTAGGTTGTAGGCTTTCTATCACTAGAAGTTTTTTTTAAAGACTAAACAGCCATCTGTTGAGGATGTTGTAGCTGCAGTCATCCTGCATCAGAGCAGGGAGTTGGACAAGATGACCCTCATAGTCCATTCCATCTCTGTGATTCATTATTGTCTGTATACACTTGCAATTGCGTGGCTAAAGTGTTATGATACCACTTGGTAATACTTTGCTCTGTTTCCGAATGAAATTCACAAGTTCAAATGTTCACGTCACCTCTGGAATAACTGTTCATCAAACTGAGTAACGCTGACGAATTTATCATCCCCAAACTGCAAATAGAGAAGCGGCTATCCATTTTGGCAGTAAACCCTACCCATTTTCAATCAATTGGGTATCCATTTCAGTTATTTCACGTTGGGTTTTTCAGTTCGATTATTTCGATTTTTGGGGTCCTTTTTCGTATTTCGATTACATCATTTCAGCAACGTTTGCACTTTTCCCCATGCGAAATTTCCAAGAATGACATAACTGAAATACCAGCAAATACCAAAAAACTGAAATAACTGAACCGAAAAAAATGGACAATGGGAAAATCTAAATCTTCAGAGGGCTACCTGGAAATGTGAACAATTTCCAAAAATAATAAATCTACTCTCTGTTTGAGATTTAGCTCATAGGAAGAACAATGCATATTTAGAGCTGGATTAATTATATACATTTGATGATGTTTTTATGTGTTTTTTACTGTTTTATTTGTTGTAAGCCACCCCGGGATACTGTAGGCCTGGGGGGCGGCCAATAAATATATATATTAATTAATTAATTAATTAATTAATTAAATTAAAGAAAGTGGAGAACTCTGTGCTAAGCCAAGGGCCAGGGGCGGATTGGGAAATCAAAGTGGCCCGGGAAAATATAGTGTTAGTGGCCCTGTGCCGGCGTCTTCGCTGCCGGCGTGCCGGAAACAGGCTAAGGGGGCGTGGCTTGGGGTGTGTGGCTTGGGGTGGGCAGAGTGTACCAGATTTGGGGCCTATCGGAGCTGAGTCCCCAGACTCAGATCCTCAGCAGCCTGGCAGGGGTGAGCGGGAGGTTATGGGGGGATGGCAGGGGGGAGACTGCCACTGGTGGGGGTACTGGCCCTCATTTCAGTGCTCTGGCTCCCCAAATCACTCCGTTTCAGTGCTCAG
>QEPC01000412.1:16646338-16669870 GCA_003113815.1 Sphenodon punctatus | reverse complement strand
GAGCCATCTCGAAGAACCTTCTTTACAAGGTAGCAACCTTCTGATCAGCACATGGGCAGGAGCTGTTTGTAAACAAACAGCCTTATCTCCCAGCCCGATCGCTGTCCCCGCTGCTGCTTCAGTGCTACTAAGAGGGAGAGTCAGGTAAGCCCTCCCACAACCCTCCAACACAACCCAACCCTACAGGGGTCAGGACCAACAATTTTTTGGGTTTGTTTGTTAAGAATAATTTTTAAAAAGACAGCCCCCACTCAAGCTATCTACATACTCTCACAGAGAGGTGTTCTCAGTGCAGCTCCACAACTTTGGAACTCTATTCTAGGCCTAACGCAACAAATTGCAGCAAATGCTGTTTCTGATGGAAACAGGTCATTTGCCTTCATTCGTGTAATGAGGAAATTTACCGACCTTTCTGCTGTTTTCGGCATTAGTTGTTGTTTTTTGTGAGTCGAACAGAGCTGCTACGAGGCCAATCCCAAGCCCCATGTGCTCAGAGGCCAATCCCCAGTCCGTCTCGCACCCCCAGAGGCTGTTGAGACACAAAAATACCACCCAAGTGCTGGGGAAATGCTGGAAATTGCCATAAAAGTTATGGTAAAACTGCTGGAAAGTGACAGAAAGTGACAAAAATGACAGAAAATGCCAGAAAGTGATGAACTTGATGGGAAATGATGAAATACACAGACTCCAATATTGACAATGGCGGAAGCACATAATCACCAGAGACTGAAAAAGTACCAGTCAGTCTGACAAAGGTCGGTATTTCCCTGTGGAATGGGAACACTGACTTTCATCTCATCCCTGTTCTGTTCCCCTGGAAATTCACCAAAACCTGAGCAATTTTAAGAGCAATGCAAGACCTCTTAATTTGGGTAGGCCTTTAGCAGGTGCGGATAGGATTTGGGGATTGATTATTATTGGGGAATTTTATACAGTTTATATTTTATAGGTTTTTATTTTCTTATATTCTACAGTAGTATCATATAAATCTATACTGTAAACTGCCCTGAGCCTTCAGGGAAGGGTGGGCTGAAAATCAAAAATAATAATAATTAAATAATAAATAATAGCTAACACAATGCCAGCTCTGCAGATTTTACCAATTGTGGGCAAAATATGGAAATGCACTCCCTCCCTCCTCCATGCACACACTCCTCTGAACCCCCCTCAAGCTTCCAGCAGGGGAGGGACCATTTCTGGTTCCCCACTAACCAGCTGTTCTGCAGGGAAACATTTGTACCTCCTCCACCACCACCACCTCAGGACAAGCCCTTAGTAGCAAAATTGAGCATTTCCCCTCCACAGTGTCAGGAGGGAAAATGCTCCTGGCTCATTTTGCATCCCTCTTAAATTTGCTATCATGGACAGCTGCTTACTCTGCCATACCCTCCACCTGAAGAGATTCTTCCTAACCCTACCCTGATGTGGAAGTGTGACAGAGGGCCTCTTTACACATAAAAAAGATCAGGTGTCAAAACCCCCAAGCACATGTTTGGCCGTTATGTGTATGCACCATAACAATCCCAACACCAGTTTGGCCACCCGTTGAACACGCAACGCGAACACCATTGCATCACAAGGACAATTTGCGTGTTCCAGCTGAACACGAGGTCGACGTTGTGTCTAATGATATTGCGTGACGTGTTAGCAGGTACAACATGAGGAACGAGGCAGCAGCGCTTGCGTGCTGAGATCAGGTGGCGAGCAAAACACCCATTTGCCCCAAGTTGAGCTGTGTGTCACATGGTGAACATAGAGCCAAACCAGTGTTCATATTGTGGTGGAAAAATACATATCCACGCTGTTGGTTTGAATTTGCCAGGCATTCTTTATTTACCCTTCAACATTGAAAGGGAGAGGGACTCAGCATCCTCGCAGGGATTCGAGGGTTCTCTGGCCCTTCCCAGAACACAAAAGTTTGTATAGGTTCCAATACAGACAAAAAGTCCAAGCTTGTCAATCAAAAGGCAATGAGTTACATGTAAAAAAACTACTAAAAACTGCACAAGTTGTTTATATAAATAAAGCAAGTTGTTTTCAAACTATATAAGCCAAACTGTTTATAATATATGGTGCCTAACAAGGTTAATTTGACTTCCCAGCTGCAAGGTTACTTAGCCTATTTGTTATGGAAAACACAGGCAAAAGGCGTCTCACTGTCTCAGTTTCTCTAACCTTATTATGAGAAAGGGATGAGAACAACATTCTCAGAGACACTATTGCTGTCTAAAGCAAAAGGCTAGCTTCCATTAGGCCTTAAAATTACCCAGCATTCAGCTGTTTTCCATCTCGTTACATGCTACCCTCCTTTGTCTATTATGGCCCAACTTATAGGGTCCCATTTAGGGTTGCCCCCACAATATCAACGTCAAAACACACATTCAGACACCCATTGATGTTATGTGTAAAGACACCCAATGTATTGTAAATAGTTCCTGATTTTGTGTTGAAGTGAAACTGTTCTGTACTTTAGTCGTTATAGTGTTTTTAAAAATGCTTGGTTATTGTTTAACAGCTAGGCCTGTAGAATTCCTAGAGGGGTGTCGCTGTTTCTGCTGATGCTCATTGGAAGTTGCTGGGTGGTCGTTATGTTGGGTGATGGAAGTTGGGTGGTGGCCATTATGTTGGGTGATGGCAGTTGCTGGGTGGCCATTATGTTGGGTGATGGCAGTTAGGTGTGGCCGTTATGTTGGGTGATGGAAGTTGGGTGGTGGCCATTATGTTGGGTGATGGAAGTTAGGTGGTGGCCGTTATGTTGGGTGTTAGAAGTTGGGGGGGTGGCCATTATGTTTGGTGATGGCAGTTGGGTGGTGGCCATTATGTTGGGTGTTGGAAGTTGGGGGGTGGCAGAATGTTTGCTGAAGGTGAAAGCTGGTCCTAAAGGGAGAGTGGTAAACAAGCTCCCTCAGGGAGAGGAGCTAAAAGAGCTGACTCTGGGGAAAGGAGGCCCTTGTAAAATGGAGGAAGAACTATCCTAGAACATACAGGGCACAGGGTGAAATGGAGACAGACTCAAGGAGAAGAGCTGATAAAAACTGAAGGAAAAAATCTGAGGACTTGACAACTTGAACTACGGGAACCAGTGAGAAAGAAATAAGCCTAATAGTTTGAAAGCCAGTAACGTTATAGGAAGCAGCAGTTTTAAGCCTTTGTTTTTATTATTCTGACTCATACAAGGTTTCCCTGGTTTCCCTGCCCTTGATGCTGTTATTGGTTAAATAAAGTCTTTTGTTGTTTTAATCTGGCCACCACTGAGTAAATATCCTTCTCTCTCCCAGAGTACCTGCGGTACGTAACCACCTCAAGAGCCTCGAGTGGAGAGGATCAAATCTCCCCCACTCTCCACAGGAGGTTGGGGAGAGAGGAACCCAATGATGTCAATGCTGGAAGGGGCAGTAGGTGCAGGGCTGGTGGTGATGGCGATGCTATTATGTAGGACTCCCCTGCCTCTCCAGATGAGCTGTGTCTGCACAGAAGGTGCAGCGTGAAACCTGGTATCCTGCAGCAGAATGCTCCAAGTTAGGCAGGCATGGCAGTGCACACACACTAATGGACGGAGCATAATGGCGCCTTGTCAGAATCCAAGCCTTGGGGCATCAGGGAGGCAGCACCCTGCTCCAGGATCAAGACCTGGACTCCTTGACCCTTTTCAAATGGACGCCCCCTCCCCTTACCTGGGTGGGTGCCGGGGGCAGCATCCATTTGAATGCTGCTGTAGGTGTGTGGGGGGGATAGGTGGGCATCCATGCAAACACCATGGCCGTTGGGTGGGGATGCATGCGCGCTCCTGCGCTCCACCCACCTCTGCCCATCACCCATGCCCGGAGCAATGGCTGCCAATTCCAGAAGCTCTGTGGGTGGGAGTCCGTGGGAATGCACCTCATTCACCGCACACCCATCGTGCCACCCACCCATTCCCCCCCACACCCGTGGCCCTTTGAAAAGGGTCCTTATCTCAGTATTAAGTCCAACGAATTATCCAAGCCCAGGGTCAAGTCCATGGCAAGTCTCACTAACCAGGCGAGCCAACCAGAAGAAGGTGAGACAAGGCCTACAGCAGAGGTGTGGAACCTCAGGACCAGAGGAAAATGTGGCCTGTGGTTAGATTTTATTTGGACACTTTTCCAGTTCCTGGATCTGGCCCCCAGTTCCATTTCCTTCCTCGAAGTACTGAAAGACTGAGCTCAGGGTAAAGGAGCAGAGATGAGGACATGCATGCAAGGACAGAGGACAGATCAATGGCACCGATCCATGATCGGGACTCATTTCTTCCCGAATGCACCCTTTAACCAAGCACCCCGCCCTTGGCTCACAGAGCATGTACTAATTTTTACAGCGGCCTCTAGGATGGAAAAGGTTCCTCACCCCTGACTTACATTGCTTCTGCCTGGATATCCAGGACCAGGCGGCCGACCTCGTGTGTCTTATGGAGACCTGGCTGGACACTGAGTAGGAGCCTATCTTGACTGACCTTGTTCCGGCTGGGTACTCCGTGCAGCACCAGCCACGGCTGGAGGGACGGGGGGCGAGGGGGGGGCAGTGTAGTTGTTATTTTTAAGGAACGGTGATCTGTTCGGCGGTATCCGGTGCACAATCCATCTAGGGTAGAGTGCCTCCATCTGGTGTTTGATTTGGCCAGAGGAAGTTTTGAAATGCTGCTGGTATACCGTACACCTACCTGTCCAGCTGCATCCCTGCATGCCCTAGCTGCGCTGCTGGCAGAGGTCCCCTAGGACTTTGGTTATGGGGGACTTCAACATCCACACTGACACTGGTCTTGTTGGAGCAGAGCATTAGTTCATGGCCACCATGGCAACCATGAACTTGTCTCAGTTAATAGATGGCCTGACACATGATGGTGGTCACACTCTGGATTTGGTTTTCTGCACTGGCCTAGAGGCAGGGGGTCCACTAGTGGGGGATGTGCTGAAAGTCCCCTTGTAATGGTCGGATCATTGTCTCCTTCGGACCTAGCTCCTTGCACATGTCTGTCCCTGGAAAGGTGTGCAACCGGTTAAATTGGTTCGCCTTCAGAGACTTATGGAACCGAAGTGGTTCTGGAATGCTCTGGAGGAAATACCCCCTGATCTTGATGCCCGCCCACCCAATGACCTCGTTAGGTTTTGGAACACCTGGCTATTGAAGGCCATTGACCGGGTGGCTCCCAGGCATCCACTTCCCAAACATCAGAGTCGCAGGTCCCTGTGGTTCACAGAGGACCTGTGGCAGGTAAAACGTGAGGGTTGGCAGTTAGAGCAACGGTGGCGTCGTACTCATGCTGAAGCCGACATATTGCGGCATAGAGCCAGTTTGAAAGCCTATGCAGTGGCTGTGCTGGTGACAAAGAAGTTGTTCTTTGCTGCCATTATAGCATCTGCGAAATCTCGCCCAGCGGAGCTCTTCTGGGTGAAGGGGTTGGTCAGTCCAGCTTCCCTCCACCTGGAATTGGAGGTTTCCCAGGCCCGCTGTGATAAGTTTATTGATTTTTTTGTGGACAAAATCATTCACATTCACCATGACTTCACTGCCACAGTTTATACAGTTGGGGAACCAGAGGCTATGAATGCCACGGCCTGTCCTGTTTTGTGGGATCAATTTCAGTTGGTGACCCTTGCCAGTACTGGGGATGTCCTGGGGGCTGTTAGGGCCACAACATGTGAATTAGATCCTTGCCCGTCCTGGCTGGTTAAGGCCACCAGGGAGACGTTAGGGTTGGTGCTGGCATGGGTGGTCAGTGCCTCCCTTGAGGAGGGCAGGATCCTGGGGTCTCTTAAGGGGGCTGTGGTGCGGCCCGTGCTCAAAAAAACATCCCTTGATGCTGACACCCTTGCCAGCTACCGGCCTGTCTCTAACCATCCCTTTTTCGGGAAAGTTAGTGTTGAGCGGGTGGTGGCCCAGCAGCTCCAGGACCATCTGGACCGGGTCAGTTTCCTGGACCCCTCACAGTCTGTCTTTTGTTCAGGATATGGCACGGAGACTGCGCTTGTGGCCTTAGTCGATGACCTGCGCCGTGCTTTAGACCGGGGGCAGTCAACCGTTCTGGTCTTGTTAGATCTGTCAGGTGCTTTCGATACCATTGACCATGAGTTGTTGGTGACTCAGCTGCGTAATCATGCCGGGGTGGGCGGAACCGTTCTTGAATGGTTCTGCTCATTCCTGGCCGATAGGACTCACTGTGTGGTCTTGGGTGACTACATCTGCTCCCTGGAATCTCACGTGTGGGGTCCCGCAGGATTCTATTCTGTCCCCCCTCCTGTTCAACATGTATATGAAGCCTTTGGGTGAGGTCATGAGAGGGTTTGTTGTGTGTTGTCATCAATATGCCAACGACACTCAGCTCTACCTCTCGTTTTCAGCAGACTCAGGCCCCGCAGTCTCGTTGCTTACCCAATGTCTTTCAACTGTGGGGGCCTGGAGCTGAATTCTGACAAGATGGAGGTGATGCTGGTGGGGGGAGCCGAGGGAGTGGAGGCCCCCATCGTTGATGGGTTGCACCCTGTCCTGGTTCCTCACGTTCATAGTCTGGGGGTGGGGTGCGCCTCGATTTGCAGCTCCGTCTGGATGTCCAGGTGGCAGCTGTGGTGAGGAGTGCATTTGCCAAATTACATCTGGTGCGATGGTTACGGCTGTATGTCTCAGACTGCAACCTTGTCACCGTCATCCATGCCTTCATAAACTCGAGGCTTGATTACTGTAATGCACTCTACATGGAGCTACCCAAGGTGATGGTCCGGAGGCTGCAACTGGTGCAGAATACGGCGGCCCATCTCCTGACGGGAACAGGCCGCCGAGAGCACATAACACTGGTGCTCCGTTCTCTGCACTGGTTGCCGGTTGCCTACCGGGCCTGATTCAAGGTGTTGGTGTTGACCTTTTAAAGCTCTACATGGCCTGGGCCCCACCTACCTGCAGGACTGCCTCACTCCCCAGGTTCTGGAACGGCCATTGCGGTCAGCCAGGGGCACCCTTTTGGAGATCCCCTGTGTTCGGTGGGGGGCCACATTAGAGAGGGCGTTCTTGGTCGCTGTACCTCGGTTGTGGAACCCCTCCTGGCAGAGGTTCATTTGACCCAGGGCCTTCCATCCTTCAGACATCAGTGTAAGACTTGGCTGTTCCACCAGGTGTTTGGTGAGAGAGACAGGTAGGGGGAGGGATGGGACAGGGTTGGGGGCAGGGAATTGATGGGTTTATTGATTTAAGTTGTATGTATTTTTTAATGCTTATATATTTTACGCCACCCTGAGTTGCCTTTGGTAGGAGGGGGTGGGATAACAAATCTTTTATTATAATAATAATAATAATAATAATAATAATAATAATTCATAATTAATTAATAATCATTAATACTTAATAATAAATAATAATAAATAATAATAATTAATAATAATTAATATGAACACCAGTTTGACCCTGTGTTCACCATGTGGCGCTGCTTAGACACACAGCCCATCTTGGGACAAATCGGTGTTTTGCTCGCCACCCGATCTCAGCACGCAAGCACTGCTGCCTCCTTCCCCCTGTTGTCCCTACTAACATGCTACGCAATATCATTAGACGTGACACTGACCACATGTTCAGCCGGAACAGGCAAATTGTCCTTGTGATGCAACGGTGTTCACATCGCGTGTTCAATGGGTGACCAAACTGGTGTTGGGATTGTGATGGTGCTTATACATAACGGTCAAACACGTGCTTAGGGGTTTTGACACCCGATTTTTGTTACGTGTAAAGACACCCTCTGATATGCTACAGACTGAGAACACCATACTCCAGCACAGTCAATGGCCATTTTTAAACACACCTGGTTGGGAAGTGGGTCCGCGTGCACTCGGTGGTGCACACTTGAACTTACAGTAAGAATGCCCACACTCACACATCACCCATTCATGCCCCTGTACAGAGCAACTGGGGAAAACCCTGGTTGCTCCGTGTGGGGAGATAGGTGGGGATGGGTGGAAGTGCATGGGTCGTGGGAGCATGCACCCATGCACCACCACTTTTAGATGGGCGTTTGCATGTGTGTCTACTGGGTGGACATGCGTGAGCACATCCCATCTGAAAATGGCCAATGTCATGATTAATCAAGCCCTGCTAATAGTCTCTTTCCTAGTGTTCCCTGACATGGTTTTGGGGGTCCACTACCCCACTTTTCTGGGTTGGGTGACTCAATTTCCCTCACTTGCAGCCCACCTGAACCAGTTCTCTCTCTGGCTGATTCAGTCCTGCAAGAGGGATAATCCTGTTGTCTCCCAACTCCCAGAAAGCTTCCCGTTCACACAGTAGTTCTCTGGGTTCGCAAGATCTTGAAGGCTCAAGTTGCTCAGCTTGTGTCCCCAGTGTGAACAACAGAAAGCACTTCTTGATTAAAAAAAGTAAGTTTATTAATTACATAAGAAGAATAGTTTGACACAGAGTGGCTAATAAAGTAAACAAAATAACGCATTCCTAAACTGTGCTGCAAGCGTCCCTAGTCAAAGTCCTACCCTATAAAAGTCCCTTTCTCATCCAGTGATGTAAGGTGGCTGGGCGCCAATCTTAAGTTGGTTAGAATCAAAGTTCTTTATCTCAGTCCATAGTTCCAGCAGTCTGGCTGGCAGGCGAGCTGATGCCTCCAGGACTCAGCTCAGTCAGAGGTTGAATTGAATTCCAATTCCAATTGTCTCTTGATGGCAAAGATCTTAGCTTAAATACTTTTGCTATCCCTTTCCATGATTTTCCCAGCCTGGAGAAGTCTTGTTTACCAGCAGGTCCGCAGAAAGGCAAAAATGAAGCTTAATTTGCAACTCCATGGGGCATGTCTGGTTTCGGTAGCGAATCCACACTGGCGTATCTTTTGTCGCTCTCCATTGGATGAAGCGAGTTTCCCTCTCAGCTTCCACATTACATGACTACATGAAATGAACTTGAAGTTCTTAACATTATATACATGTTTAACCTTTAGCTTTACATATCTGTTAGATCTATAGTCCAGTATCTCTCTGTGACATTCCCTTTTCACCAGCATTGGACTCTGCAAGCTTAAAATTCCCCTTGCACTCTCATTCAGCTCTGGGTTCACTTTTCTCGTATACTTCCCTCAATAGTGCTTTTCCATTTCAGGAACATTCACAGAAAGGAAGCACAAAAAGGAACACAAACATGGCCTCAGCAAATGAAATTAAAGTCGTTGAGCTAATATTTGCAGATGATTTGGGAGAATATTTGCTCAGTTCTAGTTCGCACGGAGGAAAGGCAGCTGCATTAAAATAGGAAACAGCATTAAACTAGGAAACGGCTTTATGAATGCTTTGATACGGTTCTGTCCTAGATAGCCAGAATGACTGAAACCCCTTGTAGAGAGTGAAGGGAAGATCCGACATGGTTGTCACAATGGGTATTTTCAGACATGACGAGATCACAGTGAACCACGGTCAATACCCACATGCGGCCAAAGTGCCCTGAACATCTTTAGGCGGCCGCCAGATGTTCACCATGGTCGATTCCCACATGGGGTCAATTTCAACCATGCTTCCGGGGCTCCCCGCCGGAAAAGCACCGCAAGCGTGGTCAAAGAGATCCCTGGCGGGAACCAACAAAAAGTAACATCTGGCTGGCACCCACGACCCAGAATCCCCAGCAGGATTCCAGGCCGTGGTCAAATTGGGTGGGTGCTGTGGCCGCATTGGCCGTAGTGCCCACCCATCTCCCCAGAGGGCGGGCGGTGAGGGAGCATGGGGGGGCAGGGCCGTGCGGCCGCACATTGTGCCGCATGGCCCCGCCCCCTCCCCGATTCCCCGCTGGGATCAGCTGGCACATCTGTTGGACGTGCCGGAGAGATCCCAGTGGGGAATCATTTGGGTGATTCTGGGACGGGGCAAATGTCGCCCCGTCTCATCTGAAATCACCCAATGTTAGCAGCTACACTCCTGTGGGGAGTTCACACCTCTCCCCCGCACTTCCTTGGAAGGCAGAAGATTCAGTCCAGGGTATTTAAAGGTGGAATTGATTGATTGATTGATTGATTGCCTTTGGGGGGGACTCCACATCACCGCTGGGTAATCAGTACTCAGCACAAAACAAGTGTTTCTCTTTCGCAGAAGCTTAGAAATCTCAGGCCCTTTTCAAACAGGTCGCCCGCGGTGGGTGGACTTTGCCCAACATGCACCAGACTGGGGTTACAATGAGAGGCCTTCTCAGCTGTTTTGTCCAGTGCATCCAATAACCTCCAACCATCCCTGTTTCTTAAGAAGCATTTCTTCAGATGGGGTCTTACAACCCATTCTCTTAGGGGCTTTCAGTGGATGTGCTCAAAAATACCCACTCTGGCAACCACACCAGGATCCCACTTTAGGGCTGAAACTACGTTTTACAGTGGATTCCATTTCTAACATAACCCACTGGTCTGATTTGGGTCCTTCAGAACATGGACTAGCCACAGTCCAGTCCTCATTCCAATGGAGATCTTGACAGGAAGCATTGCTCTCCCTCCCCCACGCAGCACCACTTTGCACAAGAACAGGGGCCAAAAAGACCATCTCTGAATGCTCAGAAGGTCTTCTCCCCCCTCCCCCGCTCATGCTCAAAATGGCCCCGTGAGGGGCAGGGAGGCCTTAGAATTGATGGGACCCCAAGAAAAGCTAGAATGCAGAGTCTCCATGCCCCCCCCTCCACTGCCCCCCCCACACACCATAGAGTTGTGGGCTAGAGCATCTGCAATTCTATGGTGTTGCCCAGAGCAATGGCCATCTGGAAACGGAGCAGCAGCATGATTATGCGCATTTGACGGACTGCTGTTCCACTTCAAGCCAGTGCCCTAGGTTTGGCCACCCACTCCTCCAGTGGCACTCCAGGATGTTCCAGAAGGCCGGTGGCAGGGCTACCCTGGGGCATGGTACGGCACTGCCTGCTTCACCTGCACATCTCTTAGGGCACCTTTAGACAGATGGGCCACCCCAGGGGAGAAGTGGAACGGCGCAGCCAGCACTGGGACAGTCCTCAAAACACCCTATGTCTCAGCCTCAGCTCCCTGTAAAATGGGTATAATAATGACCTACCTCACAGGGTTGTTGTGAGTGTGAACTACGGAAGGGATGTAAAGCACTTTGAACACACTATATAACTGAAGCAAGCACTAAATCTAGAAAGCAGAGTGGGTGTGAAGGGAGCCAAAAGGCCGCCACCATGGAGTAAAAACCACCTTATTCTATTAATGGCATTTCCCTCAGTGTGTTTGAATAGGCACCAGAATTCACATTTTTCTTCAAAATGATCACTTTAAAGCCACTTACGTTTGCGAATAGACATTATTTTTGGCACCATAAATGTGTGTGAGAGGAAAGACTCAACTGTTGCTTTAGCTGAGAGCAGAGATGGGGCCGGGGGGCAAAGTATGAATCACTCTGACTCATAAACCAAGGATTCGATTTGTTGTTTGACTGGCAGAGAAAGCAAAATTGTTTGTGTATTCGTTATAATTTGTCTTAATGCGCATTAGAGCTGCCTTAAAACTAAACAACCTTGATCTGAACGCATCACTCTCCATTAGTTTATCTGCCGTACAAACACTGCATGGAATGTTTAGTGCAGTTAGAATGTGCCTGGTTTCCCTCCTTGATTTCCAATCTGTATGTAAATAAGAACCAGTAGAGGGGAAATAAATACGTTTTTAAAAGGCTGGCGTGTTTGTCAGAAGTCTCTTCTCCCCCTCTTTTGAGATAGAAACCAACAAACATCTCATTCAATGGCTGCATGAGTTGCATGCAACATCTCGCTTTGGAGTTAGAGAAGTTGTTTTAGGGTGACAGAGATTCAGCATAAACACGACTGCTTTGCTTTTTAAAAGAGTGATGGGAGACCAGAAACTCATACACAAGCTGATGGGAGTCTATTGATTTGAATAGACTTTGGATTAACATCTGGATGATTCTTAACACTCCATCCAGCTCTATAGTTTTGAGAACACTGTAGGAGTCCCACTGTTGGAATTTAAGACTGATAAAATGGCAGTCACCGCTCCAGTAGGCTCCCTAACTAGGCCTGTCACCAGTATTTCATTTTACAGCCAAAGAACTGGATAGGATATGAAATAATTGATTTGCCCACAGCTGCCCAGTTAGACTAGGACTGGAACTCAGACCTCAAATTCCAAATCAAAATCCTAGGCCCTTGTAATGGGTTCTGGTAAGTCCTTTCAGGTGCTGGTAAAAGACCTTTCAGGTACTGGTAAATATTTGCAAGGATACACCTCTTTGGGGGAGTTAGGGGGGGTGATTGAAGCAGTGGCTATCAGGCCATATTGCGCCAAACAAATGGCAAGGATAATGGGTTCATTTTCCTGCTCTGACAAGCTCTGGAGCAAGGGGTGTGACATCTGGGCAAGGGGTGTGGCTTCTGAAGCAGATGTGGGCCCCAGAAATTTGGGTGTGTTACTGGGCATTTTTACACACCCCTTAAAGTGCTGGTCTTTCAATCTTCTGGGTTTACAAGTCCACAAGTAAGTTCTGGACGCATTCTTCACACACACACACGCACATGCACTGCCCTGAGGCACTTCCTGGATGCATTCTTCACACAAACACTGCCCTGAGGCAGCCTAAAGTAGCCACAGCTGTAGACGTGAGGGGCTGCCATGGAAACCAAGTGACCACAGCTTCCTAGAGCAAAACAATTTACCAGAACTTTTTACACACAAAAGTTCTGGGAGAAGTTCTATGCAGAAGTTCAAAAAGCCAGATGTTTAAGATCTGGGTGAGTGATTTAGACACACAGAAAGTTCAGGATGTAACAGCAAACATGCAGGAGAAATGTGTGTGTAAAAACACCCACTGTGCTGACACTGAAAGCGTATCCTATCTTCAGAACTCTAAGCACAAAGTTGAAAAAAATATTATTTTCTAACCCTGTTTTATAGTATAAAAAGCCTGATAGTTTGTTAGTCTGCAGTGAAGGTTGACAATCATATCTAACCAAACCCCGAAAGAGCCCAGAAGATCAACACTCATAAAAAGACTGGAAAACGCCAGTGTATTTTATAAGTTTGAAATTACTGAACATGTTTCACTTGATTTCTAGTGCTCATGAACTGTTGAAGTGACCAAACACTGCTGACAATTTAAAATACATTACACTTCTCTTGAATTGAAACTTAAAAATTCCAATAACTAGAATTTTGGAGTCTCCTTCCAGTAGAACTTGACTTAGAGGCATTTCTAGTGCCCCCATTCTTGATTAGGGCCTCGGGACCTTAGATTTCTATAAATTAGAGCAGAAGCAAGTACATGAAAAAAACAGATAAACCCATCAAATATACTTTACTGAAACCAAAAATGGCTGGTGGGGAAATAACCAACATCTGCTTCCGTTGTGTCGGGTATCTGTTTTGATTATCGCATTTCAAATTTCTCTGTTTTCCCATACTTTCAGTTTGATTATTTGGGTGGTTAAGTCATTTAGGTATTTCAGTTCCATCATATTAGCACTATTGTGCACATGCAGTTGTTGAAAACAACATAACCAAAACACCAAGATAATGGAACAACTGAAATAACAAAGGAGGGGAAAAAGCGAAACCCTGAAACCAGAATATCTGAAAAAACAGCCTTTGTGAGTATCCACTCCTGTCACACTTATAATTCAGGCACTTGGACTGGCCAAAAATGCAAATAATACCGGTTAATAAGAAACACACTACTTGTTTCAGCTCTTATTAAAAATATGATTATGAAACAAATTTACAGGACCACTTGGAGGCTCATGTTCATCTCCCGTGATGGGAATTTTTAGGATTACATCCCCAAGAGATCTCTGCCTAAGACACAAACAGTTACCTCAGTGATGTTAATGAAACCCCTAGAGAAAGAAGTGGAACCACAAGAGATATTAGCCAAGTTAATTAAACAGCCTCGAGTTTCTGGGCAGTTCCTCTCTTTCTTCTAATTATTATTGTATTTAACCCTCCAAAAGCGGCACCTTAACCCGGCATTATGTAGAGTGCCCCTTTCCACTCACTCTCAGTGCTATGATGTTTTCTTCTTTTTTGTCTATGTCAGGCTCCAAAAGAAATCCTCTATCTCCTTTGCACGCACCTCAGAAAAAGGTATTGATACCACAGGTGCTCCTTAATTCTCCCAATTAGTCTAAGCTGCTACCTTACCCAGGGGTGTAGCTAGCTACCGTGGAGCCAAGAAGCCCAATTGAGCCTGGGCCCTGGACTTATGGGGGAGGGATTCAGGATTTTTGCAGCCCTAGGCACTTCTGAGGCTGCTGCCCCCTGAAGCCATACTACCCCACCCCACCCCCATTCCCACAGGCCACGCCCCTCATTAAGCCTGGCTAGGCTCCGCCTTGAGGAGAAAAATAAAGAAACTAAAAGATGAAATAATAATATAACAAATCCTACTCACCCAAAGTGTGTGTGTGGNGCAGCCCTAGGCACTTCTGAGGCTGCTGCCCCCTGAAGCCATACTACCCCACCCCACCCCCATTCCCACAGGCCACGCCCCTCATTAAGCCTGGCCAGGCTTCGCCTTGAGGAGAAAAATAAAGAAACTAAAAGATGAAATAATAATATAACAAATCCTACTCACCCAAAGTGTGTGTGTGTGGGGGCGGGGGGAGAGATCCTCAGCTGCTGCCCAGAAACCCAGCCGGGCACCCCGGCACCACCCGCGGCTCAAGGCTGCTTGGGGCGGGACCTGGGCTGGTGGTTGGGGACAGGACTGAGGGCTGAGCTGAACTGAGGGTTGGGCTGGCCAGGAGTGAGCGGACGAGAGAGTGGGCAGGCAAACAAGCAGGTTGGGGATGGGGTGAGGGCAGGCCGTGGAGCAAACGAGCTAGCGGGCTGTGGGTGGTGGTGGGCTGTGGGTGGCAGCTTTGGGGTTGGTTTGTTTTTTGCTGCCCCTCCAAATCCGCCACCCTAGGCAACTGCCTAGGTTGCCTGCCCCTACGTCCAACCCAGGGAGCGCTCTGCAAGTGGCCTGTGCACTGCTATGTTCTCAGAGTGGGTAAGGTAGGGAGCAGGGACAACACTCTTCTCCCACCCACTCTGATACCTTTCCAGCAGGTTGCTTACAAAGGGTCCCACCGAGAAGGAAGTTGTTAAAGTTGGCAGGGGTGAAGCCAACGCTTCAAGCTTCCTTTCTAGTGGGGCTTCTGCCACTCCAGGGGTCCTCACGGGGAGCCAGGGCAGCACCACAACCTTTGCAGGGGGAGGCCAAGACTAGCGTTGAGAGGATCACCACTTAAGGGGACCCCACAACTTTGCCTTTAGGGGCCTCTTCATTGGAGTATGAGGCCAGGCCCACAAAACCTTGCTAAACCCAGTGCAAGGATGTTTTCTGCCCCCAACATCCCAGTTCCCCTGCTGCCACCCCAGAGCTTACCAGAGGCAGCAATGTGGGACAGGCAGTGACAACAGCTGGATCGCAGGTGGGTACCCTTATCCAGCGTGGATTTTATCAGCAGCAGTGGCAGCAGGATTGGCGGCAGGGCCGCCTAGCCCTTACCTTCTACCATGGGGTTGTTTTCCATCCCCCGGTGGGAAGAAAGCATGAAAAATATGGAAATTCGTGGCTCTACAAGTTTGAGAATTTAGGACATTGTCACCAGCACCTCTGGGCATAACATACTCAAATTTTATCCAGTTATCTGTTACCGTTTGTCTTCTATAATAAAAAAACTTTTAAAAAAAGGCCTGGGGTGGAAAAATAACCCCAGCGTCAATGGAGTTTTCTTTTGGGGTGGAATTTCAACCCTAGCCAATGCATTTCAATTGTGGTGGATTTCCACCCCAGCTTAAAAGCAGCCAAATCAACATGTTTAAAGGTCAATTCAGGCTGCAAGATGACATGGAAGGCAAGGACACTTTAGACTGGCAGCAGCAATGAAAATTAACCCCTTCATTGCCATGGACTTCTCTCAATGTTTCCACTAGTGTCTAATAGAAAAAAGTAGCCATGAAAGATTTTTCATTTGCTCACTCCATCTGCAAAGCTTCCTTTCTCACCCAGCCTCCTAGGTTTCAGTCTCTTAGTCTGTTAGATAGAATTTATCTCCCTTCGCATAGGCTCCATTTCTCTGGCAAGCCAGAAGTGCCCTCATTGTCCTCACAAACTGACCATAGAAATGGAACAAAGAAAAGCTTATGGGCCATTAGCAAGTGATTAGCAGGTGATAGCCACATCCTGAAGTCCAGGGGCAGAGTGTCCATTCTTCCTCTCTGGAAGATTTTGTGTGGTGTGGTCACTGGCTGGGGGCTTGCAGGAGGGGAATGAAGGATGGCAGGGCACAGGGGATGGCAGGCATGCAGGGGTGCAGGGATGGCAGGGCACAGGGAATGGCAGGCATGCAGGGGTGGGCAGGCATGCAGGGGATGGCAGGCACAGCGGTGAATGGAGGTACTGAGGGGCTGGCTGGCTGGAAGATTGCACTGGGGGATAGAACTGAGGCAGTGGGGGGCTGGCTCTTCGGGGGCACTACTTTAACTTATATAGATAGTTAAAGTTCATAAAAACCATTTTCTGTAGTTTGAATAAAAAATAATGCTTTTGCAAAGAAAAACGAGTAGTGTTGGTTGTTATTTATTCATGTGTGGAGCTGGTATTTCTCATAAAACAGACTCTATAATGTCTGTGTGTGTGTGCTGGGCATAGATTGTGTGGCTACTGTAAAAAAAAAGTTACATTTTATTGCACACTTTCAATCCCCAGGCCAAAATCAGCTTGGGGGTCAAATCCACCCCATGACAACTCGAGTGTAAGTTTTTTAGTGACAAAAGGTAAGGGCTAGAGTGGCAAGTAGAAGTGGGCACTTCTCCCATCCACAGTCCAGCAAGGAGTTTACTGGTGATGGTGGCAGCAGCCGCCAGATCGCAAGCAGGAGAGGCACCCCCTTCAGCTTGCCATCCTAGGTGACCGCCAGTGCTATCGTTACGATAGCTCCAGCCTTGCTTTCAGCTCTACACTGGACACTCAAGGCATAGACTATAGGAATGTGGAGCACAGTGCTTCTATGCATTGGGCCTTTGCACGTTGTTGTTGCTGTATCTGTGATAACAATTATATGCAAATGCGGACAATGGGGAGTTGGATGCTTGGGACAGGATCCATGGACTCCGTCCTTTCCCCAACGTAACAGAATAGAAACTAATTGTGGTTATTATTTGCTTTGGTAGAACTGATTCAGATAGTGCTAATTCAGACATTCATTTCAGCTCCCCCTTTTACTGGTTGGCTTCCAGACGTGTTTTGCTCGATCCAGTGCTCAGCAACACTATGGGTGTGCAGGGGACACATCATTTGTTTTTGTTTCCCTTTTTGTTTTCCTTTCAAAAATTTCATTCGCTTTCAGGGCCTTTCAAAGTGGGCTCTAGCGTTTTCATTTCTATTTTTGTTTTATTTTATTAAAAATTTTAACAAAGCCACTGCACGTGCACAAATGGCCACCAGGACAATTCTGCGCATGCATGGCCCTTTTCCAAAATGGTGACGGCAGCGTCAAAACCAATTTGGAAAAGGGAAGCCATTCTGTGCATGCGTGGCACTGTACTATCTATCTATCTATCTATCTATCTATCTATCTATCTATCTATCTATATAAATAACAAACAAAATAAACAAAAAGGAAATGAAAAGGAATGAAATCAAATTAATTCCATTTGCTTTTTCATCTGTTATAGTTATCTATTTACTAAAACAAATGGGGCTTCATTTGTTTTAGTAACTATACCAAATAAAAATGAATTCCACACCCCTAAACACCACAGCTCTGGCCTACTTCTGACCACTAGGCTTTTGTCATGGTCCTTTACTAGTTAGGACCTTCAGCATCTCTCTTGAGACTGGCATTAAGTCATGATGGTCTATGGAACAAATAGGCGACATTTTAAAAAATGAGTCTGCCAACTCTTCTTGAGGAGTCCTTCATATCAAGGAATTCCAAAGAAATTCCAAATTCTGAGGAGATGTTCTTCAGTCTTCAGTTTAGTTTATTCGTTTGGCTATTGCCATAACAAAATCATGCCATAAATTTAAAATACAAACATGCACGCATATTACGCAATAAAATAAATAAAATTCTACAACTATATATATTATATAACTTGACTAAATTTCTACGTTCCATAGTACATGAGGAGATGTTCAGCAAATGTCAGACTTGGCAACCTCAGGCTCTGGCTACCCACATGGCTCTAATATTTAATGACCAAGCAGAACATTAATACTTTTGTGAACTACTGGGCTTTTGGTCTGTCCATTTTTCCTGCGGAGCTCTGTGTAGGAGCCAACTCATTTCTTTTTTTCTGGGTAGATTCTAAATGTAGTTTTCCAGGAGGAAAGGTAATTTGTGCTATACATTTCGGCAAGCTTTGTAAGCATTACTAGCTCTGTCTAGCATTAGTCATGGCCTTACAGTCCAGCAATGCTACAATCCCTGCTTCGCTATTCAAACACTAGGGCTGTGAAACTCGGTCCTCAGTTTTCTTCAGAATTTGCCGAGGACTGGTGCACCCAGCCTCGGTTTGCCAAGTTCTGAAGTTCCGAGGAAGGGCCCCGAAACTTTGAAACTCAGCAAAACCTCGACCAAGTGCAGGAAGGGAGAAGAAAGGGGAGGCTGAGGGCTGCAGATGCAGGGAAGCAGGTAGCAGGGGGTGGTAAGAGAAGTAGGCAGTGGTGGTAGGGGAGCAGGGGGCAGGGCAGAGGGTAATGGGGCAGAGGGTGGTGGGGCACTGAGTCACCAAAAGCCGCAGGGAGTCAGGTGCGTTGCTCTCTCTGGACTGTCTGGGAAATGTAGTCTTTCTCTCTCTCTCAAACGTAGGCCAGCTTGTTCCCAGAGAGCACTCATTCTAATGCTGTCTGGGAACAAGGTGGACTACATTCCCAGCATGCTCTCAGACAGCTTTAGGAGCATACTCAGAAGACAAACCTTCCTCACTCAGAAGTTAAACACATGGCAGCAGAGTCTAGAGAGAGCAACATGCCCAGCTCCCCACAGCTTTTGGTGAGTGACCCCTTCTCTGGACTCATTAGCCATCTTCCCTGACCCCTGTTCCCCTGCCACCACTGCCTACTTCCCTTCCATGGCCCCCTTCTTCCTGCTTCCCTCTGCACCCCTGTCGCCTGCCCCTCCAAATTCCTGAGCATTCGTCGAGGTTCCAACTGCTGAGCCAAGCACTTGGGACCGGCGCTTGAAACCTCAGGGAATACTCACAATTTTTAAAATATTATTATTCATTACAGCACTAGCAAATACTTTCACTTATGCCTAGACTTCCCCAACTCTTCTCTCAATGAACTCAGCCTTCTCGAAAGCTTACCCGGCAGCCTGTTGGTATCTCTACACAGTGCATTTGGTGGCCCTTGGCAACGAAAGCAAAGAGCATAGCATCACACACAATCTTAACCAACAGAAGGGCTGAGTTCAAATTCATTTATTTATGAGCTATTCATTTTTTGGACTTACCAATTAATTTCACGAACAAATAGCAGGTGTTTGCAGAAGGCACATCATTCATTTTCGTTCTAGTTATTTTCATTTCCGAAAACCTGTTCGTTTTCAGGGGTTTTCATGAAAGACTCTACCATTTGTTTATTTTTTTTTTCATTTTATTTTATTTTAAAAATTGAATAAATTGTAAAAATCACTGCACATGCGAGAAATGGCCACCGGGGTCATTCTGTGCATGTGTAGCCCTTTTCCAAAATAGCCCCAGCAGCATCAGCGCCATTTTGGAAAAGGACGCGCATGTGCAGAACACCCTGGGGGCCATTTTGCGCATGTGCCGTGATTTTTAAAAAAATTTAAAACAATAATTTTAATAAAATAAAAGGAAAAAATAAAAACAGAAATGAATGAAATCAAACGAATGTCATTTGATTATTCAATTCATTTTTGTTACCTTAATTATGAAAGCTAAAGGGGTTCCATTCATTTTTGTAATTTATTAATTAAACAATACAAAATTGCACACCTCTATATATTCTACCATGTAGGACAGGGGTGGGGAACCTCAGGCCCGGGGGCCAAGTGCGACCCTAGGCAAGTTTTTATGTGGCCCTTTTCCAGTTCCTGGATCTGACCCCTGGATCCAGTCTCTACAGCCAAACACTGAAAAACTGAGCTCAGGATAAGGGGGCAGAGAAGAGGACATGCACACAAGGGTAGGGGGCAGATCCACAGCACAGATCCATGATCTGGCCCCCCCCTTTTCTTGAATACACCTCTTAAGCACCCCCACCCCCAACCTGTATGTGGCCCCCGGAGCTTGTACCAATTTTCAATGTGGCCCCCAGGATAAAAAAGGTTCCCCACCCTTGATGTAGAATGTGAGAGAGAAAAAGAGTAGCTCCGTCTCATGAAGCCAGTGACAGCAGACTGAGTGGATTCGCTGGTTCGCTTGCACCTCCTTCTGAAGAGCCGTAAACATTACCTGGAACGCAATGTATCTGTACACCCACAGTAGTCTATCAGGTGCTGAATCGATGCCTGAGCACTGAGTTGGGCACCTGATTATTACCTCAAATTACCAGGTATTATCATTACTGAGTTACTGTTTTACCATTTTACCAATCAGTAATATTGATTTTCTGGAATTTTATTGTGGTGTTGGTTGCTGTAAGCCACCCTGAGATGCCATGGGCATGAGGGGGTGGCTAAAAAATGCTTATAATAAAATAAAAAATAATAACATAACATGGAAATCGGTACAGGAATTAGAATGGAATGTTAAAGGTATCAGAAGTCGGAAAATTGGTAGTGGATTTCAGAAAATCGGGGCAACAAAAGATTATCAATACAATGAGTAGCCCATCAAGCACTAATCAGGTTCTAATTTGGATTTAATGTTACTGGTTCAAGTCAAGTACCACAATTTTAGTGGGTATACTCATTTTTGCAGATACTAAGCTATAAGTATGATATTCTTTAATCCTTTTTGACAAGTCACTGCTATAGAGTCATGGACTGCCCCCACACTGCCAGGAACATAGAGGCAGCCCTGAACGCTGTGGTGGGGGAGTGGGTCATGCCAGGTGCACCGTTCACCCCGGGGTGTGTGGTGATAATCCGGCCAATATACTCAAGGCAGTCCGTGATGGGGGCTTCACGAGCATCCCTTGCGCCATACACACTCTCCATCTGGTGGTCAAGGACGCTCTGGGCTTGGGGGATAAGGGGATTGGGGAAAGCACCCATAGATCACTGATCCAGTGGGGGAGGGAGCTGGCTGGGTTCTTTAATCGCAGCATGAAGGGCAGCAAACTCCTCAGGGCCAAGCAGGCAGAGCAAGGCCACCCAGTGCACCAACTGGTGCAGGCTGTCTCCACCAGGTGGAGTTCCACTTTCCTGATGCTTGAGCGGCTTGTGGAGAAGAAAGCCGCTTTGCATCAGGTTCAATTGGACAAAGACAGTGGGGCTCTTCCAGGCTTCAGTGGGGCAGAATGGGAGATCCTCTCCAGATGGTCTTCATTCTGTAACCATTCCTGGAAGTGACGGGGACCATCAGCTCCTCCACAGCCACAATCAGCCACGTGACCCCTCTGGTCCAGAGTCTCCACCGGAGTCTTGAGGAGATTCTGCAGGGGCAGGATTGTGGCCCTCAGGGCAAGAAGCTGGGGACTGAGGTGGTTGGACTGGTGCAGAAGCTCAAGACAGACCTGAATGCAAGGTTTGATGATCTCCTGCTGCAGGGGGAATATATTTTGGGGAAAATGCTGGATCCCAGGGTCAAGGGCAGCATGGCACGCAAGTCATCCCTCTATGGCCTCCGGAAGGATGATCTTGTGGGGAGGGTCCGGAAGGAGAGTGGGCTCTTGAGAGTGCGAAGCAACAGCAGCAGCAGGATGCCTCTGGGGATGGTGGGAGTAGCCTCCCCTTTCAGTTAATGGGGTCTTTCCCTGCCTCCAGGCCCAGTGGTAGAAGCCGCAGAAGCAGGATCAGCAGCAGCAGCACCTACTGCCAGCAGTTCCTCCTCTGCGAAGCCCACTCTCGGGGGCATGGGGTCTAGCAAAAAAGGGCAGAAAGCATGGCTGAGGGCAGTGGGGGCGGTGGTGCCCAGGGACAGCTACGGGAGGGAGTACAACAGCGCCTCAGCAGCAGTTGAGACCTACCTGGACGAGGAGCCATGCATCGATTCCAACAGTGATCCCTTGGCCTACTGGGCCGGCAAGACTGACGTGTGGCTGGCCCTGTCCAAAGTGACCAGGGGATTATTGTCCTGCCCACCAACCAGTGTCCCCAGCGAGCGAGTGTTCTCCATGGCGGGGGACATTTGCTCCCCACACCGCCTGAGACGGGGGCAAAGTTGGTGGAGCAGTTGTTGTTCCTAAAGGTGAACCTTCTGCTGCTGGGATTCCCTAAACTTCCCCTGGATAAGGAGTGATGGTGCAGTGGCACACGCCATCCCATGCCAGGGGCAGTCGGGACGGGGCTCTGTCTCCTCCTCCTCAATATGGGCTAGGGCTACTGCTCCTGTGCTGCTGAGGTGCTGTCCCTCCCTCCCAATGCCTGGCACCCATCCTGCCCCCCCCCTCTCTCTCATACTAGACAGCCTCGGCCGCCTTATCTGACTGACCTCATGGTGCACAGTGGCATTGGGAAACAAACTGTAAGCCTGTCAGCCAGCCTATGGCTAGCAGATCTTAGCCTGCCTTTGTGACACTGACTGACTCTCGCTCTCTCGCATGGCACAGTCTTTGCTAGCCTATCTGAGTTCCCTGCTGCCAATGTCCCAGCCTGCCTGCCCTACTGCCTCCCATGCCAAGCTGCCCGTCTGCCCACCCAGCTTGCCGCCAAGCTCAAAGCATGTCTCAGTCCGCCTTCCTGTCTCCCATGCCAAGGTGCCTGTCTGCCCACCCAGGTTGCCTAGCTCAAAGCCTGCCCAAGCCCGTCTGCCCTACTGCCTCTCATGCCACGCTGCTTGCCTGCCCGCCCACCCAGGTTGCAAAGCTTGAACCCTGCCTCAGTCTGCCTGACTGCTGCTCATGCCACGCCACCTGATGTCCTGCCCCAGCAACCAATGTCTGCTGGTGCCAATGGCCCCCAGGCCAGGTCTATATGCTGTCTGTGCCAAGGGTTCTGTACCCTGGCAACCAATGTCTGCTTGTGCCAATGGCCCCCAGGCCTATATGTTCTCTGTGCCAGCCAAGGGGTCTGTATTTGGGAAACTCAATGGCTGATGCTGCCTCTCATGCCATGCTGCCTGCCTGCCTGCCCACCCAGGTTGCAAAGCTCAAACCCTGTCTCAGTCTGCCTGACTGCCGCTCATGCCATGTCACCTGACCGCCTGCCCCAGTAACCAATGTC
Source organism: Sphenodon punctatus (assembly GCA_003113815.1). Classification (NCBI taxonomy): domain Eukaryota; kingdom Metazoa; phylum Chordata; class Lepidosauria; order Sphenodontia; family Sphenodontidae; genus Sphenodon; species Sphenodon punctatus. The sequence continues at coordinate 16,646,593 of QEPC01000412.1, read as the reverse complement.
TGCTGCTGTTAATGCCAATGGCCTCCAGGCCTATATTCTGTCTGTGCAAAGGGTTCTTTACCCTGTCAATACACTGTCTGATGGTGCCAATGGCCCCCAGGCCAGGCCTATATGCTGTCTGTGGCAAGGGTTCTCTACCCTGGCAACCAATGTCTGCTGGTGCTAGTGCCAATGGCCCCCAGGCCAGGCCTATATGCCCTCTGTGGCAAGGGTTCTGTACCCTGGCAAGCAATGTCTGCTGGTGCCAATGGCCCC
>QEPC01000412.1:16629327-16644172 GCA_003113815.1 Sphenodon punctatus | reverse complement strand
GCAGATCTAAAAAGAGCATAAAAAGATAGGAACATAAGAAGTGCCATACTGTGTCAGACCAATGGTCTGTCAAGCCCTGCCTGCATTCTGTCTCCACAAGTGGGTGGACTGGGAGGCCAATCTCTCTCTGCAGGGTACTTCCATTCCTAACAGGTCATAAGGCAATTCATTCCCTGTTGTTCCAGTCCCTGTGCCTTACCTTGCATGTGGCGATTCCATTGCCCTTGTCATAAAACCTCCAGACATCCGACATACTCCGCTGAATGTCTGGGGGGTGTCACTGGCAACCTCGGCCTACGGGTCCTCCTTGGCCATGCGGTGGCACCAGCGCTGGGACCGGCATCCGATTCCTTTCTGAAATGGGAACACATTAAGAACAATAAAGTAATATCACGCATTTATGATGATGCCTCTAGTACTCCCTCCTTGGGGTGCTTGGGATGGCAATGGAGAGACCCTGTCTGGCACATGCAAATCCTGCCCTCCTTGGGGTGCTAGTAGCGATAGCAATGGGAGATGTGACCCTGGCTGGCACGTGCAAATCCTGTCCTTCTTTGGGTGCTGCGGAGGGATGCGACCCTTGCTGGCACGTGCAAACCCTGCCCTCCTTGGGGCGCTATGGATGGCAACTGGAAAGACCCTGGTGGCTGGCACATGCAAATCCTGCTATCCTTGGGGTGCTAGGGGATGCTAGGGATTGCAACTAGAAAGGCCCTGGCTGGCATGTGCAAATCCTGCCCTTCTTGGGGTGCTTGGGATGGCAATGGGGAGACCCTGGCTGGCAAGTGCAAATCCTGCCCTTCTTTGGGTGCTGCGGAGGGATGAGACCCTTCCTGGCACGTGCAACTCCTGCCCTTCTTTGGGTGCTAGTAGCGATGGCAACTGGAAGTACCCTTGCTGGCATGTGCAAATCCTGCCCTCCTTGGGGCACTATGGATGGTAACAGGAAAGACCCTGGTGGCTGGCATATGCAAATCCTGCCCTTATTTGGGGGTGCATAGGGAATGGGATGGCAACTGGAGAGTGGAGACCCTTGCTAGCCTGGCACATGTTTGGGTGGGGGTGCTGCTCATGCTCGTGCCTGACTGCTGGAAGAGCCCCCCCACACTACAGAACCCTCTCTCTGTGGCAGACATCCTCTGCTACCCGCTGATGCCCACTGTTTGTGCCTGACTGATGCCCACCAACGATGCACCCACCCGCATGCCAGTGAGCTCGCTCTAACAGATAGAGCCTTAAGATTCTTGTTCTCAAAGTTAAAAAAAAGGTTACAAACCTGGCAGCAGTGACATCAGCACCTCCTGCGCTCGCCGGCTCTGGCTCCTCCTCCACCACCAAAGGTCCAGCAGCGGCCAGAGGAACCTCTTCCTCCACCACTGGCTCTGCCACCTTGGCCTTCCCCCAGGCCCGGCGTTTTATGGTGGTCACCTTCTTCTCCATTTTTTGGGTTATTTTTTTAAAAAACACACAGCCAACACACACAGACAGCACTCACCAACACTCACCAACCAGCCAAACTAAAACCAACACACACCACACAGCCAAAACACACAAAACACACGAACACGCAGCCAACCACAACACACATGCTGTCACCTGCACAAGCTCCACACGCACTTGAATTTCCGGTTTCCGGTGCGATCACAGGCTCTTGTGATACTTTTTCCGAATGCCTGAACCGAACTGAATACGACCGAACAGAACAGCTGAACCCAAACACAGTGAGCGAACTGAATGGCCGAACCGAACAGGCGAACCGAACCGGACCGAACGGCCGAATCTGCACCGCGATCTGTTCGCCCATCCCTACCTGTTGGCTCCATCACTTTTTAATATCTATGTAAATGTACTGGTCACTACCTTTAAGGATGCAGGGAAGTACCATCCCCTTAAATTAGGAGCGCGGAGACTTTTTATGTTACTTTACATGGATGATACTCTCTTGCTATCCCTTAGTAAGCTTGGATTAGACAGAGCATTGGCAGATTTTGAGCTGAAATGTAAAGAAATGAGACTCGCTATTAATGATAGCAAAACCAAAATTATGGTGTTTGCAAAGAAGTATGTTAGGTATAATTGGGTGCTTAGAATGCATAAGCTTGAGTAGGTGCGCTCGTACAAATACTTGGACATAATTTTTACCTACAATGGTTTATGGATGACCCATCTGAATGCGATAAAGCAGAAAATAAATATAGAAGTTTTGGCTATCCAGCATTTTTTTACACAACACAGCCAACAAAATATCATGGCTGTTAAAAGACTGTTTGAGGCAACAGTTCTGGCAAGTATGTTCTAAGGTGCTCCGATATGCGGGCCGGGGAGGAGCACATTGGCAAGGCTTGAGGCAGTGGTGCATGGGGCATGGAGAAGAATTTTGGCAATTCCCCGTGCTTCCAAATCTGCCTTGATCAATCTGGAACTGGGAAGACTATCCCTCTCAGCTAAGCTGCAAACTCGAACATTGTCCTTTTGGTCCAAGTTACGGGATGCCCATGCAGACTCTCTCCCCCTTTTGGCATTGCAAGAAAAGGCAGTCGATGAGATTCGAGGGCGAGACTGTTGGTGGACAGAGATTAATGCAGGTCTCCTAACTTTAGGCTTCTCTGAGGCCTTTTTTCATGATAATACGAGTAGAGTGGTTATAAAAATGTTGAAACAGACAATTATAGATATCTAGCAGCAGAACCTTAGAGCCATTGCGAATGACTCCAGAGCCTCCCCATATTACAAATATTGGGTACCACCTAGGGAAGGAGCTCACTATTGGAATTATTTAATGGATCCGATTCTCAGAAAGGGTTTTATCAATCTCCGCCTACAAACAATGCAGACGGCTGTTCTAGAGGACAGATATGGACATATACCATATTCTGAACGTATCTGTCCGTGTGGTACTGAGGTGGAGGATCTCACACAGTACTTGTTGAAATGTCCCTTTTATGCAACGCACCGCAAACGGATGCAGGAAGCAACCAGTTATGACTCCTCCCGTCCAGTTCTGCATCAGCTTTTATATTTATTAAATGGTATTAATTCGACCAGAACTAAGCGTGTTGCGATTTTTGCAGCTAGAGCTGCACAAATTTGCCGGAAATTGACTTAATAGAATGTTATAGAGTTAGAACTGTATGTTATTCATTATTCATTTTTAATGGTTTTGGGGAGGATAATCTTGATATAATTAACCCCGTATGTGGGGAGTTGTGCCTTTTAGGATTACCAGCTTAGGCTCAGTGATCTGATCAGGGACATGTTTTAATAGGGTTGCCTTGGGATTATAAAAAATGTTTTTTTTAATTCTTGGCAAAACCAGATATGTAAATTACTTGTGCCAGGCCTGGTCAGTGACATGAGATGTTTTTTTTTAATATATTTGTCTTGTTTATATTTACATTTGTGTTGGCCATGTGGCCAACAAATAAAATTTGTTGTTGTTGTTGTGCTTTCTGCAGATTTTCTACTGGCTTTATTACTTGGAAATTGGGATATGTGAAAGTACTAAATTTGAGTGGAAAGTTACCATTCTTTTTTCCCACAGGAGGAAGGGAAAAGGTGGCATCAGGCCTAGCACTCCTGTGCCACAAAATAACAGAGACAGAGTAGAGAACAGAATCCACTAACTGAATATTTCTTTTCCATCGTCTCTCTTTTTCTTCAATTACCTTCTCTGTCTAGCAAAGGTGAGCGATAGTACGGGCAAATTTTTGTCGCTCAGGCCATTTTTAGATGGACCCAGCTGGGGGGGCAGGTCCATGAATCCTGACCTGCACTTCCGGTGAGTGGGGGACTTCGGACGACGGTGAATGGTTGTGTGGTCAGTGTGCACCCATACCCAATAACCACCTCTTCATGCCTCCACATGGAGCAACGGGGAAAAACCCAAGTTGCTCTGTGCGGGGGCATTGGTGGGCAGTGCATGGGTTGTGGGAGCGAACCTCCACCCGCGTCGCCTGCAGATGGATGCCTGGGTCCGTGGGGGATGGTTGACCTGTGTGGGCGCATCCCATCTGAAGGCAGCCTCAGTCTTATCATGAGTCTTCTGCACTAAATTACAAATGTTCAGTCTTGACCAATCCATTAAGTCCTGCAACCATGATCTACAGCAGGGGTGGGGAACCCCGTTTCTATGTGTCCCTTGGATCTTGTGAACATTTTCAAAAAGATTTCCTGTGATGGAAACGTTTTCCCGCCCCTGGTCTACAGGGTCTGCCTCAGTCTCTTATATCATATCTCAGAGACTATCCTGATGATTACGTTTTTGGGATCCATCTCTTAAAAAGGTAACACCCAGGCAGGAGGGAACTATGTGTCTGTGGTCAGGATGAAAACTAGAAATGGTAGGAGGGGTGTGGGTGTGTTTATAAGAGACTATTCTTTAACTGACTATTCTTTGCTGAAAGGGACGGTCACTTCCACTGCTTCCACCTGTGATCCTTTGAGTGTCCTCACAACTAGAACTTTAGAGCCAAATTCAGTGTACCCCTTTGAGAATAGGGGTGTGTAGAAAGGACCCCATTCATTGGGTTGTGTTTTTGTTTGTTTGTTTCACTGCAGTGTAAAGTTTTTTAAAATCCATTCATTTGGGGTGTTTTTTTAATAAAAAACAAAAACAATCTTTTTTGTAACATTTTAGATTTAAAAACAATTCAAAAATAAAAAAAATCATTGCATATGCACAAAATGGGCACTGGACTGTTCTGAGCATGCTCACCCTTTTCCAAAATGGTGGTGGCAGCGTAGCAGCCATTTTGGGACAGGGCAGCCAGTCTACACATGCGCAGTGGCCGTTTTACTCATGCGCGGACCAGCTGCCCTTTTCCAAAATAGCAGCACTGCTGCCGCCACCATTTTGCCTAAGGATGAGGTATAGATCGAGAAGAGGAGAGGGTCAAGAACAGAGCCTTGAGGAACACCAACTGAGAGGGGGAAGGAGGAGGAGGTGGGGTATACACGCCTTGCTGGTCTCTTATAGTGCTCTGTATCCCTTCCGGTGTTTGCACGGGGCAGGCCCCCCCCCCCTACACTGGAAGATGTCCCGCCAGGCATGCACCAGCTGCCTTTTTCCAAAATAGCAGCACTGCTGCCACCGCCATTTTGGAAAAAGACACACGTGTGGAAAATGGTTCAGCAGCCATTTATGCGCACGTACAATGAGTTTTTAATTTTTAATAAATATTTCTATTTTTTAAGAAAAACAAATGAAAGTGAACAAATGTCGTTTGCTTATTCATTCATTTTCAGACCTTTAGTTACTAAAACAAATGGGTTACATTCATTTTTGTAACTTAAAAATCGAAAACAAATTGCACACTATTTGAGAATTTTGACCTTTTGTCTTTGTAACTCGAACCATCAGTCCTGCACATGCAAACCTATGTGAACACGGAGCCCCTCACCCATACATCTTTTTCCCCCTTGGCTGTGCTAAGTCAGTGGGCTATTACAAATTTTCACAAACACAGGCAAATGTATGCAAATGAGGGTGGCATGAAGTGTCCCTACTTCTAATGTTGGAGGGTTTGCCGCTTTTGCTAATACTAATCATTCAGCATCTTAGCCATCCATGGGATTTTCCCAAGAATCGCCTCCTTCTATACAAGAATCAAATATCCTTTTTGTTTGTCCAAAGTATATCTCGTTTAACATAAAAGCACACATCCAAAAAGCTATTTCTCAACTGAAATCAACAATGTTCGACAAGTATAAGGAGAGTGCGGTCAGACCATCCTGTTTTCATTCTGCACTTGTGTTTCCCAGAATTTCTTATCTTCTGGTTTACACAAATAGGATGATGAACATGACAACTTGTGCTATCGCAAATCCTTGAGAAATAGTCTCTTCTCCTCTACTTAGTTCGTGCCTGTAAAGGAGATGCTTCTGAAAAGAGAGACAAGCTGAAACATTTCTTGTGACAGCATGTTAATTAAACTTTACACTATCCCAGAGGGATGATACATAATCAAGACCTTGGTCATTGACACAAGAATCTCCACCAGAATAGACTCCGATAGGTTCTATTAGCAATAGCTCATAATAAAATCACAGTCATAGAATCACAGGATTGGAAGGAACCACAAAGATTATCTACTCCATTTCCCTGTCATTATTGGGATCCATTATACCTATAATATCCTTGAGAGATGTCTGTCTAATGGTCATGCTGCGGGTAGCAACGCGGCCACGACATGGGGCGTCCCAGGTTGCCAGGCAACCCTGACAAAGATACAGGAATGCTGACATAGCCGGCAGAAGTAGTAGGGAGCGGGACTGGCACAAACACGCCCCGCAGACACCAGGGCAACCGCCCCTCCCCAGATGCAGTGCATGCCTGGCGGGACTTCCTCCAGTGTAGGGGGGGCCCCTGCCCCGTGCAAACACCGGAAGGGATACAGAGCACTATAAGAGACCGGCAATGCGTGTATACCCCACCTCCTCCTCCTTCCCCCTCTCAGTTGGTGTTCCTCAAGGCTCTGTTCTTGGCCCTCTCCTCTTCTCGATCTATACCTCATCCTTAGGCAAACTCATTGCCTCCCATGGCTTCCAATACCACCTCTATGCTGATGACACTCAACTCTATCTCTCTACTCCCTCTCTCTCTCCCTCTGTTCAAGCTCGTCTCATCAACTGTCTCTCTGACATCTCTACCTGGATGTCTCAACGTCAACTCAAACTCAACATGGCTAAAACTGAACTCCTTATCTTCCCCCCTCATCCTTCCTCTCCTTCCTCACTGTCAATAACTATTGATGGAGTCACCATCCTGCCTGTCCCCCAAGCCCGTAGCCTAGGCTTCATCTTTGACTCAGCCCTTTCTTTTAAACCCTACATTGACTCTGTTGCTAAATCCTGTCGCTTCTCCCTCCATAACATTGCTAAGATTCGCCCTTTTCTCTCTGTCTCGTCTGCCAAAACTCTTGTTCATGCTCTGGTCATCTCTCGCCTCGATTACTGTAACCTCCTTCTCACTGGCCTTCCCCGGTCTCACCTTTCTCCCCTCATCTCTGTCCAAAACTCTGCTGCCAGGGTCATCTACCTCGCCAGTCGCTTCGACCATGTGCAGCCCCTCCTCTCTTCGCTTCACTGGCTTCCCCTTCCTGAACGAATCCTGCACAAGCTCCTAGTCTTCACCTATAAAGCTCTTCACAACCTTGCTCCCCCCTACCTCTCTGCACTTATCGCCCTCCATACTCCAGCCCGTGCACTTCGCTCCTCCTCTGTCCCTTCTCTCACCCTTCCACGCCTTCCCTGCTCCCCTAAGCGCCTTCGTCCCTTCTCACTTGCTGCCCCCCATGCCTGGAACTCCCTCCCTGTCCACATCCGCCTTGCCCCCTCCCTTCATACCTTCAAATCTCTCCTTAAAACTCACCTCTTTCGCTCTGCTCTGTCTGACTCTTTATCCTGCTGAGCCACTATTCCTATACCTACGATCGGTTTACCCTTATCCTTGCAACATGGACCTGCCTGCTGTCATTCTCATCGTAACCAAGCCAAGTACGTGCACTTGAGACCTCGCATCTTCATGAATGTTAGACCCCTTGTCTCTCCCTCTGTTCCCCTTCCTAAGTCTCTCCCCCAGCTCCTGTCTCTCAGATTGTAAGCCCTAGGGGCAGGGACCATGTCTATTTTACTACTTTGTAAAGTGCCAGGTACACTGCTGACACTATATAAATGTTTGTTAATAATAATAATTATTATTATTATTATTATTGAGAGGCTGGCCCCACTGTGCGAGAGCGTGTTCCTGTCCCCTAAGAATCCTTGGTCTTGCTGTAAATGTAGTGTAAGTAGAGTGCGTGTGGTCCTGTGTTACCCCCCTTCATGAGTGTGCATGTGCACCGCGTGAGAGTCCCCATATTTCCCACCCCCCTCCATCTGGATACCAGTGTGAGCTTAGCTACCCAGTTGTGGTTGTCCCCTCTTCCTCCACGACTCGATCCCTGTCCTCCGCCTCACTTGGTTTCCCAAGAAGAAGGTTCATCCTCTCCCTACCCCGCACTGACTCCTTCTTCCCTTCCCCCTCGCCCACTCCCAGTATCCCTGCCCCCGTTCCCCTTCCTGTTCCCCTTCTAAAGCACGGTGCCTGGTTCCTGTAACACCAGCGAGAGCGAGTACCTGTCTGTCCCCGTGTACCCCTCTTGGCCATTGGCATCCTCTCGCTCCCAGTGATGAGTTGGGTTGGCTTCTAGATAGGAGGGAAAGCCCAAATACGACCCTGAGGGGATTACCGTTGCCTAGACAGTGCCTCCAAGGAGAGGAGCCAGCCTTGGAATGGTCCCTGCCTTGCCTTTCCCCCTCCTTTTCCCATTTCCTCCCCTTTCCCCTGACACTAACCTATTTCAAAGGACTCGAACGACAGGACCTCCACAACCTTCCTTAGCAAATTATTCCACTGCTTAACTGTCCTGATAGTTAGAACTTTTTCCTGATATTTAGCCTAAATCTTTTCTCCTTTAATTAAAAGGACCTCTGGCCCTGTCCTCAGTGACCAAAGCGAAAAATTGGACACCATTTTGCTTTTAGAATCCTTTTACTTACCTGAAAATAGTATGTCCGCCCTCTTAATCTTCTTTTTATGAGGTTAAACATTCCTATTATTTATATTCTAATAAAAGAACTTGACATGACCCTGTGCCTGTCTCTTTGGCATTGGAACTGAGAAGGGGGATTACCCTCTCGAATCCGGCATCGAAAACGGACTAATGATACTATGCTTACTGTCAGAAGCTTTTTCAGAGCTAACTTTTGCCTTTGTATTTAATTAGGTTGCAAGACCTAAAACTATCATGAGCTTTTAACTAGGGCCCCTTGTTCTGTATCGTGAAGCGATTGCTAAATATAAATATTGTTCTCTGCTCACGAGAAACACGGGTCTTAGTTCACTGGGTGAATTCTTTGGATGCATTTAATGCTAAAGTTACAATGAGAATGTTCTGTTTTCAAAAAAGAGTAATGATAATAATAATAATAAAAAAAATCACAGCCTGGTATAAAGTGGAGAAGCTTGATATGAGAGTGTAAGTGTGGGGACTTGAGTTACATGTTGACAGTCTGCCTCATAGTAAGCTGCTATTTATAAACGTTATGTTATGATCACCACGGGGATATGGAAACTCATTTGCAAATTAAAGTCTGAGTCACAATGCTGTCTTGTTCCAGTGAAAAAGAAACAATGACTTAGAAGCAGAGCTAAATGACTTAATGTGTCTCTCTAGGGAGCATGTTTTTTCTTTTCGCCTCTTTGCACGACATCTTGGAAATTTCACGTACCTCACTTCCTCCATCAGGTTCCGAATTTTGATGACACCCCTGCGTGAGAATCACACCTCTGGAGAGCGGGAGCCAGCTGTTTACTCTTGACTGGGAACAAACCTTCCCACCTGCAGCAAGTTCTCCTTTAATTCCAGCTACATTCCCACTTGGGAACTTCACTCTTCCTCGGCCATTACCTTCAACCAGACTCTCCAGATCCCTAAATATCCTTGCCCCTTCTCCTGTGCTGCCCCTATGCCTGGAACTCCCTCCCTGAACACATAGACTCTGCTCCCTCCATCTCAGCCTTCAAATCCCTCCTAAAAACCATCTCCCACCAGGCCTTCCTTTTCTCCTCACTCCCAATTGAGTCTTTGTTTATTTATTATTATTATTATTATTATTATTATTATTATTATTATTATTATTATTATTATTATCAAACATTTATATAGTGCCAGCAGTGTACCTGGCACTTTACAAAGTAATAAAATAGACACGGTCCCTGCCCCTAGGGCTTACAATCTGAGAGACAGGAGCTGGGGGAGAGACTTAGGAAGGGGAACAGAGGGAGAGACAAGGGGTCTAACATTCATGAAGATGCGAGGTCTCAAGTGCACGTACTTGGCTTGGTTACGATGAGAATGACAGCAGGCAGGTCCATGTTGCAAGGATAAGGGTAAACCGATCGTAGGTATAGGAATAGTGGCTCAGCAGGATAAAGAGTCAGACAGAGCAGAGCGAAAGAGGTGAGTTTTAAGGAGAGATTTGAAGGTATGAAGGGAGGGGGCAAGGCGGATGTGGACAGGGACAGTGGACAGTGTTTATGATTGTCTATCCTCAGGATGTCCCTCCTTCCCTATAACTTAAACCAAGTGCGTGCACCTGCAACTTCTTAATTTTATAAATGTATCTCTGGTTGTTTTTAAACAAGCACAGCTGAGGAGGGGGGTCCGCGTGCCTTGGTGGAATGGCCGCGGACCACCCACCCATGTGGGGTGAGTGTGGAGGGGTTCAAATGGACCAGGGAGAGCCAGACAGGATCAGGGAACATGACGGGAGCTGGGGGAAAACAACAGGGAATGGATCCCCCATTGGGACCTGTTGGGTGCTTCTCCCAGGACACCATGATTGGCCACTGTCGCAGACAGGATGCTGGGTTTGATGGACCATTGGTTGGTTGTCCTTATTGGGGTTTTCACCACCTTATTTACTTCAGTATCTGGAACTGGCAGCCAAGCAACTGTTGCGGGGACGTATATTCGATATTAACCAACAGGAAGCCAGGATGATTGCCTTCTCCTCTAGAATATCCCCCTTCTTTAAATATCTTATCCCTAGAGGTGAAGGGGCTCATTATTTGGAGTCCTTGACTGATGTCTCACTCAGGAAAGCACTAACCAGCCTTAGACTCCAAACAATGCAGTTGGCAATGTTAGAAGGACAGTATAGGGGCATCTCGGTATCTGATCGTATTTGTCCATGTGGGTCTGGGGTTGAAGATCTGTTACACTATCTGTTCTCCTGTCCATTATATTCTATCCCTTGGCAGTGGTTGGTCTTAAAGACTCGTTTAAATTTGAATAATCCACCAATTCAGAATTTGGTTTTTTTATTGGGAGATTGTAATATAAACAGGTCTTTCTATGCTGCTGTTTTTGCTAAAAGGGCGGCTACGATATGAGCGCTTTATATGGAAAATTATGAGTCTACCTCCAGGCTTGAGTCTCTACAAGATGAGTAGGTGCAGGGAGTTTACAAGGGGAGGGTTGTAATTTGGTTTACTTTATGTTGTTAGTATTATTTGCTATTATGGGTAACAGCAAATTAACTGTAACTAGCTGTGACTCATTTGATGAATGTATTTATTGGATGTTGTGATGAATTTTGCTTACAATGCACTGTTAAGGCTTGTTGCCATACAGTGAATAAAACTGAAACCTTTGGGTACATATTTGTACCCAAAAAATTAGTCAATTGTCTGACAGAGTCCAAAGAAGAATCATAATGCATTGGCTTCAGAATTGTTTACTATTTATTATTCATTTCATGTTCATACGTTATTCAGGAGCTGTGTTATATCCATGAACAATAATATAATATTTTTTAATGATGTACAGAAATATCAAAGACTGTTTTGATCCGTCTTCAGTTGGGTCAAGCTCCGATCTCAGAAATTTCGGTTTCTTGCTCAGCCTCCAGGCTATAATCCTTTTAAAATGTGAAAAGAAGAGATAGAGCTCCTTTCTATATTGTTTTATCATATTACTTCGGATAGATTGTTACTCTCTTGGATTATTTCATATCTTATTGTCATAAAGCCTCATGTGTCAAGTGTAAATCAGCAAAAAGAGAAAACTGCTTTTGCAAAAGCAATGTATCAATAACATGAGACAATAATTGTTACTATAACTAACACCACTTTCCCAAGTACTTGAGACAGAGGGTGCTTTTAAATGGACGACAGCTCCAGTTTTGCTTGTGCTGGGCCAGTCTATTTAAAAGCACTCTGCCAGATGTAAGCTCTCTAGATTGTAAGCTCTCGGGCAGGGACAGTGTCTATCTTATTCTTTGTAAGGCGCCAAGTACATCGCTAATTAATAATAACAAAACAAAACAAAACAAAACAAACAAAACAACAACAACAATAATAATAATAATAATAATAATAATAATGTGGAAGTGGAGTGGGCACTGTATGCTCTGGACCTGCCCCGCTTGCAGGCATTCCGGAACATCCCAGAATACCGCCAGTGGAGCGGGCCAGACAAACCCAAGGCACTGGTCCAAGTGGAGCTGTTGTCTGTCTGCTCAGCAGACCCACACTACAGCTCTGCTTTCAGCCAAGTGTTCCCCCGGGCAACAGCAATGAGTTTTGGGTGCCAGCCTAGAGCATCAGGTGATCTGCCAACAACTCTGTGCTGCAAGGGACACTGTGCGGGTGGACCAGAGGCCAGGGCCATCTAAAATGGACCCAGGTGGGGATGTAAGCGGGTGGACGCAGGGGTGCCCCCGTGGAGCAGCTCCGGGGACAGACAGTCTCCGACATCCATCTCTTTACATGCAGAGTAGTGGATGGATTTTATTTTTAATATGCATTTTGAAATGTAGTACAAGCTGCACAGGGTGGCTGGGTGTTGGGGACGGAGGTTCTTAAGGGGGGAAAGGATGGGGGAAAGGATCAGAATGGGGGAAAGGATGGGAAGGGTCCAGATCATGAAAACATAAGAAGTGCCATACTGAGTCAGCCCAATGGTCTGTTGAGTCCAGCATCCTGTTTGCTACAGTGGCCAATCCCGGTCACCTGGGAGAAATACCCAACATTGTGAATCCATGCCCTGTCCTTGAGTGAATGACCTCATCTCTGCTCTGTTCAGCTGAGATCATGCTTTTAGAGCTTAGGGTTAGGGTCTGGTTCCATTAGCCAGATCCAGGAATTCAAAAAGGGCAAAATAAAAAACAGCCGTAGCCCAGATTTGAACTATGGGGCAGAATTTCCCCACTCTGATATTAAAGGATCTAAATTTGGGTAGTATGAAAGAGGGAGTATTCTCTCTCTCCCCCCCCCCCGATAGATAGATAGATAGATAGATAGATAGATAGATAGATAGATAGATAAACTGAGTTATACCACACACCTTCAGTTGCTATGATGTTTGTGCAATTCCCAAATCACACCAACGGGCCCCTTATTCTTTTATCACTATTCAAAAGTTACCAAACCCCCATTAACATTGCATCAGGCATCTCACAATGGGAAGCGATTGAGGTTGAGGGCTTGGCTCCATGGGATGCTTAGTTTGATTTACAGCCGATGACTCGTCTCAATGTGTGTCTCTTTGAGATTGCCTGGATATGTCATGTGTAATTTTTCAGCATGACCCCTCTCATGGTGTAGATGAAATGTTCTATCAGTTCCATCCTGCCAAAGAGATTCTAAGCATCCAAATGATCTCAGATTCCTGGTCTGACCAGGGCAGTACTTTGGGGTTTGGGGTTTTTTGTTTGTTTTTTAGTATGTTTGGTTTTCGGTTTTTTTTTTAAATATTTTTTATCAGACATTACTTTCTTTCAAGTTCTATGGGGAAAATAACCACTATTTTAAGACTTCATCAACTGACTCCAGTTGTAAGATATTATATTACAGCTTGCCAGGAATCATAGGATTGGAAAAGTCCTCAAAGGCCATCTTGTTCAAGACAAGATGGCTTTTACCTAGGGCTGCTTTTCTAGCTGGACTTTGAAAATATCCAGCGAAAGATGCAAAGTGAACCAGCATGGGGAATCTGTAGATTTACAAGTCTCATTTTAAAGCAGAGCTGAAACAAATATTTGTGCCGACAAACAAACCTGTCAAATTTGGGCTATTTGAAGCAAAATTTAAGAAGTGGATAATAACCACTATTATTTTGTGTTTTGTCAGATAACCATTTCCAGTATTTCGGTTCAGTTATGCCAATATTTTGGTTATTTTGTTTCAGTATTACTGTATTATTATTTCTTTGTTTCAGTGCAATTGCACATGCATAGCAGCTAAAATGAAGTAACCAAACTACCAAAATAAACATCCATAAATAAACAAAATATACAAAATATATAAATAAGCAAACAAACAAAAATGGAATACCCAAATAAGCAGATCTGCACTTTGATTGGGAATATTATTCAGATCACTATCCGAAAAGGTGAATAGTATCCGCAAATACAAAATCTAGTACCTATAATATGCCCATTAAGAAGAAGAATAAAAAGAATACATTTAAGTGTCTATATGGTAATGCTAGAAGTCTAAAAAGTAAGATGGGAGAATTAGAGTGTATGGCTCTAAATGAAGATCTAGACATTATAGGCATCACAGAGGTCTGGTGAGATGAGGATAACCAATGGGACACTGTAATACCAGGGTACAAGATATATCAAAAGGACAGAGGAGATCATGTTGGTGGTGGGGTGACTCTGTATGTTAAGGATGGCATTGAGGCAAGTAGAATAAAAATGTTACAGGATGCAAACTGTTCCCTTGAATCCCTATGGATTGAAACTCTAGGTATCAAGCTGAAGAGTATAGCAGTGGGGTTATACTATCGCCCCCCTGACCAAAATAGAGAGACTGATTATGTAATGCTAACAGAGATTAAACAGGCTACTAAAACTGGGAACGTAATAATAATGGGTGACTTCAACTACCCCAATATTGACTGGGTGAATGCCTCCTTGGGGCGGGATGTGGAGGTAAAATTTCTGGACGCCATAAATGACTGATTTTTAGAGCAATTGGTTCCAGAACCAACGAGAGGAGGAGCTACTTTAGATCTAATCCTAAGTGGCACACAGGAACTAGTACAAGGAGTAACTGTGGCTGAGCCACTAGGCAATAGCAATCATAATATAATCAAATTTGACATAGTTGCTGGAGGGAGAAAGTTAATTAAAAGCATAGCACAGGCTTTTAATTTTAAAAGGGGAGACTATGCCAAAATGAGGAAGCTAGTTAGAAAGAAACTAAAAAGCACAGTTGAAAGGACTACATGTTTGCAAGAGGCATGGAGGCTGTTGAAAAGCACCATCTTGGAAGCCCAGATTACATGCATCC
>QEPC01000412.1:16607416-16617866 GCA_003113815.1 Sphenodon punctatus | reverse complement strand
AAAAAAAAAAAAAAAAACATAATAAGAAAAAAGAAAAGAATTTTTAAAAGTTAAAGGATCTGCATATTCACACAACAAAAAATTATGCGGTCTCTTTATTTTCCTCTTGTGGGGGGAGGGTTCGCCCTCCCATGGTCTTGCAAGTACGGAGTCTGGGTGTGCTCCTCGATTCATGGCTCAGCCTGGAATCTGTTGCCGTGGCGGGGAATGCGTTTCGGCAGTCACATCTTGTCCGGTGGCTTCGACCGTATCTCTCAGACTCTGACCTCCCCACTGTCATCCATGCTTTCATCACCTCAAGGCTGGATTGCTGCAACGTGCTCTATGTGGGGCTGCCCGAGAAGCTGGTCCGGAGGCTGCAGCTGGTGCAGAATGCCACGGCCCGTCTCCTTACTGGGGCGGACTGCAGGGAGCACATGACACCAGTGCTCCGGGCTCTGCACTGGCTGCCTATAAAGCACCGGGCCAGGTTCAAGGTGCTGGTTTTGACCTTTGAAGCCCTTCACGGCCTGGTCCCTGCCTATCTGCGGGATCACCACACTACCCATGTGCCCATGCGACCCCTGAGATCATCCGTAGGGGCCTTTTTGGAGGTTCCCTGGGCGAGACAGGTGGCCACTGTTGTGAGATCTTTTTGGGTGGCTGCCCCCGTGCTGTGGAATTCACTCCTGGAGGAGGCTCAGTTGGCCCCCACCCTCCTGTCAGTTTGACGTTTGTGTAAGACCTGGCTGTTCCGCCATGCTTTTGGCGAGGGGCAGGGGTAGAGTGGGGGGGTAGGGCTTGGGAGGGAGGGTGAGTTTTATTATTTGTTTTTTAAAAAAATAAATAAATCGTTAAATCTTTTGTGCTGTTTGCCGCCCCGAGCTGCCTTTGGGCAGGAGGGGCGGGATACAAGTTTTAAATAAAATAAAATAAAAAACAACCACCTCACTCATCAGCCTTGTCCTGCCTGTCTTTATGTCCAAGTTCTTACACAGCACTTCCCTTAACTGCTTGGCCTCCACGTGTGACGAAGCGCAATATGGGGTGCTATACAGCGAAGCCACCCGCGTTATTGGGTTACATCTGAAGATCGCTGCCACCACCGGGAACCAGGAAACTAAAGGGATTCACACCTTCCCGGATATGTGAACCCCAGTCCAGCTCTGGCTCTTCGCCCACGGCTCCCCCGGTACCCCTTTTGCTGAGGTCAGTCACCCTAGGGTCGCTCTCCATAGGTAGGGCTGCTGGAACCTATGTGTCTTGACAGGACTCCCCTTCGTGGGTACAAATCCTTCTAACCTTTAAAGGTACAAGAGGCTTTTTCTTTCCAGCCTCTGGTCTTTTCACTCAGGCACAGATATGCCCGTTTTACAAAACAAAAGAGATACTTTATTGGCCAAAAGCAGAGACGCAGGTTTGGCAGCAAGGCTAAGGCAACAGGCTTTGGATAAAGGGGGATGCAAACTTAAAATAGAGTCTCAGATCTTGGGGATCGGATGCCCCCTGGTTTGGGTAGCCGCCTCCTAGGACTGAGGGTAGAAAGACAGTTGCTGGTACTCACAGACTCCTTTTCATCAACTGTGCAGGTAGAAACAAGTGAGGCACATGTCTTAGCTGGCTCCCTGCCAGCAGCGTGTTGCAGTTTTGAAGGAGAAAGTCAGAGAGACCGAGGAAGAGGTGTGTCCTGGCTTTTTAAGCTTGATCCCTCCTCCTCTTTGGGACTTGTCCCCAGGTAGGGGTTTCTCCAATCCAAGTGAACTGCCTGAGCCCTCTGACCTCTGATGTCACCTAGGAGAGACATCATGGCATTCACCTTGAGATATTGATTCCTGTCTTTGGCTTGTGGAGCATGCCTAGAAGACTCGTCCTGTGCCCTTGCATTTGTCCAGGCCCTGGGGAGGGGGGGGGTGTTGATAGGGTGTAACTGGGTGTTTGTTTAGGGGACTCTGCTATGGACACAGGGGCATTTTGCCACAGCCACACCCCCATGGCCAGTGAGCTTTGCACTTTACTCAGCCCTCTTTTTGACCAAAACTTTCTCTCCTCCATTCCAGCCATTTCTCCTGTGTGGATTCTTTGACAGATGAGATGCTGGGCAAGATTTTCCCAGGGGCAAGTATTAGCAATAGCCCATTAGCTAACCGAGAGGCTGGTCAGAAATGTTTTTTATTGTTTTAAAAAAGAAAATGAATCACAACATTAGCCCCTTATAAGGGCTAGGTTTAAACCCCTAGTCAGTTGAATATTAGACAGTCCCTTATCTCTCCTGTGGGCAGGGCTGCTCTGAACTAGCCAAACATTTTGGCTGGGCTGGCTCTTTAAGGCTGGAGAATTCAATTCATTGTACCACTGATGTCCTTCAAATTGCTCTCCGTCTCACCTCCCTTTCTAATCTGGGACTTTACAGCCATTTTCCACGACTGCAGGACAGATAAACAACAAAAGTATGAAATCATGGATGTCCTGGAAAATCCAGGACACTTGAGAGATATGGACATGTTACTAACCATTCTTGCCATTAGGGTAATAGAACACCAAAAGGAAAACAGCCTATACCATTGCCTACAAGGCCAACGACTTTTCCAGAAAATAACTGAGGTACGATCTGATATTCCCAAGCATTAACATAAAACCAGAGTTAGCACTTTAAGAGGATCAGCTGTACAGTGTGCTAAAACTACAGGATCCTCAAACCACTTACCCTGATGTAGGACTGAAATGAAATTCCAGCCAGAATTCCATTTTCAATTGATCTGACAAAATGCAGGCCAGAATACGATCCAATCCACGTTTCACCAGAATGAGTAGATTGAGTCTCCCTTCTACTGCACATGCACAAAATGACAGCGGCTGTACTGCACATGTGCAAAATTGTGGTGCAACATAAGGCACTACCATTTTGCACACGCCAGTACAGCTGCCGTTGTTTTACACGTGTGCAGTAGAAGCTGGAATCATTCTGTCGGAACTTGGTCAGAATTCTGTGGCAGATTTAAGTCACGGCAGAATTCTGACCTATATTCCAAAAAATACAAGAGAATTCCGTGAATACGGAAGGGCTGTTTCAGTTCAGTCCTGCTACAGTCGCACTGATGCCCTGCAGTACTGAGTAAGTAGTTTAAGAATTGTGGCCATTCTGTGTTGCAAGAAAACCCACATCCCATCTCTTACTGGTAAAAAAACAGCATTCATAATATCTCTTAGCTGCTTCAAATTTATCCAAGACCTTATTGTGCTTTGCTGCTAATGTAAAAAACCATTAAACGGGCAGAAATAGAGTGTAATTTATAGCCATTTAAAGAGCCCTTTATGCTGCCAGATTGGTGTCAAGGAAAAATCATTCTTGCATTGTCGTGTCGATGCCCATTTTATCTAATGAAATAAAAAGCAACAACATAATTGAATGGCCCTTAGGTCTTATCATTGTGTTCCTATTTATCCATTATCCCTGGTAATAAACCTATGCCAACAATATCGTACTATAACACATCAGGGAATTATACAAGGCAGAGACAGGAATATGACCAATGCTCAGAGCATGATCAGGTATACTTTAATCACAGAAAGCTAGACATCTGCCAACTTTCTACTGAAATCTAGCATTAGTAAGATTAATTCAAGCGAGCAAACACGGCACAGTGTCTGACTCTTTTAGATGAGACGCACCCACCCATCCCCCAAGCACCCATCTGAAGGCGGCATGGGTGGATGCGCTCTCCCGCGACCCATGCACCACCCGCCAACGCCCACACACGGAGCATCAGGGAAAAATCTGGAATGTGCCGTGCAGGTGCAGGCCAAACTGTGGGCATTTTCAGACAAGACACTCCCCACCCACCTCCTGCACTATACATGTTACAGGGCACCCACAGGACAACACTGCAGCCCTGCAATGTGTATAGTGGGTGGGGGCTGGATGGGTAGTGGGTGGAGAGTGTCTTGTCTGAAAATGCCCTGTGCTTGTGTAGGGACGCACACCCATCCCTGGCCCGTTTGAGTCCTCCCCTCCACTAACTGCCATGCGTGGGCACTCAATGCAGTGCACACACATGCAGCCGTGGCCATTTAAAAATGTCCCATTTAAAAACTAGTTTGCTGCTAGTTAAAGAATCGCTGTAGCCTATCTCACTGTGTTTTCCCCATTGGTGGCAACGGGAAAATGCAGTGACCCTGGGCCCTGACTGTAGCTGTCTGCCACCTGTATTAGATGAACGATAAAAATGTATTTTTTAGCAAGCTGCGGTAACCTATCATTTGCATGTTTATTTCTTTCAGTGATATCTGAGGACTATGGCTGAAGCAACTGTGAGATTGGATATTTGCAGATATAGCCCCTTTTAAAATGGATCTCAGCTGCGGGGACAGTCGGCGTGTACACTGCAGCATGGGTGGTGGTGGTGGGGCATGTACACAGCCACACACCAATCCCCCTCCCCTTTTGGCCAATTGCTCCGTGCATGGATAGCGGGTGTATGGGAGGTGGGTGGGCATGCATGTTTCACCAGAGTGTGCATGCACACTCACCCACCACGGCATTCACACGGGAAGCACCTACTCATGCCCACTGCAAGGGCATGCGTGGGCATGCGTGGGTGCGGCTTGTGTAAAAAGGACCATCCTTTTCATCAGATTCTGGCCCAACAGTCTCGGTGATTACCGGGTGTCTTGCGGCTGTGGGGGATTGGATGAGGGCAAATTGACTGACGCTGAATCCTGACAAGACGGAGGTGATGCTGGTGGGTAAAGTGGTGGGGGTGACAGCCCCCATCATTGATGGGGTCTGTCCTCTGCTGGTTCCCCAGGTGCGGAGTCTGGGGGTGCTCCTGGATTCACAATTCCGCCTGGATGTCCAGATGAAGGCTGTGGCAAGGAATGCCTTTCGCTTTCGCCAATTATATCAGGTGCCTCAGCTTCAGCCATATGACTCGGACTCTGACCTAGCCGCTGTCATCCATGTTTTCATCACCTCTTGGTTAGACTACTGCAATGCGCTCTACATGGGGCTACCCATGGTGATGGTTTGGAGACTGCAGTTGGTGCAGAACGCAGTGGCCCATCTCCTCGTGGGACTGAGCCGCCGGGAACATATTACACCACTTCTTCGTTTGTTGCACTGGCTACCTATAGTCTTCCGGGCCAGATTCAAGGGGTTGGTGCTTGCCTATAAAGCCCTTAATGGCCTTGGCCCAACCTATTTGTGGAATCGCCTCACCCCTCAGGTCCTGGAGGCGACCCTACGGTCATCGGGGGGTGTTGTCCTCGAGGTCCCCTGAGTTTCTCGGCAGGCTACAATAGGGAGGGCCTTCTCGGTGGCCACACCACGGCTATGGAACTCCCTGCCGTTGGAGGTTTGTTTTTGATGTAGTTGTAAAACTTGGCTGTTTCGCCTGGTCTTTGGTGGGGAAGATGGGTAGGGTGGATGGAGAGGAAATGGGTTAGGATGGGATATTTTTACCCTCCCTTTTATGTGTTTTTTACTGAAAATGATTGTTTGATTTTGCTTTTATTGTAAGATTTCCAGAGCTGCCTGTGGCAGGATGGGTGGGATAACAAGTTTTTTTAAAATAAATAAATAAATAAATAATTAGAATATTTGATCACGCGACCAAAAATCTGTATAATCTCTACCAGGTATGTGAAATTTGCATATTCATTAGTTTGGTTAGTTCCTTTGCCTCATTAACGCCACTATTCCATTTTGAAGGTTTTGTTTATTCCATTGGTACCATCATTTCACTTCGACTATTTTGGTTCTCGAGCACTAAATAGTTAACAAAGTTAGCAATGTTTATCCATAACTAAACCATACTTAACAAAGGACTGAATAGTAAAATAACCAAATTAGTAAGATAACCAAAATGGAATAATAAACTTTACAAAATAAAAACATAAGTAAGTGCTGTACTGGAGCAGAACACTGTTCTATCA
Source organism: Sphenodon punctatus (assembly GCA_003113815.1). Lineage (NCBI taxonomy): Eukaryota > Metazoa > Chordata > Lepidosauria > Sphenodontia > Sphenodontidae > Sphenodon > Sphenodon punctatus. Next base: position 16,611,956 of record QEPC01000412.1, on the reverse strand, counting down.
AGCCCCACATCTGTCTCCAACAGTGGATGCCTGCAGGCACTTCAGGGAGGGAAGTACCCAACAGGTTCATAATCGAGTGATCCATTCTCTGCTATTAAATCCCGGAGATTACACTCCCTCAACCAACTTGATTAATAGCCATTTATGGACCTATTCTCTAAGGACTTACCCAATACTTTTAAAAATGCAGTTACACTATTGTTTTTAACAATATCCTCTGGCAACAAGTTCCACAAGTTAATTGCTCGTTGAGAGAAAAAGTACTTCCTTTTATTTGTTTTAAACCTGCTGCCAGTTAATTTCATTAAGCAGCCTCTAGTTCTAATATTATTTGAAAGGGTAAATAACCACTCCCTATCTACTTGTTCCACCCGACTCATGAGTTTATAAACTTCTATCACATCCCTTTAGTTTTTATATTTAATAGAAATAATTGAAACGAAAGAATTAAAATATTTGTTTCATTAAACGAAGTGGGAAGCAAATATTATTTCTTACTCATGACATTTAAATTAAGACAAATGCAATGGAATCCACTTAAGTAATATTTGCATAACTTGAATACCTGGATAAGTGGAATTAATTTGTTTTCCCCGGCCCCAGGTCAATACCCCCAGGATGTATTGCCTCTTGATCTGGATAAGTAGAATTATGAATCCCGATAAGTTGAATTTTTAAGATGTATTGGAGTATTCTCAGTCAGCTAAAAATATCAAGACCTTTGATTGTATTAATTATTTCTTGACAGTGTGTGATTAAAATACTGCCATATTTATATGAAAAGTTTTCATGTTGGGCACACTGGAGATGGGCATTAGGGAACATCAGTTCTCGCAAGCTCTCTGGACAGGCAGACTTACATTGAAAGCCAGGCAGCGCTGTCAGTTCTGATTGGGAATCTCAAATGGCCTATAAGGGGATGTGAGCACCGATTTTTCCTGGCTTTGCTCTGATGGGGAGGGAGATGGATCTGGAGATGGATAAACCTGGTGCTAAATTAATCTGAGCATCAACTTTCTCCATATACAGGTCTATTTCCTTAAGGTCTGTTTCAGTAGAATTTCCAATAAGTCAAACTTCTTTTACATGGCTGGAGAAATTCATCTTAAGCAGACAATGCTGTATCCTGAATTTAATTAATTCAATAGTCGTTGAGAACCTTCATTTCAGTCTTACCAAGGACCAACTGAGAATGCAACCCCATTGGTCGTAAGCAGAGTTGCCACCGCTCTAGATTTCTTATAGAGACTCTCACTTTTCACTCAGATTTTTCCCCGGCTCTGGAAGAAGACCCAGGTCATCCAGGAGCATCCCCAGTTAGGATGTTCCAAAGAGTTGGGGCTACATCAGCAAGATACAGAAACCCTTTTGCCTCAACCCCATCAACATGGCCTGTGTCAGGTGTCCAGTCAGAATCCAGGCAGAGTGGTGATAGGATCAGGACCAGGCAAGAGTCTCAGCAGGATGGGGTGGGGGGCAAGCAAGCAACAAATCAGAGAGGGAGCAATCCAAAAGCATAGTCAGGGACAAGCCAAAGTGGTCAAGCCAGAAGGTCAGTCCAAGATAGGCAGGCAAGACTGGAGTGGCATGGGAAACAGGGCTGAGGGAACTGGGCAGGATGCAGGAAGGGTGCGGCACCACACAGAGAGACATAGGCATTGTTCTGCCTGGCTTTCTCTTCCTGTCACGTTCCTTTTATTTGGGCCAGACAAGTCAGGAGCCAATCACGGCCTGGTGGGCAGGGAGCCCCATCAGGCTGGCAGAGTGGTGGAGTATAGTGTAAGGGACCGGGACAAATGTCCAAATTAGAGCATAATGAGGGTACTGAAAGGTTGGTCACCTCCTCCAGGGTCCTAAGGGTGCCAGTTCACATCCTGAGTCTTGACAGCCTGTCTCCCTTTGGATAAAAGACCAAAGTAGGTGTGGTAGCCTCATCGTAAAGTCAGAGATTCTGACATAACTTAGTCCGACCCTAAATTAGACAAGAGAAAAAATCCTTAAAAACCCAAATAACCAGTGTGCTATAAGCAAAGATTGGGAAGGACCACGATGTCCTGTTGTGTTTAGTACCCTCTGAAGAAACAAATAGACAGTCCCTGCCCAGAAAAATTTAACCTACATGGAGTCATTTCCTTATTGGACTTCAGCGAATCTATGTTGATTTTCACCAGTGAAGGATCCTGCTCATGCATCATAATTTTCATTTCCTCAGACTCCTCCAAGCAATTTTTTTTTAATATGATGGTGTCCAACACGCCCCATAAACAACACCATTAACACAGATGAAAAAAGCTTTACGGATCATATGCCTTTCTAATAAATGGCTCCCTTTCATGGAACATTCCAGAGTCGCCTGTTTATCTTTGTAGTTAGTCATCACATAACTTCATCTCTCTCGCTCTCTGGCATGGTTTCCATGTCAGTTTGCCGAGTGCTTTAAATTTCTTGAATGTATCCATTATTTCTGCAACCACCAATATTAAAAGAACTCCATTTAAGTGATAAAAGAATGGCATTGGGTGGCTTCCAGAAGGTCAATTTAATGAATATTTTTACGGTATTCTCTGTTTGCCTCAGTAAATCCTCTTTAAACAGCTGCAATTCTTTTAGCAAAATCCTCTACTACTGTCTTCTACAGAAAGTCTAAACTCTCAAACACAAACTCTGTTTTGAGTCTAAATTCCGAAGGAACTGGTTGAATTGCGGAAGACCTGCTGCCAAACAGTTGATGGGGGAGTCCGAAAGCTGAGTGTGCATGCCAGACAGTTGATAGGGGGCGCTCCTCCAGGCCCCCCTGACAGCTGTTTGGTGGCTGAGGTGAGCACACTCCTCCGGGTCAGAGCCTCAGACCTCACATCACAGCGGGGCTTGGCGGGGCCAAGAGGGAGACCGTTAGCCTGGTTTAGCCCGGGTGGCCGGGCCTTTGCCCAGGCTGTCACCGACTGCCACCAGGCCACCTGTACCATAGTGGCTGCCTGTCCGCCCTGAGGTGGATGTGGGTGAACATCTAGTGGTGCCAGAACTAACGAGCAGGTGACTCCCCGGTTTATCCAGGCTAATGCCAGCTACTGTCTCATTTATTTTCATCCTATGGTGAAGTACAGACAAAAGAACATAAAGAGTGCTCTACTGCATCAGGCCAATGGTCCATCAAGTCCAGCATTTAGTGTGAAGGGAGTTTAAGGATGGAGAACCTCAGGCCTGGGGGCCAAATGCAGCCCACGGCTAGGGGTTTTTTGTGTGTCCCCTTTCCAGTTCCTGGACCTGACCCCTGGTTCCAGTTCCTACCTCCAAACACTGATTCAAAGGCCGTTTTCAAACAAACTGTGGTGCCTCTGCGGTCCGTGGGGGATGGGTAGAGGTGGCGACCGGTGGGCGGTGTGTGGGCAGCCCATCCTACAGATGCTCACCCACCTCCACCCATCTCCACGCATGGAGCATCTGCCATTGGTGCCCGTTGTTCCATGTGTGGGTGATGGGTGGAGGTGAATGGACACCCAGCCCCTGCCCGCTGGCGCACTCATCCAAGCTATGCACGTCTACAAGAGTGAGGAGCAAATGGCTGATGTGCAGTACCACCAGCAGCAGCAGCAGCAGCAGCAGCAGCAGCAGCAGCAGCAGCAGCAGTAGAGGCCTGGCCAGGGCTGGGTGCTGGGCACCCCTGCTTGGCCAGGTGTTGCAGGTTGTCTGGCATGGGTGGGGGAGTGGCAGAGGCCCAGTCAGGGCTCAGTGCCGGGAACCCCTGCTTGGCCAGGCATTGCAGGCTGGCTGGCATGGGTGGGGAAGCGGCAGTGGCCCGACTCCCATGTGGAGGGTCCTTATTCACAGCATGGCCCAGGGACAGCTGGCTCTACTCCTATTGGACACAAATATCTATTTTAGAGGAGGTATCCAGCATCATCACTGAGTCAGGTGAGGAAACAGCCAAGAGGAGCTTGCTTTCAGGCTGTCTGGCCTGGGTGGGGGAGCGGCAGAGACCCAGCCAGGGATCGGTGCCAGGCACCCCTGCTACACCAGTCGTTGCAGGTTGGCTGGCATGGGTGGGGGATGGGTACACTTGCAGACAGGTGGAATGACGGGTCCCCGTGAGCAGCGGAATGAAGGCCCCAGAACCCTGACAGTGGGTCCTGGGGCTGGAGTGGCAGCTTCTGGATGCAGTGGCACAGCATTGGCACAGCAGGAGCAGACATTGCATTGCCCAGCGGTAGCATTGGCAACAGTGGAACAGCAGGAGCAGACATTGGATTGCCCAGAGGCAGCATTGGCACAGAAGGAGCAGACATTGCATTGCCCAGAGGCAGCATTGGCAACATTGGCACAGCAGAAGCAGACATTAGATTGCCCAGAGGCAGCATTGGCACAGCAGGAGCAGACATTGCATTGCCCAGAGGCAGCATTGGCACAGCAGGAGCAGACATTGCATTGCCCAGCGGCAGCATTGGCAACAGTGGCACAGCAGGAGCAGACATTAGATTGCCCAGAGGCAGCATTGGCAACATTGGCACAGCAGAAGCAGACATTAGATTGCCCAGAGGCAGCA
>QEPC01000412.1:16577538-16588501 GCA_003113815.1 Sphenodon punctatus | reverse complement strand
TGTAAGGTTTAAAAGAGAGGTGCGTGTCAAAGATGAAGCCCAAGCTACGGGCTTGGAGAACAGGATGGATGGTGACCCCATCGATGCAGATGGTCAGGTTAGAGGGAGAGGAAGGGGAGGGAGGAAAGATGAGGAGTTCAGTCTTGGCCATGTTGAGCTTGAGTTGACGTCGGGACATCCAGGCGGAGATATCAGAGAGGCAGTCTACGAGGCGTGAGCGGACAGACGAAGAGAGAGAGGGGGTAGAGAGATAGAGTTGGGTGTCATCAGCGTAGAGATGGTATTGGAATCCGTGGGAGGCAATAATTTTTCCAAGGGACAGGGTGTAGATAGAGAAGAGGAGAGGGCCAAGAACAGAAACTTGGGGTTTCCTAGCAACCTCCAAACTAGCATTTTGAATAATTGGTTCCACCCAAGTTTCCCTCAGAACCGCAAAGGATGGACATTCAAAAATAACATGAGCGAGCGTCTCAACCTCGGTCGGACAAACATGACATACTCTTCCAGTCTTGGGGACCGCATTTCTCCTGCCTCTCGTTTCCTCTGTTTCCATTAGATTGAAACAGAGTAGAGTATACAATCTCCTTAACCCAGCATCATGCAGTTTATCTAAGTCGGGTTCCAAGTTTACAGAGAAATTTACTTTAGAGTACAGAGGCGCTATTTTACATACAGCAAGGAGCTCTAAATCCTTCAAATGAGTCCATTCTTTCACTCTCAATTTAAGCTCTTGCTTTGTAATCCTGGGGTCTGGGAGGCAATTCGCTTCTGTGGGGATCTTTATTTGTCTGACCAACTTCTTGATAGAACTCAGCCAGGTATACTGAATGGCACCTTCCTGATCTCTCTGTTCTAAATAACATCCTCTTATAAGAGAGGAGGAACTCCCATATGCCACCTTCCTCCAGTATATTATAGCTCTAGTTATTGCCTGTAAGCAGGCCTGTTTCCGCCCTCAAAAAAGGTAACGGCGTTGCCCTTGGCACTTTCAGGAGGGCATGTAGAAAGAAATTTTGTGGGGGTTCCAGGTTAGTTTTAGACCCTGGCGCCGTTACTTCCGCTCCATACAGAAGAGACGAGACAGCTTTAGACTGAAAAACATCAAGGATTTGACTCACTGGTGACAACTGGGTGGCAGAGATAAGCCTCAGATGAACAAGACTAACAGATGCTACAGTTAGAGCTGAACAGTCATAATTAGAGGCAGGTCCCTGCCCCAAGAGGTTTTACAATCCAGGGCAGACACAGATAGGGAGAGACATTCATACTTCTGCCAGTACACTCTCTGACTCCCTTTTGCAATCCAAAGGATTCATTGGGTAACAGCCTCTTAAAGTGATAATATCCCACAGCCATCACAAGTCCCTCCATTCCATTGGTCAGCCGAGGAGCCATTTGCACAAGATAGGACTCTTGGACCCCTGCTGCCTAGAAGGATTTGGACCACAGGAGGAGCGGTCTCACACACAAAAAATAGCTGATTAGGAGGCCCAGAGGTGTGTGCTCACGTAGTCCAGGTGTGCATGCCAAACAGCTGACAGGGTGTCCCCATGTCATATACGTGCTAGTGTGTCCTATTATAGATACGCCCTTGCTGGCATGCAACTGAGGATTGACATGAGGCTGGGAGAAACAGCTAGTAAATTCTGTCTGTGGCCCCTGTAGCAGGTTGGGGGGGGGGGACATCCTTCCCCTTTAAAAGCACAGCTAGAGTGCGTGGCATGGGCCCTTTAAGCAGGGCCATCCGAGGAGATCAGGGAGGCCCAGGTAACAGCCGGACTCAAATGCAGAGTGAGAGGCAGCACCTGCAGGGCAGCAGGTGGGTATGGGGTGGGTGGAGGCACCAGGAAGAGCCGAAAGGGAGAAGAGCAAAGCAGCAGCGAGAAGCCATCCAGAACTGAAGTGCAGTAACAGAAGTGGGAGGCTGACCTGGGAAGAGGCTTGGGTTCAGGCGGTGTGGGAGCGCTGCCCCCATCCCTGACAATGCAGAGAAGAGCAGACTGAAGGGGGAGCAGCCGGGCTGTGGGCAGCCTCCTAGGCTGGGACTGGATGCTACTAGAGGTTCACAAGCTCAAGGAATGTACGCAAGGGCTCTAAGGCTGGAAGGGATTGTGACCACCAGGGACCTGGACACTGGGCTTACAGACATGAGACAGCTGTAATTGGGGCAGTTGCCATTCCCCATCAAGGACCAGGGTGTGAGCCCTATTACAACCCCATTTTTGAGATTTAAATACAATTCTGTGACCATCAACAGTGGCAATGAGATAAAAAGTATAGAAAAATATCATGATCCTGACCCCCATTGAAGATGGTGGAATCCCATGAATTGTAGTTTTGAAACCTCTTCCTGATGGTATCCTAATCATGCCCTCTTCCATCTCACCACATATTTGGCAGAAGAGGAGGGGTATGGTAAGAGGCGTTACTCCGACTCTGACTCATTAGAAGTCCAGTTATATGAGCCCTCTTGCTGACAGCAGCATTAAACCATTAGTATATCATAAAGTTATGACACACGAGGATCTGGCCCTCTATTTAAACATTGCCCAATCCCATGAGCAAAACTAAGGTCCAGTAGGAAGAGGACACAGGAGATCAGTAAGTTAAAATCAACTCCTTTTTGTTACCACGTGTGCCTTCTCCACGCATGTCCACTGGGTCACCTGCAGAGTGGGGTCCCAATGTCCAGCCAGGTGCTTCAAAAATAATCAATTTGGGGAATTTAGACTACTTCTCTAATCGTGGCACACAAGTGTCTGGGATGCTTAAGTCTGGAGACGTGATGTGCTGAGACTCTTTGAATCCTGCTCCCCCAGAGGAATAAGACAGACAAGGTTGCAATACAGAAAATTTCTGTTTATTGCAGGAATACATATACCATCCGAATCGGTGATTATGGGGTTAATACAGTAGAGGTGTGAGATGCAGAACTGTGCCGGCTGCTGGGAGCAGGCTCTGCTGGGACAGAACCCGGGGTGGGGGTGTTGGGGTGTAAAAGGGAGAACTGTAGAGGAGGTAGGAGGTGGGGAAGCCCATAGCGGGGCTAGTGGGGATCAAGGGGAGACCACGGCAGTGAAAGCTGAAGAGCTCACCGTGACTCGTAAGGCCACTGGGGGGAGAGACGAGCAGAGGGAGGTGTCTTGGAGAGGCATGGTCAAACTGTGCTGGCCAAAGAACCAAGTGGCCTCCTGGTGATGTGCTTGGGGTCACTGTTGTCCTGCAGCTGCCGTGCAACAGTGTTCTTGGTTTCCAGAGAGCTTGTGGGACTGATCAAGAAAGTCCTGCTGGCCCAGCAGCAGTGTAGCCAAAATAGAAGCAGGGAGGTTCCCTGAGGCAAAGCGAGGGTTCCTTCTTCAAAGGAAGAGGGAAGTTTAAGCAGTAACAAAAGAAGGTTACTGGTAGTGGGAGCAGTCTGGCAGCTAGAAGAGTAGGGAGATTAGGAGGTGAACAGAAGAGAGAGCAAGAGATGGGGGGATGGTTACCTTTTCTGGCCTGTTGCAGAGGGGAAGGGAACACCCCAATGATCCAGCATAGAGGTCGAGGGTAGATGTGGGGCAGACAGACGCGAGGAGGGGCACCTGAGTGGGAGGGTTTCTAGAGCATTGTAACACAGAGTGTTCATGTAACCCCACTCCAGAAACAAGACTCGTCTCAAACAGCAAAAGGAGGCTGGGTCAATTATAGGGGTTTTGGACAAAAGACATGACGGCAACGCCTCAGTGGGTATTTGGATACAAGACAACAGTCTCTATGAGTGTTTGGATGAAGCTTCCTGGGTGTGTGAAAAGGGAGCAGGGCGGGAGATCACTCGGGTACACGGGGGACACTAGATGGAGGAGTTGGGAATTAGATGACAGGGTGGCGGGTACTGGGAGGAGGGATGCTTCGATCACTTTAAGGTGAGGTTGATGGCCTGTTCCGCTTATTTGGAATCGGGGCACTTTACTAGACAGAAGCGATCCATGCTCCTGGTGGTTATCCAAGCGGAGATAGTTTGACATCTTAATTGCTCCTTAATCTACCTGCCAGCTATTCCTGATTACTAACAGGTCAGGTGTCCTGGATAAGGGGATACAAAGAACGGGGCAGTCGAAGTCATCATGATTCCAACTAGCCACATGGGTGCCCCAGATGGCTTCTCAGATTGCTCAAAAAAGGGGGTGGGGGTTGCACGTGTTAGGCTCTTCCTAACATTTTGGTCCCAATTCTACCATCCTTTCATATATGAGAGTCCCCAGTGAAGCTATTAGGTCTTAACTCTACTTTGGAATCATCTCTAAAACAGCCGAGTCTGAGAGCTTTGTTTTTGCTCAAATACATAGTGTCAACAAAAGAGCAGCCATGGCTGCAGAGAGATTGGCCTCAAAAGTAGGTCAGCATACAACAAGCTGTTCTCCGAGTCATATATCTCTTTCCCTCTCTCTCCCCTTCGGATTCCACCAGATATAAATAAAAATGGGCTCCTCCGATTGCCGAGGAAGTACAAATGCATCAGTTGTATCAAATGGTCACATTATTGAAAAATCTCTTCTTTAATTCACCATTGTGAGCAGAATGGCATATGTCCTTTGTTTAGATTTTCTAGGACAAACTGATCTAGGATGGCAATTTCACTTTTTCTCAGGTTCTGTTGTCTTGGGTCTCCTGTCTACAAAAGAGTCATCAGCAAAGTCATTCTTACTGCTTAGAGGAAGAAAAAAGGAGCCAAAGTAGTTGAGGATAATGGACATCTTCAGCTTCTGGGCACAGCGGTGTGCCTCGACTTTGACTCCCAGCAACCTTTTGGAGAGATATTTTCCTGAGCACCCCTTTCTGGTCATTCAACTTCACCACGTTATCAACCCCGACTGCTGTGCCCCTCTTAGGTCTAGATGTCTGTCAGACCAATCCCTGGCCCTCATTACTTAGTGAAGGAGTGGGGAACCTTCTCCTTCCAAGGAGCCACATTGAAAATTAGTACAAGCCCTGAAGGCCTCATAGAACTTAGGGTAGGGGTGTTTATGGGGCAAACTCAAGAAATTATGGACCTCATCTCCAGACCCTTGTCCTGAGGTCAGTTTTTCAGTGGTTGGAGGTAGGAGCTGGATCTGAGTGCCAGATCCAGAAATTGCAAAGGGACCCCATAAAAATTTGTTGCAGGCCACATTTAGCCCCTGGGCCTGGAGTTCTCCACTCTGACTTAGTGCCTCATTACCTACTGGGAAAATGGGTGCTTTTAAACAACAGGTACAGCTCTGTTTCTGCCTGCACCTGCCCGCTTCACCCCTGGGTTGGCCAGTTGGGGTAAAGGTGCCCCACCAGATGTGCAAGCAGGCAGTCCCACAAGCAGAACTCCAGAATATCCTGGAGCATGTCACGTGGAGCAGGTCATCCAAATCAGCCAGAAGTGGAGCTGTTGTCCATCTGCTTCTTAGACCCATGCTCCGACTCCACGCTCAGCCAGCCGCTGCCCCAGTCGGCACCATGAAGTTGCGGCCACCAGCCAGGGGTGTCGATCAAGTGGCTGCAACTCTACAGTGTGGGGGAGGGGAGCATACCGCATGGGTGGACTGCAGCCCAAGGAAACCACCAGGTCCATCTAAAGTGAACCCGGATGGGGCTGGAAGTGGATGGATACAGGGGTGCACAGAGCAGCTCTGAGGGAAGCCAGGCTCCACGTCCTTCTGAAGACACCCAAATGCCTTACACCTGGCCGATACAGTCATTTGATAAAGGATTTATTTAATCTCAGTTTTTTAGATTAAGAACAATCCGTTTAGAACATAATCTACCAAAATCCGCTTTAAATCTGGAGCTGACAAAGGCTTGTTATTCTGAGTACCCTGTAGATCCATAAACGCAGCAACAAAATTTTGCTTCTTCCCTACATACTGTCAGGGGTATGGTGTGGGGGGAGGTGTAGTCCTGGCCCCGTGGGTCTCCACCACCAGGAAGACAGTCGTTCAGGATGGTGTTTGGCCCAGGTGCTCATGAGAGCAAGGGAACCCATCTCATCATTAGGACCTCTGGGTGAGAGCTGGCGGCCTGGAGGGGCAGGCCCCTAACTTCTCTCAAGATTATGTGCGAACTAAGCTCACAGGGGCGATGAGTTCAAGGAACAAGGTCTTACCACGGGTAAAGACATGGGAAGGAGGGAGGGGGAGTAAAGGACACACAGGAAGAGGGTCAATGGGGATCCTGACTCTATCCCCTGAAATGCTACTTTCTAACTGGGAGACACCTATCTCCACATCGGCACATCCACGCCAAGGGGGTGGGGGGTGGCGGGAAAGGAACCTCTCTCACACCGTCATCCACACCAAGGGGAGGGGCAAGGGAACCACTATCACATCACCATTCACGCTGGGGGGGAGGGGGTAAGGGAACCACTCTCACGCGCTCTCAACTTAGCCGTATTCAGATCGCTACAACATTCTACTCTCCTCCGTGGCCAGTCCAAAGTCCAGATCACCGGCGGCTTCTCTGTTCAATGCCTGTACTTTTATACACTCTCCCTGCTCTCAGCTATGTGGTAGGGCTGTTCCTGGGTCACACACACACACCCCTGTGATGTGTGTCCGGCTGCTGCCTGCAGTGTCGCAGAACGCCCGAGCTCCCCATCCCCCTACATTCAGCACAGTAGCCACACTCTCTGGCGCGGACGCCGGCCCCTGCCTGAGTCGCCTTACTGGTTGCCTAGCAACCCGAGAAGATTGTCCCTGGCAAGATGGGCAGCCGTATCCCTCCATTGTAAGCCAAGGGTCAGGAAGTCCCTCCCGAGTGCTGGCCCGGTCCCCTCCTCCAACCGGGGGAGGGGGAGATGGAAACCTTGGGACCAAGCACTCACAGTTAATATTGGAGCCCGCTCCATTACAATGCAAGAAGCCCAACTGAGTCGGCAGACACTGCGAGAGGAAACAATGCCAACTATTTTGGGCAAGTTCAGCACCGTATGTCAAATGGCTGAAACACGGTCCTGCTTCTTCCCCAGATGTCACGGGGTCAGTGTCAGCAACTCCTTGCTCAATGGTAGAGCTGAAGGCAGCCCTCCAATGGGGGACAAAAAGGATGGCTACGTCCACCACGCCCCGCCAACGTCCCCAGCAACGGCTGACACCCTTAGGTGTTGCCCTTCGGCTGGCACCCAAGGGCTGGCACCCAAAGGGCACCAGCCCTGATGTAAATACTTGGAGGCAGAAGGAGAGTCAATGAGCTCTGCAGTAGACAAGGGCAGCTCTCCCCTCTTGTCCCAGCTGCACCCACTCAGCCCCCAAAGGGCACCAGCCCTCATTTCCCTGTTATCACCGGCCTAATATGACCTAACAAATGTCGCTCAGGCACTTTTGAGGGAATATCAATCAGGATTACAAGCCTATATGAATCTGGGTCTGTCCTGTCACCCTTCTTATAAATCGGGACAAGAATATTGTGTTTCCAGGTTGATGGATAAATATTCAATAGAATTATATTATTTATTAGGTTCTTTAGCACAGGTACCCAAAAAGACTTGTAGATCTTAAACAAGTCAGGAGGAAGCATATCAGGACATTGTAATTTACCCGCCTTCAATTCATTAATATATTCGCCTACTTGAGAGTCCTGCAGCAGACAGTCTTGCAGTGGCCTTGCAGTGACAGGGGATTGGTAAAGTCCCATTAATAACTCAGACTGTATACACCCCTTTTTGCATGCAAACTTGTTTCTAAAGTAGGTCTCCCAAGTAGCAGCATCAATAAGCGTCCTAGATTTGGAGTGGCCAGAAACAATTTGCCAGAATTTCCGAATCTCCTTTTCCTGTACTACCCTCATCAATTTATTCCAATATTCTTGTTAATAGTCATGATCCTTACTAGCTAACAGCCATTGATATTCTCTTTTAGCCTGTTTCACAAATGGGGGGATTTGCCTGTTCTCTATGGCTTTTCATTCTTCCAGATGTTTCATTAAGCCCTTCTTTGCTTTTAGGCAAGCCACATCAAACCAGGCCTTATGAAAATGTATCCTGTCACAGCAAATTTTATTACATACTAAAACTGCCTGAAGCTGGTCGACCAGGCATTGGTAACAATCCAAAATAGAACTAGGAAATTCATTCGGCTCACTTCCCCCTATCCATTCCAGCCATTGATCCAAACAGATTACGATGGCCATTTCACCCACCTCCTTGTTCCAACCCACATGCCACTGTATCAAACCTCCATTAGCACGTGCCTGTTGGTTTGTACCTTTTATGTCACATAGGCCGGTAATAACAGGGAAATGATCACTCTCTGGGGGAACAATAACTCACAGTTCTGCACAAAGGTGCCAGTTTGAGCGTTCGACCAGAATGTAATCAACAGTGCTTGACCCAGTAGTAGAGTTATAGGTATAAAGGCCAGATATGTCTGAACGAAGCCACCCATTCAGCATCCTGAAGTTATATGAATAAATAAACTTCAGGCACTCCCTAACATCTGGGTTTACTATCTGATCCATCATACAAGGGAGGAGTATATCAAATATCTCCTCATCTTTCTTGTGGAGGACCACGTGTAAATTCCCCACCCTTGCATTAAAGTCACCTGCCAACAAGAGGACAGCATCGGGGCGTACCTCTTCAAGAAATTCAATTTTACTTACTAAAAGAGAGACCCACCAACCTGGCAGAGCCCCTCTTTTCCATGGTGGAAAATATACATTTACCATTATCAAAGGTATCCCATAAAGGAAATAAAAAAGAATGACTTGCACATATGACAAGTTCAAATCAATCTGAACAGGTTTACAAGGAATCCCCGTGGAAACAAAAGCAGCCAACCCCACTTTACATCTTACATAGGAATTATTCCTTCAAGCTGAAATAATAAAAGACTGAAAGCCATTCAAAAATAAATTATATAACATCCAGGTCTCCTGGAACAAAAGCACCTGGGCTTCCCTCACAAAAGCCGTCAAATCTATGTCCAAACTCCTATTTTTCAATCACACTATATTCCAAGACATTATAAATCTCTCCCTTTGTTAAGTTCAGTCAATTCTCCCTTCCATTCTGTCTCGATCCCCCATTATAATCTTGGTGCCTCCCCAAATCCTGTGTACAAAAAGTCCTTCTCTTAGTTCCCTCAGTCGGGATTCTTACTTGAAGAATATTTCTCCGTTGGCTATTGGGAGTATTCCTATATCTAGTAAAACCTTTGTTTTTACTTCTATCAGGGAAAGGAAAATTATCTTCATCAACTTCTAAACCCATAACCAAAGATTCGATCTCCTTCAAAATCAATTATCTCAGCAGGAGATCCCCAAAGTCTACCCTCACTGGGGGGAAACAGAAGGCACCCTGAAAATGTTGTAACCTACTCACATAGATCACTCCCTTCTTAATCCTCCAAATGGGGAACCGCATTTTATGGGCAAAATATCTCAATATCTGATCCTTCAAAGAGTATCTAGATTCATTTGCACGCATAACAAATTGCAAATAATTAAATTCTGTTCATGAAAGTGTTTTCTCTTATTCCTCCTCTTATTCCCTTTACTCCTCAGCCTATCAACCTGGAGTGGAAATTTCTAGAGGTGTGCCCCAGGGGCCCATGTCATTTTTGTATTCATTTTTCATTTCCATTATTTAAATCTCATTTTTGTTTTCATAAATATCAAATTGTTGTTTTTGTTTTTGCTTTAGTTTTCACTTTCCATTGGTTTCAATGGAAAACATATTTTAGGCTGTAACATTTTTGGTTTTCACTATATCTGGATGAAACATGGAGTGATTATACCTCCAATGGGAAGCCATTATGTGTACCAAATTCCAAAACGATTGGATACATTAGTCCAATTTTATAAGCAGTTGAATTATATTATTTTGCAAACATCTTCATGTACATTCTTAGGTGTAATGTATTTGTCTCATATTTACTGTAGATGAAACTTGGCAAGTTTATACCCCTTCCCATATTTACTATCTCTGCTAACTTTCAGAAGGATTGGATAAAGGGTCCTGGTGGTATAAGCAATTAACATATAAATGTATGTCTGGCTGTAACATCTTTGTAGTCCAACCAGTGTACATGAAATTTGGCAAGGCTGTATATAACACATTCATGATCATCTCTGCCAAATATCAGAAAGATGTAATAAAGGGTCCCAATTTTATATGTCTGCACAGCATATGCAGAGAATGAGCCTATGCCAGGGATTCTCTTACATATCACTGTGGTATAAGATCGGTTTGTGATGCTAATTCGCCAGCAGAAATTTCAATCAAATATCCTCATTCTGTGCTTTGACCATCCCAGCATCTCTCCCCCACTTGTTACTGGGAAGTCAGAAGCATCTGTTTATGAAAGTGCCAATAGAGATTCTCTTATGTCCTCGGTCACAGTGCTGCAGGATGTGATTGTGATGATAATTGACCAGCCTGGATGTGTAAACTATGTCTCCAGATTGCTGGAATACTATCCCCAAAGTCCCAGTTATGTCCCTTCTATGCCCACCTGAGGACTGCCCCCATGCCTGCCTCGAAGCCACTACCAATTGATCATGTAAAGCTACAAGCATACAGTAATTGACCAATGAATGTGTCTGTCAGTCTTTTGGGTTGCTCCACATCCTCCCTCCTACAGCCTCTCTCCCCCTGCCATGCCAGGTGCCTGCCTCTGACTGGCACTGCATTTGCTGCTATTTATCTGAATAATGGTCTTCAAGGAGACAACTTTAATTGCTTATAAAATTGGGTCCTTTATCAAATTGTCCTGTAGTTTGGAAGAGATGACAGGGAAGGTAGGGGATATATTCCTGCCAAATATCTTGTAAACAAGATGGAATATACAAATGTTACAGCTGGAAATGTAGTTTCAAGTTAATGTCTTATACCATAAGGACCCTTTGTCAAATAGTTCTGAAAGGTGTAGCCATGAATGTGTATGGAGCTTTTCTTAAAATCACAACATTCAATTGCTTCTAAAATCAGTTTCCTTTATCTAATTGCTTTGAAAAGTGG
>QEPC01000412.1:16529057-16564772 GCA_003113815.1 Sphenodon punctatus | reverse complement strand
TTTTACACACACCTTAAAGTGCTGGTCTTTCAATCTTCTGGGTTTACAAGTCCACAAGTAAGTTCCGGATTCATTTTTCACACACACACACTGCCCTGAGACAGTTCCTGGATGCATTCTTCACACAAACACTGCAGCTGTAGACGTGAGCAGCTGTCATGGAAACCAAGTGACCACAACTGCCTGGAGCAAAGCAGTTTACCAGGAGCACTTTTTACACACAAAAGTTCTGGGAGAAGTTCTACGCAGAAGTTTAAAGAGCCAGGTGTTTAAGATCTGGGTGAGTGATTTAGACACACAGAAAGTTCAGGATGTAACAGCAAACATGCAGGAGAAATGTGTGTGTAAAAACACCCACTGTCTCTTTTCAAACAATTACCATTTTTGCATTTGGCATCCTTGTGTAAAGTTGGTATTTTACGTGTGGTTCGGTAAAGCACCATGGCATCCTTGAAGATGAAAGGTGTCATCTATCAGTTTAAAATATGATTATTATTTCAGCATTATTTATGAAAGCCATCTGCTCATAACTCTGCTAGTGTCTCTCTCTCTCTTTTTTAATGCTCCTGTCGCAGACCTTTCTGGCTTATTACCTGGTAAATTGGTGAGTATTCTACTCCAGCAAGCTTTGAGTTATATGTTTACCTCAGCCACTGCCTGCCAAGAGGGAAGTTTACGGCATATCTCGCATTGATTTTAGAATTTCTGTGAGCAATAAAGCACTGATTGAGGTTCGTTTATTCTGACAAATTAGAACCAGTCATATTAATAGAGCAATATAATTTTGTCGCGCGCTCATTCATTTCCTCCCTCAGATTAGTAAGGAAAGCTAATTTCAATTTTAGTCAGGCAGTTTGTTAAAAATTCTTTAAAAAAAAAAAAAAGACAAAAGAGGGGGAATCTGTTTTATTTATAAAGCTTTGGGAATAATAGTTTAAGGGATGATCCTGTGGTCCCTTGTTCAAAGCAAGCAACGTTTTCTTCCACCAATGGACCTCTGGGGCTGCACATTATTCCAGCTGTTTTAGTCCAGTGAATAGAATAACAGATAGAGCTGAAATGGGGAGCTCATTCATTTTCGAGTAACGTCTCAGATGTTCGACACCACCCAATCACAGAATGGGTACCCGAATATCTGAAACATCGGACATTTCCCATAGTGGTTTTTCAGTTTGACAGTTGCCGATCGGTACATCAGGATGGAAAACCAACAACAACAAAAAAGAGATGGAAAACTGAATAACTGGTGCCCGAAGTCGACATTCGGGATATCAGGTACACAAACTGTGACACAATTGGGTACCAAAGGTACCCAATATTTTCCAGCCGATTCAGGTACTGGAACTTTGGTGGGTATACCTGCTTTTGTGGGCATAGGTTCTTGTTGAAGCTCTAACGAGTCGGGAGACGTACATTCCAATAGTAGCACAGTGATGGACTTTGTCCAGTTCAGTCTTGCACAAGTTGTTGTTACTCGGGGGATTTTCACACATTACCTGGGGTGGGTGGGAAACATTCATCAGAGCAATTATGGCTCTCTTATGATGGGAATTAACACATGTGTCAATGCACTATTCTTCTTTTATGCCGCAAGAACACTCAATGGGTGTTCTTGCGGCATAAAAACAGAATACTGCATTCACATGTGCGCTAATTTGCATCATAAGAAAGCTGCAATTGCTCTGATGGAAGTACCCCCCACTCCGCCCCCACTCCGGAACATGTGAAAGTGGCCTCGGTCTCAGTTTCCCATCTGTAAAATGGGATTAATCACAGTAATTGTGATGACTAATGTAATATGACTGCACAGGCCTGGAATGGGCCCCAGTAAAGGATCTACATTTTAAATAATTCTCCAAAGGAATTTTCTTTTTTTTATTCTTAGCAGCAAAACACTTCATTACTCATTAATGGGGTAAAGTGAACCCCTTTGCATAAAGTAAAATATGGGCAGGTCCCGATAATGGAAAAGCTTTCATACATGATATGAGGGGGAATGGGTTAGGGTGGGGTGGGATATATTTTTATCCTCCTTTTATGTTGTTTTTAGCTTTATTGTTATTTATTTGTGTATTAATTGTGAGCCGCCCCAAGCTGCCTGTGACAGGAAGGGCAAGGTAGTAAAACTTTTAAATAAATAAATAATAAATAATAAATATGTGCATAAAAACCCTCCCCCCCCCTTTATTTTTTAATCTGTGAAAGGGTTAGGTCTCAGGATATACCAGGCTCAATACACAGAGGGTATTTTCAGACGTGACAAGATCACAGTGAACCACGGTCAATACCCACATGGGGTCAAAGCGCCCTGAACGTCTGTTAGGCAGCCACCAGATGTTCACCACAGTCGATTCCCACATGGGGTCAATTTCAACCACGCTTCCGGGGCTCTCCGCCGGACAATCACCGCAAGCGTGGTCAAAGAGATCCTCAGTGGGAACCAACAAAAAGTAATGTCTGGCTGGCACCCACAGCCCGGAATCCCCGGCGGGATTCCGAGTCATGGTCAAATCGGGCAGGCGCTGTGCCTGCATTGGACGCGGCGCCCGCCCATCTCCCCAGAGGGCGGGCGGAGGGGGAGCGTGGGGGGGGGCAGGACTGTGTGGCCGCACATTGCGCCGCACGACCCCACCCCCTCCCTCATTCCCTGTCAGGATCAGCCGGCATGTCTGTTGGGTGCCAGAGTGATCTTGGTGGGGAATCATTTGGGTGATTCCGGGACAGGGCGAATGCCGCCCCGTCTCACCTGAAATCACCCAATAACTCCCAGAAAGCAAGCTTTAACAAATTGTTCTAAATCCATCACCAGCATTTCTTGTAGTGTGTGACAGGCTTAATCCACTGATCAGTCGGCCTTAATTGCTGCAGGAGGGGATAGCTGTGATTACCTCCTCAGGGGGATGAATCCCCCACTGCCTGCCTGGTTGGGTGGTTAATGCACTGTTGACAACAAGAACAAATGCAACACAATGGGATACCTATTCGCAGCTGGGATAGTACGCGTGGAGTTCGAATTCAAACTTTTGAAGTGGGGGAGGGAATGAGGGAAGAATTAAAATTGATGAATGCAACCCATCAAAACAGACAGAAGAGTCTTCTGTGAATCCACCTAAGGGTAAAGTTGAAGAACAACAGTGATGGAGAGGAAGGAAACCATGACCCTAATTCTGTCGGCAATTACTGCATTCGCGTTGATCCAGGAAACGAGTGAATAGCCTAGTGTCTTGCCATCGCCAGGTTGCGCTTCATAACAGCTGCCTAGAATTTATTTTCTTGGACTTTCACTTCATAACTCTGCTTTCCTTTTCCCGCTTGCTTCCTCTTGGCTGATAGTCTAGAGGTGCTGAAAGGATCCTCAAGCCAGGAACAGCTGCTTGTGGATTGATGCCAGTGCTGTAAACTGACAAGAAATGGAGAATGGCCTGTCCTTGCTTCTCACAAAGACAGGAGAGCGACAGACCCTTCCCCTCGCACCCATTGACCCATGTTTACTGTGTGTTCCCCGTTGCCATCAATGGGAAAACACTAGGGAAGGGATAGCTGCTCTGTATCGGTATGAATACAGTTCTTTACAGATAGCTATAATAAAACAGAGCTCTGTCGGAAACAGATATTAACTGCTCTGTTTTTTAGACGTTCTGTTTTTGCTCTGTTTTTCATTCATTGCGGGTCCATTTGTCAAGTCTTAAAATGGTATGATTCTCCTATTGGTCAGAAAAGCAAGGGGGCAGGGTCCAGTTTTGGAGGGGAGGCTGGAGGAGGGGTGAGTAAACATAGAGCTACTAGTGTGTTATGTTTCAAACTAACCAATTGTCTTTGCCAAGCCATCCACCGCCCAGAGTCACTACTATGTGACTCATGCCTCCTATGTCACCGTCCTCGCTTACAGGAGCTTGTAAAGATTGTCTTATGACTCACCACTTTGCCCTGCTGGCAGTCATACCCTCATCATGAAGATTCACAGCTCGTCACTCTGCCCTGCTTGGAGACATATCCTCCCTCCCGCATGAAGATTCACACCTGGCTGAGTCACCATTTTGCCCTGCTTGGAGATGTACCTTCCCTCCCATATGAAAATTCACGCCTTCCTGAGTCACCACTCTGCCCTGCTGACAGACAGACCCCCACAAAGATTGTTTGCTGCTACTTTGAAAGCTATTGCTCAGAAAAGGAAACCCAGATACAGCTTCGCAGACTCCCTCACGCGCTGCCCAAACCGTTATTTCACAAAACTGGCTAAGTCTCAAAGGGTACTAAAATGAGATACAGATACACAACTTTGGATCTTGTTACACTCATTACACTAAACACAGAGAAAGGTATCAGCTGCACTGCACATCCCTAGAAAACACAGGTCTCTGCCTGGGGCCCATCTCCAAAACACTATCTGACATAATGGGTAGAAACACACATAACGGTGGCACAGCGGCAGCCCGACCCGGCCTGGGGAGGAAAACTGCACTGCACACAGTCCAGGCTGGGTTGGGGCGCCAAACAAACACGCCCACAGCGGGGGCACCATCCCACCAATTGCATGGAGAACCACATGCATATGGCTGGCCCCGCCCCCATGCTGCGACCAGTACCCTGCTCCCCACCATGACAGCCAGTCATGGCAACCAGCCATGGTGGCCCCAACCCGGGCTGGTATGTCATCCCAGGAGCAGATGTGATAGTCATATGTGGCCTGCTTTGGCCAAGGTGGGCCTTAGCCTGGGCTTTGACCTCGGAGATTTTCTGATCTCAAAGCCATCATCACAGCCCAGGGCAATCTCAGGACAACATCGGGTGGCGTCTGCACACACACACACACACAGGTGAGGTCCGAGACCAGTGGGACAAAGAAGCTTACAGTGTGCTATTGTCACGTTTGTGTTACCCAATGTCACAGGTATGGTGTCGAGTGACATTTCCCATTGGTGCCACAGGACTTTTTTTTAATAGAACTGAAATGAATATCCACTTTGAATACTAAATTTGACAAATGTGGCATATTTGTATCTATTTCAGTGAAGCAGATACAAGGTGCTATTCATTTCCCATTTCACTTGCAGCAATACATTTTTCACTTCAATAATTCCGTGTATTTGTTAACCTACAAAACAGGGATTGAGCAGTCTGAAGGTGGCAGCCATTTGGTGGTGGCCAATGAGTGGCATTAAAAGGTGCTGACCATTCTTGGGCTGTTCGTGGCCAGTGAGGCCATTCCTACAAACCTTCGCTGCCCTGTCATTATATTATTGACACTTGCATTGTTCCTGCTAATTGGAATTTTATTTTTAATGGGCGTTGTGTTGTGGGAGCAGAGGACGGTGAAAAAATGAGTTTAGGATGGAAGGGAGGGATTTAATTTGTGTGGGACAGTTAGGGGAGACTCTACCTGGTGTGGAGTCTATCAGGGTGTGGTTTAGCCATGGCCCTCGATGATGAGGGTGGGGGACTTAGTCTGAGGAAGAAGAAACTCCTTCAAATGAAAGATGGAGGAGTGAGAGTCGGTGGGATGAGATGGTTTGAAATGAGGCGGGAAGGAATTTATCTTATATACATTGCGATGAAGAATGTTGTTGTTTAAACTATAAGCAACCCTGAGCCAATTTTGGGTGGGGTGTAATTTAAAAAATAACAACAACTTCGGGTACTTTGGCAGTATTATTTCACATTCTTGAACACTGTGATACAGGAGGGGACGAAAGGGGATGTGTCCCAGCTTGGTTACCGGTAAAGGTCTCTATTACGTTGGGGTATGAGACCCTACCTTTGAGGGGATTGATCACTCCCCTCCATCTCCATCTCCCCTGTTGGGGCTTACATGGGGTTCTCAAGTTCCAGGTCCCCGCTACCTTGAGCTCCAGTGCTCTGTGAGTCTGGTCAGTTCCTCCATGAGAGGATTCTGCTGTGGAGCGGCTGTGCTGTCTGTCAGCTGGTTTTTGCCTCCATGTAATCCCCCCTCTTTATATTTCCTATTTCCTTCCCACACAACTAGACTCCGCCCACCTGGCCCATGTGCGTCGCGCCCTGATGACATAGGTACTGCTGTGACCTTATTCTCCAATGCCTCCTTCAAATGGTCCCTGGATCCCGCCTCATTCTACACAGGTCCGGTGTCACAGACACCAACAGTGTGATTGTGCAATTGAGCTAAATAGAATTGCTGATGTAGCCCAAGTTACCAAAACTGAGTTAACAAATAAACAAAGTTGCCAAAACAAAACTGCCATGATAAGTGGGATAACAGTTCAAAGTAAGGGGTGCAGGGCCAGCCCCAGGGTTTGTGCGGCCATGTGCGAAGTCTTGATGTGGGACCTAATCTGCATAATTAGGCCTCACCTAATTATGCAAATGTATACATTTACATAAAATTTAGTCCCTCTGGACAGGAAGGATTTCCATTCCCCACCCCTCCAAGCAGCCATGGAGAAGCATGGCCTCCCCATGCTTCCCCCCTCCCCGGTTTGGCACCCCATGGCTGTCTTACCTGGTGCTCAGCTAAGCGGCCATAGATAAGCATGGCCTTCCAATTCTTTCCCCCCCCTCCCCACCAGTCAAGCATCTACCACCACTCCCCAGGAGTGGTTCCACTGCAGGGGCAGCCGGGCGGGCAGGGAGGCAGGCACAGAGAGACTGACTGCATCTGCTGCCTTACTGGGGGAGGGGAGTGAGCTTAGCCAGCCTGGCCTCCAAGGTCTGTTGCTACTTGCTGCCGCCAGTGCCGCCTGTGCCTTGTGAATGCACACAGTGTGACTGGTACAGAGGCGCTGCTATCAAACACACAAGACACCCAAAATGCAGCCAACCCCAACCTATTAAGTGCATTATGCCATGAAAAGAGACATATATAACCAGTTCAGTTGTGCCCCCATAATCAATTCACGCTGCCCCCACCCCATAGCCAGTTCATTTGTGCCCCACCCCCCATATAATCAATTCACACTGCCCCCACCCATAACCAGATCATTTGCAACCCCAGGACAGTGTGAATTGACTGTATGGGGGGAACAAATGAACTGGTTATGGGGTGGGGTTTTAAAGACAGTATTCCTGTTAGCAATAACTTCATTAAGAAGAGTTAGTGAAATAGCAGCCATAATAATCTCAGAACCATATTTGCAGATTTTCCAAGATAGACTAGATATTGCTTTACATCCTAAATTTCTACCTAAGATAGTATAAGTAAGACAGTTGTGAGAATGTGGCCCTTTTTACATGGGCCTCTCCCATGCACGAACATGTAGATTTCTGCATGTTCATGGGTGTGGGAGCCCCGTGTGAATGACATGGCGCATGTGCCCATGGTGAGTGGGGGTGCATGCGCGTGCCCACCTAACATGCATCACCACTCACCCCCCCCACTCATCCCCATGCATGGAGCAACCAGGGGAAACGGTGGTTACTCCGTGGGTGCAGATGAGTGGGGGGTGAGTGGGGATGCGTGCACACCCTGTCCATGCACTGGCATGCCCAAGGACCCCCCACCCTGCGGAATCATGTAAAAACGGCCTGTGAGGAGCCACCTGAAGAAGAACAGAAGGTTGCTGCCTTGTAAACAAGGTTCTTTGAGATGGTGCCTAACATTCTTACAACACCCACCGTTCCAGCCCCGCATGGAATTTTCTTATATTCCTAGAAAGGGTTGGAAGGAACTGTCATTCTGAGGGGGAGAGTGGTTTTTATACTAGAGGAGCTCGAGACCATCAGTGGTCTATTTGAATAGGGTGAGCATGTCATGCACAGTCCAGTTGTGAGAATGTTGGAAGCCATCTTGAAGAACCTTCTTTACAAGGCAGCAACCTTATGATCACCCACATGGGGAGGAGTGGTTTGTAAACAAACAGCTTTATCTCCCAGTCTGATCTGCTGCTGCTGATGCTGCACTACTAGCAGGCAGAAACAGGTGAGGGATGGGGACCAGAGCCATGGAGGGGAGGGAGAAGAACTTATTGGGGGACAAGCTGGCTGCAGCCTGCCTCCCAGCCAGGGAAGCGCAGGGCCCTGGCTGGCCATGGGGCCATGTGCAGCTGCACATGTTGCACATGCCTAAGGCTGACCCTGAAGGGGTGATCCCTTGATTCCATAAAACTCTCTTGATATGTCACATAAAAGGTGAAATAGAGGGGACATGTATCCCCTGAACCTGAGGTGCATGCAAGACCATCCAGGGGTGAGCAAGATAGGTCATTTTCCTCAGGCCTCACACAAAAGAGATCCTCAGAACCAAATTTGGATTTTGGCGTGAACATAGTGAACAGTGGAATAAAGGGTGGTCGTGACATTCTACCTTACACCCCCAAGGACCACTGGTTAAATCTGGACAGAGAGCAAAGTCGGCCTGTTAATTTTGGCCCCCTCCAGATCACCAGGATCATAGTGGACAAAGTTAATGAGAGGGCCTTCCCTCAGTTCTCAAACTCAGTGGAAAACATCCCCTGCATCCCAATGCCCTGGGTTATTTAAAATCTCCATCCACAAGTTCTTAGGACCAGTTCATTGGGTGTTTTTAAACACACCAGCTTTCTTATGGACTTAAACGTTGGGTTCGGTAAACTTGCATGGAGGCGGAGGCGGTGTTAGACACTCAACCCCACCTCCTGGAAGTCAGCTGGGCGCCATTGTAAACAGCAGCACCAGGTGACTCCCGCATATTTTGAGGCCCGGATTTGTAAGTCCTCTGATATTCCCAGGTGGTCACTTTTGAGCAGGTATTCTCGGTGGCTGCACTGCACTTATGGAACTCCCTCCCAGTGGAGATTCACCTCTTTCCGGATCTCCCCTCCTTCTGTAGACAGTGCAAAACTGGCTGTTTCACCAGGTATTCCGTGGGGGGGATGGGAAGTGAGTGGGAAGGGTTATTTTGGAATGGGGGGGGTTGTCAGGCCTTTGTTTGTTGTATTTTTAAAATGATATTTATTATAGTTTATTATTATAGTATGTTTTGTATTTTATGGTGTTTTATATGTGTTTGTACAGTGCCCTGAGCTGCCATTGGGCAGGAGGGGGCGGTATAGAAATGATGAAAATAAAGAAATAAATATCGGGGACTTGCAAGGCCAGGTCTCAAAATATATTGGAATTACCCAGCACCACTGTTTACAATGGCACCTGGGCGACTTCCAGGAAGGGGGGGGCAGCATCTAAACACACACACACCCTGTACGCGCGCAAGTTTACTGAACCCAGACTTTGATGTCAGGGAGAAAGCTGTTGCGTGTAAAACCACCCAGTGTTTTAGGTAGCGGGTCATATGATAATGGGTGTTTTCAGACGTTACGAGATCACAGTCAACCACGGTCAATTCCCGGTGGTGGCTGTGATCCCAGAACGTCTGTTGGGTGGAACGGATGTTCCCCCCCAGATGTTACCCCGGCGTGGAATCACATTCACCACGCGAGCAGCGGAAGTGGCAGGACCAGAAGCCGTCGCGTGTTGAATGTGATTCCATGCCGGGGTGAACCCCACCGTCACGTCTGGTCGGGTGCCACGGCCCGGGATCACCGGCGGGATCCCGGGCCGTGGCGAATCCAGCCAGATGTGGCGGCCTCATTGGCCCCGCCGCCCGCCCATCTCCCCAGAGGGCGGGCAGCGGGGTGCATGGAGGGGGCGGGGCCGTGCGGCTGCACATTGCACCGCATGGCCCCGCCCCCTCCCAGATCCCCTGCCGGGATCCCCCCAGCACGTCTGATATGGCGTGACGGGGTCATCCTGGCGGAGGATGGGTAGGTTGTTTTCGGTACGGGGCCAACTGGCCCCGTAGCATCTGAAAATACCCAATGGCTCAGGCTGAAACGAGATATCAGGATTACTCGCTAGCTCATCGAAATCCTGGTGCTCATTTCATCCTGGGTTATCTTCACTGAGTTCTCAGCAAGAAAAACAAAGAAACAAAAGAAAAAAGATTTTAAAAATCATTGCGCATGTGCAAAATGGCCATTGCCCTTAGTCAAAATAGTGGCGATAGCATTGTCGCCATTTTGGATAAGGGCAGCGGCTATTTTGTGCATGTGCAATCTGCTGCCCTTAACCAAAATGGCAGTGATGCTATTGCCACCATTTTTGTTAAGGGCACATGCAAAATGATTTATTTTTTTGGTAATGTTTCTTTCTGAGAAATCATACCAAGATCCCAGTACTCAACATAGTGAGAAATGCTTGCAAGCAGCAATTTAGCTGCTTCCCAACACGGTTCAATTTATGAACAGAGAGAGAACCAGTCTTTTCTTTCAGTGTGTCAGCCGATAATTGTGCTGTAATACCGTAGTGCATACATTAATAAATACAATCCCAAATTCAGTAACAGATTTTTTTTCCCCTTCCTCTGCTCCTCCTGCAATAAATGAACACACCAGCAATTAATTACTGTATTCAGCATTTTCCCGCAGCAATTGTTAAATGGATTTGCTTCCAGTCCCTCATCTCACAGTCTTTCAGATGGAGTTTAATGAGCTTGTAACAGAAGGCATAAAAATATATTTGCACTCACTGAATATTTGTAAATGTTACCACTTACAAATATTGGCAACAGCCTCATCAAAGGTTTGCTAGTCTAGCAGTGACAGTGTAGCATAGAGATGAGCACCAGTATCGGGAATCTTTATAACTTGGGGTGATTAGCCTCTTATCTCCAGTCTATTATATTTACAGGCTGCCTTTTAATACTGGAATCTTCAACAGCATCTGAAATTATGAAGGCTGCATTCACACAAGTCGTTTAGTGAATGTGGGGTGGGGGGCATAGCTCAAGTGGTAAGAGCGCGTGCTTTGCATGTATAAGGTCCCAGGGTCAGTACCCGGCATCTTCACTTCAGGATCCCTGGTAGCACGCCTGGGGGAGGCCTCTGCTGGGGGCCTGGAGGGGTCTTAGGTAGCACGCCGGGGTGGCCTCTGCCGGAGACCCTGGAAGAGCCAGTTTTGGACCCGAATTTGAAACCTCTACTGCCGTATCAGGCTGTGACAATACTGGGCTAAGGTGGACCATTGGTCTGACTCAGTTAGGCGGTTTAGTTTATAGTTTACATGAAAAACTCTTCCCCTCACTTTATTTTATAATGTGTGAAAAGGGTTAGTTCACAGGATACACCAAATGCAATACACACTAACTCCCCAAAGGTTAAACTGGAAAGCAAGGTTTAACAATGGATCTAAATCCATCGAATGCATTTCTCACAATGTGTGACGGGATTGATCTGCCTATCAGTCCACCTTAATAGCTGTAGGAGGGGATAGAGGTGATGTCTTCCCTCAGGGGATGAATCCCCCACTGCCTGCCTGATCAAGTCAATGCATTGTTGACAAGAAAACCTTTTTAAAAGGCATAATAGTATTCATTGCAGCATGCAAGGTAATTTTTGAAGTGGGCGAGGGAACATTTGAAGCAGGACAGGGAACTTGGGAACAATTCAAATGCCATTTTAATGTGCAAATGCAAACTCCTGAAGCATACAGTATGGTCGAGGAAAGAATCTCATGTCATTGCAGCCTAAGTGCATGACGTTCAGGACGTTTTAGCAGCAGTGCTAGTTCTTAGCACGAGCACAAGTCCCAGTCACACTGCTTGTGCTAGCACTGAGTTCTAACACCAGCACTAAATGCTTTAAGGCCTGCTGAATAAATCTTTCCACTTATTAGAATTAATAAAACTCCTTCTTATATGTTAACCAGAGTACTGAGAATTTAAACACCTGGGATGGAGTTCATTTTACCTTTAATCTCTTTTGCATGTCTTTCCGCAAACATCTTGAGGTAGGAAAATAATTTCTTGGCTGTGAGGAAATAGTAATGCTCTTCCCTGACAGGATTTGGTAAGTGCCTCAAAGGTTTGTGAGCCTGCTCACAACTGACAACATCAAGAAGGATGGAGATTGACCAGGCAGGGACTGTGGGCCACGAACTGGTGAGGCCTGCGGGTGGCAAACCAGTGTGACGAACTACAATGTAATGCCTCTGGTAACATGATAAACTGGAGGCATGTTTGCCTTGGTTTCCCCACCTAAATGCTCCTCCAGTAGCCCTCCAAGGACTCGAGGTGGGGTGTGTGGCCAAAATAAGAATTTGGGCAACAATCTTGTAACACAAACTTTGCTAAACCTGAGAAGATACTGAGAGGTCTAAGGAAGACAATACTGGGTTAGAATGAAAGAGGTCCTTGGTTCTTCTGGGTTTGCCATGGACTGATTGTGCAGTCTTGGCTCAATGCCACTTCATCTCCATCTGCTACCTCAGCTTCAAAACAGGGGGGGGGGAAATGAGCTGGTGAAGAGGAAATCACCAAGAGAAGCTGTCTGCCAAGCTAAAATAGAATCCAACACCATCCTCTTGCCCAGGAAAAATGGTTGATATTTCCTTCAGTTAACTGCGCAGACAAGAAGTCACCTTCATCTCATTCATCCGGAACATTTTAGCAGCCTTGGTCAAATTTTCTGTCAGTGAGGCCTGCTATTTTAATTGATAATCATCAGCATATTGAACCCTAAGGAATATCAGTGACTAGATTGCTCTGAGATTGGGATTACTTTCAAACTGCTGTTCCTGGGTCACCATTAGAAATTGCCCCATATTTTCAAAAATTAAAAACACTTTGTCATGAAAACCGAGTGTGAGGTGGTTCTGTCTACATCAGAGGTAGAAAATAGGGTTGAAATTCAATTTTGGCATTTCTGATCAGGGTTCCTGGCTTGTTCTTGAAAATGAGGACGAGCTGAGAATTGCCTGGAGTCTCGCCAAGAAAGGTAAGAATCTCAAACAACCCTCCCACGACACAAAAATAAAATAAAATAAAATAAAATAGGATGGCCCTTTTACTGACCTGGCTGACTCACCAATTCTGGGGGAGCTGCTCCAGCCATTGGATCTTCCTGCTCGATCTCTCCCCTCTCAGCTTCTCTGGGGGAAGTGGGGAAGCCTCTGAGGAGGAAGCAAAAAAAGTTGTGTTTTTTTTAAAAAAAATCACTGCGCAGGCTCAAAATGGCCACTGAGGCCATTCTGATTATGTGCAACCCGTTTCCAAAATGGCATCGGCAACACCGTTGTACTTTGTCAAGAAGTAAACAATCCAGATTTAAAAACTGGGAGAAGGAGTTGGACAAAGAAATTGACATGGATGAATGGAGACAAAATAATTCCAATTCTACCGTTTATTGGACCAACGTCTGTTGATGTGAGTAGGCTAGCTTCCTGGCTACAATGGGCCCTTCCTTAGGCATGTAAATAGTCAGAACTTCCTGCCTGAGAAAGGACCTTGCACGTCCTGGACGCTGATCCAATTAAAAATATCTGAACTACTTTGTCTCCATCTCTTACATTTGGGACCAGCGTGGCATCCCTACCCTTTAAACATGGTGTGGCAGGGCTTCAGGTGCGCCCCCTCCACAGGGGCTTTGACAGCACCCTTTAAAAGCCAAGAGTCAGCAGCATGGTGAACAGGCCCCTTTAAAAAGATCAGAGCAGGTGAAGAGGGACAGGTCACCTGGTGTAAAGTTCAGAGGGCTTCCCAGTGAGGGGGGGCTGGCTGACTCAAGGAAGAGCTGAGGGCACACTTGCTGGATGGCAGCCAGCACCTGTTGGGTGGATAAGCAGGACCCTCAACTGGCCAGAAGCTAGAGAACACCATGCAGTCTCTGAGGGCCTTTTTAAACATGCAGGATTTCCCCTACAGTTTAAAGTAGTACGGTCTCGAATCAAAAAACAATTGTTGAGTATTGACTCCCTGGCCAGTTATCGGCCAGTCTCTAACCTTCCCTTTTTAGGGAAGGTCATTGAACAGGTGGTGGCCCAGCAGTTACAGGAACACCTGGACCGGGTCGGTTTTCTTGATCCCTCGCAGTCGGGCTTTTGCCCCAGGTTTGGCACGGAGACTGCACTTGTGACCTTGGTTGATGACCTACGTCATGAATTAGATCAGGCAGATCCACAATTTTGATCTTACTGAATCTGTCAGCGGTGTTTGATACCGTTGATCACGAGTTGCTGGTGGCAAGGCTGTGGGACCGGGCCGAGGTGAGTGGAATTATTCTTGAATGGTTCCGCTCATTCAGGGCAGGGAGAACTCTCGGGGAATGTACATCATCTCCCTGAAATCTCACATCTGGAGTCCCGCAGGGCTCTATTTTGTCCCCTCTCCTGTTCAACGTGCATATGCAATCTTTGGCTGAGGTCATAAGAGAGTTTGGCGTGCGATGTCATCAGTACGCCGATGATACACAGCTTTACCTCTCATTTGGCAGTCTCGGTGCTTATCCAGTGCTTGGCAGCTGTGGGGGACTGGATGAGGGCAAGCCGTCTGAACCTGAATCTTGACAAGACGGAGGTGATGTTGGTGGGAAGGGCCGAGGGGATGGTGGCTCCTGTCACCGATGGGGTCTGCCCCCCTTTGGCCACCCAGGTTCGGAGTCTGGGGGTGCTCCTTGACCCACAGCTTCGCCTGAATTGTCAGGTGTAGACT
Organism: Sphenodon punctatus; assembly: GCA_003113815.1. NCBI lineage: Eukaryota > Metazoa > Chordata > Lepidosauria > Sphenodontia > Sphenodontidae > Sphenodon > Sphenodon punctatus. The sequence continues at coordinate 16,550,341 of QEPC01000412.1, read as the reverse complement.
GTGGCGAAGGGAGCATTTCTCCAATTACATCCGGTGCGATGGCTTCGGCCGTATGTCTTGGACTCAGATCTGGCCACCATCATCCATGCTTTCGTTACCTCTCGACTGGACTACTGCAACGTGCTCTACGTGGGGCTGCCCCTGAAGATGGTCTGGAGGTTGCAGCTAGTGCAGAATACAGCATCCTCCTGACAGAGATGGGCCGCCGTGAGCACATTACACCTGTGCTCCGTACTCTGCACTGGCTGCCTATTGTCTTCCGGGCTCAATTCAAGGTGCTGGTTATGACCTATAAAGACAAAAATGGTTTGGCTCCTGGTTACCTGAGAAGCTGCCTCAGATCTCGGGTTGTTTTGCAGCTCCTGCAGTCAGCTGGGGGCGCACAGCTTGAAGTCCCCCGGGTACGCTGAGTGGCGGCGGTGGGAAGGGCGTTCTCGGCGGCCGCACCTCGGCTGTGGAACTCCCTCCCATTGGAGGCCTGTTTATCCTCAGACTTCCCCTCTTTCCGCAGATGTTGTTAGACCTGGCTGTTCCGCCGGGCCTTCAGGGAGGGGGTGGGGGAGGTATTTTTATTTTGAAACGGTCATGTCCATTTTATAGTTTTATATTTTATAGTAATTTAGATATCTTTATTATTGTTGTTTTATAATGGTGTTATATGCCGCCCCTAGCTGCCATTGTGCAGGAGGGAGCGGGCTACAAATGCACATAATAAATAAATAAATAAATATAAATAAATAAAGCTGCAGCTCAGGGAAACCCCCATGGGAGGGGGGTTTAGACACTCCTCCGCGAACCTGAAGTCCCCTGGGCGCTTTTGGAAACAGCGGGGCTGGGCAACTCCCAGGTGTTTTGAGACACGGCCTAGGTAAGATCTCGATAATCAGGATCTTACCTAGGCCACATCTCAAAATAGTCATGAGTCGCCCGGCGCCGCTGTTTCCAATGGCGCCCTGGCGACTTTTGGTTCATGGAGGACGGTCTAAACCCCCTCACCCCCATGGGGTTTTCCCTGAGCCACAGCTTTAAACTGTGGGAGAAATCCCATACATTTAAAAAGGCCCTGAGAGAGGGCTGCGGAGAGAAGTCATGGTGGCCTGAAACACAGTCACTTTGAAGCTGACCACAGCCAGGTCAAATTAACAAGATGGCTAGAAGAAGTGGTGCCGCTGACTGTGGAGCAGTGGGAAGCAATTGAAACAGCTCTGGGAGGCTTGCCAACAGCAGGGCTTAAGCACAGTTAGTGGCAGGGGGCCTGGCTGGACCCCAGCACCATGGTACACCATGGAAACAAGCTGATTTGAAATTGACAACGAGGGGTATTTTCAAACGTGATGGTGCTAGTTACTGCCATGCTTTGATCCTGCCCAGGGTGACAGCCCTCAGCCCGTGCAGGAACCGGCCCTACCAATGAACAAACATGGTGGTGGCCGGACCTGCCCTCTGTGCTTCTCAGCATGGCCACGCCCCCTCCCTGATGGGTGGGAGTGGTGGCCTATGAGGCTGCGCGCCCACATGGGAAAAGCGGTCTGGCCACCGGTCCGGAAGATGGCTTCTCCAGACCATGGCAGGGCTAACTCAAGATTGTGTATTGGCAGGGAGTCCAGCTCACAACCTGGAGTTAATCCTGCCACAGTCCAGGAACTCTTTGTGCCCGCCCGTGGTAAAAATCTGGCAGGCGGGAACAAACATGACACCATCATGGGTGGCCACGTTGGGGTACAGCATGGCCACCCATGGTAGCGTCACGTCTGAAAATGCCCAAGAAGTTGTGGAGTCATCTAGGAGAGCGGGACTTGGACAGGACTGGAGGGGTGCAAGATCGTTTGACGTCCTTGGATTAAAGGTAGTTCGGGAGCCTTATGAGACCATGGGAAAAGGGGTCGACAAATTGGACACTGAGGCCAGGGCAAGCTGCCCTTTAACACGTGGATAATTGGTTTCTGTATTGGAAAGGAGGTTTGCATCATCTTCTATTTGTGTAGCTCAAATTAAAATGTTTGTAAATTACTGGATATTTGGCATCCAGTTCCAGTGAAGATCCTTTACATTTTTGCTGTTGTGATACATTTTTATAGAGGGACAGCAGGGAAAGGGAACATCTGGTTTTGACAGATAAAGCCTTAAGTTGCCTGTGCCCCAAATATCTGAAAGACCACCTCATCTCTCATGTTTCAACACAGCCCCTGAGGTCAGCTGACAGCATCCTCTTGCAGAGACCATCTGCCCGCCAAGCTCCCACAACAAGATCATGCAGAAATTAATGTCAAAGGTCATGCAGAGAGACGATCTTGGTAGCTGCCCCACAATTATGGAACTCTCTTTCATTGGAAATTCATCTAAACCCAAGTCTTATCCTCTTCCAGAGGCAATGTAAGATCTTTTTGTTTGGCTAGGCATTTGGCAGACAGGGATAGGGTTGGGGTGTTGTGGGCTAATGGAGGGGGCTACTTGATTTTGGTTGGTTTTCTTTGCCGTTTTTTAATATATTAAGGGATTATTTTAGCATGTGTGGATTTAATTTTGTGTTTTGTTATCCATCCTGAACCTTAAGGGAAGGACAGGATTAAATAAATAAATAAATAAACAAATAAATAAATAAATTATCTTTTCCCATGTAACAGTCACCTCCAGGAATTAGTTTCAGGATGAATTTTTTAAAGACATTCATCTTTTGACACAATGCCAGCTTCCTAGATATCCCCTGGCCTGTTTATTTAATGTTATAGTAAATGATCTACATTTTAAATAGCTCACCAAACTAATTTCGGTTTTATTGTTAGCAACTAAATTCCGTATTACTCATCACTGGAACAAAGAGAGCCTCTTCACATAGAATTGTGGTACAGTGAAACATGGGCAGGTCTGGTAATGGGAAAGCTTTCACACAAGGCACAAGCACAAGAAACGCATGCAAAACAGGATGAATACTGGGAAAGGTGTGTACTTTTGTAACCTTACTCAGTGGAGGAGGAAGGAAGACACATGGCAAGCAAGAACCTCTAGATAGCTTCAAATAATACAAGTCTATAACAAGAAGAATAAAACCAATGTAGCTTGAGATAACTTGAGAATTTCAGATTCTTACTTACTGCCTATTGAATTTGAGAAGTGTCTGCATGTGAGTGAGTGGGTGTGGCCAATCGTGAAAAGTGGGTAGTGGATTTAGGTATTCGCAAGTGTTGTTCATATTTTAGGGTGGCTAAAGACTATCAGCAATACGTACTTGCATATCTGACTTGGGGGGTATTTTGTAGGGCTGAAACGAAGTCTTCCGACTTATTCAGAAATCATTGGATTTGGGGATCTTTGACCTAGAGTTTCCGAAAGCACGGCCATTCTCCGGAAAACCTCAGAAACTTCAGAAAACTTCGGAAGCACCTGCATACTTGGGCCTGGGTGGAGAGGTTCTCAGAGTGCCATGTTTGGTAGGAGCGGGAGGAGGGGTGGAAGTGGACAGTTGAGGCATGGGATAAGGCAGATTTTAAATTGATTGGTTGGCCAAGCCAGATGGCTAGTTTGATTGGTACAAGGCTTCAACCAAAAGAAAGAGAAGTGTCAAAAAACAAAGCTGGCACACACCTCCGAGAGCCATCCCATTCTCCAGTGCATTTGGCTCATGGCTGTGTGCTGTTACATGCCTAACTGTGAGTAATCGACTGGACTGAGCTGGGGGTGCTCCTGGCATAGCATGGCATGGTTTGACCTGCCCTGGCCTGCCTGTGCATAGGGCCAATGCAAGGGCATGGGAGGTTTCATGCCATGCTTTTAACAACAACAAAAAATTGGGTTCCACTGGAGGCACATTGCTTGCTGGCTACTGCTGCTTGGTTGGCTCGACAGTCAGACAGCAGCGCCATGAACCACCCAGAGGGCTCTTTCTGCCTGGCTCCAGGAGTTCCCATGTATCCCTGGTCTCCCCAAGTTACCAGTGCCACACTAATCCATGCCAAGAGGTTGCCAACCGGGGGGGGGGGAGGAGAGGGGGTTGTGAATGGTTTGTCCTTTTGAGCGAATGTCCCAACTCTTGCTAGTCTGGTTTTCTGTGCACTGCTTGGTTGGCAATATAATGATGATTTATTGTAAAAATGGCGGGTGCATTCACTGCTGGTGGTGGGTCATGCATGCTGTGGGTATGCAGGACTACCATTGGGATTTTTTTTTATTTCTGCACGTTCGCAGTTCCACTTTTGTGGGGTTGTCTGAATCTTGGGCGATTATTTATTTCCCACTCTTGGTAACCTGCTTTTCTGGGTAGTGCTTTGGCTGTGGGTTCAAGCTGGCTGCCGAGATGTGTCTAGGTAGGGCACTGGGGGTATACGTTCCAGTTTTGTTTCTGGTATGGTGTGTGGGGAGAGATCTTTAATCAAATTAGAAATTAAATTTAAAATTCAATCAATTTTTCCGGTAGTGCTTAATTCAAAAATGTGTCACTCTGGCTCTGGTGCCCCATTTCAGAAAAGGAGGGAGAGAAACAGAACATCAGATCCCCCGCTGCCCCTGCCTGCCCAGAGTGGCATTGGAAGCTGCATTGTCATCAGTTCAGTCTTGACTGGCTGCTCCTAGCCCGGTGGTGCCTCACGGTGAGGTGACTGATAGAGGGGGGAGGAATAAGTGGGTACATTCAAAAAGATCACCCACTGCCCCCTGCATGGCATGGCAGTAGACAGTAGTACTTCACTGCATGCATTTCTCTGCTGCATGCTGCTTCTGGGTGGGTGCCCCATTACAGAGGAGAGAGGAATTTTAAGTAATATATCTCTCATCAGATCACACAGTGTCCCGACCTGCCCAGAGTGGGGCACTCTCTAGCTGCTGCAAGTTGTAGATCACGTGAGATCACGGCTGCACCAGAGTGGATAATGCATTGCAGATGATGGACCTCTAGCCTGAACTGGGGGGAGGACAGGGGGGCCCAGTTGGGACTGGCTTTGGTTTTCCCTCTGTTAATGAAGTTGCCATGAAGAGCTTTTGGAGACTGTACAGGACAGAGGGAAATAAGCTTCCACAGCCACGACAAGGTACCAGTCCATTAGGGGAGTTTCTTTTCTTTTTTTAATAAATTATCCTACCATAACAAACACCTAATTCTATCTAAATACTGCTACCTTAACTAAAGTAATGCTAAGAAGAACTACCTACATGTTCTAACCCAACCCAAAGTCAGAGGAGACAGCATCTGAGGGCAAAGACTGGAGAGGAAACCTCAGTCCTCAACGATTTGGAGAAGCCATCGATATATATAACTATATATAAGGATATATAAGGCTATAATGATAACCTATAACTTAACTATATGTCCTAATAACAACAGATCCTATCCTAATACCTATTTAATTTATAAACCCAAGTACTACTATAGTATCTAATCTATCTATCTATCTATACACCCACCCTATTTCCTCCCAGTTCCCACCCTATGTATTCCCTCCCCAAGTGTGTGTGTGTGTGTGTGTGTGTGTGCTATATATATATCATTTCCTAATTTTTTAACAGTTCCTCCTCAGCTCCTCCACTCCTTCCCTCTCCCTCTCCTTCCCGCACCACAAACAGACTGCTGCATTGCAGCCCTTTGTATATTGTATAGTGGGAGAGGGAGGGAGGAAGGTCTGCGAGTGTTGTGGTGCACCCTGATTGGCTAGGCAATTAAGGTGGAGGGGGAAGGAGGATGGGGGTGGACCCTGATTGGCTAGGCAATTAAACGGCTGAAACTGCTGCACGTAGCAACCACTGCTGAGGCGCCAAAGTGGCACCTACGTTTTCCGAAGGTTTCTGAAGTTTTCCAACATTATATTTATTTATTTATTTATTTATTTAAAAGATTTAATATCCCACCCAGAGCTGCCTGTTCTGTGCTTTGGTCTCTGAAGTCTGAAGCTTTGGCCAGAACACCGAATTGCCTCCGAGTACTCGGACCGATTATTCGGAACTTTGAAAATTGTTCCAAATACCCGGTACTATTCTGTTCAGCCCTAGTATTTTGTTTTGGTTCATTCAGGGTTCTGTTTGCTTATATGTTTTACTCAAGACAGATCCTAAAATCCATGAGGAAACTGTACCTAGTACTGAATGCAGAAGTCCAATTAAAAAGAGTAGACCGCAAAAATGGACAAACAATTTTAGCATTTTCTCTCCCACCTCAGTGATTGCTCCTTCCTTATCAATTGTCTTTCTAGTTGTCTCATTTCAGGAGTGGTCTTACCAGTAGAGCTGAAATGAAAAATTACTGCGCGTGCCATTTCCAACGGAAACACCTTTTTCACTTTCATTCACATGAGGAGGAAATCTACTGGCATTTTCAACATTTTTTGTGATTTTCCATTATTTTCCACCATCTCAGTAATTTCCAGTAATTTTTTGTATTTTCTAATATTATCAGAAATACTGGAAATTACTGAAGTGGCAGAAAATACACAGAAAATAAATATCAAAAATGTTTACATTTCCTCCTCACTCCCGAAAGGTCAGCATTTCCCAAAGTAACAAGAGCACCCACTCTCGCTTCAGACCTACTTACAGAAAAGCCTTCTACAAGGCTTCATTTCCAAAACTATTGGTTCCTTTTTATTAGAGCTAAAATGGCGACCCACAGAAATGGTTACATACATTGAATTTGCAGTACTTGATCTGGAACTATCAGGTACTAATCAGTACCCAAATTTGTTCCCAATGGACTACCAAATCTACCATTTTACATTTCAAATTTCTGACTTCCTCCAGTACCATTTTTCCAACATAGTGTCCCAGCCTTTGAGTTCTGGTATCGATTTACTGTTTATTTATTGGTCAAATGGCAAACTGATAAATTGGTAACCTGATAACACTAATACTCTGTATTTTCAGGTAATCAGGTACCCAATTTGGTACTCAGACACCAGATAGACTACTTGAAAATGCAGGTATTACCTCTGGTTACCAAAGGTGCTACCGATTTTGGCTCTAGTTATTATCATCATCCCTGGGGATCCTCTGCTGCGTGCAGTATTTAGGAAGGGTGTTTATCTGTAAAGTTTTCTATTAGTTATGAAAACGAATGGTACACCATTCATGATCCTAATGAATGTTACGAAAATGGACAAATAAGCAAACTATTATTCTTTGTTTTCAATTTTTTTTAAAAAAAAAGTAAAATAATTTTTAAAAGCTACATGCACAAAATGTCCGCCAGGGCTATTTTGTCCATGTGCTGTAATTTTTTAAAAAAACATTTAAAAATAAAATAAAAATTTAAAAAAATCACTGCTCATGCACAAATGGCCAATGGACTATTCTGCTCATGTATGCTTTTTCATGAAATGACACCAGAGGCATTAAGCCCCCCAAATAGTAGGGTCATTTACAAAAAAACCCAACCTGAAATCAGTAATGAAACTGAAAACCCACAAAAAACTCATACTTTTTGGAGAAAGAATTTTAACGGTTCTCGCAGACAAGAATTGTTTCTTCTAGACCCAGAACTGGAAGCCATTTTTTATACATGCCTGTTAACTGATTAATATTCTGCTGCAGCCTATGAGGTTAGGTAAAATCTTAACAAGAAATGCAATTGCCATTTGGATGGAAACTGTATTAATAAGAATTTAAAGAATGTTTTACTGGTACCATTTAGAGAAACAAAATGGTTCAGTGAGTTAAAACCATGAATCTTTAGTTCACTTATTTCTTAGTCTTATTCAAATTGCTCAAACAAATGTTCTGTTATCATTCTAGTCCCCAGCTAAGAGACAACCACGGACTCCCATACATAATTTGGCATAACTGGCAGGTTTTTCTAAAATGGAATAACTGAATAATAATAAAGGTCTTTAATGACAATTAGAAACATTACATAGGGTGAAAAAATAGTAATATGGTTTCTCATATTCCTAGGCTGCCTATGAGACTGCTTTTTCAGAAATGATGCATAATTATTACTCATGAAGGAGATATCAAAGCTAAATTGGTTGAGTTTTTTTCTTTTTTTAAAAAAAAAGTTCTCATTACATTAGAGCGAAAGGCATCATTTTGAGGATAATAGTTAACTTCTCCCTTTTTTGCTAATGATTTATTTCACATTTTCTTCCCCCCAATGTTTTCATTTTTAAGTTTCTCTGTTCATCTAAAGATGAAGCCATTTACAATATAATATTCCGATCCTTGTGGGAGTCAGACATATCTGCTCTGCATCTTGATTTAGTCTCAGTGATTGATGATTTAAATGAAGCCATTCCTACAATTTTTTAATTTCAGATGTCATTAGCTCCTTTGATCAGCCTCTAGCTGAAAGCATACCTTCTTGTTTCAGAGTAAATATCACTGGTGTTTATAAATCTTAAGTATCACCTAGCAGAGTGTCACTTAACATCTGCTTATCTTTTTAACAAGAAAAGGGGAAGAACTCTTGAATGACAGTTTTCTATCTCACAGAAAGAATAAAAAGTGCCCACCAAACACTTCACCTCAAAAGAAAGGTCTTACACACCTTCAGGAAGATACTCAATCTCGGACTTCAATGGACCTTCAGGGGAAGGGAGTTCCACAACCAGTAGATGATGATCTACTGGTCGATCACAAGCTAGTCTCCAATAAATCACAGTGTGGGCATGGGGACCAGTCTCTCAGAGATTGTCTCTGGGGAAGCAAGCAGAACTGGTGCCCCAGGGAATGTCTCTGGGGAGGAGATGGGCTAGGAGAGCTCCTCCATAGCTGCAGGGAGGGTTCATCTCCACTACTGAAACCAGTTGCTGAGCTTCCCCAGAGCTGGGAACCAGCAGACATCCTGGTAGAACCTGAAGTTGATGCCTGGATCATGTGGCCCAAAAATATGGCTACTCAGCTCTGACACAGGAGTGTTACCACATTTAATGCTAGTGTAGATGGGACGTTACTCTGGGGCCAACCACCTCGTTTGCCCAAGGCTACTACTACTATTATTTATCATTTCTATATTAGTGCTACTAGTCATACGCAATGCTGTAAGTTAAGGCTACTTTGGCCTCAAAATCTGTTAACCAAGCTGCCCAGTCCACAGAGACAAAGCCCTCCTGGATGCTACAACAACACACCACGGCCTCTTTGACACAGGCCATTTTCACACAAGACACTCTCCACCCACTACACCCCCACCCCCCACCCACTATACATGTTGCAGGGCTGCAGTGTTGCCCTATGGGTGCCCTGTAACACATATAGTGGGTAGGAGGTAGGTGGGTAGTGGGTGGAGAGTGTCTTGTGTGAAAACAGCCACGGTCCCAAAGTTTGGAGTGCTCTCCACAAGTTGTTAGCGACTCAAATGGCCTGTCACTTGCACCATAGGTATTCCGGTGAGAAGTCTTCTCCTCTTGCTCTCAGTGAGCGGTTTCCAGAAACTGTTGCTCTGGCAGAACACGCCTCTTAGCTGCTATCGGAGCTGGTTCTAAATGTGCTCCAGAAACGAGTGTCTCTCCCAAGCCTCACTACCTGGAACCCTCCTTTCTTCCCACTGCTTGCTAGTGCATCACAGGTGTTTCTAAATAGCCGGCATGCTGGGCTCTGTACCTCATTCTCGTGGGCTGACAGCAGCGTCCCTAACACGCTGCCCAGCACCTGTGACCTCAATGATGCGCACTGTTTAGCACCCCCTTCCCTTGGATGTTATACTTTCTAGCAAGGTAAGGGAATTCCTTTGGTGTTTAACTCTGTTTGAACTGAAGCCTATCTGATGATGGCATGTAATGGTGAGCCACGGATCACCCTGTTTCAACTAGCCATTCCAATTCTTACTCATTTTATAGTGCAATCTTACTGAAGTCAGTGGTACTTCTCACCTGGGCAAAAGGAACCATTCTTCTGCGTAAGTAAATTTGCTGAGGTCACAGTTCGTGATAGCCGCCAACATTCCCGAGGCCAATCCTGGGACATCATCTGGCAATGCATCGTGCCACCAGGTCCTGGGCCACAGCAGTCCAAGCAGGCCACAGTGGACCAAAATCACATCTGTTTTTACCCCTATGTATACATTTTTATGGACTCAGCAAGTAATCAGTCGATGTACAACAAACATTTGGAACTAAACCTTGCTTTCTTCTGGTTTCTTTCTTCTCCATTTACTTGGGAGTAGTCCCATTAATTCAATGGAGCAAATCTAGAGTAAGTGCTTTCAGGATTGCAGTGCTAGCGGCAACTACCCAGGCCGAGTCAACTTGGTTTATATACAAACTCTGACACAGAGTTTAAATAGGTAGCTCATTTGATACCCTCAGGTAACACCTGCAATTTTGTAGACCATATTGGGTGCCTGATGGGCTACTTGACTAGCGATCGAGCACCCAGTTACCCAAAAATAATAAAATACCTTTACCAACTTACAGAGTTCAAATCAAATCAAATCCAGTTTATTACGACCTTTGGCCTTAGCAATTATTTTTTAGTTTAAAACAAGCCCAAAGGCATATATTCCAAACAGAACAATGTACAATACAGTACCAAGCCCAAGCCCAGACAAGAGGTCTTTCTGACTAATACCACAACCCCAAGCCCTTAGGGCAGCACAAGCCCCTTCTTACCCTGGGGGCTCATACCTCCTAACCATCTCCTTGCTAAATACAGAAACCTCCCCAAAAGGCAACACTCCTATCCACACCCCACCTCTGTTTCCTCTCCCTCAACTCCCTCAACCCAGCCTCTGTTTCCTCTCCCTCAACTCCCTCAACCCCGCCTCTGTTTCCTCTCCCTCGACTCCCTCAAAACCTTGTATCCATCCTTCCTTACTCAGTCTTTTCCTTATAACAGCTGCTAGTTTACCATATCTCCCAATAGCTTCGTTAGTATCTGCTTTCCTACCCGAAAGTAAGAAAATCAGCTGTCTCTCTATTGTCCATCCCTCCCAGGTTTGCCTCATAATCCTGGATTTCCCCCTTAGCTGTGCATATAAAGGGCATTCCAGTAAATAATGGGGGAGCTTTTCCACCCTTCCCATCCCACAGGGACATAACCTGTCGCTGTAAGAAACCCCATGGAGACGATTTCTGCAAACTTCTGTGTCCATACATAGAACCCTTAGGGCTGTTAGTGCTTTTCTTTCCCCTGGTTGCAGCATACCTCTCTTTCCGGCAGCCAGAACCTATACCATGGTGAGAGGCGCGACTGAGCTATCCCTTATTCCGATATCCCTTATTCTTTGTTTCACCTCTCTAATGGCATGTCTCTGTGGGAGCGCTTTCACATAGGTTTCTGATAAACCTAAATTATTAAGAGTCTGCTTAACCCCAGCCCACCAGGACTTTTTTATCCCACATTCCAAATACTTTTCCTCTAAATGCATCCTCTCTATTTTGCCGCCTGGTTTATGATGTAATTTGATCCAGAAAGTCAGCATCAAACTCTCCAGTTTGGCTGACATTGGGTGAAAACAAACATGACGTTAACCACCCTTTAACCATCCTTGGTGGTTATTAATGCATGTTCCAGGCCTGCATACGGCACCAATACAGCCCTGCAACATGCATAAATAACCACCAAGGGTGGTTAGCGTCATGTCTGTTTTCATCCATTGACAGATGCCCCAATTCCAAATTGGCAATAGCCGCCGATATACATCTTGGAACTGCCAGGATAGCTCTCCAGCATCTGTTTTGTATGGGTTCAAGCTGTTTGCCCATTGCCTTCTCATATCCCCACACCTGGGAGCCATATGTAACCATCCCTCCTATTTTTGCCTCAAATATTTTCAAAACTGGGATTATTTGTTGCCCACCATCCTTACAGTAGAACTTTAGCAGAGCCTTGAGAACTACCATTGCTGATTGTTTTTTTGAATTGAGTTGCACTTGCCATGAGCCGGTTTGGGAGAAGGTTAAACCTAGATAAGTGAAGTATGGCCCTTGCTCAACTTTGTTTACCCCTATAAACCAACCATATTTCTTCCTCCTATTTGAGAAGACCATTATTTTGGTTTTCTTATAGTTAATTTGCAAATCAGCCCTCTGGCTCTTAAGACCAAAATCCTCCAATAACCTAAACAGACCCAACCTACTGGTTGATAACAACATAGTGTCATCAGCGTATAACGATATAGAAAGTCTCTTCTTACCCACTTTGGGTGCCATATATCGCCCAAAGTCCCTGTGTTCCACAATCAGATTGTTGACATACAAATTAAAAAGGGACAGTGCTAACAAACACCCCTGTCTGACTCCTTTCCATATGCTTCTGCGCTGTGTCAGTAATCCTTTGTTGTTCATACGAACCTTCACAGAGTTATCTGAGTAGAAGGCCTTTATTAGCATCATTAGTCTCTGATCTATGCCTAACTGGGTAAACTTGTGCCACAATTTCTCTCGATTGATTGTATCAAACGTTGTGGTAAAATCAATAAAAGTCATGAACAGCTCTCTCTTCTTTAATTTATATTTCTCTACTAAGTGGGACAGGATAAAGCAGTTAAACTTACCGAGTTACTGATTGACCAATGAGAAATTGGGATGGAAATCTGAACAAAAAGTCAACAAAACAGTATCAGTAGTAAGAATGGGAATTTCGGTTTCGGATAGAGCCTGAAAATGGCCGTTTCAGATTAATCCAAAATTTCCATTTTTTTCAGTTCAGGCATTTCAGTTCTTTTACTCTGATTTTTATTTTGGTTTTTTTGTATCGCGCCGGTTTTTGGAGGATTTTTTTTTCATTATGCTTGTTCTAATTGACTTCAATGTTAGAAAAAGATCCGAAACTGAAAAAATCTGAAACGAGATCCAAAATTCATTAAAAAAAAAAAAATGAAAAATCTGAAAAAGAAATTCCCCCTGAAGCCCCATCCCTAACCGATAGTCAGAAAATCAGAAGTCAGAAAATTGATACCAGAAGTCAGAAAATCAGGACAAAAATATGGTAAACTGGGACATTCATTAGCCCACCGATTAGTATCTCATGCTACTGGGTCAGGTGTGTACCAAACTTTTGACATGTTTATCCATTTCGGTGGGTACTCGTTCCTACTCTACCCTGCTACCATTCCTAATCTAGGAATACAAACAAAGCCAAGTTCCATGCTATTTGGAGATCCAGTTCTTTAGCTACTGAGCAAATACAAGGCAAACCTAAGCAGAAGGAAGGAGCTATATACAGAATCTCTACATAAGTCAGGTTGCTAAGCAACTATGTTCCTTGCCTGTACATATCTGGAACAGCTGTTCCGTGTGCAGCCGGCGCAGTTCATCTCATGAAATCTTAAAATTAGATTGAGGGGAGAAAGAGCAACTGAACATGTATTGAAAGATCACACCCCAAACCAGAAGTGAGATGACTGGGAGAAAGGCCTGTACAAAACGTCATCAAAATTCCGGTACAGATGCTGTTGCAAGGACCCTGATGACAGAAATCAGTGGGGGAGGGAACCAAGAAAGTAAGAAGGTGCAAGACACCCACAACAAGGGTGCAAGACACCCTTCAGTCAACAGGATTCAGAGAGAAATTAGCCTATATTCCCAGCAGGGAAGGTGGACAGGGCAGGCCAGTGCATTCACATCTCCTGTTGCTGTCCTTGAAAGGACCCAAAAGATGTTATGGTGGCAGCAATGCCATCAGTTTTCCCTTCCATGAGTTACCTCTGTGGAATAGTGATTCAGAATTGACATATCCTGGTACATAGTTCAACCGGAACAGCATGGCTTAACTCTTAATGCAGTATGCTACTATCAGTGTTCTGCAGTTCAAATCTGCTGTAGCAATAGTGCTAAAAAATTTAGAACTGAAACAGATTGTAATTTTTTTCTTATTTGTAGATATAATTCACATTTTCAGATAGTCCTCTGAATATCTGGGTATTTTCAGACATTACGAGATCACAGTGAACCACGGTCAATACCCACATGGGGCCAAAGCGCCATGAACGTCTGTTTGGCGGCCACCATTTCCACATGGGGTCAATTTCAACCATGCTTCCGGGGCTCCCCGCCAGACAATCGCTGCAAGCGTGGTCAAAGAGATTCCCGGTGGGAACCAACAAAAAGTAACATCTGGCCGGCAACCATGGCCTGGAATCCCCAGTGGGATTCTGGGCTGTGGTCAAATCGGGCGGGTGCTGGTGCCTGCCCATCTCCCCAGAGGGCGGGCGGCAGGGGAGCATGGGGGGGCGGGGCTGTGCGGCCATACATTGCGCCGCGCAGCCCCACTCCCTCCCCGATTCCCCGTCGGGATCAGCCGGCATGTCTGTTGGATGTGCCAGAGTGATCCCGGTGGGGAATCATTTGGGTGATTCTGGGACAGGGCGAATGCCACCCCATCTCATCTGAAATCACCCTCTGAATGGGTAATTTCAGATGTGACAGGTCTTTCGGCACACCATGCTGACCCCTGGACCGGGATCCATCCTTTAGATGTGCCAGCCTGATCTCTGAGGGGGATCGGGGAGGAGACAGGGCTGTGCGGCACAATGTGCAGCCACTCGGCCCGGCCCCTCTGTGCTTCACCGGACGCCCGCCAATCAGGCCGCTGTGCCCAATCCCGTACCGGGGTCTGGGTCATGGTCAGGACTGGGGCAAGGTAACAGACGTTACCTTCTCTCTGTTCCTGATCATGTTCCAGATAACCTCCAGAATCGTGGTTAGCTTTGAACCCCACCAGGAATTCACCGTGGTGAACATCTCGCAGGGCTCAAACAGACGTTTGCGCGATCACAGCCACCACACCGAATCCACTGTGATTCGGTGTGGTTGACTGTGATTACGTAACGTCTGAAATTACCCAATAATATCTGCATCCAAAATGGGTCAGTGCCAATCTACTGATTTGGATATTCCATTTGGATATTCCATTTATTTCACTGTTTCATTTATTTCAGTTTACTATGTTTTTGTTACTTTTTCTTGATAATTGTAGATAGGCAAAAGCACTGATAGCACCAAAATGGCATGAATGAAACACCGAAATGATCAAGATAACCAATCCAAAATAACCAAAATGGATATCCAATAAAATAGGAACAGATAGCGCTGATAATCTCCTTAATCAGTTTCTGGTCAGACAGCGCAAATCCCATATATTTATTTATATGGGGGAATATTCTTTTCAGCTCTAGAAAAAAATAATCCTACCCTGTAGCTTACAGTGCTAAATACATCCCTTTAAAAGATTTCTCCAACAAATGTCGTTGTATTTTGCCTTTTTCTCGCCTTGAGTGATTAAAAAGAACGGGGCCTCGGTTACAGTGGAGTGAGCATTGAAATACTAGCCTGATGCTATCTCAGCTGTTAGCATGTAAACACATCATGGTTGAGACTGAACATAGAGTATCATTATCTGTCTACCCATCTCTTCCTAAAACCTGTTTTAAAGTTGCTGCACAGAAACGCTGTAGGATTTCTCCTCAGGAAGACTCCCCAAGGAGTGTGTTGGAGAGCGGTGGGAAAAAAAACCAACAGGAATAAGTTCAGACATGCCTTGGGAACTATGAATTTAAGACAATGCAGCAAGAGACTATCCCAGCAGGACAGCAGACAAAGGAAGAGAAAGATGAACTTCCCTGGGCAAAAGACTCTGTGCACTTCTGATAAAGTCTTAAGGGAAATTAATAGGTGTGAAACCAGGAGGGTTCTCAATAGAAGAATGTTCATTTATTCTTGAGGCCTATAGAATTTAACAAGGAATTATATCCATGCTACATATTTTTTTAAAACATTCTAGAGAATTGGACAGTAAACGAGATGCTCATTTTCCATTATTATTCTTCAAGATGGTTCAATAAAAAGTCTAGAGACTTTATCCCTTTCTATTAAATCCTATAGGACTGTTCCACACAGAGAGAGATCTTTAATTATCAAATTTTACATCTTCTGAAAGATAATATGGCAAATTCTACTCTCAGATAACTCATACAACTTTTTATTTAAAAGAGCAAAGATGAATATATAAGTGGGTCCTGCCCTGCTTTAAGCAAACCATCTTAAAACAACAGTTACAAATTTTGGCCTTTCCAGCTCTATCCATGTAAAATAGAAGTCACCAAAATGTGAATCAGGACAAGAACTCAAACAAGTAACCATCACTATCAGATATTCAGTCAGATACAATGGTATCCATGGGATCCAGCTGGGTGTCTTTTGATATCCAGTTTAGTAACTCGTGGCTATTTAGTTTACCGGATTACCATTTACTGCAAACCATTTACTGAATTACCATTTACCACATTACTGTTTACTGCATTACTGTTAATTACTCTTTGACTGGGTTGGTTTTTTAACAACCTTCCTCCAGCCAGACTGGTTTGGTTATATGGTAATTCAGTAAATGGTAATACAGAAATTCTGCAAATGGTAATATCAGGAATTCCAGTTTGGCAGTTAACCTCCACAGTTATTGGATAGCTGCCAAGCTATTCAGAATACTAGATATTAGTTGTGAATAATTTTTTTGTTTTTCTGATTCAGCTCTAGTCAGGACCTGAAGTTTAGTCACACCATATGTGGGAAGAGTCACAATTCTGATATTTGATATATGTTGCATGTCTTACGGAACAGAAGTGACAGCAGCACAGTGATGACCCTGGCCATACCGGGTTGGGTTGAGTCACTGCAGTGCTGCTGACACTGCCAAGGTCAGGTCATGGAACAACTACATGTGACGCCAGCTGTGGAGCCATTCTGACCCAACCCCCATGCTTTGCCCAGCACCCTGCCCCCTCCCCCACCATGATGGTCAGCCATGGCAGCTAATCATGGACCGCCATGATGGCCGGCTGTAGTGGCCCCAACCTGGGATGGGCCACAGAGGAACAGAATATTCTAACCCTCTGTAGACCACTTTTCCCTGGACTGACCCCAGTAGGGGGGCAATAGCCCAGGCTGTCACTTTGGTACTTTGCTGAGTAATAGTCAGGGCTAGCTGCCGATACACCAGGGGTCAGTCCAGGGCAAACATCTGGGGGCCCAAGCACAAATGTGACAGTGACCCACAGGCCAGATCAGGACAAAGCTGGCCAAAGCAGGTCACTGCCACGTTTGTTTTTACCCTTAGTTGCTCTCTGGGGTGGTGGGATTATATATAGATCTCAAAATTTGGGAGTCATAGATAAAAGTTTGAGAACCATCTTTGTAGAAATACAAGTCCAGAATTAGTGAATTTCAGAAAACCTGATAAGATTACTAGAAAAGGTACAAAGAAAGACAATAAGGGTGTACATTTCATTTTTGTTTTCTGCTTAACTCAAACAAATGTTTGTAATTTCATTTAAGGTAAACAGAAAACATAAATGAAATTTAAAAACCAACAAAATTTGGTTTAGAAACTTTATTTATGTCTTGCCTGACAGTGCCTGCAGTGAAACTGTGTCAGGCAAAAGAACAAAGAGTGTATCAATTCAAGCCAAGGGGGAGGCAGAAAGGGAGGAAATGGGGTGAGCATGATTGGCATCTCTGCTAGGTAATTGGGATTGCTAAGACATCACGCAGCACTACCCAACATACACACACACAGAATTCCTGTGATAGGGCTACATTCAGTGCTGCCAAAACCTGGAGTATCTAGCCAGGGGCACTGGGGGGGAGGGTGCTCTGAGAGTCATAGGATGCACTGCAGATGCTTTGTTTGACTGCTACTAGCTTCAGAGTGTCATTTGGCAGATTCTATTCCTCCTCCACTTCAAAACCAGACATATAACCCCCACAAATCTACTCATTTTTCACCTCAGAATCTGCTGCTCTTCTGCTCACCTGCTGCCTGCCACATTCTCTCTCTCTTATGCCTTCCAGTCACTTCTCTAATGCACGGGGTCACTTAAGCATTAGCTCCACCAATGAGAATGTCCACACAGTGCTTCTGCTGCCTGTCTCACAGCCACAGTCTGGGGATGGGAAAGTGTCAGAGCCAACTTAGAACCACTATTTTGGCAAATTGAAGCCATGCAAGTGAATGTTCATTGAAATTAATGGGGACTGCCCTTGCCCATTGAAATGAATGGGAAACGAAATTTTAAACATAAACAAATAAAAACAAAATGAATAATGAAACAGAAAAAAACCAAACATAAACAAAATGAAAATGAAAATGTTCCCTCCTGCACATTCCTAAAGGGCAACAAAAATAATAAAGGGTATGGAACAGCTCCTGTACGAACAGAGGCTTGATAGGTTAGGGCTTTTCAGCTTGAAGAAGAGATGACTCAGAAAGGATTATAGAAGTTTATAAAATCATGAGAGGTGTGGAACAAATAAATAGGGAATTGTTGTTTACCCTCTCAAATAGTACTAGAACTAGGGGACACCCCGTGAAACTAACTGGTGATAGATTTAAAACAAGACATTTTTCATTCAGTGTACAATCAACTTGTGGAAATTGTTGCCAGATGATGTGGTCGACACCTGTAGTATAGCTGGGTTTAAAAATGTTTCAATAAGTTCTTGAAAAGTAGTTCCCATTAACAACTTTTAGCAAATTAGGTTTAGCAGAGGTAACTTCTTACTGTTGGGAGTTGGGGGTGGACAACAAGGAATGGATTGCCCGTTATGACCTGATTGGGTACTTCTTCCAAGCAACCAAGATTAACTATTGTTGGAGACAGGATGCTGTGCTCAACTGACCATTGGTCTGAACCAATATGGCACTACTTACGTTCTTAAGTTTATTATCATATGCTCCAATCTTTCCTAGAAGTGTCAGTCCTGTGTTTCAAGCCATCTCCTGCTAACATCTTCCTGACTTCAATGCTCTTAAACCCTTGGTGCTGAAGGAAGACCACATAAATTTAGGAATAAAACGAGCAGCTCTACTGGTGTTCACGAGAAATTTCACTATAGAACCAGAATCATTTTCCCGAACCTTTCCCAATACTGATATAATGGCCCTTTTTACACATGTCGCTGCTGTGTGTGTATGTGCGTGTGTGTGTGTATGTGTGTGCCACAGCATGAGAAACACATGGGTGCAGGGGCACACAGGTGCACACCCACCCACCCCATGCATCCCAACGCACAGAGCAACCTCCATTTTCCATGGTTGCTCCATGCATGGGGATGCGTGAAGATGCATGTGCATGGGAGCGCACACACACGCACATGCGGTATTTACACAGGTGGCACCCATGTAAAAAGGGCCATGTAAAAGGGGCCAGTTTCTCAGCTCTTGCAATACCATGAGATGACATTCCCGATTTACCAATTTTCTGCTTACCGTTTACCAAGTACCATACATTTACTGCTTACCACATTGCTGAGCTTGTTGTTTCCATATTTCTGAGCCAATCACTGTGTAAATACCCCCACCCTAAATGAGCCTCCTTCCCCCTTAATCTCCATAATTGCTGTTCTATGTTGTTCCCTATGCTTTGCCTAATCTGCAACTGGATTGCAGACTAGTAAAGGAACCTGTTTACCAAACAATGAGTGACAAGGAAGTACAAGGGGAAATGGAGTGCAAGAAATGTGGTATTGTGTTGGTATTACCTCTCGGGATTTGAAATGGACGGCAAAGTGGTAAATGGCAAAACAGTAAATGGGAATCCGGGAAGCGCAAAGTTGGTAAATTGAGAAAAGAAATGTTGGTTAAGACATTACCAAGTACCGAGGTTCTCAATTTGACTGAGAGTATTGGGAACTGGAATTCTGATTTCCTACTTTGATGAAATCTCGTTTCACCCCTACTCATAATATATAAGCCCCTATATTTATAAAACATGATTATTGATTGTACTACATGGCCCCTTAGATTGAGGCATAAAGTGATGACCATTTATGAGCACTGATAATGAACACCAGTACTGTGTTTCTTGGGTGTTTTAAGTTCAGGAAGAACATGGTGAAAGGCAGGAAGAAGAAATTGCCCTAATTTGTCTGAGAGACAAGCAGTTAAGTGTAACAGTATAGGTCAGCGGTGGAGAACCTCAGTTCCGGTGGCCCTCGGCAAGTTTTTATGTAGCCTCTTTCTAGTGCCTGGATCCGGCCTCTGGATCCAGTCTCTAACCCCAAGCACTGAAAAACTGAGCTCAGGATAATGGAGCATGCGTACTGCTGAGGTGGGGCATGCACACAAGGGAGACAGATCCATGGCACAGATCCATGATCTGGACCTTCCTTTTCTTGAATACACCCATTAAGCACCCCCACCCCCAACCTCTCTGTGGCCCTCAGAGCTCATACTAACTGTCAATGTGATCCCCAGGGCAGAAAAGGTTCCCCACCCCTGGTATAGGTGGTCTAGGAAATCAAATAAATGTTAGTTGTTATAGGCCGACTACTACAGACAGCATGACAGAGGAATAAATAGCCAAGGCACACAACTAAAAGGTAGAAGAGAACATATGTTCAGGATAATTACTTTATTGCCTTTTCCACTACAGAATCAAGTTTGTGCAGCACTGTGCTTTCAGATCGCTGACACTAAGACAGAATTTCAAACTTTATCCAAACATTTTTTTTAAAAAGGAATGCCAGAATCTGTCACAGTTGTGCTTTTCTTCGTCACTGGAAAAAAAGCAACAACAACAAAAAAAGAAAAGGGAAAGAAAAAAAAAAGCTACGTGAAATCTGGCTTGGGGCCCAGACCTGAATAAGTCTACTGCAGTCTAGACTGACATTGATATATTATTTGGTTTCCACTGAAGTAGTCTAGGTTTTCATGGCTACAGCAAAACCCCACAATACCGTGTTCATTGCCAGACCTCCTCCTCCTCCTCTAAGATAGGCTGTTTCATAGCAATCCGACACTCTGAGTGACCTAGAAATGGGAAAAGGGCCTCTGGATCGCATTTCCATTAATATGCAGATTAGCGGTCAAACGCCAGGCAGAGGAGGCTAAAAGCAATCCCAAAGCGTCTTTTAGCGATGGACTTCTTTTGTACACATTGTCAGAGACACTCACTTTGAGGAAAGACAAATCAACTTGTATTTGGACTATAAAAATAAGAAGCCTCATAACACATCAGCATGTCACTTCAGTATCTCTGCTATAAAAAATAAATATAGTGACACATTTATATAACTCCATTTGTCATCTGCCTTGGTCTCTTGGCCATAGTTTCATATTTCAACTTCAGTGATTGTTCCAGTGTAATAAATGCCAAAAATAAAAAAGATAGCCCATAGCTAAATTAACCTTATTTAATAACAGCCCCCAAATGCTAATCTCGGAGTGTTGGAGAAACTAAACTGTGGCTGCTTTTAAATGAGGAGCGCTGAAGCGCCTCCTCAACACCGCATTAAAGCAAAGCCGCCGGAAGTGACGTTCTCCCTGTTGCCGGCGGCGGCTGGAGACACGGGGCTTTGGAGCAGCGTGTTCTTAAGACTTCAATTATCAGGCTTAAGAACGCGCCGCTCCAAAGCCCCGTGTCTCCAGCCGCAGCC
>QEPC01000412.1:16481767-16497220 GCA_003113815.1 Sphenodon punctatus | reverse complement strand
GTCAAAAGGCTTGGGGCCAGGCGAGCTTCCTCCGGAAGGGAGTTCCACAGCCGCGGCCCTACCACCGAGAATGCCCGCTTCATCGTGGCCCCCCGCTTAGCACGGGGGACCTCCAGGAGGGCACCCCCGGCAGACCGCAGGAGTCGTTCCGGGGCACGAAGGGCGAGGCGGTCCCTAAGGTAAGAGGGGCCAAGGCCGTTATCCCCCAGAAAGGTTACATTGTAGTTACTGGGATGTCTGAATTGCTGTATGGATGAACAACCAATAGTACCTCATTGTAACCATCCTTACCACTGACCAGGGCTGTCGCTAGGTAAGAATAGCCCCTGGTACGGAAGATGGAATGGGTCCCTCCACCGTACCCATCCCAACAGGTGGGGAGTCAGCTGGCCTGGGGACTGTTGGTCCTCCAGACTCATGAGCCCAGGTGCACTTGCTCTGCTTTTCACTATTACAGCTACGTCCTTCCCACCGTTGGGCATACACAAGTTGTTGGGTTTTTGTACATTTGATATCACCCTAAGTTAAAATGGAAATCATACCCACATTCAAGGACACCTATTTGTCCAACATGAAGATGTCACCAAAATTTGAATGGAGGGAGTAACCATTGAATTCAGGACAGGGCCACCAAATTTTGTACACCAACCATGTCATTGTCCAGTGAATTTCTAAATCCATCCCAACCATCTGTGGATAAACAAGAGAGCTTGTTAATTTCCAGCTGGTTTCTCTACTAAGAAATGCCTGTTTCGACAGGCATTTGGTGAGGAGGACAGGTAGTTGGGGGGGGGGAGGGACATTTATTCATCTTCTCTGGCCTCTGCTGTTTTATGGTTTTAATTGACATTTTATTTTATATTTTTCTTCCGACCCAGACCCAGCAGTCTCGGTGCTTACCCGGTGTTTGGCGACTGCAAGGGACTGGATGAAGGTGAGTCGTCTGAAGCTGAATCCTGATAAGATGGAGGTGATGATGGTGGATAAGGCAGTGGATATGATCATCAACGGGATTCACCCTCCACTGGTTTCTCAGGTTCGTAGTCTGGGCATGCTCCTCGACCCGCAGCTCCACATGGATCTCCAGTTGGGGGTGGTGGCGAGGAGTGCGTCTCACCAATTACATCTGGTGCATCGGCTTTGGCCGTATGTTTCAGACAGTGACCTGGCCACCATCATGCTTTCATTACCTCAAGATTGGACTATTGTAACGTGCACTACATTGGGGTAACCATGGTGATGGTTTGGAGACTGCAGCTAGTGCAGAATGTGGCAACCCATCTCCTTATGGGGATAAGTCGCCATGAGCACAATACACTGGTGCTCCGGGCTCTGCACTGGCTGCCTATAATCTTCAAGGCCCGATTCAAGGTATTGGTACTGACCTATAAAGCCCTACATGGTCTCGGCCCAACTTACCTGTGGGATCACCTCACTCCCCGTTCTCTGGAGCAACCCGTGCGGTCTGCCGGGAGCGCCCTTCCCGAGGTCCCCCACATGGCCCGGGAGGCCACTATGGAGAGGACGTTTTCAGTGGCCACACCTAAGCTCTGGAATTCCCTCCCAGCAGAGGCCCGAATGTCACGTTGTGCCTCAGTTTCCTCAAAAGGAATTTGCGCTTAGTGGTCCAGGCCTGACATGATCTGGTCTGGATATAGGGCGCTCTTTTCCAATATGTGGAAACTCAGTTTACACTTTGCTAAATAAGCCAGCCAGCTCAGCAAAGTATTGTAAAGACCATTTATTTATAAATGAAGCTATGAGACTTAAGAATATTATAAAAATATGAAGCAATCATTTACTTAAGTTCAAATAAAGACATCGTACAAAAGAAACAGTGTCAGTTAAAATTACATGACCTAGAAAGACATTTCTTGTTCAAAGAACAGCTCTTATTACAAATTCAAAGATCTTAACATCTATAACATATGCTTGAAGTATTATTGCTATGGTTGACTCAATGCACCATATAGGATATACATTCATATTGCCCAGTCTTTTGCCCCATTCTGCCAGATGGATATGAGAAACGTTCAATAGAAGGAACTGTTTCTGAAAAATCCATTTCTCCTGTCCCTTCTTATAGAATGAAGTTTGCTTGGAAGTCAGCTAAAAATGACGTCAGGTCGAAACTGCTGACAGGGAGGGTTTTCTCAAAGTACATAGTAAGAAGCCTGTTGATACATTCTAAAACAGGTGTCTATCATCTAAGATAGGTTTAAAATAGTAAACTCCAAACAAACAAGGCCTCTTCCTGCCCTGCTTGGGAGTCACATATCTTGAGACTGGTCAACAGAAAATGTTGATTTCTTTAAGAGACAGACTTGATTGTATCTTTCTCCAAGATTACAGCAAAAAGGCCATTCTAAAGACAGTTCATTAGAAGTTAACCATTCAAAGACCGAGTCTAATGTTCAACATATTGAAACACAGAGGGTCAAAAAATATATGCTTTTTATATGGGATACATGACATGAATGGCCCCAGCCCTCCCTTCCTTCCAGCATATGAGTAAGACCTGGCTGTTCCACCAGGTGTTTGGTGAGGGAGATGGGGTGTAGGATGGGGGGAGTGGGTGAGGGAGGGGGGTTATTGTTCAGTGCCTTCCCGTTTAATGTGTTTTGATGTTTTAATTGTGTTGGTTTTAGTTTTCTATTTTTTAATTTATTTGTGTTGTAAGCCGCCCCAGGTTGCCTGGAGTGGGAGGGGCAGGGTAAACGTTTTGTAATAAATAAATAATAAATAAATATTTTTATATTGTGTTTTTTATTATGTGTTGTTCGCCGCCCTGAGCTGCCATTGGGCAGGAGAGGGTGGTATACAAATGTTGGATAAATAAATAATCAAGTTTGTTTATCTGCCACAATCAGATTAAATTTTCTGCATTCTGTTTAGCCAGCAGTTGTAGGTTATTAAAAACATATTGATTTTTCATTAACAATACATGCAACTGCTTTTACTATGCTGACCCCGTTCTTGATGTTGCATCAGCATCCAGGCTTCACCCAACTGCCACCTTTTAGTCCAACCATTTCAGAACATTTTGTTGAGCATACAGGCAGGAAATTGTGATGGGGGTAAGATAGTTGACATTAACAGAGCCCAGGGACGGCTGGTGGGTTTTGAGGTTGGAGGGGCAGTAAGGCCGGCGAGCCTAGGGGCGGAGCCAGGGCAACAGTAGGTGGAGCCAGGGCAATGGTAGGCCAGTGGCATGGCATAACCCAGCAGCAAGGAGTTCCCAGGGTTAACACTGGACCGACATTACATTACTTAATGATGGGAATGCTCCTGTGTAAAGCACTGCCACCAGGGGATAGAGAACCCTCTTATTGGCAGAGCATTTAGCAGGTGAGGATAGAGGTCAGGTGGGTTTTTGGAGTGTGGGTAGGAGGTTTTAGGGGATTTTATTGTATTATTGTCCAGCTCCCTTCAGAGCATTGTGATGTCATGACATCCAAAGGGGGAGTTGCCACACTGGAAAGGAGCAGTGACTCATTTTGGCCTGCTCCCATTTGGTGTGTCCTCAGCCAGTTTTTGATGTGGCCCTGCCAATTTGGGGTCAAAGCTTCAAGTAAAGTGGCAACCCTATCCTAGGAGGCATGTTTTGCTGGACAGCTAGAAGGGTGCTGCAGTGACTCCAAGACATTTTGAAAGAGTTGGTTCCCAACTCTGAACATGTATGTGATTTTCTGAACTACCTGGAGAAAATCAGAACGGGTAGCAACTCTATCTATGTCTCCATGCACAGTCACCTTCTGACGACAGAAATTTAAATTAGAGCTGAAATAAATAGCTGCCACCATTCAGTATCTGGCCAGATACTCAGTATCCACAGTGATCCATAATAATCTAGATACTGAGCAGCATTCATTTAGCGTTTGGTGGATTAGCCAGTTTACCATTTTATCAGTTTACCATATTACCACATAATATCACATTGTACTGTTTACAGTACTACTGTTTACTGTATTACCATAGTGCCATTCACCATATTACTGTTTACAATTTGCCCATCATTCCTTTCCAGTTTACTCCCACCTCCCCTCTGGACCTGGTTTTAGAATTGTGACGGTAACATTTGATTGCATGGTAACACAATAATATGGTGTGGCAGAGCTGAGCCACAATAAGGCTCTGGGCCCTTTAAGAGTGCAGAGTGGGTTGAAGCCACGCCCACTCCTGACTGTATATAAGAGGAAGGACGGAAGAGAAGAGGCAGTTGCTGCCTGGATGTCGAGGGAGACACAGCTCTGCTGGTGAGTCAATGGAGGTAAGAGAGCACTGACAACAGAAGACTGAAATGAGTAGCCTGCCAGTGGACTGTTGGCGACTAGGGCTTGGGGAACTAGATAGCTTTGGAGTCAGAGGGGTTGTATACCTGGCATAGCTAGGTTGGGTAGAGACTTGCATATTATATGAAGACTGTTATGGACTGTGCTATGTAAATAAATGGAATATGCTAATTCCCTGAGTAACTCCGATTTTTGGGTACTAATAATGACAACACTTATCCACTCAACAACATGCCGTGTCACATAAAGTAACACGGTAAACTACTTAACTTCTACAGCAGTATCTGATCATTCAGTTTTGCAGTTAGCTGCCATGGTAATCAGCTTGCAGCCGAATACCCGCTAAGCTGTCCAGAATGGAGACTATGAACCATGGATAATTATTTTGCTATTCCGTTTTGTTCTAATTTCAATGGGATGGGAGAGATTTTTCAAAGGCGGAAATACAAGTCAGGCACCTAATCTCCTATTAACTCCTTGCCTCTCCCAAAGCTCTCAAACTGTGGTGCAAATTTCCACTAGGAGGCTTACGGCATCACACAAAACCATCCCCTTCTTTCGAAGGATTTCATCCAATCAGTCAAGCCGCAGCCTTTTCAAATCAGACAATGTAAGGCCATCAGCTGGGACAGAAAATCCCTTTCCAGTGGGACGTTTGCTTTGGCTCCACACCTCTTTCCCCTCCTCCTAGTCAGATGCTGGAATATTTAGACAGAGGACGTTCCATTCTCTGGCAAAAAACAAAAAAATTCAGATACACAATTGATCAGGCCAGGAAAACAGACTCCTAGCCAAGCGCTCCCTGTTTGATTAGTGGCATCTTCAAGAATAAATGCATCTAGAACAGACAGCCCGGTAGGGAGGTGCTGACTACATTACAGATGTCTAAATGCAAAATAGCCTCTCAGTGTAAACACGTAACTCAAAGCAGATTGCCACAGAAGAACACCATGTCTCCATTATTATGATGGTGTTACCGTGCTCAGAGAGAGACGGGGCTGGCATTTTCAAGTTCACGCGGTGATTCCTGAAAGAAACAAACATGTATTTTCTATTTCTCGCTCCTTCCAAAGGAAATAATGCCACGCACAGCGTCACCGTGGCCTGCAGGCACCTCTCCAGCCTGCATTTACAATTGAAAAGCGTTCCAGCTGCAATCTAGCTGAAGAAATTGCCTTATCGGCTCCATGAATGCACCCTCGGGAGGATTCTTAAATGCTATTTTCTATCCCCAGAGAAGCAGCATAACGTGAAGACAATGGTTGTTTTTTTTGTTTTTTTTAAAAGGCATCTGGTTTAGAAGTGTATAATTCTAACCACCAGCATGAACTGCATAGTCTGTGGCAGCCTGACTTTCCGCTTGTTAATATTTAAGCTTGTGCTGTTTTGTATTTTATTCACTACTTCCACATTCAATGAGAACTCTTGGTGCAAAATTAGCGATGGCATGGTTTTGAAATCAGCATTTGTCTATATCAGCAGCTCCAATTATTTTTATTGGCAATTACTCTTTGATCTATTTATTTTATTTATTTATTTATTTATTTGATTTATTTTTCCAGTTTTTACCTCACCCTTCCCAAATGGCTCAGAGTGGCTAGACTGGGACCAGTGCTGATTAACACATTCATTAGTGATCTGGGGCGTGTCCAGTTCAGCTTCCTCCTCCCTCAAATGAGTCTGATCCTCGTCCCTCACCTCTGAAATCTAGTTGCACCTCTTAAGCCGTTTTTAAACAGACCGTGTGGGTGGGGGGATGGGTGTGTGCCCATTGGTGGGTGAAGGTGGGTGTGCGCCCATTCCCACGGGCGCACACCTACCTCCACCTACGGAGCCGTCTCCAGTTTGCTGGATGACTCCATGGGTGAGTAATGGGTGGAGGTGGGTGTTGCACGGGAGCACGCACACACACACTGACCCATCACCTGTGGTGTTCCCATGGGAACACACCCATCCACCCATCGCCATGACATTTACATGGACGCCCCCCCCCCCACTGCACACGCACTCGCACACCCAGCGGTGGGGGGTGGCATCCATGTAAAATCGGCCTTAGTTTAAGAACTGTTTAAAGTCAACCACCGCACCTGCCACTTTGATCAAGTTCAACCCCTCCACTCATCCCTCCACTGACTTCCTGTACCTCAAAACAAGCTCCTGGTTCTTAGGACATTTTTGAGGTACACCATGAAAATTGCAGGGGGTTGTAATCTCCTATGATAATTCTCTCCTGCAACAAAGAAGACGGTGCTGAGGGTCCCGGGATTGCAATGTCACATCTGCATAGGAAACTCTTGCAAGAATTGCAAACATGATGTTTTTAAGCCTGCATGATGAGCAATTCACATGAGTCTCATGGAAGTTTTCAAATGCACATTTGGAAACTCTTGATATCTACAGTTTACGGATATGGATTAAAAGATGGACACTTCCTCGAGACTCGCGAGAGAGTAGTTTCCCACCTCACTCCCATCTGGGAGCTCTGCTCCCCCTTTACCACCACCCGAACCTGCTCATGATTCCCTTGTTCCTCGAAATGTGACCTGTCCTTCTTCCCTGCTTCCCCCATGCCTGGAGCTCCCTCCCTGAATTCTGCTCCCTCCCAAGCTTCAAATCCCTCATGAAAACCTATTTCTTACGTCAGACTTTCCCTAGCTCCTCATCTCCTTAGTTTCCTCCCTGATTTTCTCTGGGTTCCCTTCTCCCCTATAACTAAGCTAAGTATGTGCACCTTCAACTTTGCAACTTTGCGTATATATATATTCCTGTCTCTCCCTCTGTTCCCCTCCCCCTTATCTCCCCTTCCTTGTCTATCTTGGATTGTAAGCCCCCTGGGGCAGGAGCCTGTCTGTAATTGATGATTGTAAAAAGCCAGGTATATTGCTGGTGATAGATAGATAGATATATAGATAGATAGATAGATAGTGGTGATAGTAACAACTCTTGGCCAACAACTTTGCTAATCTCTAACTCCCATGAGACCCAAAGCCTCTTATTTAGTCCCCTTTCACCATGGCATAAAGAGATGGATTTCTGAACCCAGGGCCGAATCCATCTAAGTACAGACTATGTGGCAAATGAACAATGTCCACTTTTCATCTCTGGGAGAGAGGTGGCGACCCTGCCCCTCCTATCGCAAAGCAGCCAGAGAAAATGCACAGCACTTGGTAATGTCAGTGTCAAAAAAAAACCTGTGGTGAGGGTGCCTAGATTATTATGTAGGATCTTTTATTGATATACTTTTACCATAAAATATTTTAAATATTTAGTTAGCACTTTGGTAGCAGATTAGCAGCTGCTCGGACTGCATTTTTCTTATAAGCATGTCAGACTGGCAGAGCCTCTGAATTCCTACTCCACAAATCCATATGAAAAGGCACAGCTACAAATGCAAATGCCTGACCTGCTGCCCAGCCCGAATCTGAACGACATTGGCTTCATCCTTTTTAACGAATCCCTCAGTGAAGAAAGAGGCTATCTTGATAAAGTAGCTTTCCGTTTTAAATAGAACAATCTTCACCTAAATTATTTTAACTAAATGCAATTATATATATATTTTCTTTATTGGGGGGGGAGGAATCAAATTTACAATATTTGTCATTTTTGCATGTTTCACCCCCTGGCCACTGCATTTTAAAGTCCAGGTTCTGCTGCAACTCTTTCAGCAACCAATAATCAGTCATAAAAGAGGGTCTCTGATTTCAATAAGAACAGCTGCTGAGAGTTTGGGTATTTTCAGAATTGATGCTACCACACTGAGCCACACTTTACCCCACCCTGCGGTCACGACCACTGTCACTTCTGTTCGGCGGCGGCTGGATATTCTCCACGCTTTGCCCCAAGCCGTGGAAGCAGTTACCACTAGTTGTGATCTTGGAAAATCACGGGGCACAGACGGTGGTAAGCGCTACCACAGTTTGGGGCAAAGTGTGGTAAGGCACACTGTCATGTTGTTCTGGGTACCAGCCTACCCCGGGGTGGGGCGGCAGCCATTACTCCAGATTGGGTCTAAGCGTGGTAGCGTTACTTCTGAAAATACCCTTAGTATTAATTTTCACTTTTTATTAGTATTAATTTTCACTTTTTATTAGTATTAATTTTCACTTTTAATTTAATTAATTTTATTAGAATTTTATTTTATTTTATTAGAATTTATTTTATTAGAATTTATTAGAATTTATTTTATTAGAATTTTATTAATTCACTTTTAATTTAATTAATTTTATTAGTATTAATTTTCACTTTTTAAAAACCAAGGGTATTTTCAGATGTGACAACCGCACCCATGGCCATGCTTACCCTAGCGTGGCCACAGGCAGTCTGCTACTGCCCCGCCAGATGTTTACCACAGGTGGGAGCAGAAATAACCCCGGACCAATGCAGGGCTAATACGGGATGGGTGCTGGGTTCCCAGACAGCACACATCCTGCGTTAAGCCCTGCCACAGTCCGGGGTAGGCATCCCTGGACTGTGGTAGAGCAGGTCATCATGTCTGATGGCCTGCTCACCTAACCCGAGACATGGCTGAAGCAGTTCCGGGTAGGTGAAGCAGCTTCATAGGCCACTACACCCACCTATCAGGGAGGAGGTGGGGCCGTACAGACCTACGTGAAATCTGCCCTCTCCCCACCTCCGGCCATCTGAACGTTTGTTCGGCAGCCAGATACACCCCTGCCCGGGGTGTGGTGACTCACCCCGGGGTGGGTTTAAGCGGGGTGACTAACTGAGCCGTCACATTTTTAAAATACCTCAAGTCTAACAAAAATCTACTCTCAGTGATTCACTTGTAAACTGCCTGGTCACCTGTCCAAATTAGGATTGCTGATGAAAATTAAGGGGGGAAATAACAAATTGAAGAAATTGAAGGGGGTAGGACATTAAAATCAATATTCCTTACAAGCTTTTTCAAGATATTATATGTTGTCAAACGTGGGGAAATTTCCAACAGCTCTAGCTTTAACATCTAGTTGACTTTATGATTGACTTATTAGTTACGATATTTCTCTTCAGTTTACTCATTTCCCAGTGCTAATTCCTAGCAAATGACCTAAGATGTCTTGCAATATCAGTTTCCTGTGCTCCAATAGAAAAAGAAAATGGGATGATTTTACCAGGTATTTAGAGGATTAAGCGTATTGTTGTGGATCTTAGAAAGCTTGGGTTATGTTTCTAAAGTGCTGATTTTTTTTTCCTTTCGTTGCGTACAACAGAAGGCATGCAGATGCTGATCATGGTTAGAGCTGAAATTAATCTGCCATTTTGCATTACATGAATATAATTTGCATCCCCAGATTTACCGCTCAGAATCCTAACTGTATTTGGTGTGTACAGTGAACGCTGCATATTCAATACCTGGGCCATTTTGCCTATTTGACCTATTTGGTTTATTTGGTTCACTTTGGCATTTCGATTTGGTTATTTGGCTACTATTCAGTGCTCACTACAGTAGTGCTGTTTAAAGAGGAGAACAGGGTGAAGGTTGGACATGTTGAAGGGATAGTGTGATGTGCTATTGAGCGAATGACAGTGTTTTCTGAGGTGCATAAAGGCACAAAAAAGCCCCCAATTTCCCTCTATGAGAATCTGCGAGACGGAAATCTGGAGTGGCTCTCATCATGTGGAAAAACGAAGCCACGTGGCTTTGGGGCAATCGTGCGGGGGATGGAAAGCCCAACAATTCAGCTTTACAAGTGCCCTGAGATACTGAAACTAGTAATAACTAGGGCTGAAACTAATAGTAAAAATTTTATTTGCAAGTATTTCCAAGTTTCTGAGGACTGGCTCCAAATACTCACTACTTGGTACTCTGTAAAATACTTGATAAAATAAAACCAAGTACCAACTATTTTCTGAATACCGAGAACTGAATCCCCTTATATAGGGGCAGGAAATGCCTCGTGTGTTGATTCCGAGTACTGGACCAATACTGAGTTCTTCAGTTACTCGGCACTCAGTAAAATCGAGTCGAATGCTGAGATACTTGGTAAAAAACCCAAATAATTTCAAATACTGAGTTTCAGCACTAGTAACAACTAAACTAACAACAAAGAAACAAAATATCGAAAACAAACATTTTAGTGAATGAAACATCCCCCCTTGTTTAAAATGAAACACATACACCAAATTAATCAAATTCAGTATTTACTTCAGCTGTTTGTTACAACTCTATTGGTCTTCACGGACCGCTGTAACAGGGCAGGGCAGTAGAAACTGTCTCACTCATTAAGTAGCACCAGCACATAGAGAGCAGGTGCTTGGAGAAGCTGGGTTCATGCCTGAAGCTAAGTAGCCACATGACCCACAGGACTGATGAGTATAAAGGGAGCCAGTTGGCTGTCTGGCTAGGAGAATGCTGGAGAGAGGATCTTCAGCTTAAAGTTTCTGAAAGGCAGCTAAGGTAGTCTTGACCTGACAGCCAGAGCGGAGCTAGAAGCAGCTGTGGAGACAAGACATCCAGCGCCATAGGTGAGAACCACCTTATTATTTCTCCAAATGGTTTGTAGGGCTGAAACGGCAAGCCGCCACAGTAGCTGTTTCTAACGGAAAGAACTCTTCCGCAATGAGCAGCATGGTGCGATAGAGACGTCCATTCCACTACTTTTGTCTGTGAACTTCCGCAATTTCGGCCGGCACTTTTCGACATGTGGTCATGGTCTGAAAGTAGTGGAACAATGTTTCTTCCGACACTTTCCGAGATTATTCCAACACTTTCCAACATTATTCTATCATTTCGATGTCACAAAGCAAATGGCACAGAATTAGCAAAATGCTGGCGGGAAAGCTGTGGAAAGTCGCGGGCTGAAATATCGGCACCGAAAAAGCTGTGGAAAGTCGCAGGCTGAAATATCGGCACCGAAAAAGGAGTTGCCACTTCAGCCCGAATTTTGCTTTCATTTATATAGAACTTATTGGACTCAGCCTGAACCCTGCAGGAGCAGGACAGGCCTTGCACATACTAGTAGAGTAAGCTGGCTATGAGGGAATGGCTGGAGGCCAGAAACCTACTCAAACCCAGACCCCTGAGTATTCTTAAAGTATTCTGACAGTTTCTACATGATTAGCCCTGCCAAAAACTATGCTGGACTAGGACTAAGGGCTACTAAGGACCACGTAGAGTCTGTGTACATGATGCGTCAGACGCTAATTCCCCAGAACATTTCCACCAGCACCCCTACAGAGTTGATGTAGGGAGAGTTGATGGCATCACATTCACTTTGTGCAAAACTAATAAAACATGACCCAAAGACAAGAAAAAACATCACTAATACCAAGAAACTCAGTCAAAGGCCTTGCTCGCATGAACAGGCCACTGGTAGAGTTCCCACCCCCAAGTTATTCCAGTGGTGATGCACCACTTTGCAAGTGTTCATACAAACATGGTGTAATTACCCAAAGGTAGGCTATTCCAAATGTAAATGATCATGTGAACAATCAAGTGCTTGTTTTAAGTGACTTAACATATAAACATCCTTTCTCTATTAACATGATCACTTACTGCTGAAGTAAGGCAACCCTGAGTATGTCCTTTTTAATCAAACCAGTGGTAACTAGTTCCTAATTTGCTTAAACCCAGAGGCAGGGAACCTCAGGCCCTTCTATTCCTGGATCAGGACCATAGAGCCAGTCCCCATTCTCAAACACTGGAAAAGTGAACTTGGGGAAAGAGAGCATGCACTCAAGGATAAGGCATAGATTCAATTCTTCTAGACCCTCTTCTTCCTTTCCATAGCCTCCACACTCCCCTTATGCACCCAATCCCACAACTCTTACCGGGCCTGAGGAGTTTGCACTAATATTTAAAGTGGTCCGCAAGAGGGGAAAGGTTCCCCACTCCTGTTTTTAAACACTCTTCGTGTGAATGGGGAGAGGGTGGAGTAAAGTGAACTAGACATACAGTTCAATCTCATTATTTTTTAAAATTTCTTTCTTTCTATTTCTTTATATTTATTAACCGCCCCCTCATGCCTACGGCACCTCGGGGTGGCTTACAAGACCAGAAACATGACAGTAAAATTCAATATAATTCAATAAAAACATTCAAAACCCCAACAATTTTTTTAATCCCCCAATTTAACTCCAGCTAACCCACCCTCCCACCCCCCTCTCCTAAGGCCTGGGCGAACAGGCCCAGTGAAAGGCCAGCAGACCTGGGGCCAGGTGGGCTTCCTCCAGGAGGGAGTTCCAAAGTTGCAGCCCAGTCACCGGGAGTGACCTCTCCATTGTGGCCCCCCGTCTCACTCGGGGGCCCTCCAGAAAGGAGCCCCCGGCGGACCGAAGGGATCACTCCGAGGCAGGGAAGGCGAGGCAGTCCCTGAGGTATGAGGGGCTGAGACCATGCAGGGCTTTATAAGTCAACACTAACACCCTGAATCTGGCTCAGTACACTATAGGCAACCAGTTCATAGTGCGGAGCACAGGTGTTATGTGCTCCCGCCGACCCGTCCCGGTAAGGAGATGGGCAACCGCATTCTGCACTAGCTGCAGCCTCTGAACCAGTATCAAGAGAAGCCCCATGTAGAGTGTGTTGCAGTAGTCTAGCCTCAAGGTGATGAAGGCATGGGTGAGGGTGGCCAAGTCGGGCCTGGAAATGTATGGACGCAGCCTCCGCACCAGATACAACTGGCGAAAGGCGGCTTTAGCCACCGCTTCCACCTGCCAATCCAGGCGGAGGTCCACGTCCAAAAGGATCCCCAGACTCCAAACCTGCTGGGCTATGGGAGGACGGATCCCCACCCCCTATAAGGGGAGCCAGAACTCCCTCGCCCTGCCCATCACCATCACCTCCGTCTTGTCAGGATTGAGCTTCAGTCTGCTCTGCCTCATCCAATCAGCCAAGGCCTCCAAACACTGGGAAAGTAACGAGACAGCAGGACCTGGGTCAGTTGAAAACGAGAGGTACAGCTGAGTATCATCAGCATATTGGTGACAAAGCACCCAGAACCCTCTCAAGATCTCCACCAAGGGCTGCATATACACATTAAATAATAACGGAGACAGGATAGAACCCTGCGGAATGCCACAGGTCAAGGCCTGAGGGCTTGATGTTTCAGTTCCCAGCACCATCCACTGGCTTCTCCCTGAGAGGAATGAGTGGAACCATCCAAGGACAGTCCCATTCAGACCGCCCCCAGGTCTCGCAGCCATCTCAACAGCAACCCATGGTCCACTGTGTCAAAAGCGGCTGAGAGATCTAGCAGTATCAGGAATGTTGAACATCCTGCATCCATCTCCCAGTGGAGATCGTCCACCAAGGCCACCAACGCCGTCTCAGTATCATAGCCAGGACGGAACCCAGACTGAAAAGGGTCAAGGAAACCAATGTTGTCCAGATGTGCCTGGAGCTGTATCGCCACCACCCATTCAATAATCTTCCCTAAAAAGGGATGATTCGAGACGGGTCGGTAGCTGGCAAGTGCGTCCAGATCCAAACATGGCTTCTTCAGCAGGGGGCGCACCACAGCCTGCTTAAGACTGGGTGACAACCTCCCCTGCCAAAGGGACACGTTGACCACCCTCACCAGCACTGTCCCCAAAGTCTCCCTGGAGGCTTTCACCAACCAGGACAGGCACGGATCTAGTTCACAACTAGTGGCTCTAACAGACCACAGGACATCCACCGCATCGGCTGGTGTAACTTCCTGAAACTCATCCCAAGAAAATAAACCAGACGGTGCCTCCATAACCTCACGCTCCTCACCCACTGCCTCCAACCTGGCGTGGTAGTTACTCTGGATCTGTGTGATCTTGTCTGCAAAGTAGGTGGCAAACTCCTCACAGCAGGCCTGGGACAAGTCCCCGTCCAGGCGGAGGGAGGCCGGACTGACCAGCCCCCGCGCCACCCGGAACAGCTCACTGGACACAACTTTGCAGATGCTATGAGGGCAGCAAAGGCCATTGACAGTCTCCTGCCTCTGTGTTTCATACACCATAGCCCCCCCCAGTAAACCAAGGGGCCCTGCGATGACGAGACGGAGGCAGGGGATGTCTCGGAGCCACCCTGTCAATGGCCTCCTCCAGCAAGATGTTCCAATACTGAACCAGCTCATCGACAGAGTGACTGTCAGGGTCTAAGGTTAACTCCCGCAGAGCCTCCTGGAACCACTGCGGTTCAATCAGCCTCCAAGGGCAGACCAACCTAACTGGCCCAATCCCCGTCTGGCGGTGGTGCACTGAGAGACTGGCCTGTAGGAGATAATGATCTGTCCGTGACAAGGGCATGACCCTCACATCCCCCACTAACGGATCACCCACCTCAAGGCCAGAGCAGAAGACCAGGTCAAGGGTGTGCCCCCCCCCACATGGGTCGGGCAGTTGACCACCTGGGACAAGTCCATGGTTGCCATGGCGGCGATGAACTCTCGCTCCGCTTTTACAAGGCCAGCGTCGGCATGGGCGTTGAAATCCCCCAGGATCAAAGTCCTGAAGGAGTTCAGCGTTGAAATCCCCTCAGGATCAAAGTCCTGAGGCCAGCTCTGCTAGAGCGGCAAGGGATGCTGCTGGACAGGAAGGGGCCCGGTATACCAGCAGCACCCGAGATTGCCCCCAGTCAAATCAAACACCACATGGAGGGCCTCAATACCTAAAAATCTCCCAGACTGGATATCTCCTAACAGGTCATTCCTTTCTAAAAACAATAGCTACACCACCACCTTGGTCCCCTGTGCATGGCTGGTGCTGCACAGCATACCCGGCCGGAACGAGGTGCGCTAAAACTGCCCCATCCAGAATCAGATCTCGAATCACTGGGGCCTTATTCACTACGGACCTTGCATCTAACAGCAGCAGCCCTTTACAGGAGGACCTTAGACCCTGTTCCTCCCTCACCCTCAGTGGGGGGGTGACTCTTAACTTCCACCAGGAAATTCGGTCCCCTAGGAATACGAGTCACCTGTCCCCTAGGACCATACCGTCCATGCCCCACAACCACCCCTATGGCCACTCCTCCTCCCCCGTCCACACCATCCTGACCCCCTTCCTTGGGCTGCTCGCCCAGGGCCCTCCAGAATCCCTCCATCCCCTCCCTTATAAACCACTCTCCTCCCCATCTTCCCTTATGTCCCCCATATCCATTCCTCCTCTCCTCCCTCCCCCTTCTAACCCCATTTTCTAACCGGCTCTCCTGCTGCCACCAGGGGCCGGTATCAAATTCATTACCCCCCCC
>QEPC01000412.1:16451958-16472421 GCA_003113815.1 Sphenodon punctatus | reverse complement strand
CCCCCCCCCCCGCCTCTCCTTCCCTTCGAGACTCACTCTGTCCACCTCTACTTCCCCCTCCATCTCCGTGTCATGTCATCTACACCTCACTGGTTCTCTCTCTTCTTTCTCTCTGAATTCAAGTCCTGGCTCACTTCCTTCCTCTCCGACGATATCTCCACTCTCATCCTTGGTGACTTCAACATTCATGTTGATGTCCCTTCCCAGCCCTCCATCTCTCTCTTCCTCTCACTAGCCTCCTCCTTCAACCTCCACCTTTGGACTAACCCCCACCCACCCACACTAACGGCCATTCTCTTGACCTCCTCTTCTCTAGGAACTGCTCTGTCTCTGATCTCTCCTTCGATTCTCATCCCATCTCTGACCACTTCCTTGCCTCTTGCAATGTCTCACACTGTCCCCCTTCCTCTTCCCCTTCTCCGTGCCCCTTCCATGACCTGCAGGCCATTAACCCCCTGGACTTTACCTCCTCTCTCCCCCCCCTCTCCCCTTAGTCTTCTCCTCCTCCTCCCCTGACTGCCATTTCTGCTTTCAATGCCTCTCTCTCCTCCACCCTTGACTCCTTTGCCCACCTCTCCTCCCGTCCCGCCCGCACCCACAACCCTCATCCTTGGCTCACCCCCAGAATCCGCCACCTCTGCATCTTTGTAAATGTTACACCCCTTGTCTATCTCTCTGTTCCCCTTCGTTTGTCTCCTCTCCCCCCCTCCCCACCGTCTCTCAGATTGTAAACCCTAGGGCAGGGACTGTGTCTATTCCATTACTTTGTAAAGCACCAGGTACATTCATGGCACTATATAAATGCTTGACAATAAAATAAGAAGAAATACAAAGCTTCAATTCTAGACCTGGATCTGAATGCCTTTTCTTTAGCATTATAAATAATAATAATTAAAAGGCTGCCCCCAGTTCCCTCACCTTTGTGTTGCTGTCATCTACCAACCCCCTGACCCCCTCTCCTCTTTTCTCCCAGACTTTGAATCCTGGCTAACCTTCCTCCTCTTTGATGATACCCACACTCTTATTCTTGGCGATGTTAACATCCACGTTGACACACCTTCCAAGTCCCCCGTCTCCCACTTT
The DNA here is from genome assembly GCA_003113815.1 of Sphenodon punctatus. Classification (NCBI taxonomy): domain Eukaryota; kingdom Metazoa; phylum Chordata; class Lepidosauria; order Sphenodontia; family Sphenodontidae; genus Sphenodon; species Sphenodon punctatus. The sequence continues at coordinate 16,471,338 of QEPC01000412.1, read as the reverse complement.
CTCTCCCTAACCTCCTCCTTTGATCTCCACTTCTGGACCAGTTCCCCCACCCACACTGATGGCCACTCCCTCGACCTCATCTTCTCCAGAAACTCCTCTGTTGCTGATCTCTCCTTCGATCCTTGTCATGAAGCTGACCACCTCCTCGCCTCCTTCAACCTCTCCCACCAACCCCCCTCATCTTCCCCCGCTCCGCGCCCTTTCTGTAATTTGCAGGCCGTTACCCCTCTTGACTTTGTCTCTTCCGTCTCCCCCCTCCTTCCTTCAGTCTTCTCTTCCTCTTCCCCAGACTCTGCCATCTCTTCTCTTAACACCTCTCTCGCCTCAACCCTTGACTCTCTTGCCCCCCTCTCCTCCCACCCTGTTCAACCCCAAAACCCCCATCCTTGGCTCACCCCTAACATCTGCTACCTCTGCTCTTGCACCTGGGCTGCCGATCACTTCTGGCGCAAATCCCGCTCCCACCCTAACTTCCTCCACTATAAATTCTCCCTCTCCTCCCTCTCTTCTGCTGTCTCAATGGCTAGACAGGATCGAATCCTCCAGGATCGAATCCTACTCTTGTAATCCTCGCCACCTTTTCTCTACCTTCGACTCCCTACTCAACCCCCCTGTCCCCCTCCACCCTCTACATTCTCTACTCAGGATCTTGCATCATTCTTCACCTGGAAGATCGACAAGATCTGCCAGGACACTGCCTCCCACCCATCTCCTCTTCCCACTCCCTTACCACCCCTCCCCCTCTCTCCTCACCTCCTTCCCCCCGGCCTCCCTTGAGGAAGTCTCCACTCTGCTCTCTTCCTCAAACCCCTCCATCTGCCCTCTTGACCCAATCCCCTCCCGCATCCTGACCTCTATTGCTCTCACTGTTGCCCCCCCCTTTTACATGTCATTAATCTCCCCCTCTCCACTGGCTCCTTCCCCTCCACCTTCAAGCATGCCACTGTTTCTTCCATCCTCAAAAAGCCCACCCTGGACCCATCCGAGCCCTCTAGTTACCAGCCAGTCTCCCTCCTTCACTTTGCCTCTAAGCTTCTGGAACGTGTTGTCTACTCCCAATGCCTGGACCTCCTCTCTGCCAACTCCTCCCTGGACCCTCTCCAATCTGACTTCCACCCCCTTCACTCCACGGAAACTGCCCTTGCCAAGATCACCAATGATCTATTTGTTGCTAAATCTAAGCGCCTCTATTCCATTCTTGTGCTCCTTGACCTTTCTGCTGCCTTCAACACTGTCAACCACTCACTTCTGCTGGACTCACTTCGCTCCCTGGGCTTCTGTGGCTCTGTCCTTGACTGGTTCTCCTCCTACCTCTCTGACTGTTCCTTTAATGTATCTCTTCCCAATTCTAGCTCCTCCTCCCTCCCCTTTTCAGTTGGGGTTCCCCAAGGCTCTGTCCTGTCCAAGGCTCTGTCCTGTCCTCTTCTCTATCTACACCCTTTCCCTTGGCAAACTCATTGTCTCCCACAGCTTCCAATATGATCTCTATGCCGACGACACTCAGCTCTATCTCTCTACCCCCTCTCTCTCCCCTTCTGCCCACTCATGCCTTGTCAACTGTCTCACTGACATCTCCGCCTGGATGTCCCAACACCAGCTCAAGCTCAACATGGCCAAGACTGAACTCCTTATTTTTCCTCCCTCCTCTTCCTCTCCCACTTCCCTGTCCATCCGCATTGATGGAGTCACCATCCATCCTGTTCCCCAAGCCTATAGCTTGGGCTTCATCTTTGACACTCATCTTTCCTTTAAGCCTTATATTGACTCTGTTGCCAAGTCCTGCCACTTCGCCCTCCATAACATCACTCGGATCCACCCCTTTCTCTCTATCTCCTCTGTCAAAACCCTTGTTCATGCCATGGTCATTTCTCGCCTCGACTACTGCAACCTTCTCCTCGCTGGCCTCCCTTGTTCTCACCTGTCCCCCCCTTATCACCATCCAAAACTCTGCAGCCAAGGTCATCCACTCAGCCCATCGCTTTGACCACATGCAGCCTCTCCTCTCCTCTCTCCACTGGCTCCCCTTTTCCGAACACATCTGGTTTAAACTCCTGGTATTCATTATAAAACACTTCACAGCCAAGCTCCCCACTACCTCTCAGTCCTAATCTCCTTATGCACTTCTGCATACGCCCGCCACTCCTCCTCTGTCCCCTCCCTCAATCTCCCTTGTCTCCTATGCTCCCCTAACCGCCTTTGTCCATTCTCCCTCGCTGCCCCCCATGCCTGGAACTCCCTCCCTACCCACATCTGCCTCGCCTCCTCCCTCCACAACTTCAAATTCCTCCTCAAGACCCACTTCTTCCGTGCCACCTTTCCCAATGCCTGCTAGTTGCTTTCCCCCAATTACTTACGGTCTGCCCTCCTCTGTAGACTCCTGCCTAACTGTAACCAAGCCAAGCACACGCACCTGAGACTTCGCAGCCGCTTGCATGTTTGTTTGCTTCTCCCTTGTCTTCCCTTTGTCCCCTCTCCTTGTCGCCCCCTCCTTGTCTTTTTAGATTGTAAGCCATAGGCAGGAACCACATCTATATCTTTGTTCTGTAAAGCACCAGGTACATGGCTGGTGCTACACAAATGTTTATAATAATCATAATAATTTAAGTTGGTGATCAAAGCAGTCCCCCTTCCTCAGCAAGCTGGCAATGTTACCCACATCTAGAACAAGCAGAAGTGAAATACAGACCAATACTCTGTGTTCTAGAAATACACAGACTTTTCATCAGCAGAATGCTGCCAGTGTCACTGATGCTGAAGTGCAGTAGCTTCTGAAACCAGTGGCAAGGAGAAGCATGTAATGTCAGCTCAAGAGGTGAGTCACAGAACTGTCAGTTCAGTAATACAAAGAAATCTGTTGAACACGAATCCCAGCAGCCCAGGAGCAATTCATCACAAACTCGACTTTCCTGCCTGGGTGAGGTTAGAGGAAAAGTCCAGCCCTGATATCTGTACAATTGACTGTCAAACCTGGAAAGAAGAGCCCGTGGCCTGCCTGAACTGGAGGCCAGTGGGACCCTTGTTGTGCTCCCTGATAGAAGAGCAAGGTGGGGGAAAGTGTCTGCATCCTTGCTGCAGCAAACGTTGCTTCAGCAGGAGCAAGCATGGGGTGAATGGGCCAGTGGGAAAGAGAGCTGAGCCTGGCGCAGGTCACCCCTGGCAACAGGGTGAGCAGCCAACCAGGAGGTGGGCTGCGTGGGCCCTCTCCAGCAGGGGGAGGGGCTTCTTCACCTGCTGGGAGGTTCCCTCCTCATTCTGAGGTGGGAGCTGGAGCAGCAAGCCCCCACCCTCCCTCCCTGAGGCACTGTGGGTCTTTGACCAGCTGCCTTGTGGGACCAGGAAGCAATTTTTATGAGAGACCTGATTGGCCTTTGCAGTCTCTTCATTTTCGCCTTCCTCACAGTCATGACATTCAGCTTTTTAGTGGAAGGAAGGGTGTAGTTGCTTTATATCCTTTGTTGCACTCTGGCAGGGGTCCTCCAAACCATGATATTGTTATAATAGATAAGTAAGTAGTTAGGCGGAGTCATCTCCTTAAGAGATGAGGAGGCGACACCTGGCGTGGAAGCAGGCCATGGCAAGTGCTGGGGTAGCCTTCTTTGGCAAGGGCGTCTCAGAAGGAGGACAAACACAGTCCCCAATCTTTCAGCATCACATCCTTATTCCAGTCCGGAAAGGACACTGTCCCCTTCAGCAAGGCCTCCAGCTGGAGAGCAAAGGGGAGACATTGAGTGTACAAAGGAGGTTGGCACTGGAGGGCACATCCAGGTCAAGCTCTGTCAGTTATAAGTTAACCTGTTGTTTGGTTTAGGATACTGGACCCAAAATTGCAATAGGCAATTTACCTCACCTAGCCTAATTCTGATTTGAAATAAAGAGCGTGGCCGTTAAAACCCAGCAATTGAGTCCTTGGCTCTTTCCGGATGCGTGGACCATCCGGATCCAGAGGGTTCCGGTTTGCGAACCACAAGGACAAAGTGGTTCGAATTATATCTTTTATTGAATGAACGGCTGTTGGTGGCAATAAGCAAGCTTTCACGGGGTCCTTCCTCAGGCATGTAGCGTAACCAGTAGAAATATATAAAATGAGCAAGTGTAGGGCAGGTACATAAGAGGCATGGAATAAGTGGGAGTGGATAGAGCAGAGTAGCAGGTAGGGATAGGGGAAAAGCCAGACATTTAAAAACAACTGTAAAATTGTATATTGGTGTAGGAGCCCAATAGTCAATAGGTAGTAGAAAACACAGAGAGAGAGGGTAAACATATGGGTAGGGGGTATAGTGGGAAAGCTTATCAAATTAAGGGAATGCACATCTCAAAGAAACTGGGTTCACACAGTAACACAAAGGTTGAATATTCAGCTGACAGGGTTAGTTACAGACCAGGAGACAAAGTGGTTAGAATTCTTTCTAGGAAGTTGGTACAGAGTAGGGGTGGGACATCTGGCAAAAAAATGGTTACCGGTTACCGGTTTACAAAAAAACGGTTTACCGGATTAAAACCGGTTTACCGGTACCGGATTTATTCAATTTATTTCAATGGGGAACTGTCCCAATACCTCCAATACTGTCCCAAAAACCAATACCTCCCCGCTCCCCCTCCCAGGCTGTGCGGGTGGAAGGGGGGGCACCCCCCACCCACCCTGCCCAGCCTGGATTTAAAAAATATATATTTTTACCCTAAGTCCCTACTAGTGTGGGCTCCGGGCCGCCGCTGGCGACCCGGAACCCACACCAGCAGGTGCTAGAATGATCCCTGCAGTGGGGGGTGGTTTAACGCACACCCCACCCCAGGGATCACCCTACCTCCCCACCCAGGGATCGCCTACCTTTGGTGCTCTGGGCAGCAGCAGAGGCGGCAGCGGCAGCATGGCGATCCGGCGGCTTCAGTGCTGGCTGGTGGCTTCAATGCTTTCTAGGCCTTCTGGGGAAACCCAGAAGTTCCCCGGAAGGCCTAGTAAGCGCTGAAGCCACCAGCCAACGCTGAAGCCGCCGTGCTGCCTCCGCCGCCGCCGCCGTCCGGAGCGCCAAAGGTAGGCGATCCCTGGGTGGGGAGGTAGGGTGATCCCTGGGGTGGGGTGTGCGTTAAACCACCCCCCATCCCAGGGATCNCCACACCCCAGGGATCACCCTAGTACCACAGTACCTACCTGCTGGTGCGGGCTCTGGGTCGCCAGCAGCGACCCAGAGCCCGCACTAGCAGGGACTTTGGGGAAAACACATTTTTAAAAAAATCCAGGCTGGGCAGAGTGGGTGGGGGGTGCCCCTCCTTCCACCCACGCAGCCTGGACTGGGGAGGGAAAGTGGTTGGGGTTTTTTTGTTTCTTTTTTTACATTGCGGCCATTCATTTCAATGGCCGCAATGTAAAAAAATCCATCACGGGGAACTGGTACCAGTACCCACAAATACCAGAGTAATCCGATACTGCCAGTACAGCAAAATACCGGCAGTATCGGATACTGGATGTACCGAACTTCCCACCCCTAGTACAGAGGGACCAATACGGCAACCACACTCTCTCTGGAAACCTGGAAAGCAATTAAGTTCCCAAACACTAAAGACTTTAGTTGTTTTAAGGGCTTGTTTGTTTTTTAACATCTCCCACAGAGTTAACTAGAAGACGTCGTGTTAATAATCAGAGCTGGTTTGGAGGCCTGGGATGTTGTAGTGATTACCGTGAAAAGCAATTGGGAATATAAATTTAGCCCTTCTAAATACTCGCACGGCGAGTGAAGAGCAAATCCAGGCAGACACAGAGGAGCGCGTCTGATGTAGTTATTGGCAAACCTCCAGTGGCTGGCTTTGGCTTCAATAACACCTTGTGTCCTGTTATTTGATTCCATCAGCAGCGCTGGAGTCTTCAGGACATTGGCCGTAAAGTTGGGATAGATCACTACTGCAAATTGGACATGCACCAAGTCTTATTTATTATTTATTTAGATTTTTATCCCATCCTGTCACCCCGGGTTGTGCCCGTGCCACCAGGGCTGGCTGTCGGAGACCCAGAAATAGCAGGAGCAGGAGCAGAACCCATGGCAGCAGCAGCAGCAGACAGACACCTTGATGAAAAGCAATTGCTGCTCCACCAACTTGGCCCCCAGTCTCAGGAGGTGCGGCGAGCAAGTGTCTCCCACCATAGAAAACACCCGCTCGTTGGGGACACTGGTTGGTGGGCAGGACAAGAGACCCTTGGCCACGTTGGACAGGGCCGGCCACACGTCCCTCCAAGAGCTGTGTCACCACCATCTTCTGCTCCTCCCATATGTTCCATTGAACACATTGACTTGAGCTTCCTGGACAACCCCATGGACAGCGGCCCCATCAACAAGATAGAGATCAGCATGGACTGTGTCCGGGTGCAGGATACGGACGTAGGCAACCCCATGTGGGGGAGTAGCAAACCACCTGTCAAATCTTGCCTGGGGTTTGGTCTTTGGCACACTCGGAGCTGCCATCACCTGTTCTGGTACCCGTAAGGCAGGCAATGGTGCACATGGCAGAGGTGGCAGGGGCCATGCCAGCAGAGCAGCAGCAGGCATCAGCAGCAGCCCAAGCCCATCACCACACCTCAAACTGCACAGGCCTGATTTTGCAGTCAGGCTTCAGAGGCTCCCAGCAGTGGCACTAGCCAGGGTGTGGTTCAGCAGTGCCTCCTGCCAGAGTCCTCCACTGCCACGCAGGGCACTGGAGGGCCTGCACTCCAGAAGGCTTCAGCTGTCTCAGCTGCGGCAGCTGCGGGGGATGTTCTTCCAGGGCCACCAATGTCCCTGACCCCCATTATTGGGGTGATCCCCAGCAGTCCAGGGCTGGTGGATCCCACCCCAGCTGCTAGAGGCAGGGCCCAATCCCAGGGCAATGGCAGCAGGGAGAGGAGCAGCAGCCGCATGAGCTATAGGAGACAGAGAGAGAGTGGCAGCAGCATGGTGGGCAGCCTCAGGGTCCCAGTACTCCCCTTCGTGGGACATCACTCTGATTGGGGACAGCGAGGCAGACACTAGTCCCGAGGTGGAGATGTCTGGTGCTGTTTTTTCCCTCCCAGCAGTGCTGTCAGTGGTGTGTCATCCGGTGCGGGCCAGAAGGCAGGAGGGGGCAAAAAATCCTCAGTCTGGGTGGGGCGCATTTTAATTTGGTGCGGGCGAATGATCCCAGGGAGGTGTGGTGCCGTTTGTGCCAGAAGGCGGTGAAGCATGGGCAGGTGTTCACCAACCTTGGCACAACTGCCATGGTGAGGCACCTAAAGGGATGCCACAGCGCTGTGCTGATAAGCGGGCAGGCAAGTGCAGTGGACGCCAGCGGGTTCCTGACTGCAGCGGCTAGTCATCCACCTCCATCAGCGGGCTAGCATCCTACTCTAACAGTTGCTGGTAGCAGCAGAAGAGGTATCGCTGCTAGGGAGGAGCAGCAGAAGCAGAAGCAGCACACCATGAAGGAACTGGGGTGGGGGCAGCTGCCAAGTCCATCGGCACATAAGCACTGGGGAGGAAGCGGTCTTTCAACTGAAAGCCACGCACATGTTGGGGGAAAGGATTGCAGTCAATGGGCAGCCCTTCTCAGCGGTCGGGGACATGGGGTTTAGGCACCTGATTGGCTTCCTGGCCCCCCTCACACACCACCCTGAATCAGGCTGCCACCGATGCCTGGAAGCCTACAACGCCCGGACCAAGCAGGGGTGCCAGGCCAGTCACCAAGTCCTGGTCGCAGTGGTCGGACCTCTGCCACTGCTCTGTCGATGCTTGGCAGCCTGCAATGCCCAGCCCTGATGGTGACTAGAACAGTGGAGAACCCAACCCAGCACAGCATACAGCAAGCAGAACTGGAGGCCTTCCAGCACCACCCTGAGTCGGCAGGTGGTGCCACCTCTGCACTGGACTTTAAAGGAGCGGGTGAGGGAGAAGATGGCAGGGGGTGCCACCGTCCACTTCATCGCCAACCTGTGGTTGAGTAGGAACATGCAGCATGCCTACCTGGCAGTGACTGATTACGCACTAGTGGCAGGACCTGGAGGCAGTGTTTGGCAGTGGCAGGAGAGGTCCAGAAGCAGGATATAGGTGGACCCTGTTTCAGGCGGAAGTCATGAACACCACAGCCCTCACACTTCTCAGAACATTGAGGCACCCCAGACCACTACGGTGAGGGAGTGGGTCATGCCAGGCGTACCCTTCACCAAGAGGTGCGTGGTGATGCACAACATGGCCAACATATTGAGGGCAGTCCACGAGGGGGGCTTCATCAGCATTCCTCCCTTCACCTGGTGTTTAGGGATGCTCTGGGCTTGGGAGAGAAGGGGATTGGGGCAGGCCTCCTTAGCTCCCTGATTAAGTGGGGGAGGAAACTGGACGGTTTCTTTAACTGGAGCGTGATGGGCAGCGACCTCCTCCGGGTGAAGCAGGCTGAGCAAGGCTCCCCAGTGCACCAGCTGGTACAGGATGTGTCCACCCGGTGGAATTCCTCCACGTTCCTGATGTTCGAGTGGCTTCTAGAGCAGAAAGCCACCTTGCATCATGTTCAACTGGTGACTGACAGCGGGGCACCTCCAGGGTACTATGGGGCAGAATGGGAGATCCCAGAGATCTATGGGCACTGGAAGGGTGAGCTGTTGGAGAGGGTTCGGCAGGCAGAGAGGGCTCTTGAGAGTGGGCAGCAGCAGCAGAAGCGGCAGCAGGACACCCCTGGGGGTGGTGGGGGTGGGAGCAGCCACCCCTTTCAGCTGGCAGAGTCTATCTCTGCCCCCAGCCTGAGCAGTAGCAGTACCAGCAGCAGCACCTCTATTGATTTTGGATTATGTGGATGGACTGCCCTCCCTGCCTGGACCGTAGGCCGCAGAACACTAAGGGTGGGTCCTGGGGTTGGAGTGGCTGCTTCTTGAGGTGCTGAAATGACAACTCCCTGTGAGCGGAATGATGGCGCCAGAACCCTGATGGTGGGTTCTGTGGCTAGAGTGGAAGTTTCTTGATGCAGTGGTATGACAGCCCTCCCTGCCTGGAATGTAGGCCCCAGAACCCTGAGGGTGGGTCCTGGGGCTGGAGAACTTTGAAGGCCAAAGTGGAGAAGGGTTCCATGTGACAACTCCCCGTGAGTGGAATGATAGCTTCAGAACCTGATGGTGGGTCCTGGGACTGAAGTAGCTGGCACCCCTGCTGGGCCGGGCATTGCAGGTGGAGCAGCGGCAGAAGCCCAGCCAGGACTCAGTGGCTGGCACCCCTACTCAGCAAGGCGTTGCAGGCTGGCAATGCTGAGTGGCACTGCCTCAGGGCACCCACGATGGAGTGTTTAGGGAGGGATTCAATCAGGCGGCTCCAAGCATGGCTAGCAGAGCAGCAAACCACCATGCGCTGCCTCTGCCATAGACCATGTGGGAGGGGGAAGCACACTGGGGTGGCCTTTGCAATTGACATGTCCCCGCCCGGTGTGAGCCCCAGGGCTCCTGACTATTTCTTCTGAGGCCATGTCTCCTGCTCACTGAGCATCAGGAGAGCGTCACAGTTCCAGAGGCATCCAGTCAGCTCTCGCTACCCCTTGAAAATCCTTAACTTGGCCCAGGGACAGCCGGCTCTGCTTCTGTTGGACACAGACAGCTATTTTAGTGGTGGTATCCAGCATCATCACTGAGGCAGGTGAGGAAATTGCCAAGAGGAGCTTGCTTGCAGGCTGGGTGGCTGGCATGGGTGGGAGAGCGACAGAGGCCTAGCCAGGGTCATCCTTGACAGAGCTGAAGAAGGAGGAGCGCCACTGCAGTGAGTCTTGAAGCATAGTGCCCTTTATGTACGTATCCTTCTGGAGAAGGATCCTTCTGGAGTTGACTATTTTTGTACCCACCCTCCCTCCTTTTCTATTTAAATGGAATTTGTCCCTGAATGCTCAAGTGGGAAATCTCTTTGCCCTCTTTGCCAGCATTGCAGGCTGGCTTGACTGGAATGGATGGGGGAGCGGCAGAGGCCAGGCCAGAGCAGCAGTTATCATGGTGGTAGTAGGAAATAATCAATCATAGTCAAACAAGAACTTTGAAGGAAGAAGTGGAGAAGGGTTCCATGTGAACAGCAGTTGTTGAACATGAGTAAGTTAGTCCTAAGAGACACGAGTCAGGCCCTTCCTGTGGATTGCTCCAGGCTAGCCAGCATGGGTGGGGGAGTGGCAGAGGCCTGGCCAGAGCTCAGTGACTGGCACCCTTGCTTGGCCAGGCATTGCAGGCTTGCATCCTCAGGACCTGAACAAGCTATTCTGCCAATTGGTCAAGCCTTGCCCAGTGGTGAATCACGTGGCCACCCAGTAGCAGACACTGGGTTGCTGGGGCAGAACCCGTGGCACAGACAGCATAGGCGGCACTGGCAACAGCAGCAGACATTGGATTGCCTGGGTACAGAACCCGTGGCACAGACTTTGGATTGCCCAGAGGTGGCACTGGATTTGGCACAGCAAGAGCAGACTTTGGATTGCCCAGAGCCATCATTGGCAACATTAGCACAGCAGGATCAGACATTAGATTGCCCAGAGGCATCACTGGCAACATTGGCACAGCAGGAGCCGACTTTAGATTGCCCAAGGCATCATTGGCAACATTGGCACAGCAGGAGCCGACTTTAGATTGCCCAAGGCATCATTGGCAACATTGGCACAGCAGGATCAGACATTAGATTGCCCAGAGGCATCAATGGCAATATTGGCACAGCAGGAGCCAACTTTAGATTGCCCAAGGCATCATTGGAAACATTGGCACAGCAGGAGCAGACTTTAGATTGCCCAGAGGCATCATTGGCACACTGGCACAGCAGGATCAGACTTTAGATTGCCCAGACGCATCATTGGCAACGTTAGCACAGCAGGAGCAGACTTTAGATTTCCCAGAGGTATCTAATATCTCCAAAGGTCTGGCCCTACAAACACACCATAAAATATTAAAACTGAATTCACTACACACTATCTCTGCCTAGCCTCTATAGCTAAGCTAACTCCTACAACTCTCTCTCTCTCTCTCTCTCTCTCTCTCTCTCTCTCTCTCTCTGGACTCACTGAACTGCCGCTAGGCTGGTGACCTCCCTGTCTGGAGGCTGTCTCTTATACACATCTAGATGTGTATAAGAGACAGGAATATATACAGGGAGGAGGGAAGGATTCAATGGAGGGTAGGGAGAAAGAACAGAGGAAGGGTTAAAAAATAAAAATAACACCCAAATCTATCTAATCTAATCTAAATAAATGAAACTATGAGGTAAATGGATGGAAATGGGTGAAACAGGAGGAGGATGGCAATGGATTAGGAACACAAAGTGCTGTGAGAGGGAGACTTCTGAAAATGCCTGCTGACAGGATCAGTGGCTAGCTCAGAAGGAATTGGGGGGGGGGGGGCAATGACTTTTGTTACTTGCTGCGCCTGCCTTACCACAAGCCCCATTGGCTCTGTGCAGCCTAACCCATGGCCAATCGCAGCCTGCGAAGAAAGTGGTCTGAGGAAAAGAGGACTTGTGACTGGGCAGTCAGGCTGCTATTCCAAGCCTCTCCAGCCCATGCGCCAGGAAGTCTGCTCCTCAGGGCCCCCCCCCCTCCTCCCTGGGCTTGTTTACCACATTTTTCCCACCCGAATGCCACCGAACTCAACCAAACTCAACCGAACTGTTCAGTTGTTTGAACGTTCGGTTCGGACATTCAGTTCAGTCGACCAAACATGTCAAGTTCGGCCTAAACACCGAACATCCAAACGCCGTTTGCACATCCCTAGAAGTTTATAAAATCATAATTGGTGTGAAATAAGTAACTATTAGGGATGTGCAATTCATTTCGTTTTCGTTAGTTACTAAAGCGAATGGAGCCCTATTCGTTTTAGTAACGCATGCTCTGAAAACAAATGAATAAGCAAACGATATAACATTTGCTTTCATTCGTTTTCTTTATTTTTTGTTTAAAATAGTAATAATTAAAAAATAATTAAAAAATCACTGTGCAGGTGCAAAAGGGCTGCGCCACTATTTTGGAAAAGGACTGCAAACACACCGCATGCACAATTATTTTATTTTAAACAAAAAATGAACAGGTTTTTTATGAAAACCACCCCCCAAATAAAAAGGATGTTTTTTTCTTTTTAACCCACAAAATGAAAACGCAAACAGGTAAGTGCTGCACCCCCCTAGAAACTAGGGAGCTGTTATTTACCCTCTCAAATAGTACTAGGGGACATTCTACACTCAACCTACAATTTACCTGTGGCACTTGCTACCAAAGGAACATTTGAAGGGAGCAAGGAGGAGCAATTGGATCGTAAACAGACATAACTGTTTGCTGCATGTGTTTACTATCCAAACGGGGTGGGTCCGCTTCATGTTTGATAAGACCCAAGAGGACTTGCTGGCACACCAATCCCTAGACTAACCAGGAGTTTACACAGGAAAACCTTTGATTGCACCTTTGCACTTTAGAACTGGAACCCAGTGGCCAATTGTGGTCTTCAGCTGCAGCTTTTATTTGGCTCATTTCCAGTACCTGGAAATGTTTAATTCTGGATCCTGCCCCTGGATCCAGTTCCTGCCCTCAAACACTGGGGTAGGGAGCAGAAACTTCCCTTCAGGGGAAGGGAGCAGACATGAAGGCAGGCCCACAAGGAGAGGGGATAGAGCCATGATCTGGACCCTCCTCTTCCTCCTCTCCTGTCCCCAACTTCTATCTCACTCTCGGAGCTTGTGCTAACTCAGTGGAAAAGGAAAAGATTCCCACCCCTGCCTTAGAATAATAAAACTTTACGCTTCTCACTGTAACAGAAAAGTCAATATTAGTGAGATTGGGTGTTTTCAGACGTCACAGTGACCGGCTTTAGCGCACTTTAACACGCTTTACTCTGATGGCCACCGTCCCTTCGGCAGGGGAGATTGTCACCCAGTCTCAAGGAGGCTGTGGTGCATCACCTGCTGAAGAATCCATCTTTGGATGTGGACACACTCGCCAGTTACCGACCCATCTCTAATCTTCCCTTTTTAGGGAAGGTTATTGAATGGGCAGTGGCACTGCAGCTCCAGGCGCATTTGGACAACATCAGCTTCCTTGACCCTTTTCAATCTGAGTTCCGCCCCGGCTACGGTACTGAGACGGCGTTGGTGGCCATCGTGGATGAGCTCCGTCCGGGAGATGGACGCAGGATTTCTGATCTTGCTAGATCTCTCAGTCGCGTTTGACACCGTGGACCATGGGCTGCTGCTGAGATGGCTGCGAGACCTGGGGGGGTCTGGATGGGACTGTCCTAGGGTGGTTCTGCTCATTCCTCTCGGGGAGAAGCCAGCGGGTGATGCTGGGGGCTGAAACATCAATCCCCCGGGCAGGGTTCGATCCTGTCTCCGCTATTATTTAATGTATATATGCAACCCCTGGGGGAGATTGTGAGAAGATTCGGGGTACGATGTCACCAATATGCTGATGATACTCAGCTGTACCTCTCGTTTTCAACTGACCCAGGTCCTGCTGTCTCATTACTTTCCCAATGTTTGGAAGCCGTGGCGGATTGAATGTGGCAGAGCAGACTGAAGCTTAATCCTGATAAGATGGAGGTGATGGTGATGGGAAGGGCGAGGGAGGTACTGGCTCCCCTGGTTCGGGGGGGGGGGTCCGCCCTCCTGTAGCCCAGCAGGTTTGGAGTCTGGGGTGGTTTTGGACTCGGGCCTCTGGCTGGATCGGCAGGTGGAGTTGGTGGCTAAGGCTCCACTCTCATCCATGCCTTTATCACCTCGAGGCTGGACTACTGCAATGCACTTTACATGGGGCTTCCCTTATTTCTGGTTCGGAGGCTGCAGCTGGTGCAGAATGTGGTGGCCCGTCTCCTTACTGGGACGGGAAGGTGGGAGCACATAACACCTGTGCTCCGTGGTCTTCACTGGTTGCCTATAGCGTACCGAGACAGATTCAAGTTGTTAGTGTTGATCTATAAAGCCCTGTATGGTCTGGGCCCCTCATACCTTGGGGACCGCCTCACCCTCTGCACCTCAGAGCGATCCCTGCGGTCCACCAGGGGCACCTTTTCGGAGGTCCCCCGTGTAAAGCGGGGGTCCACAATGGAGAGGGCGTTCTCGTTGGCCAGGCCGTGGCTTTGGAACTCCCTCCCGGAGGAAGCCCGTCTGGCCCCAGGTCTGTTGGCATTTCGGCGAGCCTGCAAGACCTGGTTGTTCACCCAGGCCTTCGGAGGGGAGGGTGGGGATCCTTTTAAGAGTTTTTATGTGGGGGGTTTGTATTTTAAAATTGTTTTAAGGAGATTTATTATTGTTTATTTTTATGTTGTAAGCTGCCCCGAGATGCCGTAGGCATGAGGGGGCGGCTAATAAATATTTATATAAATAAATATTAGGAAACACACGCCAGATGCTAACACGGGATGGATTCCAACCGTGGTGGCGGGTAGCCCCGGCTGAGACTCCGCCACTTCCCTGAGTCACAGCCCAGGCTAGCTACCACCATGGTCAGAAGCAAAGCAGGCTTGCATCTCTGAAAGCCCGCTTTACTCACGGGCTGAAGCGGCTGGGAAGCCGGGTGCCACAGCAGCCGTCAGGGAGACTGGGCGTAGCATGGGGGCGGGGCTAGCCGGACGCACACCCTCCCGGATCTCTGACCTCCATCGCGTTAGTTTGAGGGCCTGGCTGGATCCCAGCTATGATGCCAGTCCCACTCTGGACTAGGTAAGTCTGTGGCGCCGGTGCCATCACATTAGAAAACACCCATAGACGTGACTATATTAATGATGATTAGGAAGGAAGTCTTTGCTCAGTGTAGTCTGCTTTCTCATTGACTTTTACTGTCTACACCAAGCCTCTCTCAATGTCAGTCCACATTTGAAAATATACACAATGCTGAGAAAAGATTAGATCCTAAAAAATAGTAATAACCTTAGAGAGTTTTCATAAAGCAGCAGTTGTCTTTAAAAAAAAAAAAAAATTTAAATTAAAACAACCATCACAGCTTTGCCAGGTAAAACTTAGTCTCAGGCTGAATTCACACAACATATTTAGGATGAGAAAAACCCTTCTCCCACCCTGCTCTATTGTTTAATATGTGAAAGGGTTAGGCTGCGGGATACACTGCATTAACTCCTGAAAAAATTAGGCCGCAAAGCAGCAATGTATCTAAATCCATCACCTGCATTTCTCTTAATGTGTGAAGGGATTAATTCACCTATCCGTCATCCTTAATTGCTGCAGGAGGGAATAGAGTTGATTTCCCCTTCAGGGGCTGAATCCCCCACTGCCTGCCTGGTCAAGTCAATGCATTTTTGAGAAGAAAACAAAAACCTCAGTATAATGGGTTACCTACTAGAGACCACAGCAATAGGTGAGGTAACTTTTGAAGCAGGGGAGGAAACTTTTGAAGTGATGGAGGGAACAATTAAAATACCAGCATGCAAATTCCCACATTAAGAATACAGGTGGGCAAGAGTCTTGTGTGAAAATAGCCATAGATTGCCATATACAGTAGGTTGAAAAATAATCACAGTGCCACTGTAGATAGCAAAGGGGAAGCGATTACTCATTGATATTGATCAAAACACCCAATGTATCTGTTACAGCTGTATTAAGGCAGGTGGTGACCACTGTAAATGCACTGTTATCTGTTAAGAATTTCCTACAGATAGTCCTCGGGGTAAATTTAATGCACCTTCAATTGTTTTAGGTATGAAACAGAGGATTTCAGGGGGATTGTCAAGAGCGAAGCACATTTAAAATTCTCCAGCCATTCAGTACAGGTATCCAGTTAAAAACCCAAACTGCTGCTTCCACTGTGCCTCTAAATTACTTTTATCCTCTCCTGTCTTAACTAGAAGACTTTTAGTGAGATTCTTTTTATTAATGTAGATTGCATCATTCTCTAGTTCTAGAGCTATTTTTTTAATGGCAGGAAATCTTTTAAGCAGTTTAATAACCCAATGTTTTTCAAGTTCCTTTTTCCAGCAGACTATAGTATTTACAAATACTCTATACTTATATTCTGGCTCTACTGGGGAGATGGTACCAAGATCAGGACAAACTAGTCCAATCCATCCCCTACGGCATTGCTCAGAGATAAACAATGACAAGAAACCAATGCTTGTGTGTGCATGGGAGGGAAGGTTGGTTGATCTCCAGAGCAAACCTGTTCAGCTTTATCAGAATGAGATTTTTAGAGCCTCCTCCCTTATTATAAGGAGGCGTTTGAAACTGACAGGTAGAGTTAGCTTTCTCTTACTGCCTCAACCCTAAAAGGGTGAGCAACTCACTCGCTCCCAAGTAAAACAATCTGCTCTCTTAAGGCTTGCTCTCAAGAGCATTTTTCAGGTGGCAAATACCTCCTAAGTCACTCAAATCTCTCCTAAGTTCCCATGAGCAGAAGGGTTAAAGATAAAATAGGAGGTACTTACTTCTAGAAACATGTGAATTTAAAGTGGGGAGACTTTTGCTCTAGGGTGCTTGCTCATCTACACTGGAGGAAAGTAATTACCTCTGAGTCATCTACTGTCCCTGAAAGCCTGAGCACTGCCACTTACTACTTTAGATTCCTTCACAGTGGGTGATTTCAGACGAGACGGGGCGGTATTCGCCCCGTCCCGGAATCACCCTTCTGATTCCCCTCTGGAATCAGCCTGTCACGTCCAACAGACATGCTGACTGATCCCGGTGGGGAATCGGGGAGGGGGTGGGGCTGCATGGTGCAACATGCGCGCGCACGGTCCCGCCCGCCCATACTCCCCCGCCACCTGCCTTCTGGGGAGACAGACGGGCGTCGCAGCCAATGCGGCCGCAGCACCTGCCCGAATTGACCACGGCCCAGAATCCCGCTCGGGATTCCAGGCCGTGGTTGCCATCCAGATGAGACGGGCCCCTTCATCGCGGCGGGGAATCACATTCACCACACAATTGGTGCCGGCTCCGTCGGTTCCGCCGATGGCGTGATGAATGTGATTCCCTGCCACGATTGAGCGTGGTTAACATCTGGGGGGGAACTTCCGGTTCCCCAACAGACGTTACGAGGCCATTCCCCACCACAGGGTATTGACTGTGGTTGAGCGTGATCTCGTAACATCTGAAAATACCCAGTGTCTCTGCCTCAATATTCATTATTCCAGCTTTCCATGCTCAGAGATAATTGCAAGTTCCCAAGCCAGAAGATCAGAAGAGAGTTAGGAGAATTATTGTCTCTTCCTTCTCATGAGAACAGAGGAGGGGGTAGGTAATAAATCCTCCAAAGTAACTATCCTTGCTTGAGAGAACAATGCCGAATAACTCCTTTATGCCCATAAATTGCCCATAGGTTTCGCACCTATATCAAAGGCTGAATAAGGTGTTTTTTGAGTTAATGTAAAGTAAAAAAGACCAGAACTCTTCCTATGAAAAGGGCTGCAGAAGGCTGTTACTCAGCTATGCAAAAAGCTTAATCACAGGATGGGGGGTGGAGGGTAGGGTGATGGAATTGGTTGGCTTGGTTTTAATAATACTTCACTGTAACAATATTATTTTGCAAAAATAGAAATTTTGCCTTTGTGTAAAGAGGAAAATGATGCAGGGGCATAATTATAATAGGTGCAGCAGGCCCATAAGACTGAAATGAGTCCCTGCAAAAATGAGTATACCCATCAAATTTCCAATACTGGAAATTCCGGAATCAGCTTGAAAATATTAGATAGATACCATTCGGGTATCCGATGTCCTGGAATGTCGATTTCCGGTATTTTTCCATCCTGATTTTTCAGTTTTCCATCCTGAATTTCCCATCGGTAACCGAAAAACTGATACTGGACATGACCAAATTTTGGGGGTATCCAGGTACCTGAATGGTGATCGAGTAGCCCACCAAATACCCAACACAGTACTCAAAAATGTGGGTATTACCCACAGATAGCCAATGAGTTACCTGTTTCAGCTCTTCTGGGGGTCCCACGTGCATTTGCACACTGGAGGGGAGTGCCCTAGCATGGGGCCCATTCCATCTTCTGCACCAGGGCCTCTGAAGTGAAGGGTTTTGAAAAAAGATAGCTGGAGAACACAAAAGTGTAGTTTAAAAATGTTATTTCTTAGCAAAGCAAACTGTGATGAGTAGGCAGTGCTAGGGGAAATCCAATGGGATAAAGAAGGAGAGGACAAAGAAAGGAAGATAAACTAATGTATGCCCATGGGTTCTGCGTAGCATGTCGTAATAAATACGCCAAGGGTAAAACATGAAAGGGTGATGCAGATGAGTGAAGAAGTGCAAAAGGTAATCGGGGATAAAACAAAGAGGCACATGGCATGTACTAAGCATCACATCTACAGGAAGATGAGAGAGATTTCAGAATGAAATTATGCACACACAAAAATGACAAGGAAGAGGAAGTCCCAACATGGAAGAAAGGCCACAAGAATGGCAGAGGTTACAGGAGCAACATTGAGCAGCTAAAGCTAGAGGGATGAATGAAGAACATCATGTGTCATCTAAAGGATAGTGATGGGGGCAATTGCATGGGAGGGCTGGTAACATGAGAAACCAAATAGCGCAGCTGAGACTGAATGTTAATTCTTTAGTTGGTTCAATGTTAGTGGAGATTTTTTCAATTATCTTTTATTACATCCGGCTAGAGCTGAAACGAGTACCCACAAAAAGCGGTATATCCAACAAAATCCGGTACCTGAATCGACCTGGAAGTATGTCTGGCCCACGCCTTTACTGCCATAGAACAACCGCACAACATTCAGGTCTCTTTTATCCCATGCCAAGAAAGAGTTTTCAGAAGAGCTGAAATGGGTAGAGAGAAAAATGTTTGCAGATTTTTTATTTTTATCAATCCTGTTTATTATCTTGTGGCTGGTTGAATACAGGATCTTCCAATCCTGACTACACACACACACACTCAACCCGAATGACATTCAAATAGCAATTGAGCACCTGTTTTTCACAATTTCACCAGAAACAACGGAAATGGGTGGGTTTTTTTTAATTTAACTTTTTGTTTCCACTGTTCCTGGTGAAAACTGACAGAACAACCTGAAATAAATGAAAAACTAAATGAAGAAAATGGAATACTCCAAATTGTGAAAAACAGGTCAAGTCATGTTTGCTACTCAGTTCGTTCATTTTGTGTCAGATTGTACAGATTTGACGGGTTGGATTGTTTTTAAGGGTACTTGTTTCAGCTCTAGATTTCAGAAATGGTATGGGAAGCCATCGGCCTTAGGGCTGGAACTCAATTTCACAATTCTTGCTTTTCTCAACGGGAATCGGGGTTCTCGGCGTGTTCTTGCAAATGAGAACAAGCTGAGAATTGCCTTGATTTTCACTGAGAAAAGCAAGAATTTCACCCTCCCCCACACTTGCAAAAGATGGGGGGGGGAGGCTTTTAGAAACCCTTCTACTCACCTGACTGCCTCTCTCCAAATCCAGAGCGGCTCCAGGACTGCTCTCTGTGCTCTTTGT
>QEPC01000412.1:16436784-16447691 GCA_003113815.1 Sphenodon punctatus | reverse complement strand
ACAAAGAGCACAGAGAGCAGTCCTGGAGCCGCTCTGGATTTGGAGAGAGGCAGTCAGGTGAGTAGAAGGGTTTCTAAAAGCCTCCCCCCCCCATCTTTTGCAAGTGTGGGGGAGGGTGAAATTCTTGCTTTTCTCAGTGAAAATCAAGGCAATTCTCAGCTTGTTCTCATTTGCAAGAACACGCCGAGAACCCCGATTCCCGTCGAGAAAAGCAAGAATTGTGAAATTGAGTTCCAGCCCTAAGGCCGATGGCTTCCCATACCATTTCTGAAATCTAGAGCTGAAACAAGTACCCTTAAAAACAATCCAACCCGTCAAATCTGTACAATCTGACACAAAATGAACGAACTGAGTAGCAAACATGACTTGACCTGTTTTTCACAATTTGGGGTATTCCATTTTCTTCATTTAGTTTTTCATTTATTTCAGGTTGTTCTGTCAGTTTTCACCAGGAACAGTGGAAACAAAAAGTTTTGGTTCCTTTCCCCCATACAAGGGGTGAAAACAGACATGACGCTAACCACCCTTTAATCACCATTGGTGGTTATTTATGCATGTTACAGGGCTATATTTGTGCCCTATTGCAGATGCGCTACCTCACAATGCTACGGTCATGGGGGGGGCACTGTGTGGGGGGGCCACAGATTGGAGAACCCGCCAGGTCCATTATGATTATGAGCCTGATCCAGGCAGGGCTGAAAGTGGGTGGACACAGGGTGCACCCCATAGAAGCTCTGGGAGTGGGCAGCCCCACATCTGTTTGGAAACACCCGCAGCGTCCCTGTAGTGTCTAATCCAAAAACAATTTAAATCAATGCAAAGACTCCCATTGACTTTAGTGTCCAGTACACATTAAAATCCCAGCATAGTATTTTTGATCATCATCCATATTACTTCACCAATTGCTACACTAAATTGTCAAAGCTCTTCATCCACCCAGGAGCCAATCTTCTTTAAACCATTCTCACAACCAACTCTAATATATTAATAGATACTGACACCTGCCCCAGACTTCTCAGAGTTGAACTCCTTCCTCCCTTTCTCTTTATAATGCAGTAGTAATAATAAGTAATAATAATAAGTACACGACAATATGAAAAATTACTAATATGTATGTCTAACCTAAACCTACACCTAATAACCTATCCTATACTATCCTATCAAAGTATTTATATCAATAATATTAATACTATTTATGTTATTAAATAGCACCAGCAACATCCCTGACATTGAACTATCATTACTTAGAGACTGGTCCCTGGGCAGAGGGGTATACAATCTAGGGTAGATAGGGGAGGGAAGACAAAAAAGAGGGGAACATAAAGGGAGATGGTGATACATTCACAAAATTGATAAATGGCAGGTGCATATGCTTGGTTTGGTTACAGCTAATCTAGGATAGTCAAGGGAGGGGAGGACAGAGGGAGAGGCAGTGGGTGGTGCCACTCAAGACAGACTGGAGAGGCTACTAGGCCTTGGGTGGCCTTACTCCACTCTGGGCAGCTGGGCCATGCGATGCAAAGCATCATGTGGCCAGCACCCACCAGATGTTTCAGGGCTGGGTGGGGCAAGTAGCTGGCTGCTATGCAACACATCATTGGAAAAATTGTTGTGGAGTAGACTTACCCAACATGAGGTAAGGCTGCCCAAGGCAGGGTAATTTGTGTGCCTGGGCCATCCTTGCTCCACCACGCAGCGAGCACCACTGTAGGGCCTTGGGTGGCGGTCGCTGTCACCTGTCATGCACGACCATGTTACAGCTGGGGGGGGAGGCGGGGCACCCACTCATGGCCAATGCCACAGCCCACTCTGGCCATGGCAGAAGCTCCAGTCATGGCTGGCCCTCCCAGCTTCCCCACGACCATCTGTCCGGCTTCCCACGTTGGCCCCACAGCGTGATGGTGACTATTGCCCGCCATGATGCCACATGAGGATCGAGCCCTTGCTGCTTGTCTGGCTGCACACAGTAGAGGTGTACACCAAAGACCCATGTCATTTTTTTCATTTTTCATTATTAAAAACTGTTGTTTATGTTATCGTAATTAACGAAATTTTGTTTTTCGTTAGCGGTGTCTGTATCAATATCAATTTCAAGCGATAACAAGGATTTTGTTTTTGGTATCATTTCTGCTGTGGGCTGCCACCAGTGGCAGAAGTGCCAGCAGACACCTGCCCCAGACTTCTCAGAGTTGAACTCCTTCCTCCCTTTCTCATTATAATGCAGTAGTAATAATAAGTACACGACAATATGAAAAATTACTAATATGTATATCTAACCTAAACCTACACCTAATAACCTATACTATACTATCCTATCTAAGTATCTATATCAATAAACTTCTATCTGCTATGTGTTCTATCTAAGTATCTATCTATTCTATTCCTATCCTATAATTCTAATATATATAATAAAAGGCCTAGTATCTATCTATCTATCTATCTATCTATCTGGTGGTTCCTGGAGCAGTTGGGGAAGGTGCAGCTGGGAGTAGGAAGGGCCTGTGAATTGCCTAGCCCTCATTGGTTCTCCTCCCTGTTACAGGTATCTTATCCAGAGGCTGGGGCCCTTCAGGCGTCAGCCGAAGGGCGACAGCCAAAGGGTGTCGCCCATTGGCTGGCCCATTGTGGGGACCGCAGTGGCAGTGCCCAACCTCCAAGTTCTGTGAGCTGAACTGTCAGGGCCACCGTGAGCAGTTGATAGTATGAGAGGGACGTGTCCTCGGGCAAGCGAGTGAGGAAAGTGGAACCGCCACTGAGGCCAGTGTGGGGGATGCGGCTGCTTCTTGGTAAGATGCACAGGAAAAGACATCGCTCCAGTGATTCCCCGCTTCTACTGGGTTCACCTAGCCAGAAATTTCTGAAATTGGATGTCATGCCAAATAAATCTTCTGAAGTAGAGGCTTCATCTCGTTTGCTGACGAATTCAAACAGTGCGGAACTTGGGTGTCGGAGGAAAGCGGTCTCTCGCTCCTCTCAATCGCCATACTCTCTTCCTGTGACTAGCCAGGAGCTGTTCGACTCTTGCTCTGTGCAGCCACCTGGCCTGCAAGAGGACCTAACTGTGGACTACTCCCCCTATGCCCGTGTCACTTAATTGCTAAAACAGTTTATTTATTGTTTAACCATGTGTCTGATATGAGTGACTCCTTGTTGTAGATCAGATCCAAGTTGAATGAGATACTATCTAGGTTGGACCTCATTCAGGAGGGCAGTGGAGTGTGTGGAGCTCGCTCAAACTCTTAGACTACTCCTGCAATTATCCCTTTACAGCCCTTCTATAAAAGGACCTTCAATCGAGCAGATTCTCGCCCGATTGCCCCTGTCAAAAGATTTATAACACGTCAATTGAGGAATTATGCCATTTGGATTTGCGCTAAACCTGTGTCCTCTGGCTTTGTTCCTCATTGGGAATCCCTTGAGGATGTGTCTAATCACTTGGTTTGCCTGTTTGGTGTTAGTCAAGATATTACTGACATTGATTCTGTTCGTGTACTACGTTCTTCTGGGAAAGGAGTTTGTCTCAGAATTTTCTTTCAATCCAACCGTTGGAGTTCCAAATTGTTTAAGGCACGCAAATATTTACTATCAATTGACAGGGTTTTCAGTTATAGGCATTCGTATAAGGAAGGGAATTTGATGTGTAGGAGGCTGACCCCCATACTGTCATCACCTAATGGTATAGCCCTGGGTCCCAGGGCTTCAGGGATGGTGGTGTCAATGATTCCAGTAGACCCTGAGTCTCATAGTGAAGAGACTATGGATACTTGTGCCCCTATATATTCTGGTAGTCAGGGCAGCTCCATGGCAGCAACATCCCTTGAGTCTACGAAGTCTCTAGTTGTGTGCCCTGTGACAGCTAGGTCTTTAGCCCCTTTAGATCTTGGGGAGTGTGGCTCTCTTCTTTTGTCAAATGAGCCCGCTGTATTGCACAAGTCCAATAGGGATGGTTTAACTACAGATCTGCTTTCTCTTAGGGCGTTTATAGACGAGACAAAAAAGGCGGCTGATCCTTTGATCAGCCGCCTTTCTTGCCGCTCGTCTACTTGCTTGCCCTGCTTTTTAATCCGCGTCGGAGGGGGAAGGCTTTACGCCGCACTTCCTGGCTCCGCACTCGCACTCTGCGCCGTGTCTGAACATCAGACACGGCATGCAGAGACCACGCGGGGAGAAAAGCCGATGTTTAGCGGCGATCGTTTATAAACGCCCTTACTTGCTCCTCTACTAACCAACGGTCTACACTGATGCAGAAATTGCCCTTGCCGGGATTAGTTCTTCCTGGTCTGTCAATCAGAGCCCAGGAGGCTTTGACTGAGGATCTAGGTAATGCTGTCCCATTAGAATCTGGACCCGGGGTTTCCTTTGAAACCGGTGTGGGAGAACACTCTGCCCTGGGAATAAAGACTTCTACGTTGGCGTCCCAGACCTGCTTGGTGAAGGACAGAGACTCTTCCAACATAGTTAAGGCTACTATAGATCCCCAATGTCAGGTCTTGGATCTGTCTCAGCAAGATGTACTCCCCCGAGGTTCTTCTTCAGGGGAGAGTGCCTTGCAACAGAGTTAGCCAGTTAGTAGCAAATGCTCTCTGCAGCAAGCATCTTTGTTTGATTACTTTCTGTGTACTTCTCTTACCACCACGAGTGGCTCCTCAACTCCACCTCGCTTAGTTTGACCCAAGGGTATCCCTGGTGGATCCAGGGCTAAGGGTTGTTAATACGGTTCCCCCTCTGATTTTGGGGGGGGGGGGGCTTGATCAATGCCAGAATGGCTCTTTCTACTTGGCACCTGTAGCTAGTGTTCTATCCTCGCCCCTTTACCAGGATATGTATTTAAAATTTATTTCCTGGAATATTTCGGGTCGTAGGGCGAAGGGGACAGATCCAGATCTAGTTGATTTTTTAAAAGAGTTTGACCTGATTCTCCTTCAGGAAACTTGGCTACGCGATAATGACACGTTTTCAGTGCAGGGCTTTCAGGTGTTTTTATCTTCAGGACTCAAGGACACCATTAGGGGGAGATGTTCTGGGGGTCTGGCTTTCTTGGTTTCCGAGCTTCTTGGTGGCTCATTTAGACCCATATCCCAGGCATGCGGGAATTTTTTTTGTAGGCGCATGGAATTTGCCTACCTCCCTTGGTATTTATTAATCTTTATATCCCCCCCTGCTAGGTCTAGGTATTATAACACAGAGATTTGGGATATGTTGGGTGATTTGCTGGACCATTTAGATGAACAATTTCCTGCAGCTCTTCTAGTATTGGCAGGAGATTGGAATGCCAGATTGGGGGCCTTTTGCGATGTAGATGTCAACTACTGTTCCGATGGGTATGATTGGGTGTCATGCAGGAGGGCTAAAGACTTGGAAGGGAATGAGGCAGGTCTGCATATGTCTGAATTTTTGCACTCTCATGGTTTGATGGTACTTAACGGATCCGGGCCCTTAGATCTAGATGGGGACTTCTCCTTCCTTAATTTTAATGGAAGGAGTACAATTGATTATATTGCTATTCGTATTCTGCAGCGTATAAACTTTGCAGATTTTGCATTGATTTCGTGAGTAGAAAGTGACCATTGGGCCCTAACGATGTTAATTAAACATGGTGGTAACTCTGTTACTGGCCCACCTTGGAAGGAGATCTCTAAGCCGGGGGGTTGCAGGACCAGAGTGAGATGGAACTCCACTATCAGTATCCAGGTCCACGATTTTTTGGTTTGTGAGGAAATGAGTGCCCTATACGCTACATTTTTGAGGGAGGACATTCATGATGCTAAGATCCTTGACCAGCTTTATAATAAGATTATCGTGGCTTTGGGCACCCAGATCCTCTCTCATGCTAGTATTCCTGGAAAACTTAAGGGTGCTAGCTGGTTCGATCATGAGTGTAGGGCGGTGAAATGATTGCTGGTCCAGGCGAAATGTGTGTGGGTTGTGGACCCGTCTGAGAAACATACTTGTCAATTTCATAGATTAAATGTACATACAGAGCACTAATTTCTGCCAAGAAGTTGGAATATGCTAAAATGACCTGGGCCAGACTTAAGGTTGCTGCCCAGACTAAGAATTCCAAAACCTTCTGGACTTTAGTAAATAGGAAAATCTACGCTCCCTCTGGCGCATGACAAACACAAATAGATGAGGAGGTCACCTTTTTTCAGAATCTTTTTAACGTAGGTATGGAAGAGGTAGAAGCGGAGGCCTCCGAACTCGTTCTTTCTCTTCACTGGCACGCGGGGTGGATTTCCTGCCTGCGCATCGAGCCTTGTGAGGTACTAGCGCAGATTGGTACTCTGAAATCTGGCAAAGTCCTGGGGGAAGACTTTATTGTGTCGGAAGTATTGCAGATTCGCCTCAGTTGGTGGACTAATTTTCTAGCAAAGTACTTTTCATGTATTAATCAGTCCTGAAGGTTGGGGTGCCTCCGTGATTGTGCCTTTTTTAAAGAAAGGGAACCCTTTGGATGCTTGTTGTTATCGTCCGATAAGTTTACTTCCCATTGTCGGGAAACTGTATTCCAAAATTCTTCTTCAACACTTAGAAACCTGGGCTGTACAACAGAACTTGATCCCTCAAGAACAGGGAGGCTTTAAGAAGAACTCATCTATTATGGACAATGTGTTTGTATTGCACCACATTATTACTAAATATACCCTCATTAGATCCGGGTCCCTTTTTTTGGCTTTCGTCGATTTTAGTAAAGCCTTTGACTCAATCTCTCGTCCGAGGCTGTGGCAGAAATTACGAGATTGCGGTATAAATGACCAGTTACTTGCTTTACTCATTTATATTCACTCAAACAATACAGCCCGTATTAGACTAGGGACTGACAGCAGATTATCTCTGCCGTTTAATCTGGCAACGGGACCCAGGCAAGGATGTGTGCTGGCTCCCCTACTTTTCAATCTTTACCTTAGTGACTTACTTCAATGTCTTGCTACTGAATCCTCCCACTCACCAAGAATACAAGACAGATCTCTTAGCATTTTGATGTATCCAGATGATCTGGTCTTGATGGCCCAGACAAGGAACGGCCTTCAGCATCAGATAGGGTTATTGGCAGATTATTGCCATTTGAATAAACTTATAGTTAACCCGCTCAAATCGCAGGTGATAGTTCTGGGGAAGGCGAAGCGGTTTAATTATCTATGGATTATGGGGAATGCTGTTCTTGGCCAGGTAGACTCTTATGTCTATTTGGGTACTGTTATCTCCAATAATGGTTCACGGAGTAAGCACAGAAAATACATATCCCTTAAGGTGGGAGCAGATGCTAAGGGGATTATTAGACTAGCATGGGGCTCCTCAGGAATTGCTACATCATCTATCTTAGAAGTGTATAGAGCTAAAGTCCAGTCCCTACTAACCTTTGGTGTGAAAGTGTTCCCATATACACTGGCATGCTGGAAGTTATTCAGAGCAATTTTTTTAAAGAAGTCTGATGAGAGTCCAGCAAGGTGTCCCTGCAGCAGTAGTACGTGCCGAGAAGGGGACGCTAGCTATTTCTAGTCTGTGCAAGCTCCAAGCCCTTAGGTTTTGGAGCAAACTTTTTCATCAGAATCATAACACATTGGTGGAGTTATGCCTGAAGGAGGAATTGGAATATGAAGGCATGGGAAATTATTCTTGTCTTGCTTGGATATTTTTGCAGTTGAGGAATCTAGGGTTTTCATTTGCTTTTTTTCAAGATAAAACTCCCCAATTGCAGAAATTATTGATCCAACAACGAGTTTCGGATACTGCTAGACAAGAGGATCTGGCCGAGCTCTCCTCCTGGAGGGTTGCTCCACATTATCATCATATCAAAACTATACATAAGTTGGAGCCTTATCTGGATATTTTATCTAGTTCAACTTTGCATAGGGCCTTTACATGTTTGTGCTTTCATTTACTTCCCTCTGCGGTCACTGAGGGAAGGTATGCGAACATCGGCCATGAGTCTCAAACCTGCCCTTGTAATGACCTAGAGGTGGAGGATTTCTCACATTGTTTGTTTAACTGTTTGCTCTATGATAGCATTAGGGCTGCCTGGCTTGAACCAATTTTGAGGTCGTCTCTTTATAGCTCAGAACTCAATCGAATTTAAGGCTTGTTAGCTTCATCCAATGAGGAAACTGTATATTCTGTTGCTGTATTTGCTCTGCTTGCTACGAGGGAACGGGTGTCTTGGGTAGGATAGCCCTATGCATTAATAAGTTAGTTTTTCTTATTGCTTTTTGCAGTAATTTTATTGTTGCTATTTTTTGTTGATTGTAGATCCCTATTATGTTTTATCATTTTAATTTGATTGTTTTTTTCTTGTAACTTTGTATTCTTATTTACTTGATGCTTGTATTCACTAAAGGCTATAGCGAAAGCTCAATGCCATAATAAATCATTCATTCATCTATCTATGGGGGAGACAGATGGGGGAAGGGGAAAGAAAAAAACTATAGGGTATATCTATCTAATATCTACCTATATTATCTATATCTGTAATCTAGATCTATGTACTCTATATACCTAAATATCTCTCTCTTTCTCTCTACACACACACACACACAGGGGGAGACAGACAGAGGAAGGTAAAAGGTAAAATAAAGGGTATAAGGAAAGGTAAGGTATAACACTGAGGGCTGGGGAAGGTTTTTAGTGCAAGCAGCACCAAACTTCTGTAAATGCAACCTGACACATCAAGAGCTAACACAGAACAAAAGTCAAACAGACTGGCCCTGCAACATAAAGGGTTGCAGTACCCTCCCCAGAGCCCCCATGATTGGTTCTGGGAGGCAGGAGGCATTGAGCAACCACAGCACCAAACTTCTGTAAATGCAACCTGACACATCAAGAGCTAACACAGAACAAAAGTCAAACAGACTGGCCCTGCAACATAAAGGGTTGCAATACCCTCCCCAGAGCCCCCATGATTGGTTCTGGGAGGCAGGAGGCATTGAGCAACCACAGCGTGCCATGCAACTTTCTGGGACCTGCTTGCACTGCTCATTGGCCAGTGATTACATCCATCAGGTCCTTTCCCTCCCATGACAGGCCAAGTTCAAGAGTTCAACACTGTCTCTGGCTCAGAGATGTCTGCTCCTTCCTCCCCGCTCCACATTTCGCTCCAAAAAACATCTGCCAGGCAATAACTAAATCAATAACAACTTTTGTTATCGTTATTGATTTTCTTATTATTTATCTTCATTATCGTTACAGCAATAATGATAATGAAAATGAAGAATTTTGTTATCATCAATATAACAAAAACAAAGTGCACTGCACACGGTG
Source organism: Sphenodon punctatus (assembly GCA_003113815.1). NCBI lineage: Eukaryota > Metazoa > Chordata > Lepidosauria > Sphenodontia > Sphenodontidae > Sphenodon > Sphenodon punctatus. The sequence goes on along the minus strand of QEPC01000412.1, from coordinate 16,438,436 downwards.
ATACGTTCACAAAGTTAAGAAGTCACAGTTGCAGGAACCTAGCTTAGTTTCAGGAGAGAAGGACAGTAAAGGGAACATCTGTGAATGAAAGAACAACAGAGGGAGCATCAGTGAGTAGGCTGCGGAGATGAGGAAGAAAGCCTGATGGAAGAGGTAGGTTTTTAGGAGAGATTTGAATACAATTTCATGTATTCATGAAACTGATGGACCCTGGCAAGTGGCAACTCCTTGAGCTGCCCAAAGGAAATTAAAAAACACAGAGAGCTGTTCCAAGCAAAGCAAAATACAGCTGTAATAAAATCATCAGGCTTCCTTGGAAGCCAGTTATTGGCACACGTACACAAGCGCGGCTGAGCCACACCTTCTGAGGAAGCATAAACCAGCCTGCCTAGCAGGAAATGCAGCTCCCAGAAGTGCTGACAAATTCGAGAGGAGGCAAAAGGGGAGCGTGGGAAATGAATACGCCGAGGGGAAGGGAGAAGCCAAGGGGGAAGAAAAAATGTGAAGCTTGGAGGGAAGAACTGGAGGCAGAGAGGATTAAAAGGTATTGGCGACAAATGATGGGAACAGGTATGTCATTCGATTCCCTCAGAATCAACGAGGAGGCTTTCATTGAGATCACTAGTAATGACTCCTGACCTTCAGAGACCCTCTCATGAATTCCTCCTCAGACAGGTTGTCCTTTACTTTGTGAATGATCTCAGTGCGCCTGGACATCAGAAACTCTGTGTGTCATCTATTAATCTAGTGATATATCGCTTGATTCCACCCAAGAGGAATGAGACAAACTGATAACACGGGCTTCAATCCAGTACAACAGGAGTTTGGCCATTGACTGTAGTTTGCAAAGCCTCTAGCCCACCACCATGGCTAGAAGGGATGACAGATTAGTGTCACCACGTGCATCTTGCTTGATCTTAGTCTCTGGCTGTCAGGGCTCAGCCCTGAACCCTTGGCCTCTGACTCACGGCTCTCTTCTTCCCTGCACCACACCTGGTCTCTGTAGGCCATCGTTTTTCCCTTTTATTCTTTATTTCTCCTTTCTTCCTTGTTTATTGGTTGCCACACCCACCTAGCTTCAGTGCTAAGGTCTGTACAGTGGCATAAATTTAGGCTAAATGTTGTAACTGACCAATCTTCAGGGAGCTGAGACATTGGCTTCAATGGGAGGAGGATTATACCCTTAATGTCCTTTTCAAACTGTCAATTCTCCTTTTGTCTCTTTCAGCAGATACGTCTGAGGGCTTCCTGCCTTCTTCCTAAAGTTCCAGTAAAACAGCCTCCAAAAACTTTGGTCCTCCAGATAATAATCAGTTAGCCCATTATCTCCTTTCCGCCAACATGCTCTTCCTGCCACAAGCAGAGCTGAAATGAGTAACTACTACTATTTGGTATCCGGGCCGAATCAATGGTATCCATTAGTATCCCGAAAGGCCCAGATTATCCTTTTTACCAGATTACCAATTTACCACAATGTCGCATGTAATGTCAGCTAGTACAGCAAGCAGCAGGTGCTGCTTGAGCATCAGTACAAGCAGCCATGTCTGGGAGGACTAACAACCAGAAGGACTGGAGGCCACGGAAGGCGCTTTTGGTGCAGCTGGACACAAAGGGAGGGAAGCAGCCATCTTGGGTAGGGATGTGAGAACACA
>QEPC01000412.1:16414557-16427330 GCA_003113815.1 Sphenodon punctatus | reverse complement strand
GTTAGCAGGGAAAACGGAGACATGTTAATGCAGAGGAGTGAAGGCAGTTTATTCACTAATTAAAAATGCCCAGCTATCATTAGAAAAGGAAATGTTTGCAAACCTTAAACCTGCCCCTGGCAGAAGAAACTCCAAATTTCTGCCGCTGCTGCCCAAATAATCCAACAGTCTGCAGCCTTTCAAAATGACAAGCTTCCCTGGCATCCGTCCAGCTCTCTTCCAGGGCTGAAATTACAGAACCTTCCCCATCTGCTCAGGTGGGTCCATAACAATTGACAACCCCAGGATACAGATGTGGATCGGAGAGGGTGACTGGAGTCATTTTCCATGACAATTTCCCTAGAGTCCAACCGGCAAGTTGCTATTGACTCCACTGCCCATTCCTTTCTGCTGCACCTGTCTTTGCTGAATATGCAAATGATCATTTAAGCAACTACTCAGCTAAGCGGCATGATTATTTTCTGGGCTCGAGCAACCTTGCAGGATTGGATTTCACAAACTGAAAAGCTATCCAGATTTAAGGAGGCCTCCAGGAGTCTCCCCAGCATTTAAAGAGGTTATAGAATCTTCTGGTTCGGCCTCCTGCACAGGGCGGTAACAAGAGGTTACCGGGGGTTACCGGGTGCAGTCCCACGAGGCACCTACTGAGCGTTGGGCAGCCTTACCCCATAATTCTGTACATCATTTGATCAGCAGCCTCCAGATGTTCCCCCGACGCAGGGTGGGGTGGGTAGTTACCCAAAATGGGATAAGGCTGTCCAAGGCACGGCAGCTCGTCTGCCTGGTCGCAATCTGCCCAGCCGTGAGGTCTCCTAAGGAGCTTTGAGGAGCAGCTGTTAGCTCCAATCCCGCATGGACATGTCCCAGCCGGGGGCAGGATTGGGGTCAGGCAGGGGGAGGGAGGTGGGGAAGGCCCGGGTGCCCACTCGTGTGGCTAGCACCTCAGACGGCCCCGCACTATGCTGGGAAGTCCGAGAGTGGCCTGCCCGCCTGGTTCCCTGTGGGGGGGGGGGACGTCTATCCTTCTCCCCACACTGGCCCTTCAGTGTGACAGCTGCACTTGTATGCCATGGGACCACACGGGGATCGAGCCCTCCCCAGCTCATGTGGCTGCACCCAAAGTGGGAGCAGAGGAGAGATCTCCTGCTATCAAATTTAGGGTTTTGGTCACCATTTCTGCTCTGTTGCTGCTTGGTTTGGAGGCAGAGCAGATTGGAGGTGGATCCAACATGGCAGCATGAATCTGGGAAGAGAACAGAAGAATTGCCATACTGGTTCAGACCAATTTTTGGCTGGTATTTTTTATCATTTTAATTGAATGATTGTTGTAGGCTGCCCCGACCTGCTATGGTGCAGGAGGGCGTGGGATAAAATATTATGAAATAAATAAATACATGGTCCATCCTGTCTTCAATAGTGCCTGCCGTGGGACACTTTGGAGAAATACTCAACAGGTCCTAACGGAGGAATTCATTCCCTGCTGATCATTCTCACCTCTCAACTGTCAGAGATTGTGTGCCCCCAACCAACTTGACTAATAGCCATTTATGGACCTATCCTCAAAGAAAATATCCAGTCCTTATTGATCTTCTCCAACAAGTTCCACAAGTTAATTGTACAGTGAGTTTAAAAAGTACTTCATTTAGTTTGTTTTCAAAGAGGACATAGAGCAAGCGGGAGGAGAAGACCCAGCAAGACTGGACTAGAGACAGCTCCCACAACATTGAGTCAGGGGGTAGAACTTCCAGCAAGTGGAATCAACCCCTGATCCACAACCTTCATTCTACTCTTACTCCTGGGTAATACCAAGTCTAAAATTCCATATCATAATTCCTCCAACAAGTAGCTTCACAGCCCCTTAGCTCCAAACTGTGGGGCCATGGCTCAGGTGTTAGAGTGCATGCTGTGCAGGTATAAGATCCACAGTTCAATTCCCAGCATCTCTAATTCAGACTCTCTGGTAGCCCACCTGGGTGTTGAGGCCTCTGCTAGGAATTCTGGAGGGTCTCAAGTAGCATACCTGAGTGAGACCTTTGCCAGAGAGCTGGATTTGAATCCCTGCTGCCATGTCAGGTTGTGACAATACTGGGCTAAGATGGACCATTGGTCTGACTCAGTTAGGAAGCTCCTTATATCTTACTTCTGCCCTAGCCAAAATTCACACCTTTGAGCGAGACGACATTACCTCATGGAAAATGTAAGAACAGCTCTTCTGTTGTGCCATGTTTGTCATAGACATCAAGTAACAGAGAAGAAATGGCTTCTTCAGATAGAATAAGAGAGGTCATCTTCTTAATTTCCCCCCCACTTCTCCACACAGTGCAAATCCCAGCCTGGGGTCTGTTCTGTAGTCCAGTAGGCAGATATGTTCCTAGTACCTGCTGTACAGCTGATTGAGGGAGAGCAGGAGTCTCAAGGATGGTCTTTGGCCCCAGCCTTCTAGGGGAGGCATTGAAGCATCTGCCAAACTCACTTCCCTGATATCCCAAGCAACTTCAGGATTCTCATATGACCCCTTGGGGCACCACCCTGATCAAAGTGTCCATCCTGTGATTGGGCAAATCAGTAGGGATGGGCGAACGCGGTTCGGAGTTCGGACCAAACTCGGTCTGTTCGGTCAACCGAACCGAACTTCCCGAACCAAACTCGAATTTTGAACCAAACTGAACCAAATTTCTGAACTCTAATTTCAAACCAAACCGAACCAAATTTCCGAACTCCGTTCTGTTCGCCCATCCCTACAAATCAGCCCTTGAATTTGATAATACAGAAGCAGGAATCTGAAATCTGCCCCACCCAACTTTTAAATCAAAGGTGAAATGGAGGAGTATTTTAGAATGAAGCAAATATAAAGAAAAGCGTTTTGAAAGGTTAAAAGTTAGCATTACCGAGGTTGTTGAAAGTGTGCTCACAGTCATGCATAAGAATTGTAAACCGCTAAGTGTACACCGTGTGCAAATGAAAGGTTTGGCAGTTAGTTCCTTGCATGCAGGTTGCGGTCCTCAAACCACTTACTGCACAGTAATCCCATTCATTTATATGGAACATCCAAGCGAAATACCATATTTAATGGATTTGGTATATTTATTTCATTTTGAACATGGAGGACATGAAGCGTAATTTGTTTCCCACTTCATTCAACAAATTGTAGTTTCGTCAGTTTGGTGGACTGGCATGGATCATATTAGTTGCTTAGTTGGAAGAATGGCCCTAGTTAATAACTGCGGGGGGTAGGGGGGTTGCAATTCGTTTTTGTTTTAATTACTACAACGAATGATGGCCCATTCATTTTAGTAGTTAACAAAAATGAAAAGTCAGGGTAACAAAACCTGACAAAAACCAAGAAAAAAGTGTCTGTTTTTGTAACCAAAATAAAAATGAAAAATGAATTTAAAAAAACCTGCATGTGCAAAACGGCCATTCATTCTGTTCTGCGCCTGTGCGCCCTTTCCAAAAATGGCACCAGTCGTGTCAGCACCATTTTGAAAAAGGGCAGCCGGTCTGCGCATGTGCAGTGGCCATTTTGCACAATCACAGACTGGCACATTCACGGGCCCTTTTCACACAGATGCTGTCACACGGATCAAATGGGTGTTACATTTTGTTATACATGTTGCACCTGAAGCCCTACAACATGTATAACAAAATGTAACACCCATTTGATCCGTGTGAGAGCGTCTGTGTGAAAAGGCCCACAGACTGTGCCATTTTGCACATTCACAGACTGGTTAACACTGTCAGAGCCATTTTGGCAGAGGGCTATGCATACACACAATGATCTGGTGGCTATTTTGCGCATGCACAGTGATATATTTTTCTTATTTCTTATTTTTATTTGTAATAAAAAAACATAAAAATAGAGTGGGGGGAAAATGAACATTTCACTTCTCAAGCACATTGCTTTTTCTAGGAATATCAGTCTCACTTGCTTAATTTTCCTCTACCATAAAGCCAGTATTAAGAGCAGAGGCAAGTCCGGCCTTTCCCGAAGTGACCTCCCATGGCCTCACGATTGTATTGCCATGGACCCTACAATGGCCCCCTTTTTCACTAGGGTAAAGTGCGGGGTCCCACTCCCTTCCAGCAGGACCCCAAATACAACCACCTCTATTGTCCCACGGCGGGTTCTCCTGAGAGGTCAGAGGCACAGAGGAGGGAGGAGAGCCATCATGGGCCCCGGACTTTATCTTCACTCTGGGGCCCACAAATTCTACACCCAGCCCTGAGCAGAGGGTCAGAAGTCAGGACCCCATGTGGGGTCACCATCCTGCTTAATAAATAATCTTCAGATCTTTGTTACTGTTTAGTCTCAAAATGAGGTCGCACGCAACAATAGCTTAGCGTGTACATTATCTTCCATTGTGGTCCGTGACTCTCTTCTAAGATGCTGATTTTATACAAAATCATCCATTTAATTATTTATTTATTTATTTATTTATTTGAGACCCAAATTAAATTATTAAACCTGCAAACCCAGTCTGACTGATCCAGTGTTAGTGGGCTTTGCATACAGGCCAGTAGGATTGTCACCTTTCAAAGTTTGACCTGGAGACTTCAAGGTCAAAGATGGGAACCCTGCATGCAGGCCAATAAGGCGGCATTCCCATCTGCGGCGGTGGCGGCAGAGGGAGCGGCGATGGAAGACGCAGCAGCGGGGGGGGGGAGCCGGCTGACAGGAAAAGAGCCGGTGCGAACAGGGACCTGTCACAGCTTCTCTCACGCATGTCAGGGCAGGATTTGGCGCCCTGACATGCGCGAGAGAAGACGCGACAGATTCCCATTCGCACCGGCTCTTTTCCTGTCAGCCGGCTCCTGCCGCGTCTTCCCTCGCCTCTCCCTCTGCCACCGCCGCCATCGCAGGTGGGAATGCGGCCTTAAGCATAGTCCATATTAGGGTTAAGTGAGAAAATATACCAACCCAGAATGTCATCTTTTCCAGAAAACTTAAATGTTCCTCTATTTGCAAGTTCACTAATAAGCAGAATAGATGAGACTAAAAAATCCCCAAACATTTAATCCCTATTAAAATAATCAAGAGGATAATTTATAACAAACAAGATTATCTGCATAACTCAATATATGTATAGTTTTACTCACTCTAAGGTAGGGTTGCTGTGTTATTTATCATTTCTGTTGTGCTTTACAATTCTTATCTAGTTCACCCTCACCACAACTGGGCACAATAGGTTATTTTTACTCCTATTTTACAGATGGGGAACTGAGGCTAAGAGAGAGTGGGTGTTTTTAAATGAGCAGGGTAATGGGGGGCCGGGGGTTCCTGCCTGCTGAGTGGTACTGCCGGAGAGCACCCATATAGGAGGAGTGAGTGGGGCGACTCCTAGCATGACTACCTGGTCACAGAAGTGGCCACTATACATCTGACTGGCCTTACAAGGAACAATCTGGATTTCCCAGCAGTACTCTGTGCATGGTCATGAGCGGGTGTTCTGTGGTTCACAGGAGCACATATCTGGCCATTCCATCTACAGATGGGCAGTTGGCTCTGTGGCTCCTAGGTGGCCATGCAGGGTAGCATCTCATTTGAAAACACCCATTGACTATTCTAAGGCCACCCACTGAGTTCATGACTCAGAGGTAGGACTGACTCTGAATTTTCCTGTTGTTTCCATCTCTGATGGCACCAGGCATTTTGACTGTTCCAGTTAGACATTGGAACAAACCATTTGTTCGGATTCCAATCAAAACAGTTGAAAAAGCTTTTTAGCCACTGGTGCATGCACAAATAGCTGCTACCATACAACAATATGTCCGCTGTTAAACTGTGGCCACCATTTTGTTTTATGGTGGCAGCCATTTTACACATGCAGGAATCACCAATCAGAATATAAACAACCATTCTGATTTCGCGGAACTTTTCCGCAAAATTGGAACGGGTGTTTTGAACCAGCCCTACTCAAGAGAAAGCTTGAAACCTGGTCCAAATCCAAAACTTTATCCACCAGGCTGCACTGTGGATTTCTCAGGGCATTTTCCATTTCATGGTTACCTCTTACATCAGCTGTGGATCTGATCTTATGTATATGTCTTGTAGATTGCAAGCCAACTGGAGTAGAAACTGACCTTATCTCCAGGTATTACCTAACTGACCTATAGGAATTTATTCCTATTGTATGTATGGTGACAAAGAAGGAAATCCACTTGATTATCCTAGCTAGGACAAACTAACATGATTTCTACTATCCAGACTATGGGCATTTTTACACACACCTTAAAGTACTGGTCTTTCAATCTTCTGGGTTTACAAGTCCACAAGTAAGGTCCGGATGCATTCTCCTCACACACACACACTGCCTTGAGGCAGTTCCTGAATGCATTCTTCTCACACACGCTGCCCTGAGGCAACCTAAAGAGTAGCTGCAGCTGTAGTCGTGAGGGGCTGCCATGGAAACCAAGTGACCACAGCTGCCTGGAGCAAAGCAGTTTACCAGGAGAACCTTTTACACACAAAAGTTCTGGGAGAAGTTCTAAGCAGAAGTTCAAAGAGCCAGATGTTTAAGATCTGGGTGAGTGATTTAGACACACAGAAAGTTCAGGATGTAACAGCAAACATGCATGAGAAATGTGTGTGTAAAAACACCCAATAATACATAGTAAAAATACAGCACATAGAAAACCTACAAGGATCCTGTGTTTCTTATTCAAATCTATGCCATATTTATCCCCCACCCCCCAGTTCAGAAATATTTATTTATTTATTTATTGCATTTATATGCTGCCTCCTCCTGCACAAGCATCTCGGGGTGGTTAACAGCATTTAAAAACACATAAAATACACAGAAATACATTTGCTTAAGAGAGAAAACAGGCAAAGACTCTAAAGGAATCATTTAAATCTTATGCAAACCACACTGTTGTTGTCCTAATGCTCATTTAGCAGGGAAAAAACTACTTTCTCATTTGAGCTTTACTGATAGACAAACTGGGGTTATTGTCTGCTAAGAACAGAATCCCTAGGATACACTTGCATCTGCAATCTGGGCAGCTGTTTGTTTGAGGAAGGAATAGGCAGTAAAGTGCGGGACTATGGAACAGAAGTCCCTGCTCTGGTGGTAGATGGACTTCTTCTCATGCCACTTAACCAGTTGTTCTGCAGAATCAGACCCAGATTCCCTTCCTCTGATTCTCCTTCTTCCAAGTTTGACACAGCAAACAAGGATCTGTCACCAGGATTAACGCCTCGGGCCCATCGTATCTAAAAGATTGTTCCCCTCCCCATCCTCCATGGTGTGCCCTAAAGCCAGTTGGGGGCACCCTCTTGCAAGTTCCATCAGTGCCCCACATCTGTATGGTAAGGGCACGCACAGAGGCAGTCTCAGTGGCGGCTCCACAGTTTTTGGAACTCCTTATGCCTGGAGGTTTGCCATTTTTTCAGGGACCATGGGTGAAAATAGGCATGAGGCTGCCATGGCTGCTTCCCCACCCAAGGTGTGTGTGTGGGGGGGGGTGCGTAGAAAATGGCGGCCACTACTTTTAGGGCTGGGTCAGGGCATACAACATACACCTACCTGACCGTAACAGTCAACAAACCCTCTCCCGCCCCATCCCTGGCGGGGGAACAGAACGAATGTGCAGCAAGGTGACCCTGCCCCTGGAGTGCCCTCAGCCCCCGCCATGACAGGCAGCCATGGTGGCCGGCCATGGCAGCCCCTGATCCCTGGTGGGGATGAAGCCACAAACAGACACGCTAACCCACTATGGCCCACGTTGACCTGCCTGGGTAGCCCTTGGCCTGGACTGTTGGCCTGGGATCATCTGGAGGATCAGGTTCGAGCCAGCTGCGTACCCGGGCCATGGCAGCAGCAGGCCCACATCTGATGACCCAGAAAGAGACGTCTGGGTGCGTCTCTGGCCCAGGAAGGCCATTGCGGGCCCTCGTCACGTTTGTTGTCATTTCAACCACTATAAGACTGACTTATTTGGTCACACTTTTAGCAGGTGGGGATAGGGTTCTGGGGGTGGGTGGGATGGGAGGGGGTTTCACTAGGATTTGTATCTAGTTGATACTTTTATTGGGTTTTTAAATATTTTTGTATGTTTTTATATTGTGTGTGAGCTGGTCTGAGCCTTTAGGGAAGAGCGGGATATATATAAAAGTAAAATCAAATCGATATTTTGCCACATGCTCAAGGATAGAAATGTCCTTCAGTCTTAGCCTCTCCCCAGAGTTGGTTGGGATTGAGCAGCATCAAACAGCTTATCAGTGACAGGGCACTCAATCATGATCCCCCTCAGAATTCATCTAGTCTATGAGCAAGAACTAGAAATAACAGGGACCGGCAAGTAGGGGCAAGAACAGGGACTGGTAGGGTTGGGGAATGGGGGCTTAGTGGCATAATGCGACTGGTCCCTTTGAATGCTGCTATGTTTCCAAGGGGGGAGGGGCAGGACTTCAACAGCAGGGCTATGTTCCCGCACCACTCTATTAAAAATTAAGCACTAGGTAAATGCACGCAAAAGCCGGCCCCTAACTCTTCTCATCCACTGTTAAAGGGCACTAATACGACTGGCTTGGCATCACCAGATGCTGTTTTTGAAACACCAGTGCAGTCTTAATCCAACGTTACACAAAATACAAAGAGCCTTGCAAGGAGCCCTCTCTCCCAGCATGTCCTGCATCCCAGCTGTTTTCTCCTCCTCTGACAGCCCTTAGGAGGGGTGTGTGTGTTCTTTCCCTCTTCAGAACAGGAATAATAAAATAATAATAATAATACATTTTATTCATATCATCCCGCAGCCACCAAATGGCTCTCTGGACACATCACAAAATACAACAAAGAAATCTAAAATCCATTTACAGTCCAGTTAAAAAAGCAATTTTAAAAGGGAAGAAAGAGGGTGGGAAACATATACTCAGGGGAACCAAAAGCACCTGGAGAAGAAACAAACAAAAAAAAGCTTTCGGGTGCTTTTTGAAGAGGGAAGAACTTAGATGACTATCTGGAAGGAGCGAGTTCCACACTAAGGGGCCAGCCACATTAACGGCCCAATTACCTGACGACTTAAGACATGAGGGGGTGGGATTCCCAAAGAGTGGGTGATATTTGGACACAGATAGTCATCAGGGTGAGGTTCCACAAGCAGGTCTTGAATATAACCAGAGCCTATACCATGGCATTTAGGACCCTGAAAAGCCAACTTCCAAGTGCCCTGCTATCCTTTCAGCTGTCCCCACAGCAAACCTCTTCACTGGGATCCTCTTTTATAAGCAAGTTCCCGCAGCAGCAGCAGCTTACAATACTCACAGACTAATGTGTGTTTGTGTGACAAACAGAACCAATGAGTTGGATGTAGGAGACCATCTTGAAGAAGAAACTACAAGGGAGAAAAAGGGAAGGGGGGAGAAGGGGATTGGCAGAGGGATCTGAGAGAAAGGTTTCAGGCTCTGAAACAAAAGAAAATAACCAGGTGGATAGCACCGAAAGGTTTACAGCAGGCTAATTTGGTCACTGAACTGAAGTGATTAGGAAACCAAAGAAGCGTGAAGGGAATGGAGAAAAGAAAACCCTACTGTGGCAGAGTGCTGCCATAAAATGGCATATAGCCAAGTATAAGCCGGCACAGTATAAGTAAAGGATTCTGGCCCTTTAAAACTCAAGCACTAAAGGGCCTAGTGGGCCTATATAAAGGAGGGCTAGAGAGGCTCACCTGGTAGTTGACAGGAGACACAGCAAGGAGTATGATCTCTGTGATAGCTCCAGACTGGCCAGGCTATGAAGCCTGTCCCAGGCCTAAGGAAGGGCCTTATTGAGGGTACTAGAGACCCCGGCTGCGTGAGGAATGTAGGCCTCAGAAGAAGAAGGGCAACCCATACAGGTGTTGTTTTTTTATGTTGGAAGTTGATTATTGTTTGAACTTTTTTTTTAAAGGGCCCACCTTTGGCAGGGAGAAGCCTTCATTTGGTGGGTTTAAGGCTTCGCTGTAGGGGTTGTGGACAACCTGCCTGCCCCACCCGTGCCAGGGTCCAAACATGATGCTTGGAATTAAGCAAGGGGCAGCATGTTCAGCTGCACTGGGGCCCACACACCTATGGTGCCCAGGCTCCCTGGCCAGGCTGCATCGTTCAGTCTAACCCCTTCTGTAGGCTGCTGTGCCATTGCTGCCACCAGGTTGCACAGTGCAATTCCAGAGGTCGGAGGGAAGAAGAAGGGGGTGGAGGAGTGAGAGCCTTCCAATCCATTCCTTAACTCTCAGAGGGTGCTTTTAGATGACATGCTACCCGCATGGCCACCCAGGAGCCATGTAGCCCACTGTCTGGCTGAAGGTGGAGGGGGGGGGATGCGTGCTCCCGTGAGCCGTGGAGTACCCAACCGTGGCCACTAACGGCACACTGCCGAGAAAGCCGGCGTGCTCCATGTGAGGCAAGTCAAATAGCTCCATGGCAATGGGAACAACAGAGCTCCTGCCCATATGAACTGGGGTGGCCAGCCATGCCAAGAGACTGGTCCGCTGCTCATAGGTGCCGTGGACATGGACTTTTCAAGTCTCAAAAACTGGCTGGGAGTGCTGGGGAGCCCAATTCTCTAGCACTCATGCCTGGGACATGTCACTTGCAAAAACCAGGCCGGTGCACTTCCCCATGGTGCATGGCAGACGGTGTGCATGGAGCCGCCCATTTGAATCCCTCCCCATGCAATCCCGTGGGTTCTCTGTGGCAGTGCCAACCACTGGCCACCACCCCATCACCTTGATTGTTTAAAAGTACCCAGAGTTCCCACACCATGGCCACACTGCCCCACCCCTTTCGTCACCTCACACCGCTATGGTGAGCTGTCACCGCCTTGCCTTGCCGTGCCGTGCCGCAGCAGTGCCATGGTGCCTGCCCCAGGTATATAAAGCTATCGCCTGAAAATAGTGGAGTTGAAGTTATTATGAGTGCAATCTTCCCTGGGAGCCAAGCCATTAATTTTAACTGAGGGAGGACTTCGTCTTATGTATCTAAAAATTAGTTTGAATAAGGGGTTTGGTTTCATATCCAGTTTCCACTTGGTCCCTTGCCTTCTTCTGTACCTTTTGGGACTTTATGCTTGCTTGGCCAATGGGAAGACTTTAAAGCTTGCATACCCATACAAAGGAATTTGCTTGCACAAGATCAGCTGAGACCAAAGTACCAGAAAGGGGGGGAACTGGGGGGTGTAATATTTGCTTATATGGTACATCTTCTCCTGGATAAGGAGAAGTCAGCCTCCAAGACCATGAGTTCGTCACCTCTGTAAACACTAAGCATTCATAATTCCATAGCAGCTGGATTGACCTGTGTTTGTCATTACTAGATTGCTTTGGAGAGGCTTGCTCTTGTATGTGCCCGAAATAGCTGTTGCACGTCTTACATCTCATGAATGAGTTGCCAAAAATATTACACCAAGGCTTTCTAGTGATTAAAGTTAATACAATAGTTTTCCATTGTATTGTGTCAATTAGAGAAAGCTCTAGGTGTGAGCCTCAGACAAGCTGATCTTGTCAAAGCCAAGAGAGAGAGAAGGCTCAATCTTTGGGGCAAGATTTACATCGTATATCTGGTGCCTCAGCAATTAGCTCCAGCCCCTTCCCTCAACAAATGGAGATAGGAGATACCATAGGGAATCATTCAGAAAAAACAGAGGCCACCAATGCGGCAGGGTACACTCTCCTGACTTGGGGGGTGGCCTTGTTCAACTTCCTGGGGGATTAGTTTTCCTGACCACACATCAGTCTCACTAAGGCCGTTTTCAGACGAGCGCGGCGGCGCCCGCGCTTGTTTCTTAAAAAAGCCGGCAGCCCGTTCTACACGAGACGCTGCCGCCGAATACGCGCATGCGCGCATCCATCCATTTCCGGCCGCGAACTGACCGGGTCGGCGATCGAGGCTCTTTGAGTCAGGCTCCTTAAAGCCTCTTCAGTCTGATAAAGATGGGATTTCAGTTTAGAACAGGCCTCCTTTAAGCCTGCCTCAGTATTCACCTTCTAGGGGCTTCTCTTGTTTACTGTCAGACTCCTGTCTTAAATCAAAATATAGTCTTTCACAAAGGCTCGTTCAGATGCCTGTAAGTTAGGTTTCTCCCACCTGGATCTTTGTCGCTTGTTCGCTTAGCATTGTGATCTCTCTGTAGGTTCTGTTCGGTTGCCAAACTCAATTTATGCCTCATGACTGCAGGGGCTTGGGCTGCTTCTAGCCCTTCGGGCTTTGCTGCTCCTAGCTAGAGCTGAAACAAAAAAAATCTTTGTGAGTGCTGTTTCCAATAGAAACAGCTTTTTCGCCTTCATTCGCACGCGGAGAAAATCTACTGGCATATTTGACATTTTTTGTGATTTTTTTGCGATTTCCCCCCATTTCGGTAATTTTTGGTCGCTTCTAGTATTAGCCGTATTTTTTCGGTAATTTCCATTATCATCTAATGAAGCCACGAGGCTGCTGGAAGTAGGGCATAGAGCTGGGTGTGAGGCTGGCAGTGGCTGCCATTTTGGGAAAGTGGGGGAATGTGAGAATTTCAGCCATTCCTTCTCAACGTTTTAGAGAAAGGTGGGTCTCCTGTTGTCTCTCTTCCCATTCCTTTTGCTTCTGAGAGTTACAACTATGAAATTCATGGCTGCGCTAAAATCTGTGTAATTATGTGCATCACAACAAAGTGATGATAGATCAGATTGGTAGCATTTTTCACTAGTATCATGAATTTATTATTATTATTATTATTATTATTATTAACAAACATTTATATAGCGCCAGCAGTGTACCTGGCACTTTACAAAGTAATAAAATAGACACGGTCCCTGCCCCT
>QEPC01000412.1:16378232-16402104 GCA_003113815.1 Sphenodon punctatus | reverse complement strand
TACCTGCTGGCCTGGCATGCATCTCCCCAGGCCAAAGGCTCTTTGTCCAGTCTCCACCAGTTCTCTGGCCCAATAACACTCCCTCTGCAACCGAGCCAAACCCTTAGCTCAGGCAACACCTTCTGCGCCTGCTCCTGAGCCTCTCCCCAGCCCCTACCTCTTCCTAGGCTTCTTCTCCCTGAGGCAGAGACTGCGCTCCCTGCTGCCTCTTTACCGTCTCCTTTTCCTGAGGCAGAGCTCTACCTAGTTCCTGCCTCTCTCAGCTCTCTCTGTCAACTTCTCCCATTCCCCTGTCTCATTGAGCCTTTCCCTGGCTCTTTTCCTGGGCTGACTCTGCCACGTCCGGTACAGCTGAGCCAATTACCACGAAGAGGCACCTTCTTCAGCCCTAAGCTCCACCTCCTTAAAGGGCCAGAGGCCCTTGTCACAAGAAGACACTTGGGAAGCTTCTGGACCATTTTCAGGAGCAGCTACGGGATAGGGATGGTGGTGACAGAGACCTGCCCTGGCCAGCTTTGTCCTTCTCTGGCCCATGGGCCCCCAGATGTTTGCCCCGGGCTGGGCCCGGGCATATCAGTGGCTAGCCTGGGCTGTAACGCAGCAAAGTTACAGTCTGGGCTATTACTCTCCCCCCACCTTCCTTCGACGGGGTCAGAACATGTTCTGACCTGCCGTGGCCCATCCTGGATCAGGGCCGCCATGGCCAGCCGCCATAGTGGTCCGTAATTGGCCGCCATGGCTGCCTGTCATGGTGGGGGTTGGGCAGCATGGGACTACACCAGGATGGCTCCCTGGCCGGGGTCACATGTGGTTGGTTCCCTGACCTGACCTCGGAAGTGTCAGTGGCGCGGCAATGACCTGACCCGACCAGGGTCACTGCCGCACTACTGTCACTACTGTTTTAATCTGATGTCAGCGATTTTAACGCCCAATGGATTTCCATGAGTTTATCATTCACTCTGGTAGCACCCTGACATTAATTTAAACTGACCCCTATTAGTCCACAACCTTGAAATCAGTTACTCTGGAGTAGTCCTATTAAAGACAATAGGACTACAGCAGAGTAAGCAATTCTGACATTGCAGTGTAAAGGTTACCAGCTGCATTTTCCAGAATTTACCAAACCATCTAGTTAGCATTTCTGAAAACCTGCAGTCAGATATTTGAAGTACAATTGCTCAACAGGATGGCAACACTAACATGACTGAACTCTGCAATAGTGGAATTATATTTGGAGAGATTATTATTATTATAAGCATTTATATAGCGCCAGCGATGTACCTGGTGCTTTACAGAAAATAAGATAGACACGGTCCCTGCCCGAGAGCTAATCATCATATTCTAAGAAGCAAGCTGGGTCGTGCTTCCAGCTGTACCTCAAACTTCCTGTGTGAGATTAGGCAAGTCTTTTAACCTCTTTATGCTCATTTCCTCTTGTAAAATGAGGCTGCAGATATGTTAGGAAATTCTGATGCTGACGATCTTTGGCCCTTTTCACACAGACACTCTAACACTAATAAAATGGGTGTTATGTTTTATTATACATGTTGCAGGGCACCCATAGAGCACACCTGCAGCCCTGCAACATGTATAATGAAATGTAACACCCATTTTATCAGTGTTAGAGTGTCTGTGTGAAAAGGACCTTTGTCTTTGCTTCATTCAAAGATCGGTGATGTCAGAACTTCAGCAAAGAAAAGACATCAGTTGTGGCCTTGGTTCTTCAGTTCAGTTCCCTCACCTTAATTATTATTAATATCTATATCCAGCCATGTAATGCTGGCTCTTACAGAAAGGCTAAATGGATCTCCTTGGAGACCTTTTTGGAGTCCTTGAGTATTAAATATCCTGAAGGGCTGATAATACTGGCAGGCGACTTTAACGCCAGACTGGGCTCTGATGACTTCACTCTTTCCCAGTACTGTGATCCACCACCATCAGATCCTTTGGGAGTACTGAGTGCTAGAGTGTCCAAGGACGGGCAGATTAATTCATCTGGGCTCAAACTGGCAAACCTGGCCATTAGTCACAGCCTTCATATATTAAATGGGACGGGATTCGGTGACCCTGCTGGAGAAGTTACTTACTTGGGGAGGACGGGCTCTAGTGTGGTGGATTATTTCTTGATATCTCCATCTTCTCTTCCATACATAGTGGACTTTCAAGTTGGGTTAGGGGTGGCTGGCGACCATCTCCCCTTAGTCCTTTCACTGGCAGTTTCTTCTTCTCCTTTCAGTGGGTTTGATAATAGCAGAATGGATATTTCCAACTTGATGATCCACAAAGCACCCAAGTGGAATGAATTTTTATCCACCAATCTTTCTAACTGCATTCATAGCTCTTTATGTAGTAGCTATAGAGAACATCTACTTGGTTTTACCAAGGGGCCTGAGACGGTGGAGTCCTATAACCACCTTAGTACCTATCTTTCCCAGTGCATGAAATCTGCCGCCAAGGATCCCCTGTCTCCTTATTTAGGCAGGAACAAGGTGTGGTATAACAGAGAGTGTCAGTTGGCCAAAGCCACCTTGATGACAACATATCCATACCCACCTTGCCCCCCACTTATTTTATCCTTAGGGCTGAGCATAGGCGATTGGTTAGAGACAAAAAGAGGCTTTATTTTGAATCCCGTTGGACTAGACTCCTGAGACCAGTGGAGTGTAATGACTCTAAGAAATTTTGGTACTTAGTAAACTCCTCGCTCAATCAGGAATTAAGGATCCCGACATTTCCAATCTCCCCTCAAACATGGACTGACTATTTTAGTCAGTTGTATAACCCTGATTTGGAGGCGTGCCAGCCAGTCGACTTAGGCTGTTCGTTCGAGGGTTCACCTGAGTGGCCTCCCATGCAGGAAAATGAGGTAGAGGCATTGATTGATTCCTCTAAGGCCCCAGGCATGGACTGTATCGAACTAGAGTTTATTCAAACATATAGAGACTGGTGGCTACCTTTGCTGGCTGCCCTATTCACAGCAATTAATATCTCCGGGGTCATCCAAGTGGGTTGGGACAGGGCAATTGTTATACCCATTTATAAGAAGGGCCCAACCCAAGATCCAGGCAACTACAGGCCCATTAGCTTGCTGAGTGTGGTGGGGAAGGTGTATGCCAAACTTTTGCTAAACAGGCTCACCGTATGGCTGGTGGAATCTAAATCCATTGCCCCAGAACAGGCGGGTTTTCAGGAAGGACGCTCCACCTTAGAACACTGTGCATTATTAGACCATCTTATAAGCAAATAAAGAGGCCAGAATGGCTCATTTTATGTTGCCTTCTTGGATTTGAAGGCAGCATTCGATTCCATAGAACCATCTTATGGGATAAATTGTGCAGGTCAATAATAGATAGGAGATTATTTGGCCTGATTCACTCGTTATACTCTAATTCCTCATTATCAGGTAAAGTGGACCACATAGGACATCTTACAGCTCCCACCCACACCTATATTGGTGTTAAGCAAGGGTGTGTTTTGACCCCGGCCCTTTTTAGTTTTATATTAATGATGTCATTTCTCTCCTTGCTGACACCAAATTATTTCCTCCAAAATTGGCCTCCAGAACCGTAGGCTGCTTGTTCTCTGCAGATGATGTGGCTTTACTGTCGCAAACACAGATTGGCCTGATTAGGCAAATGTCTATCTTCACATCTTTTTGCAATACACATAAACTTACCATAAATTCTCAGAAGTCTAAGATTATGGGTTTTTCAAGTAAAAAGAAATTGTAGAAGTGGATCGTCCTGTCCAGCAAGTTTCCAGCTTTAGATATTTGCGGATGCTTTTCCACCAAACAGGGAATTGGAAGGAGCATGTACGGAGGGCCACTGTCACTGCCAGGCGGCTTTCGCAAGCCATAATAGGTTTTTTCAAACGTGCTGGTAGGAGTGCAATAAAAGCTACTGTCTTGATGCACAATGGAAAGGTTAGGGCCCAGATTTTGTATGGGGCAGAGCTTTGGGCACCTTTCTTATACCATTCAATAAATTCCTTACAAGCAAGTTTTTACAAGGTTTACTAGGTATTCCTAATGGAACACCTTATGCTGCCATTAGATTGGAGCTAGCGCAACCTAGCTGGCAACAGGTGACCATCGAGAGGTCCCTAAAGTTCTGGTGGAAACTGGCATCCAACAAATTCTCTGATCTCCTTAGTGACTTAAAGGATACATTCAGTAGCCCATGGTGGGTCAAAATGGAGCTTATTTTATCTCAAATGGGTATGTCTAAGGAGTATTTGACCCACAAGCCTCCGTCCTCACTCATTAGGCTAGTAATCCAAAGATCTCAAGACATAGCAAGACAAACTGAAGTAGGCAAGGTAGCCGCTTCTCCCCACATGGTGGCCTACTTGCTTTGGGTGCCCAATATAGGGCATATGGCCCATTATTTGGGTGCCGTTATATCGGCACGAGGTAAGAACCTTATTGCTTGAGCCCGCATGAACGCTTTCCCCTCTCATGTGTTGGAGCGCCATATTGAGGGAACTTCCTTTGCTGGGCGGTTATGCCCCTTTGATAATATTACAGTAGAGACTGTGGGGCATATAATCCTACAATATCATTTGTATGACCAGCCAAGGGAAAAAAAATTGGCCCCCATCTTGGAAAGGATCACAGGGAGTACTGAGCATGCAGCACTTTCCTTCCTGTTGGATAGCTTGGAGTCTCAGGTTATCAGGAATTTTTCTCACTTTCTAATTCAGGCCTTTTATCATAGAGAAAAAATTTAAAAATTTAGGCCAATTACTGGTGACCCTGAACTCAACCATGGGACAGTGTAGTTGCGAACAGGGATTTTGAGAGATCTGTCCTTTGGGTTTTTACTTAAATGACATTAGTGTCTATATGTCCTTTCGTTTTGTTTAAATTATAAATCCAAGATTACTCCCTTAGGAGGTTTTATTATAAGTACCTGCCCATATTTGATGGTACAGGCAGTGGGTTAGTTATGTGTATCATGATTGTTGTACATTTTTTCTGATACTTTTGGAAGCAATCCTTACCCATATGGAAATTTTATGTTACTTTATAATCATCATTTTGCTTTTTATTGTCTCTATTGCCCTGAATTTGAAGGATTTTGTACTTGTTAGTAGTTTGCCCTCTATGAGGGAATTGTAATTGTATTTGTTTATTTAAATGCAATGGCCAGGGGCTACGCTAAATAAAATTGAACTGAAGCAAAGAAAAGGAAGCGTGAGTTTGTTGGCACCACTGCGAGGGGCACAAATGAAAGGTGGCCTACGAAGGACTCTGAATGGTGGCAGAGAGTGAGCTGTGAGCCAGGTAGAGAGAGAAGTTAAACAGGGCAGGAAGATGTCACTGTACTCGAACTGCTCAATGAAAAATAAATAATCCCGTGGCCAAATAGACTATTGTAAGTAGAGGGCATCGGTTGCAATCCTCAAACCACTTTTTGCAGACTGCTCTGGAGAATGAAATTTGAGAATGGCAACCAGTGTTAACAACATTGTAGAGTCAGTTCCTAGAACAATGGGGGGCGGGGGGAGAGAGACACTTCAAAGGTCATCTATTTGCCATACCTAAACCATCCCTGACCTCTATTGATCTAGCTCCTTTTAAAGACCTCCGTTGAAGGAGAATTCAATTCATGTATCTGCATGTGTAAACAGGCAGTTGGGGACTAATTAGGAATATGGGTGTTAATAGACAGCACGATAGCCACCCACAAATGGGTGTCTATCGGACCATTGGTTTGGTGGACATGGATCATGTTCCAAATCCGTGTCCCCCACACAGCATCCACCTCAAGATAAAAAGACCTGTGGGCTAAGGCATGAGCACATGTTGGCCCCCAGGTCAACACGTGTGTGCACTGTCTATTAGGAGGGTCACGGCCAAGGAAGACTCCTTCTAGATGTGACCCCCTCCCCTTTAGATTCCTGCTCAGCCCCTTCCTGCCTGAACCTCTGGCACATGTAGCCGGAGGAGGGAGGTTGTTTTCAAGCTGTGAGTCCTTGGCCCCTCACCCACATGTATGTTTGTTGGGTGCTGTGACCCACAGATATGTGGGTGAGTATCAAGGACGCTCAGAGTTTGAACATGGGGCTATGTTGGTTTTTTCTTCCTCGCATAGCGTCCGGTCTTGTGAAAAATCAGCCCCCTAGGTAATCTGAGTGGGTAGGGGGCGGGTTTTGATGGACAGATGAGTCAGTTGCTAGAAAGTCCATGATTGGCGCAGTTTCCTCACCCGCAAAATGGAGATGACAGCACCTTATCTAGCCTCACAGGAGAGCTGCTCCTGGTAGAAAAATCCTGTAGCCCAGTTAATGCTTGCCAAGTGCTTGGGAGAGAGAAAGTGCTATCGAAGGTTTTATTACTCTGAGGTACAATGCAGAAAATCGCATCCACCATTATGAGAGAAAAAGACACTGAACTGAAGAGAAACAAGTAACAACAAAGCAGCTTTCCTGGGGATTGTGTTAGCGATGAGTGATACACATCTGGTTTTCCTTGAAAGGTGTCCGGCAGGCAGTCCTCATTGGCAGTAGCTGCTTGTGTGTGTGTGTGAGAGAGAGAGAAAGAAAGCATTTATCCTTTTTCTCTTTTTACCCACAATGTGTGGCTGGTTGCCCTTTAAAAATGCACCTTTTTTACAAAAACAAATCACACAGGAATAGCGCAAAGAGAGGAGCGCATTAGTCATAAAAACTATTGTGTGATTAGGCAAAGATGAATATGCAGAATAGTGTGGCCGGAAGGTAGAGGAGGGGGGGGAGAGAAAAGAGAGAATCTATTTTAATCCACAAGAAGTAGCATGGTAGAGGGAGGAAGGCAAACCAGTTTCACAACCATAGCCAGCAGAGGGAGCCAGGAAAAATGCTTACTATCCAGAGAATACTAAAAAAGAGAAACTAAAACAGATGCGTCTTCCTTTGGACGTTGCAGGCATTTTGCGCATTCTGTTTTAAATGCATTATCTATTACCTGCAGTGTGACAGGCCCAGACCGAAAGTTATTCAGTGCATTAAACAGCTCACTCTGATTTTTTCAAAAAGGTCTCTCCTTAAGACCTACATTTGCTTTCCACGGCCAGAGCATCTGTTGGGCTTTTGATGATTTAGCTGCCATGGAGGCTAATCTTGATTCAAGGGACAGAAGTTCGGCAGCAGTGGTGCACAAGGCTCGGTTTCTAAAAACACCCACGCTGAGCAAGATGTCATATTTTCCCCTTAGACTTCTCTCTAGACTAGAAGGTTACTGTACGCTTTCGAAAGCTGGCTGACTCCAGTGGGCATGACAAGGAGACTGACACACAAGCAGAGCAGAATACCATTAAGTGAATAAAGTGTCCCACTCGTTTCCTGATAATCCTCAAATAAGATAATTACTGATTAATGTCTTTATTTTCCTTCTTTTAGCCAGCTCCACACAAGTAAAGAATTTTGTAGACTTGTTTAAGATACCGGCCTAGCCAATAAATTGCATTCCTTTGCCTGGGTCATGGAGCATATTCTACTGGCATCAAAGGGTCATAAAACGAATACATACTACACAGAACTGAAACAAGTACCTTCAAGAATGTGTATACCGGTTAAATTTCTAGTACCAAAATCAACTAAAAAATATCCGGTATGAATTAGTACCCGATTTCAACCTGATTTCAGTATTCGATGTCCCGGAATGTCAATTTCTGGTCCCGATTTTTCCGTTTTTTGTACTGATACTATAGACACAACAATGTTTGCCTAAATATATTATAGCCCAGTGGTTGTGTGTTGAACTTAGATCTGGAAGTCTTGGATCTGGATTGACTGTGAACTCGGTGGGTGGCCTTAGGCAAATCGCTGTCTCTCAGCCTCAGTTCACTATCTGTAAAACAGGAATGTATGTGCCTTTCCCTATGTTCCCCTTTCTTGTCCATCCTAGATTGTAAACCCCTTGGGTAGGGGTCTGTCTCTAGTTACAAACTGTTCAGCACAAGGTACATTGCTTGAACTAAATAAGTAATAATTAATATTAATTTGTGGTTATTTATGCTTGAGTCAATCCTGCAAACAAGAAGTTTTGTTATGGGCTATGGGGTTTTTCTCCCAGAAGCACTGGCAGTTGTCCTAGGAAATAGGTAAGAAGACGTATTAGTTAGCCTCCTCACTCTTGAACAACTCTAGTCATAGACCTGTGGGTTTGCGGTATGGAGCTGAAACCATCTCAGTAAAGGTTTATCTTGATAGAAAGCAAGCTTTTAAGGATATACCTGTCAACAATCTCAAAGAACAAAAATATGAAATAGTATATTGGTGGAGTTTCATCTCCTTACCCAGAGAAGTCTATGCAAAGCAATGCATTACTGGAAAAAGTGAGAAAGTCATCATGTCCAATTGTCCATAAGTACAGTTTGCTGAATATTTACAATAAGTAATTTTTGAATAATGGATACAGAAGCTTTCATCCTGTGAGCTCCTTCCTCTCTCCAGTCATGAAAGGAGAAAATCCTGTGACCTCAATGTCCCATAGATCAGCTCAGATTAGCAGATGGCAGTCACAATATATTTCTCCCAGGATAACCACAGTTGGAGGACTATTTGCAAAGAAAGAGGCAAATAATATCTGTGAATAATAAATCTGCCATTTGCTTCCATCCTCATTGTTTGCAGATCAGAAAGATCAGACAACAGCTTGTATTCATACAGAGACCTTTTCAACAATTAGATAAATGTAGCCACATTATCTGCAGGACACCCAGAGCCATAAACGTTACTTGACATAAACAAGGTGGGTGGGTCTTCAAAAATACTCTCATTCACGCCTCTCTATATAAATACACACCTTCATCTTATCCATTGCCACCAAATAGTTGCTTTTCTCTTTAATTCCACCCCCCCTCCCCCCCTGTGTTTGATCATAATGACAGTATACAAATATTTTTACAAATGATCAAAAATGTGGATGGAAAATTGGTTGCCAAAATGTGTCTAAAATTCATAAATGGTAGTGTTAGGGTCTAGCTACCAAAAAGTGTTTTCCTATTAAAATAAATCTTTTCCTTCTTTTGGAGAAAAGCACTTACCTTTGTAAGATATTTTGGTTTGTGTGTAGTCTACGTCTTTCTCAAAAATAGCATTAGTAACACACAAGGTAGCTGTTGCTTTGGTAACTGATTTTATTCCCCCATTAAAAGCAAAGTAAATAGTTGTATAATACACTTAAATTGTCAGTGTAGATATGATTGCCCCCAGGCGGAATCATTTCTTATATCATATTATTCTCTGGGGGGGTTCCCCAATGAATATGCATAAACTCTGTTGTGTTTGATAAGTAGGGACTCGGTCCTACAAAGACTTAGGGTGAAAACAGACGTGCAGGCAGTGCAGCGGTTCCCTGACCTGTAGTGGGGTGGAAAACAGTAGCCACCATTCTTCAGATCATGGAAGGACACTGACCAAATGTGCCCACAGCCGGAGAACCATCTCATCACCCGTTCACCCCGGGTAAGGGAGCACAACAGAAGTGAGGGTTGGTGGTTCAGAGCCCTGCTCCCACTATGACGTAGGGAATGGCGGGGCTGAACTATGGAGGCATTGACCCACTTTGGCTCACATTGACATATGTAGACGGGCCTTAGTCTGGAATGAGCACTGAGGAATATCCAGAGGAATCATTCTGAGTCAGCTGCCTATCCACCCTGGGTCTCCATCTGGGATTGGATTTGGCCAGAGGCAGAGTGGGGGTACTGCTGATATACTGGGCACCCAACTGTACAGCAGTTTCCCTGCCCGCACTGACTGAGCTGGTGTCAGAGGTGGTCTTGCGGTCCTGCAGGGCAATAATCCCGGGGGCTTCAATATCCATGCCGACGCCAGTCTTAGAGGGGCAGAGAATGAGTCATGGCTGAGATGGCAACCATGGGCCTGTCTCAGAATGATGGACCCCACACATGTTGGACATACCCTGGACATGATATTTTGCACTGGCCTTGAGGCGGGGGAGCCATTAGTGTGGGAGGCGTCAACAGTGCCCTTGTCATGGACAGATCATTATCTCCTCCAGGCCGGTATCCTGGTGCATGTCGGCCCCCTGGAGGGTGCAGAACCAGTTAGGTTGGTTTGCCCCCGAAAGCTTATGGAACCAGAAAGGTTCCAGATGGGGATATTTCCCCTGACCTCGAGGGCCGCTCACTCGATGACCTCGTGAACATGTGGAATTCCGTGCTGGTAGAGGTCATCGACCGTGTGGCCCCCAGGCGTACACTCCCAAATCACCAACAACGCAAGTCCCCGTGGTATACAAAGGAGCTGCAGTGGATGAAGTAGGAAGGGCAGTGGTTAGAGCAACGGTGGCATTATTCGCGTACTAAAGTTGACCGATTGCAGCATAGAGTCTGGTTACATACCTATGTCATTACGGTGTGGACAGCAAAGAAAGTTTTCTTTGCTGACCTCATTGCGTTCGCTAAGTCCCGCCCGACTGAGCTTTTCCAGGTGGTGAGGGGGCTGGTCAGTCCGGCCTCCCTCCGCCTAGATTTAGAGTCCTCAAATGCCTGCTGTGATTTGTTTGTGGACTCTTTTGCAGATAAAATCACTCAAATCCACCACAGTTTTGACGTGACATTTTTTAGCAGTAGGTGAGCCAGAGGCAGTAAAGCCCCTTCTTGTCCTGTTTTGTGGGATCAATTTCAGGATGTATCTCCCTCGGATGCGAGGGATGCTCTTGGGACTGTCCGAACCACTTATTGTGAATTAGATCCATAACTAGGGACGTTGCTGGCTGGGATAGTCCACTTCTCCCTTGGGGAGGGCAGGGTGCCGGACTATCTCAAGGAGACTGTGGTGTGGCCCCTGCTCATGAAACCATCATGGGACATTGGCGTCCTGGCCAGCTATCAGCCGGTCTCCAACCTTCCCTTTTTAGGAAAGGTTATTGAATGGGTGGTGGCTCGACAGCTTCAGGGGCATCTGGACCGGGTCAATTTTTTTTGATCCCTCGCAGTCTGGCATTCATCCGGGTTCTGGCACAGAGACTGAACTTGTGGCCTTGGCCGATGACCTCTCCTGTCAATTGGACCAGGGTCATTCAACCCTGTTGATTCTGTTAGATCTCTCGGCTGCATTTGATACCGTTGATCATGAGTTGTTGGGGACACTGCTGCAGGACTGGGCAGGGATTAGCAGGATTGTTCTTGAATGGTTCCACTCTTTCCTGGCTGGGAGAACCCAACATGTTCTGCCTGGATATCCAGGTGGCAGCTGTGACAAAGGGGGAATTCCACCAGTTACATCTGGTATGTTGACTTAGGCCGTATGTCTCGGACTCAGATCTGGCCACAATTGTCTATGCTTTTATTACCTGAAGACTGGACTACTGTAACGCACTTGATGTGGGGCAACCCTTGGTGCTGGTTCGGAGACTGCAGCTGGTGCAAAATGTGGTGACCCGTCTCCTCAAAGGGACGTGCCGACACGAGCACATTACACCAGTGCTTTTCTCTCTGCACTGGCTACCGATAGTCTTCCAGGCCCAATTCAAGGTGTTGGTGTTGACCTTTAAAGCCTTAAATGGCCTGGACCCTATCTACCTGCAGGACCGCCTCACCATCCAGATCCTGGATTCGCCCCTGTGGTCAACTGGGAGGCACCCTCCTCAAGGTCCCCCAGGGTTCCTGGGTGTCAACCATGAGGAGGGCATTTTCTGTGGCTGCACCGCAGCTGTGGAACTCCCTCCCATTGGAGGTCCACTTGACCACCGACCTCCCCTCTTTCCGTAGACCGTGTAAGACCTGGCTGTTCCGTCGGGCCTTTACCAAGGGGGTGGGGTGTGTTAGGGAGGGTTTGGGTATGGGTTATTTTAATCTGGGGATTTTAGGCTGTTTTAATTGTATTTTAGTCTGTTATGTATTTTTAAATGTTGTTAGCTGCCCTGAGATGCTTATAGCAGGAGGGGGAAGCATATACATTTTAATAATAAATAAATAACAAATAGCCTTAATGTAAGAAGAAGTCTATAGGCACCCAGGTAGAAGGGGAGTGCTCAGAAGAGATAGACAACCTTAAGAGAGCAGTCATGCAGCTGTTGACTGACAATGCCTTTCTCTTGAAGGAAGTAGAAGCACTGAGACTACAGTTAGTAGTTCCAAAGCCAGAGAAAAGAGTACAAGAGACTATGACCTAAGTTACTAGGAATGGGATAGACTGGTTTAGCCAGGGACAGAGCATATGTCAAAACAGAGAACCTGTCTCTCCGCAAGGAGGTGGAGGAGCTTAAAGATGCTCTGGGAAATCCCAGTGAATCCGAAGAGTAAGTAACCTCAGATGAATAAGAGTTCTGGGCAAGGACTGACTCTTAACAAGGGAGTTTTAAAGTAGTGACTATGGAACCACTTGTAAGGGGCCCAGGACTGGAAGTCAGGAACGGCTGGGTGTGCCTGACTCCATCCCTTCTCAAGGGAAAGAAGGGATCTCAGACTTGTAAAATAAGTGGGTACAGAAGGGCAGTTGAGCCGGTACCCTAATGCACCCAGAAGTGTACCTAGAGGCAAAAAGGGGAAGTTGGTACCTTCATGTGCCTAGAGGGGCAGGATGTAGGCAATTGAGCCGGCCACCAGGCACAAACTGAAGCCTTAGGAACAAAGGGTTACAGGGGAGGCAGATGAGCCGGTATCAAATCAAATCAAATTTATTGTTAGCCCTTAGGCTATAACAATTTTTTAACAGCAAACTACATCCAAACCAAAAACAAAACCAATCCAAACCAAAAACAAAAATATAGACAGGACAGAACATAACAAAACAGAACAATTATCTATAGCTCTCAACATAATAAGTACCGCATATTCCTCGTAACCAATATGAGTAGCCTCCAAGGATATACCCATATCGGATCCTTATCCACATTTGGGAAAATAAAATATACAAAGTTCGTCTCTACAATTGAACAAGATAATACCCGTCAAGGGGCGACTGGAAATAAAAAATACTAGCAGCAGTATAAACACCACAGCAATGTCATAACATATCACCCTTATTTCAAAACTATAGATACAGATGCAAATACAATAAACCCCGTCATCAATTTAACAAAGAGGGCAAATATTTGGATCTATTATCCAAAACCCACAACCTACAACAGACTTGGTTAGATGTAATTAAGGGCAATCATTGTGTTTGAACATTGCCCAAAAGATGGTACCAGTATCCCAAATGAATATGTTAACAGCCATAGCGATTACAATTTTTAAGCGAAATACAGACACAACCCTTATCATCTAGTTACATATAAAAGGTATAGCCAAGCCAATCTACATAGGCCCCAGGCAAGCTTCCCTAATCCGCAGATATATCAAACAAGACCTCGCCACCACTCTGGCCATTTCAGTATCTTCACAGTTTAGAAGGATCTTAGACAGCACAGCCAGGTCACGGCGGCCTGTACAGTAACAACCCAGCAGCTCCCTTCTGGAGTCTTTGAGGGCTGTGCAACGAAAAAGGATATGAGTGCAGGAATCAGGTTCCTGCAACTCACAGAGCTGGCATAATCTATCCTGTTTCGGGATGCCCCTATAATGACCCTCTAGCCACACCGAGGGGAAGGTATTGCATCTGAATCGGGTATACACCCATCTACAACCCGGGTCCAGCCAAGTAAATAGATAACTGGAACTCGGGCAAGAAAAATCAGCCAACGGATAATCAGGTGCAACTCCCTGCGAAGCCAAAAGGGCCCTTTCTTGCTGGAGGTCCTGATCCTCCAAGCGCCTCCGTAACAAGGACAAGGAGCCTGACATTCCAACCCGCCTCAAGGATTCACAGGAAAACCCAGATGATCCAGCACCGATTCCACCTGGCTAACCCAAGAACTTAAGAACCCTTCTGCCACCAGCATAGCCAACAAAGAGTTATCCTGGGGAGGGAAGAGATAAACCCTAATCCAGAATTCGAGGAGAGAAAACTTAGCCCTCATCCCCATGGTTGAGCTGAATGTTTCCAACCGCAGTAACACCTGGGGCGTTCACCTAGGTAGTCCCAGGATCACGCGCAACAAGTAATTCTGGATAGGTTCCAACTCAAGGAGGAAAGCCACCCCCCAAACCAGGAAGGCATATAAACATTGCGGAATAACCTTGGCCCTAAAAAGACGTAGGGCCAGCAACACCAGTCTTCCTCCCTGGTGGAAAAAGTAACCAAGAATGGCGGCTGATGATCTTCTAGCCTGGGACTTAACAGCCTCCATATGAGGTACCCAGCTCATAGATGAGGCAAAAATGACCCCCAAATACTTAAAAACTTTTACTTGTTCCAAAGCATTGGGGCCTATCCTCCATAGATGACATTTACGGGGCCCCTGACGCCCCATTACCATGACCTTGGTCTTATTATAATTAATTCGGAGGCCCTCCCTTGCACAGTATTCCCCGAAACTTTGCAGTGCCCTCCTCAATCCAACCAAGGACTGGGATAAAAGGACCGTATCGTCGGCGTACAGGAGGGCGGGAACCCTCCTGGCGCCAATCCTAGGGGCATGTGTATCTGTTTCCTTCAAGAAGGGAATCATGTCATTTACAAACAGATTAAACAATACGGGGGCTAATAGACATCCCTGCCTAACCCCCCGTAGAACTGGAACCGACTTAGTTAGTAAATGGGCTGAAGTGGAGCGCACTCTAATCGTGTTGCTGGTATGGGCCTTTATTAAGAGAAAAATTAAACGTGGATCCATTGAGGTCTTCCTTAGTTTCATCCATAATCTTTGTCTATTAATGGAGTCGAATGCCATACTCAGATCGATAAACCCCAGGAAGAATTTCCCCTGAGTGGCTACATACCTTCTCAGCACTGCGGAGAGAGTGAGTACCTGGTCCAGGGTGGATTTCCCACCTTGGAACCCCACTTGTTCGGGTTCCAAATAACCCGTCTCACTCAGCCAATCCTGAACTCTCCCCAACAGGAATCTAGTATAGAGTTTCCCCACCACGCTGAGGAGACAAATGGGGCGATAGTTTCCAGGTAAGGCGGGATCCACTTTCTTGAAAATTGGTACATGAGCCGGTACCCTAAGTTGCTTCGGGTGGCAAGGTGAAAGGTGATTGAGCTGGCCACTGGACTCGCATAGCACTTCTTGTTGCTGAATTATGGGTGTAGGCAACTGAGCCAACCACCCAAAGACAAACGAGAGCCCTGGGAGGGATTGTATTGTGCTTGATTAGCAAATTGGCAGAGTAGTCTGGCTTTGAGGGTCCCAGGGCTGGGAGGTCTGAAAAGAATGGGTGGGCCATCCTCCCACCCCAGAAGGGGTCTTGTAGAAACTATGTTAAGGAAAATCCCTAACAGGTTGGTGGATTAATGAAAGGGGCTGTGTAAATCCCAGAGTCCATATGTTGGGTGAAGGAATGCTCCCCAACAGGAAATTTCCTAAAGACAGTTGGATGGAGGTGGCTCCCCAACTGAGAAACCCTGGAGAGAGTGGGGTTTAGATTGTAAACTGGGTGAGGTTGTCTCCAGGAGGAAATCCATATGGACTGTGAGAAGCTGCACCCCGCTAGATGGCATGAAATTAAGTCTTCTCTGGGAGAAGCTTGTATCCTTGAAGGGGGAGGGGTGTAGCAGGGAGCAGTCCTATGAGGCTGCTGCCCCTTTAAGAAGGGGATGTACGGGCCAGTCAGAGGACTGAGCACACATAGGGGCATGGCAGAGCCAGCCCCATAGCTGGGGATCAGCCAGTGAGGAAACAGGCTGAGGAACTCTGTGACAGATTGGGCAGGACACTGGCCCTTTAAGGCTGAGGAAAGGAAGCCTGGCCACGCCCACTCTGCCTCTATATAAGGAGAGACAAGGCAGAAAGGAGGCTGTCTCTGCCTGGAAGGTGAAGGAGCAACATATCCCAAGAAAAAGCCTAGCTCCCACTCAACGCTCTCCAGGGTGCTGAAGGCTGGAGGACCAGAGTGGACCCAGGCAAGTGGGGAAGGCTGTTCCCAGGAGGGACCCTCCTGCCTAGGGAAGGCTTGGCCAGAGTCTGGGGTTGAGGTCTGGCTGGATGGACTTTGTGTGGGGGGAGGGGGTTGATATTGTGGTGCTCCTATGCCTGAGAGACCCTGACCTGGGCCTGCAGGGTGAAGGCAAACAAGCCGGCAGCCCCAAGGATTATGGACACTATGTCTAATAAAGACTGTTCAGCTGTTTAGTTCATTTCAGCTATACGCATACTCAGTAGTGCTAATAGTACCATAACACCTAAACAAATGACCCAAAATGGATATGTGACACAGATATCAAGCCATTTCAAAAGATACAGTTCAAATCAGGCAAAATCATCTGATACAATATTCACTTTGGATATTCATTTCAGCTCTAGTCCAAATTAGAGAGGTGTCCAAACAAGTTGGTTTCTACTGTGGCAGAAATATAGGGTATTTGAGTGTTATCTTAATAAGGCCACTTTCACACGTTACAGGGGGGCAGGGAAACTTATGGTACTTTTACAACGATGGGTGATCTTGCGGCATAAAAACCATCAGAATTCCCATCAGAATATAGCCACAATTGCTGTAACAGAGGTTTTCCTGCCTCCTCCAGGAAAGTGTGAAAGCGGCCTAAGAAGCTACACATGAGCTGAGGAATAAAATTTAAGGTCAATTGATACTAGGCACTAGAGATGGGACTCTGGGCAAAAGTTTGGTTTTGGTCAATTTCGGTTTTGGTTCTCATGAATTTCGGTTCTTTTTTTGTTTCGGTACTATAGAATCTTTTGCACTGATTCTTGTACTGGATTTTTTACATTGCGGTTTTTCAATGGGGGACAAACTGCAATGTTAAAAATTCGGCACAAAAATTAATGGAAAAAAAACAATAGTACCAGAACCGAAAAAGAACCGAAATTTCGGATTGATCCGAAATGGTCATTTTGGGGGACTTTTGGTTTTATCCGGAACCAAAATTCCCATCCCTAGTAGGCACCAAAGTGATACTGCCTTCGGAAATATATTCTGAAACGAAGTAGTTGTGCATATTTGAGATGGGGGTGGATATGATGCTATACTTAGAGAGAACAGTTATCGGTGATAGTCTGGATCTGTGGTACCCAATCCAAACCTGCAAGGAGCGGTACTTTTATTGTTCAGTGGATTAACCACTTAACCATTTGACCAGTTTATCATGTTACCACATACTACTGCATTATGCCATTTACCCTTTTGCCATTAACCATATTGCCATTTTCCCTTTCACTGTTTGCCGTTGTCCCATAATTCCTTTGCTGTTCACTCCTCTCCTTCAGACTAGGAAAGGTACAATTTGGTTACATGGTAATACAACAATGGTAATATGATAAACCACTTAACCACTGTGGTATTATCTGCTTGCTTAGTTTTTCGGCTAGTCATTGCAGTAATCGGTTAGTGGGCAGATAACAACCAAACTATCCGGAATGGCAGACATTAACCGTAAATAATAAATTTACTTTTCATTTCCGTCCTAGCTGTAATCAGCACTCGGTACCAGATGTACCAAGCACGGCTGGAGCATCACTGTTCTCCAGCTCTTCTCCATTGATGAACAATGCCCTTGCAAACAGAGAGATGATGTGTTAAAATCAGGCATTGCCGACCTTTATGTGAGATGGGTCCATTTTCTCCTGTTCTCATCTTCCTTGCAATTTTATTCCATGCTGGCGACTGCTAAGCCATTCCAATTAGCAGCATTTGAATTTTTAATGTGCTACAAACCCATTCAGATAGCCATTTCTAGAATTACAGAAGCAGATAATGCCAAAGGAAAGGGCCAGTCCTGTCCTATTTACTTAAGTTACCAGACTATTCTTGACTTCAGTGAGAGGAGGAACAGTCACATGGTGTAGAATGTAAAAATAAAATACATATTATTCAACAATACTGCCTCAGTTCAAATACATAGTCATTAGTAATTTATAAATTACAGATATATTTTACTCGGTTATGAGCACATGTTTGCATAATAATAGATACTCGGGCTGCAATCCAGAGACCTCTTACTCCAGAGGCTTTAATCAAGAGTAAGGCCGGTTTCACACGGACCGTGGCATCTCTGCGGTCCATGGGGGATGGGTGGAAGCAGCGGCATGTGGGTGGTGTGTGGGAGGCCCGGGATGCCCACCCATTTCCATGCACGGAGCATTCGCCATTGGTGCCCGTTGCTTCATGCGTCGGGGATCAATGGAGGTGGATGGCACACGGGAGCACACGTACACATCCATCCACCCACCGTGGTGATCCCACGGATGCCACCTGCCTGCACATGTGGTCGAAGGAGAGGGGCGTCCGTTTGGAAAGGGCCTAAGTGCGGAGGGCCTAATCTGCAGCCTTGATGTATAAATGATCTAATTAAATCATGCCACGATGGGAATGAGAAGGTGTTTTTTTTTTAATTTCCCTTCCAAACCTTTTTTATAAAGGGATTTGCTGTCAACAAATTCATAACCTCTTGCTAGCAGTCAGTATTGACTTCCTTTTCATCTGGAGAGCTTTAATACAAGATCTCTATACAAGATAAAAAGTTTAATCAGAATATAGATTGCAATTATAATCTACCAAACAGACACGGAGAGGAGGATATTAATGCTGTTAAGCTCCTCTTTCCATGGTCTGTTACCGAACAACAAAAGATATTCATGGATGCTTTAGAATGTCAAATTATAACTGCAATCTATAGCCCTTTTCACACAGAAACTCTAACCCTGATAAAATGGTAGTTACATTTTTATTATACATGTTGTTATACATGGGTGCCCTGCAACATGTATAATAAAATGTAACATCCATTTTATCAGCGTTAGTGTCTGTGTGAAAAGGGTCTATATTCTTATTATAATTACTTTTTACTGTATATAACTCTTTCAAAGGGCTCTCATTTTTTAAAATAAAAAACAATACTTACTGCTAACAAGATGTTATAAGTTTGTTTACAAAAAAAAAAAACTTTTTAGGGAAAACGTAAAGACTGCTCATTCCCGTAGCAGCATGACTTAATTAGGCACATTAGGTACAGCCACATGATCTGATGGGGCCTGAGCCATGTGTGGCCCCATGGTGGACAAGCGCATTAGTCACACTGTGGAGCCAGTGCAGGGAGCTGGGCAGATAAGCAGCCCCACCTCCCATGGGGCAGTCAGGCTGCTGCCGGAAATCCTGCCACAGAGTTAGCACCTAGCCCTTCCCCACCTCCCTCCACCGCCCCAAGAGAATTCCAAATCTGGCTGTGATGTGGCAGTGAGCGAGGTGCGCCAGCGCTCGTCGCTCAAAGCCCCGCCACAGAGTTCACCACACAGCAAGGCAGGAGGGGTCCTGGTTCACAGGAGACTCCCGCCATAGTCTCTGTGGAGGAGACGGGCTAGGAGAGCTTTTCCAGTGCGGCAGTAAGCTTTTCTCTCTAAAGGGGAGTGTTGTCTCGACTCCTGAGACAGTTGCCAAAGTGTCTTAAAGCCGAGACCCAACGGTCCCAGGCTGAATCACTGGAATCAGCAAGAAAGGTCCTGGTAGATCACCTCAATCAAATAGATTGCATGCACCATACGTCTGATCACCCCTGAATTATGCCTTTGATTTTACTCCATTTGTTCTATGGAAAAGTGGGTTAAACTGGAAGGCTACTGGTGTTTGCCATGAGACTCTGAGAAGAGATTGCCTCTTTTCTTTAGAAAAGTGAATTGTCAAGTGCAAATTTAAAAAATTTATATCCCACCCTATCCCAAGGGCTTGGGGATGGTTAGAATGCATCAAAATATATAGGGGGAAAAATATTTATCTACTTAAACTTAGATAGATGAGCTGTTCTCAGGAGGGACGGAATATAAATCAACTAAATAAATAAAATAAATAAAATGTCCTATCGTTCCTCAAAGTTAGTTACAAAACTAAAATGACATAAAAATAGAACTGTATAAAAACATTAAAATCCCCTAAAACCACCATCCTAACCCCTATCACCGCCAACCAAACACTTGACCCAAAAGAAAAGTCTTTCATTACCTCTGGAAAATATGCATGAATAAAACGAGTTTATCGCAAACCTCCCCAAACCCAATCCGCACCTACCAAATGACTGGCCAAATAAAACAGTTTGTCAAAATAAAAACCAAACAAACAGCCCAACTCTGGGGGTTTTCAGATGAGATGCCACCCCACGTGGTCACCCAGGAGACATGGAGCCTGCCAACCATCTGAAGGTGGAGCAGGGGGGGGGATGCAAGCTCCCGTGAGCAGCGGCGTGCCCACTCATGGCCCCGCATGGATCGCTGCCAGGAAATCCAGAGTGTTCTGTGTGGGGCAAGCCAAGTAGCTCCATGGCTACGGGTGGCCATGGAGCCCCTGCCCATACAAAACTGAGGTGCCCAGCCATGTCATCAGACTGATCCTCCGCTATTAGGCACTGTGGGCAGGGGATATGGCCTTTGCAAGTCACAAGAAATAGCTGGGAGTGTTGGCGGGTTCCCCAGCACTCACACCCAAGCCATGTCAGTTGCAAAGGCCAGCCTCGCACGCTTCCCCTCTCCCATGGTCCGTGGCAGAGGGAGTGCGTGACAGCTTGGCTTGGTGACCCTGGTAGACAGTTCTGTTCACTCCTTCCTTTCACCAATCAGCGGTACCAAATATTTCATCATCCCTTACAATACACACGCTAAAGCACATCAGCTTTTAAAAACGATCTCCATAATCCCAAGTTCGCAACGCGAACACTCTAATTAGTCTTTTTTATTTTTAATGGCTGATGTCGTGTCATTCTCATGTCCCAAGAGCTTCATATTCATGTCATTCCCAAGTGTTGAACGTTCGCTTGATTCCTCTGTTTCATGCAGCTCTAGAGTTTGACTCGCCCATTTTCTCAACGTTCCAATCTAAACTAAAACTGAGCATCATTAAAATTCCCTAATGATGGAGATGTGTGAACGACACTGTACATCATCTGTTTTGCTGAGCAATGTACTTCCCTTTTATCACTCTAGGCAGCGAGTTTCATGTGATCTTATTTTCGACAGCAAATTACTTCCTGTTGTGAGTTCAACTGCTTGAAATACTCTGCAAAGAACCCCGCACGGCAGGAAAGAGCCATGTCCTATTTAAATATTTTCTAGTTACACAAGTCATTCCCCTCCTGAATTGTTCGGCTTTCTCTAACCCTTTAAACAGCTCAGTTTCATCATCAGATTATTTCCAAATGCAGGATAATTTTTCCCTTTAAAAAAAAAAAAAAAAAAATTACTAGTAATTTCAAAGTGTTAATTTTTTTTATTCCTGCCACTGATAAATGTTTACACTAGATCCTTTCCAACACCAGGAATAACAAAATCAGATAAATATAGCAATAGAAAATGTAGAGATATTCAGTAAACTTAATGAGGCTAAAACTCAAATGAAACTTAAACACTGATTTTCCACTCCGATAAAGATCAACTTATTCACTTCAACCCTTAGAAAAGCAAATATCAAAATACAGCCTTTCTTCAAGCCAAAGCCTAAACCTATTATTAGCTTTAATAAAAATGGGAATAGAAGATTTTGGATCTCAAGTATTACATCAATAGATTGTAAGGCACTTGCAGTAGGGACCTCTCTCTAAATTAACGATTGACATTATACAGTGCCAGGTACATTACTGGCACTAGACAGACAGATGGAATGTTACAGGCAAAGTTTAGAATTAGATATTCTGTAGAATGTCAAGGAATGAGACACAATTTAAAAGTTCATATGCCAAGTAACTGCTTATGGATTGATTGTTTATTTAATTTATACTCCACTCTTCCCCAAAGACTCAAAGCAACTTACGAAAGACATAAAATAAAATTTAAAAACATTTCAAATACAATCCCCCACAAAATGCAACCCAACCCCCCACCCAACAACCTCCCACCTAATCCCCCTCCCTATCCCCGGCTGCCAGATGCTTTAACAAAAAGAAAGTTTTTACACCATCTCCAAAAGGTGCTCAGGCCCACACTCAGATGAACCTCCAGGTGGAGGGAGTTCCACAACATTGAAGAAGCAACCAAGAACGCCCTCCTGTACACCCCTAGCAAATGAACAAGAGTAACAGGGGGAATCCACAGGAGGGTGCCCCCCCACCCAACTGCAGAGGCCCCAACAGAGCATGGTAGGAAAGGCAGTCTTTCAGATACATGGGACCTCGACCGTTTAGGACTTTAAAAGTTAAAACCAGCATCTTGAATTGTGCCCAGAAAGCTATAGGTAGCTAGTGCAGACTCCAGAGCACCAGTGTAATGTGATCCCGGCAACCAACCCCTTGAAAGGAGCCAGGCAGCCGCATTCTACGCCAGCTGCAGCTTTCGAACACTCCTCAAGGGCAGCCCCATGTAGAGCGCATTGCAGTAATCGAGCCTCGAGGTGATGAAAGCATGGATGACAGTGGCCAAGTCTGAGTCAGAGAGAAAAGGTCGCAGCCCCCGCACCATGATGAAGTTGGTGAAAAGCACGCCTGGCCACAGCTTCAGCCTGACAATCCAGGTGCAGCAAGGGGTCCAGAAGCACTCCAAGGCTGTGAACCTGAGTGACCAAAGGAGGCCAGGTCCCATCAATAAGAGGAGTCCCAATTCTCCCCAGGTCACAGGGCTGGCCAACCATCATCACTTCAGTCTTGTTTGGATTCAACTTCAGTTGGCTCATCTGCATCCTGTCCCCAACACCAGCCAAGCATTGGGTAAGCACCTCCCTTGTCTTGTTTAGATGGTAAGCCCCTTCGGGTAGGAACCGGTCTAGAACTATTGCTTGCACAGTGTCAGATACACTGCTGTGGGGAGGTCCCAGAGAGTGATGATGGGTGATTGATTATGATTTTATTTTTATTTTATATAATAATTTGCAATTACAACAACAAATAATTAATAGAGCACTTGGATATCTAGCGGTTTTTACACAGATGCCCCCCCCTTGGTGTTCGGGAAGGTGTGCGGGGGGGGGTCCGTGTATACGGCTGGCGATGGGTGGAGGTATGGGTGTCTGCTCAGTGTTTGCCCAAGCGGGATGGGGGGGTGTATGCATGTGTGTGCGCTCCCACGCAACACCCACGGCCACTCACTGAGTCCTCCAGAAAACTGGAGGGGGCTCCGTGGGTGGGAGGTGTTCATGCAAATGGACACCCACCCACCTCCACTCACCGTGGCAAAACACCCATTCCCCCCCCACACACACACACACCTCTGTCTGTGTAAAAAAAGGCCATAATAAGCACGTGTATATCTAGGTACTATATGGAATACCAGACTATCGTTGGGTAACAAACTTTCTATGCTATGGCTCAGTAGAGGCAAAATTTAAAATTCAATATTCTGTCAAATGCTAGGTAATGTATACAACGAAAATGCACCAATCAGGAGGCATTTGACAGAGTGCTGAAGTATTGCAGACAGTCCCTGCATTTCACGACTCACCTGCAACATCTTTTGGCTCGGCACAAAATTCTTTGGGATAACATAAAGCGTGTCATTCCAGCATTTCACACATTGCTTTAAAGCTCTTTGGCACTGCATGAAATTCCTAGGCATTATACAGTACGGTATGGACACAGTGTAGTTCAGAGAATCTCTTTTAATGGTTGGGCTTCAGTTGGTGAAAATATACAAGTTTTCGGGCCACACAGTCATTTATTTATTTATTTATATCGTGGCATTTTATGCCGCATCCCTCCTGCGCAACAGCAGCTTGGGGTGGCTCACATTTTAAAATTGCAATAAAATCAACAATTAAAATGTATTATTATTATTATTATTAACAAACATTTATATAGCACCAGCAGTGTACCTGGCACTTTACAAAGTAATAAAATAGACACGGTCCCTGCCCCTAGGGCTTACAATCTGAGAGACAGGAGCTGGGGGAGAGACTTAGGAAGGGGAACAGAGGGAGAGACAAGGGGTCTAACATTCATGAAGATG
>QEPC01000412.1:16329833-16372112 GCA_003113815.1 Sphenodon punctatus | reverse complement strand
GGGGGGGGGGGGGATATCTCGTGTGAAAAGGGCCATATTCAATTTTGCTGAAATCCTGTTCAAAGAGCAGCAGACACAGAATGACGTGAAAACAGCACAGATTTGATTGAAATGAAACCTCTGTCCGATACACTAGATTACCTGAAAAGGCCGCCGTAATAGCAAAGGTATTTACTTGGGGTTAGTTTGCTCTTGCTCAGGAGGCTCATCCATGTGAGGCAATGACGAAAGTGGCCTTATTAAAGTTTAGTCAATGTGGCTTAGTTAGACTGGTAGGTAACTGACAACCATGTCTAATAATAGGAAGACCAGATCACAGCGTTAGCTCTGCCTTTCTTTCTCTACACTTATCAGCTGAGTTGGCAGAGGGATGTGCAGGTTCTGCTACTGGTACACAATAGCTGGGGTGCCAAGAAAAGAGGGCAATGGGGGGCACCGGCTCCTGCCTCTTCCGAGTCCTTCAGACGGGGCATGGCCAGGTCAAAGAGGGGTGAGTGCAAAAGGACTCTCATCCCTGCCCAACATGACCATGTCCCCTTGCTGATCGCTGATGCCATGTTGCTCAGAAGAGGCATGGCTATATTGGCGGTGAGGGTCAGGAAGGACAGCCCCTTTGACACACCCCTTGTGTGCCATGACATCACACCAGCAAGGGGTGAAAGACCGTTCTGCTCCCCCTACCAAATTCAATTCACACTAGCCATACACTAGAACCCATGTAGGAGACTGGCGCTTGCCTGCCATAAATCTCTGCAGGATTAAAGCCCCTTAATCAGCAGTCTCCTTGGGTATTAGCTTTATTTACACAGTCTCCACCAGTTACTCTCTCTATGCACAAATACTGTCCCACTCTCAGTGTTTCTGGTACTGGCTCCCGCCATCAGTGCACACCCTTTCCCACCTCTGGTATAAGCCCACACCTCAGCTGGTTATTTATAACCAGTTTCTATCTGTTAGTTCTTGTAGCCACACTTAGCTTTAGTTTTAACAAATCTTCCCCCTCCATTGCATTAACCCCCAGGTTTCTCGGGTGTCGACCTTGCAGAGGGCGTTCTCTATGGCCACACCGCGGTTCTGGAACGCCCTCCTGTGGAGGGCCGCCTCATTACCGACCTCCCCTCTTTCCATAGACAATGGAAGTCCTGGCTGTTCCGCCGTGCTTTTCCTGAGGGAGATGGGGTGGGTTGTGTAGGGGATTGAATTATTTTTATTTGATTTTAATTGTATCTGATATTTGTACTGTTTAAAATTGTTCTAATATGTTAGCTGCCCCAAGATGCTTTTAGCAGGAGGGGGCGGTATACAAATTTTATTTAAAATAAATAAATATATTTGTACAATGGGATAATCATGCCTCTTTTCTGCCTTCTTGACACAAGTCAAGCTCTTTTAACCTCACCTCATAAGGTGAGGCATGTGATGGGTTGGAAGTGCCTCCATTTGAGTATCGCTGGTTAGTCTTGTTCGTACAATGAGGACTCACGGGGTGGGGGGGGGGCATTCTCGGTTGTTGCCCCAATGCTATGGAACTCCCTTCCCCCAAAGGATTGGTTGACCCCAAGCCTGAATATTTTCCAGAGGTGGTATAAGACCTTTCTCTTTGCAAAGGCATTTGACGGACATGGATGGGGGGTTTGTTGGGTGAGGTGGGGTAGTAGTGGGGAGATAGTATTGGGTGGTTTTGTGGGGCGCTGTGGGATGGTTGGGTTTTTTGGAGGTTGCATTATGTTTTTATAGTTTTTTATGTTGTTAGCAGCCCTGATCCTTAGGGAAGGGTGGGATAAATAAATATGTGATTGCTAACAGCAACCAAGGGGGTGATACGCCCCACTGGGGGTGTCCCAGATCCCCTTGTCCAGGTGGTGGTGTTCTTGGAGGGCAGAGTAGTGGGGTTCAGACGATAGGGGCACCTGACCCTGACCACAGTCCCCTACTTCCCTCCCCTTATGTCCTAAGTGGGTTTAGGGTACCTGTGGCTGGGTCCCTGGATTAGGGTCCTCCCAGACAACAGTTGTCTTGGGTCTTGTGTGCTTGCTTCTCCCACATGGAGGGTGAGCCTCTCTTGGGGACTCTGAGTTCCAGAGGCTTGCTTGTAACGCACCGGGGCAGGTATTGTGCTGGGTGGTGCAGTCTTGGGTGAGTTCAGCAGTCTCTCTGTCCCCTACCACATCCACCCCTCCTAAGAGGCTGCTGTGGCTTTTGAGGCTGGCGCTTCTCCCGGCTCCACCCCCTGGGGAAAGAGCCCCTCCTGCGGTACTGTGTGACCTGATGATGTCATCAGACCGCATCCACAGCATCGTCACTGTTGTGTCCGACTGGGGGTGCTGGTGTCAGTGGCGGCTTCGAATGGCACTGCGGGATGGCTCTGGGGCCGCTGCCAGGTTGCTGCCAGGTAAGTCATCACTAAATAAATAAATAAATAAATAAGGCTCTCCATTCTTCTGATCATCTTGGCAACTCTTCATTGGACTTGTTCCAGTTAAGTTAACTATCTTGAACATCAGTGACTAGAAATGAACACAGTATTTCAGATGTGGTCTTACCATAGCCTTATACAATGCCTCCCTAACCCTAGAGGCAATATCACACCTAATACACCCCAAGATAGCATTTGTCATTTTTGCAGTTGCATCACATCGGTGGCTCATAGTCATTATATGGTCAACTGAAACCTTCAAATCACTCTCTTCCTCCGTTGTTTCCAACTGATGAGTTCCTAGCCAGTAACTAAAATGATTATTATTAATCTCCAAATGCATACATTTGCAGTCTGTACTATTAAATTTCATCCCATTTCTAACACTGCAATTCATGAAGTCATCCAGTTCATTCTGTATGATTTTCTGATCCTCCTCTGCACTGGCAGTTCCTCCCAACTTGGTATCATCAGCAAAGTTCTTTAGCCACTCTTGCTTCTATCAACAAATTCAGTTACAAATCTATTAAGACGGGTCCTGAGCCGCAACCTTGAGGATCTCCACCATTTGCAACCTCTTTCCAGCTAAAGTCCGCCTCTCTGCGTACCCTTTTGTTTCCTTCTAATTAACCAATTCCTTCCCCATCAATGTTTGTATTAGTTCACATGATCTCTAGCTTAAGTAGAATTAACATCAAATTAACCATTTTTTAATCCTTGCACCAACCCTGTGAGGTAGGTTAGGCTGAGAGAATAATGTGACTGGCCCAAGCTCACCCAGTGAGTTTCTGACTAAGGCAGGATTAGAACTGGAGTCCCACTCCCCCCTATCTCCCAGTCCAAGTATTGTGCACTTAGCCATTACACCACACTGGCTCTCAACACTAAATATGCTAAATCTACTGCACTGCATTCCCCCTGTTGGAAAAAACAGCCTTGCGGAAGCAACTCCTCCCTTCCCATTCTCATTGTAGAGTTGGAGATGGTCTTCTCTCTGGTCAACAGGAAACAGATTAGCTGTACCTTACTTGAAGAGCTGTGAAGGGCTGGTTTATTTCCACCACCACCAAACAGCCAATCAGCTAACCCCGCCAGAGGCACTGGGGGTGGGAAGGCACAATCCAGTATTTAATCCCAACCTCTTCCAACTGGAGATACGTGGAGTGGGGGGATGGGTGCAGAAGGGAAAGGTAGATACTAAATTGTTTAGTGATGGGGCAGGCAGGGGTGGGACCGGGGAAGCATGTTTTGCCTCCCATGCACACACTACATATCTGGAACAAGAAGGATTAAAAAAAAAAGAATAAAGACAAATTTTGCAACCAGTGCAGGGATGTGATGGAGGCCAGTGCAGCATCATTTGGCAGCTGTGCATTGAACAAAACATTTTTTTGTGCACGCAGAAAAGGGTTGTGGGTTTTTTTTAGTGTGCTTGCACAAAACGGCTCTGTTCAAGGGGATGGGGAGCAGGGCTGCTGATCCAGATCTCCAGAGGAACGGGAACAAAATGGTGGCAGGTCCCAATTCTGTCCGACCCAGATTGGGCCAGAATCCACTTGGATTTTCTCTTTCAGCCCCGATGAGTTGCACAGCTGAGGTTAGGCTTGGATCAGGGTAGGGGCTCAGGACAAGGTCAAGGGTTAAGGTTGGTCTCAGTGTGGGCATGGAGCTAGGGTTTGGGTCTGTTGGGAACAAGAGACGGATAAAGGCTGAGCTTGGGGGATAAGTATGATTGCTACTAGGACGGAGACAAACACGGCATTCCATATTTAGGGCTGAAACATGGCAGGATCCATGTTGCCTTCAGTTCTGACCTTCTGCTCCAGAGCAGCCATTTTGCTGCTTGCAATTTCTCGTGAGAAATCGAGAACCAGGATCAAACTCTTGCTGTACAAGTTATGTTTTCCAAAGCTGGCTCGCCTGTATGCTCCTCTGAGTCCCCGGGCTGCTGCTCCAGCCGCTGCTGTCCCCCGGGCCGGGCACCCCTCAGCTGCGCCAGGGTCTCCCTGCTCTGGGGAAGGACAGGAAGTAAGTTCTTCCTGCATGCACTCAGTCCCCAGGCACAACGCTGTTATGGGTCCCCCTGGAAAGCATAGCAGATGTGTTCCCCAACAGCACTCTCTGGTCCCGGTGCTAGTTCATTTCAAGGAGGGAATTGCTTTGCAGCTTGAAATTCACCAGTTTTAAGCTGCTTCCCTGCTCGAAACCAACCAGTGCCAGGGTGTGCTGTGGAGGAGCACATCTGCTAAGCTGCCCAAGAGGATAGCAGTTGGGGCTGAACTGAAGGGGAGGGGGGGCACAGCTCAAGTGGTAAGAGCATATGCTTTGTATGTATAAGGTCCCAAGTTCAATCCCCAGCATCTTCACCTTAGGACCTCTGGTAGCACACCTGGGGGAGGCCTCCACTGGGGGCCTGGAGGGGTCCCCAGTAGCACACTGGGATGGCCTCTGCCAGAGACCTTGGAACAGCTGGATTTGGACCCAGATTTGAAACCCCTGCTGCCATGTCATGTTGTGACAATACTGGGCTAAGATGGACCATTGGTCTGACTCAGATAGGCAGTTTAGTTTAGGACCCATAGTGGTGTTGGACCTGGTTCTGCAGGCAGGAAGATGCTCCTCCCACTCCCCCAGCTGAGAAACACAGAGTGGGGAGACCCCAGCTGTGGGTTTTTTACAAAAACTTGGCAAGAAATAGCGAGCAATGATTCCCAGGTGCTCAGTTCCTCTGGGATGAACCGAGAACCTGGGATTTCAACTAGATTGCTCTCTCGTTTCAGCACTCATTTCAGCTGTATCCATATTCACAAAAAAAGTTATTTGGCTATTTGCACACAATATAATGTGTATATTCATTTGTTTGGTAACTTCTATTCAGTTTTCCAGGTACATCATTTATTCAG
This sequence comes from Sphenodon punctatus, assembly GCA_003113815.1. NCBI lineage: Eukaryota > Metazoa > Chordata > Lepidosauria > Sphenodontia > Sphenodontidae > Sphenodon > Sphenodon punctatus. The sequence goes on along the minus strand of QEPC01000412.1, from coordinate 16,366,793 downwards.
TGCTTGGTTCACCATTGCAGTACTATTGTGTGGTCATGCATGCTTAAGTGTCATGGGGTCCAGGACGTGGGTGGACATGGGGATTTGGGGGAGGAAAGGATCAGGACAGGAGGAAAAGACGTGGATGGGAGCAGAGACCAAAAAGCAAATTGCCTCACCCAGCTTCCTGGTGCTCTACCAGACAACTTTATATGCTGGCTGGCAGTCAACCAGGAAGCCAGGAGGTGTGGTAAGGGCTGGAGACAGACAGGAGGGGGGGTGAAAGGGCAAGGCAAGGAGGCCTCTTGAGCAAGTGGCTGGGACAAAGTAGTGGTGATACAGGCCCAGCCAACAACCCTGGTGTTGTGGGTTCAAGACCTGGGTCCTGCTAGCTGCCACATTGTTGCATAACAATGCTCTGAGGAATAGCGCCACAGGGTGGTCATAATAGCATTAAATAGAATGACCAAAGTATTAAATAAATGAAGTAAACAAAATCCCAAAGATGAATTAACCAAATTAACATATTCAGAACTACAAATAAAGCAGGAAGTCAGTAGCACTTCATATCCGCTTTGTTGCGACGGATACGAATACACAGAATTTGTCACATGCAGTGGCCATTCCCAACATTCATTTCAGCCCCAACTGCTACCAATCTAGGTGATGTTTTCATTGTTTTCTGGAAATCCACTTCAATGAGGTATTATGTGAAATAAGCTCTTAACAGACACATGTTCCTTCTGAGTGGGTTCTGTTGTATTGTTTCATCATCAGCTGATTCTACAAGTACTTTCCATCCAATGAAAACTGAATGTGTGACAGGCTGAACGTACAGTGCTGATATCTGGTATCAAAATTGCACTAAGCAAACGAATTGTGTTTTTTCTTTGTCCCATTAGAGAAACCCTTCTGCTATGCCATGCAATTGCTAAAGGCCAAGAGGCACTGTGAGGGGAAGAAGTGGTTGGGAAAAGGGGGAATGATTGCTCTTAATGTGAACACAGAATCTTGCCTCAGGAATGCAGAACCTTCTGACTCTTTCTGGAAAAAGTCAAAGTATTAAATTCTAGCTGCCAATGCAGTCTTTGCCAATGGGGATTGAATACAGTTGTTGGTGATGCCAAGATGAGTTTAGCCTCTCTGGCTCCACTCCCTTGACTCTCTGATAAACCACAAGATCCCAGACATTCTCTTGCCAGACAACATTGTAACTTGAGTCTTTTTGATCCAGTTAAATTTACACCAATGTAACTGGGAGCAGAGTTTGGCCAAGTGAATTTTATTACTCTCGAGTGAAAGAACAACTAACTGCTAAGCATTGTGCTGCTCTGGCTATTTTTTTGTTGTTGTTGCAAGCATCGTCACAAAACTTTGCTAAGACTGACCAGTATCATTCCAAGTCTGGGCTGGATCGTCTCAGATATTATGCTGATTTTTATAAGGGATGAGGCCTGTTCTCCTGCCTCTAGGCCAGGCAGTTTCAAACTCAGATAAAGAATGATGGACACCTGATTCATGGAATGGATATATTATTGTGAAGGCCCTCTCCTTATGAGATGATCAAGAAGGGCCCAGGCCTGGAATGCTGCTGGTCAGGGTTGGAAAATGTCTTTGTTGGGTTGCCACCTCTAGCGGATTTGATCCTAACAATCCCATAGGCCAAAATGGGAGTGTCAGGGTCGAAACCACGAGAGGTAGAAACCCTAGTCTTAGAGGTTGTGTACAGAGATAGAGACAAAGTTCAGATAATACCTTTTATTGGAACCACATTCTGAAAGAAAAAAGTAGAGAAAGGTGAACAGAACCAAGTTCGGAAATTCGGTTCGGTTCGAAAATCGAGTTCGGTTTGGAAGTTCGGTTCAGTCGACAGAACTGGTCGAGTTCAGTTCGAACTCCAAAATTCCGAACCACGTTTTCCCATTCCTAGAAAAAAGACATCGGGTGTCTTTAGACATAACATCAATGGGTGTCTGAATGTGTGTTTTGACCTTGATATGAACCCTGGTTTGGCCCTGTGTTCACCATGTGGCGCTGCTTAGACACACAGCTTATCTTGGGGCAAATCAGTGTTTTGCTCGCCACCCAATCTCAGCACACAAGCGCTGCAGCCTCGTTCCCTACGTGTACCTGCTAACATGCCAGGCGATATCATTAGACACAACGTTGACCACGTGTTCACCCAGAACACGCAAATTGTCCTTGTGATGCAATGGTGTTCACATTGCATGTTCAACAGGTGGCCAAAATGGTGTTGGGATTGTTATGGTGCTTACACACAACAGCCCAAAAATCTGCTTAGGGGTTTTGACACCCGGTCTTTGTTATGTCTAAAGACGCCTAGTGCCTGAAATACTTTGTCTCCATCTGAGACCAAGGCGCCAACCATCGTCTACCTCCGGGTTATATACACAAAGACTTAATTTAAGATCAAATGGAAGAACTAGGGCTAAAACGTGAGGCTCAGATTTACAGATTTTGCTGAGTATCAGCACATTCAACCTTGTTTTACCGAGTCCCAAATGGCTGAGGAATCAGTCCACCACTCAGGACTCAGCAAAATCCTCAGCTAAGGTCAGTCAGGAGGGCAGAGGGCAGTGGGAGCAGGTAACAGGGCAGCAGGAGGCAGGGAAAGCAGACGGCGAAGGGGACAGTTGGAGCCGCGGAGGGAAGGGGAGGCTGAAAACTCACCTAAAAGCTGCAGAAGTCAGGCACTCCACTGTGGACTCTGCCGCTATGTGTTTGGATGCAGTTTGTCCAAGCATGCTCAGTCTAAAGCTCACTGGGAGCATGCTGGGAAATGTAGTCCAGCTTACTCCCATAGGCATTAGATCTAATGCTCTAACCTCAGGTATGGGGGACAAACGTGGCCTAAAGCTAGTTTTTATTTGGCCCTTTCCATTTCCAGGATCTGGCCCCTGGATCCAGTTCTCACTGGAAATCTGAGCTCAGGGTAAGGGAGCAGATGAGGGGGTATGAACACAAGAATCGTGGGCCTATCCAAGGCACAGATCCACAATCTGGACCCTCCTATTTCTGAGTGCACCCTTAAAGAACATCTGCCCCCAACTTACATGTGGTGCTTGGAGCATGTATTCATTTTCAAAGTGGCCCCTGGGAGGGGAAAGATTCTTCACCCTTGTCCGAGGTGTCCAGATAAGGAAAGTGACACAGTAATATGAAGAATTCAGGCAGGACCATTTTAAACTTCAGGGGACATGCTTTTTGTCCCAATTAAAAAAGGTAACCAGATAAGGGAGCTCCTGCTGTCCGGCCGAGAGAGTCCGAGAGCTACAGTTCCCTGCAGGTGCTTGTTGTATGAACAAGATTGGCAGGTGCTACCCAAAAGTGCCCTCTTGGCTGACGTCAGGGGTTACGGTGGAGCATGTTAGGAAAGGCAGTCTTTCAGATAAGTGAAAGACAGCACCTTGAATTGTGCGCAGAAAGCCAGTGCAGACTGTAAACCACAGGTGTAATATGCTCATGGCTACCTACTCCTGAAAGGAGCTGGGTCACTGCGTTCTGCATTTGGGTTATTATTAAGCTGAATACACAAAATCTCTAAAAATATCACACAGCTTCAATATATTAGGAAGGAAACAACCCACAGCATGCAACATCAACATACTAACAGTGTAGTCTCATTTGGGTTTGTGGCCCTTAATAGGAACATTGGGCATCTTTAGACATAACAAAGATCGAGTGTCAAAACCCTTAAGCATGTGTTTGACCGTTGTGTGTAAGCACCATAACAATCCCAACACCAGTATGGCCACCCATTGAACACGCAATGTGAACACCATTGCATTGCAAGGACAATTTGCGTGTCCCAGCTCACCACATGGCCAACGTTGTGTCTAATGATATCAAGTGGTGTGTTAGCAGGTACAACACGTGCTGAAATCAGGGGGTGAGAAAAACACCAATTTGCCCCAAGATGGGCTGCGTGTCTAAGCACGGCCACATGGTGAACACAGGGCCAAACCGGTGTTCATATCAAGGTCAAAACACACATTCAGACACCCGTTGACGTTATGTCTAAAGACACCCGTTGTCTGATGAGATTTAGTATATTAATCTTCTACAAGCAAAGAATTTTGGTCTAAGACCTATCGATTTCTAAAAATAAAAAGAAGATTGACCACTCAACACGTTCAAAGGCTTTTCTGGAGTTACTTAAAGCTAAGGTTAAGAATCTCTTCAGTGCATCTGATCAATGTCTCCTCGTATAAATTCTGGCTGGTGACAATGAACTTGTCCAGGGAGAATTTCTTACAGCCTGGGGAGGGGGTGGGGTTTTAAACATATTGGTTAATGTTGAGGAGAGAAGCAGCATATAGGATACAAGCTATTCAAGGTTTCTCATCCTTTTTGCTTGTAATAGTGATGATGTTGGAAACATGGAAACACAATTGGAAGGAATGCATAAGATGAAACAGGGGTCAGTGCTCTCCTGCACCAGAGCAGGGTGCAATACTAGAGAAGGGTTGGAGAACATCTCCGAATAAGCTCTGGATACCTGAGTTAGGTTTGGACATATAGATAGCACTTTTTATCTAAAGCAAATTGGCTTTTTTTAACTGAAAAAAAATATCAAGCAACACTAGTATCAAGAATTATAAAAAACACTAACAGATCCACAACAGAATTTACTGTTGGGATAAAAGTTTAGGTGATGTGAAAATTTTTGTTTTGTTTCAAAAGGACCAGAATTAACTTTTTCTAAAAAAAATAATCAATTTTTGAAGGGATATTCCAAACCCCTAACTTTTGTTTCCAGCTAGGATAAAAAATTTCCCAGACACAAAATCCAGTTGCAAATCCAATCCTCATCAGCAGCATTGGATCCAATGATGCTTAGATGATTTTTTTTTTAAGCAACTCTGTGTCTTGCCACTAGCCACTTGGATAACAGAGTATTTAATTAAGATAGAATTTTCTAACTGAATTGCTTTCATTCATTCCATTTCATTCGAGATTATGCCTTTTTATTGATAGAGTTTCATTTACTGGACCGTATATGTCATGGCTAAGATTTTTGTTGGCTTAATTTTTTCTGGGAGTTTAACACATATCAGTGGAGAGGAAAGTTAAGTCAACAGTAAGTAATCTAGGAACATTCCACTTTTTATCTCGTTTTGAAAATGATTATTTCCTGATTGTTTTGCAGTTCAGTAGTGTGGCTCTGGTATCTAATCAATTCACTCTTTCATTAGGTAACAAACCAGTTGAGAGTCAAGTTATCAAAATCTGGGCAACAGGAATTCCCAGGGTTTCTACTTGGTCAGATAATGGGAACCAATCCTCTGGGTGTCTAGCACCAGCAGTAATCCTTAGCACCAGTGCAGGTCATATTAACTCCAGTGGGAATAGTGTCAGCACTAAAGTGTGAAGTGCCAGAACGTCGGTATTAAATAGCCAGATGAATGCTCTATTAGTGTCGTTTTCATTCTCTGGTCACAATATTTTCCAATTTTTGCTCAGCATATGAAATCTTTTATTTGAGAGAAGTGTACTTGTTATATTGAGAGTATCCTCAGGAAGGCAATTATTGTTGAAACATTGGTTGGATGGGACCATCCTCCAAAATATAAAACCATTAGGAGATCCACATGAGAGCAACTCTTATTACTGCTAGAGTTTGGCAGGGGCACAGTATGAGACTATGCTTTGTAATCAGTTGTACAAAAGATGGCTTCCCTAAGGGGACTCAACAGCATTAAAGTTTGCAACCTGGTGAAATAACATCAGCACACCTGCTCTCAAATAATGGCTCCAACGTGCAAGGGAAGGATCTTAAATGATGCATCAACTGGAGAAAAAAAGAGAAGTGTAGAAGGGTACAAGGTAGCACCAGCAAGCAGCATATATAAAGGACCACACAAAGGACCACACACAAAAAATGGTGCTAAAGGATGCAGGTGCAACAAAAGATGGTACCTAGCACCAATCAGGCACAGAAACCCAGAGGCCTGTGGGTATTTCTAGAAGCAACTGTCATAGTTTCAGGGAAGTGGTGGAGGAAGGAGCTCTGAGGGTGAGCTCCACACCAAAGGTGGACTGGAGATAGAAGCTGGTCAGCTGAAGAGAACTGCTATTGGACTACCTAGCTTTGAGCAAAGACCTGGGATGTGAAGACTGGATCAATAAGGATGCTGACAGCATCATGGAGGAAAGCAGCCTGCCAAGAGAGACAGGTGTGGACTGCCTTTTTTGTATGCTCAGGAGGGGCTTTGGGACTATTATGGATGTTTGGAAAAACCAAACAAGTTATGAATAGACTCCTGGTGGCTTGGGCTGGCTAAAACAGGAGGTTGGAGGCCAGATATACAGCCACTAGGCTGTACTTATGAATACTTACCTCAGGATCAGACCCCCAACAAGCATATCATAAACAAGACCCATGGCTACAACCTGGCGGGGGTGGGGGTGACGAAGGGCCCTGTGTGGCCCAAAAGCTTACTTATTTTCACCAACAACACTTGGTCCAATAAAAGATATCATTTGGCCCACTATGTCTCCCTGTCACCTGGGATCAACACAGCAACCACATTCTATCTCTGGGGGCTGGGATCAGATATTTGTTGAGAAGACTGGTGTTACTAGGTAAGCTAATTACCCCAATGAACTCATCAGCGATCCCTACAGAATCTGATAGGGAAGCCTGATGACAAGGAGAATATATTTAATGAATTAAACCAGAGGCTGCATCCATGCTGAGACTAATATGAAGTCTAACAAGGAAAGAGAAGTGGTGCCAAATATGGAAAAGATGAGGGAATGAAAGCTTTGATCATTTAGTCACATAGAAAAAAACCATGTGCAAAGAATAACGATAGAAGGAAAAAGACAAGTGGGAGACCAAAGATCAGACGGCCCCCTCCGTGTCGTCCTCCTTCTCATCCTCACCCTCTTCCTCCAAGAACACATGGAAAAAATTCCTGCTTCAAGGCCCACCTCTTTGAGGTCGCCTTTTTAAAATCATGATCCCAATCACGAATCATGATCTTAGTCAGAATAAATCAGCTATTGAATAAACCGCACCCTGTAGGCCATGATTCATCTATTGCCTTGGTTTTAACTGTCTGTGTCCATATCTTTTCTAGTTTGTAAGTTCCTTGCAGCAGGGATCATCTTTTATGTTTCGTGGATTCATATGGCGCTGTGTAGCGCTTTAGAAATGATAAGTCGTAGTAATAGGAAATGGAGTGAGGTGGTGGTAAGGTGTTTAGAGAAATGTGGAGTGAAACAAGAACCGGCAAAAGACAAATACAATTGGAGAACAAGAGTAGGGCGGAACGAGAATCCCTTTTTGTTTTTCTTGCGAGATTTCATGCTGGAGACTGAGGTCTCACCAAGATCACAGCCACAGTATGAAATAAGTAGCAGAAGTAGATGGAGTGAGGTGGTGGGAAAGTGTTCAGAGAAATGTGGAGTGAAACAAGAAGTGGCAAAAGACTGGCTATGACTAGCTCATAAAAACAGCACTGTGTCTGCCCAAAATGGCTGCTGGGACTGTTCTGCGCATGCACGACCCTTTTCCAAAATGGCTCCAGCAGCTTCGTTGACGTTTTGGAAAAGGGCAGCCGGTCCACACATGCACATAATGGCCACCACGCATGCACAGAACAGCTTCCCTCTTCCAAAATGGCAACAACAACAATGCTGGTACCATTTTGGAAAAGGGCGGTGTATGTGCAGAATGGCCCTGGTGGCCATTTTGTGCATGCATAGTTCTTTTGTTTTGTGTTTTTCCCCCTCATGTTTCTCAGAGAATGTAGCTGAGATGCTGCTTGTTCTCGGCTCATTCTCATTTGCCAGAATGAGCCAAGAACAGGGGTGGTGCGCATTGTAGGGAACCAGGGGCACTGCCCCTCCTGGTCTGATCCCCCTCCGCATGCTCTTCATGCTTTTAAAAAGAAAGAGGGGGGGACCTCATTTGAGTCCTGATGGAACCCGGGGGGAGGGGAAAGCTGGCAACCCGCTCCAGACTTGCTCCAAGTCCTCCATGTTCAGCAAACAGCCGATCAGCATCAGCTGAGTGATCAGTGTTGTTGTTGTGCCTCCCTGGGCACAAGTGCAGGGGCTGGAGGCCTCAGGGTGGAGGAGGAGGAGGCGCTGAGGGGGTCGGGGCCAGTACCTCCTACTGAGCCTACTCTAAGGAGTCCCTTAAGGAACAAAAGCGCTTGGGCAGCTGGGCTTAGAGTCCATGCTGCCTGAATGGGGAAAAGCACATTGCTTTTCCCATCAGTGGGGGCAGCGTTCCACTCAGCCCTATGGTATGCTGTGGAACATGCTGTCTGGACGGCAGACCCAAACACCCAGGCAGTGTGCACCTGTGCACAACTGATGCTGCTGAGAGCTCAGGCTGCCTGCCTGTACCCCACCCCCTGGAGTGGGGTTAAAAGAGAGCTCTCCTCTTTCCACGCGCTGGTGATCTGTGCCATTTTGGCCGACAGAGAGTGCTGGCTGGCCTGGCTTGTTTGTGGCTTTGTTACCCCATGCTGCTGCTGGATCTGCATCAGACACATCCCCATTGGTGAGTTAGTTATTTTCTTGACTATGCAATGTTTGGCTAAGGGATTTGTTTTTGGCTTTGTTTTTGTTTGGGTCACTGGGTTGGAGGGGGGTCTGGGGGAGAGACTGGGGAATGGGGGGGGATGGAGGACTGGGGTAGGGGGAATGGGGCTGCTGGGAGACTGGTGAAATGGGGTTGGGGTAAGGGATAATGGGGCTTCTGGGATACACTGGTGAAAATGGGGCTGGGGGATAAGGGGGAATGGGGCTACTGGTGAAAATGGGGCTGCGGGATAAGGGGAATGGGGCTATTGGTGAAAATGGGTCCCAGAGGGTAAGGAGGGAATGGGGCTGCTGGGAGACACTGGTGAAAATGGGGGCTGGGAGGGTAAGGTAGGGAATGGGACTGCTGGTGAAAATGGGTCTGGGGTAAGGGGGAATGGGGCTGCTGGGAAACACTAGTGAAAATGGAGCAGGGGGAATGGGGCTGCTGGTGAAAATGGGGCTGGGGTAAGGGGAGAATGGGGCTGCTGGGAGACATTGGTGAAAATGGGGCTGGGGGTTAAGGGGGCTCCTGGAGAAAATGGGGCTTCAACAGAGCTGTAACAGTGAAGCACGCTTTGGGTGACAAGTGGAATTCCTCGCTGCTGCTTTTGTGGTGTGCTAAGACTCCACATAATGTGGTTCAGTTGGCTTAAGATCTGGTTTGCTTTTGCTTGTTCTGTGTTTGTGTTTGCAAGTGTATTGCTGGTTTCCCCCCGCTCCTCTCCCAAACCCCTCAAGCATGTGCAAAGGCGTGGCCATTTTCTGGGGGCCCCACTGGCCATGGCTACTCTTGGTTAAAATCGGTCTCTTTCTTGGCTGTTTTTTATGTAAACGGTCTGCTTTCTGTTTTACGGGTGGGGGAGCTACGGGCTTGGATGGAAGGGTTTCTAATCTTTGCTGGAATATTCCTTGCATTTTAAAATGGCCCCGCCCTTTGTAGTTTTGTGGGATGTTGTGGCAGGCTTTTTCACTAATGGCTAGTCCTTGCATGACTGCACCGTGTTTAGTTTCAGCAGAAGCTACCTCTTACATTGCAACAGAGCTGTGTAGCATGTTTTGGGGGACAAGTGGAAATCCTTGCTGCTGCTTTTATGGTGTGCTAAGGACTGCACATAACACTGTTGCCTTAAGATGCTTTGCTTTGCTTGCTCTGTGTTTGCATGATGCATTGCTGCTTTCCTTCTCCTTTCCCAAGCATGAGTAGAGAGGCCATTTTGTAAATTTGTGGGTCTACTAGTCGTGGCTACTCTTTTTTTTAAATGGTCACTTAGTTGTTTCACTGCTGCTCCACCCTGGAAAGTAGTTTCTGGCCTCTCTGCTTGTAACTGTGCTTTTGAGCATCTTGCCTGGGGTTTTGTTGAGAAACAGAAATGCATTGTTTAAATTTGGTTTATCCAGCCCTGGGCCCAGGCGGGGTGCAAAAGATACCCCCTGACCTCATCTTGCTGCATGTTTTGATGGGGCTGGTTTGATGGCAACAGAGGCCTGCAACTGGCCAAACTGTTTTAAAAGGTCTGTTTCTTTGGATGGGCATCTGGCTGCCAGGAATAGTGTAGCTACTCGGGATGCTGGTCTGGATGGGGCTGGTTTTCTTTCAATGCAGACCCTCAACAGGCCAAACTTTTTTAAAAGGCCTGTTTGCTTGGACAGGCATTTGACTGCCGGGGATACTGTGTAGGTACTGGGAAGTCTGGTCTCGATGGGCCTGGTTTGGTGGCAATGCAGTCCTGAAATTGGCCAAACTTTTTTTAAAGACCTGTTTTCTTGGACGGGCATCTGGCTGCTGGGGTTACGGTGCAGGTACTGGGGATGCTGGTCTCAATGGGCCTGGTTTGGTGGCAATGCAACCCTGAAACTGGCCAAACTTTTTTTAAAGACCTGTTTTCTTGGACAGGCATTTGGCTGCCGGTGATACAGTGTAGGTACTAGGGATGCTGGTTTGAATGGGGCATGTTTGGTTGCTATACAGGCCTGCAAATGCTCTCCTTGTGAACAAAAGAGAAAGTAGGTAGGAGCCTGGCAGAAGAGAAGGCTGCAGACAACAAGGAGACTGCTTTCCATTGTCCCACACTGAACCCATCTCTTCCCCTTCCTCTTCTCGTGCACCAAAACCAAACCGTTTCCCTCCTACTTCTCCTCTGTCCTGTCCTTCTCTTCCCTTTCATTCTCTTCTGATTCAGCTTGTTTCAGGACAGGGAGCTAACTCAGTCATCCCAGTTCTCCAAGCCAGAAGGAAGGCTTGTCCCAAAGCCTACACCTTCAAAGACTACAGGTGGTCAAGCATGCCATGAACATTAAGGATTCGAGGGTTCAGGATAAAGGTAGGTGATGGGAATGTGATCTATTTTTTTAGCCTGCTATGGTTAATTTGGACCTGGTGGGAAAGAGATAATTGAAGGGACCCCAGTAAGAGGGCTCTCTATCCCCCAGTGGCAGTGCTTCACACAGCAGCAAGGAGTTCCCAGCATTAACTAATGTAATATCCATCCAATGTTAATCCTGGGAACTCCTTGCTGCTGGGTTAAGCCACACCCCTGCCCTACCATTGCCCTGGCTCTGCCTACTGTTGCCCCAGCTCTGCCTACCATTTCCCCAGCTCCATCCCTGGGCCAGGCTCTGCCCCTAGGCCCACCGGAAGGAAATATGCTAGTGGTAGGTTCAACTGACCCACTACCCCACCAGCCTCGAAAACCACCAGCCGCCACTGGCCAAGAACCATGATTCTCATCAAAAAACACAAGAATCACAAGAATGGGTTTTGGCCCTAAACCAGAGCCAATGCAGACCCAGAATAAGAGGAGGAGGAAGAGGAAGAGAAAGGCAATAAAAGGTAAACCATTATGCTATGGAAAACATGATCCAACTCCCTTTAAGTCATTAACTATTCTGATTTGTGGTGTGGTAGTGTTGTCATAGAGGAGCTTATGGAGTGCAAGACTTTGACATTGCCTTTGTTTTAGCAAACAAACAACATTGAGTCATGTGCTTTTGTAAGAAGATTTAGGCAGAATTGCACAACGCTGTAAGCAAATTTAGGATCAAGGGATAGGTCACGCACCGATACATCACCATTGTCCTTGTTAAGTCCTGTGAAGATGCATTTTTGCTTCAAAATGCCCGAAGGAGTCCAATCTCAATGGGATGCAAGTCTCCAGAAATGAAGAATCCAATTTATAAAAGCAAATCCTCTTCCTTGGATAATCCTAACAATAATAGTTGCATTTACAAAGCTCCCCTCTGCTGTAACACCTGGGATAACGCACAAAAGTAATAAAGGTAAATTAAAACAGAAAGAAAAATAATCTCTTCACATTCAAGAAGACCAAGATGATGCAGGGGATTCCAAAATTTTAAAAAATAGGTGGAGAAAAGAGAAAGCGAGAAAACCTGAAGCCCACTGAGTGTTAAAAAATTTTTTTTTTAAAAAGTAGGGGCTAGTTTCTTAGTGTCATGCTGGGTCATACCAACGGTCCATCAAGCCATTGTCTGTGATAATGGCCAAACTCGGTCGCTTCAATAAAGTATCCAACAGTTCATAATGGAGTAATCCATTCCCTGTTGTTTTGCACTCGCAGCTTCCAAAATTCAGAGGTTGGTTGCATCCCAGACCTACTTGACTAATAGCCATTTGTGGCTCTATCTTCCAAGAACTTATCCAATCTTCACTTAAACCTAGCTATGCCACTGTCCTTCATCCTCTGGTAACAACATCCTCAAGTGAATTGTACGCTGAGTGAAGAAGCACTTCCTTTTGTTTGATTTCAATATATGCTGCCAGTGAGTTTCAGGGAGCGTCCTCTAGTTCTTGTATTATTTGCGAGGCTAAATAACAGCTTCCTATTTACTTGTCCCACCCTAATCATGACTTTGTAACCTTCTAGCCTATCCCCTTCCAGTCATCTCTCCTCCAAACTGAAGAGCCCTAACCTGTCAAGGCTCTCTTTGTACGGATGATGATCCTTATCCTTGATCATTTTTGTTGCCCATCTCTGCACTGTTTCCAGTCCTCCTCCAGGAAATACTCATTTTAAAGGGGATTTCTGACTCTAAACCTTCGCTGACATAGACCCGGTTCCATGGACTAAGGGTGTTAACAAACAAGACAATTGTAGTCTCACCACGATGCCTCCCACACACGCACAGCCAGCCAGCTCACCGGTGCGCTATGGTGCGTTGCCATCAAATTCCCGTGCCTACCATTCCTGTCCTGTGGAACTGTTTCCCAGGAATTTTCTTGCTCCTCCTGTGCGTTTTCCTGGCCCCCTGTCAACACAGTCAACAATAAAAAATCACATAATTAGATAACAGTAAACAGAAGCTTTTATCATGTAGCTTTGTAAAGGCCTAGAAGACTGGGTGAGGCTTTATAGCCAGAAGAAAGGCTTTGAAGAAAGAACTTTGGTTGTTGGAACACTGTTTATTATCAAAACACCCTATGGGGCATCATGATATCATGATGCCCCATAAGGTGATGTTTCCTCACCCTATGGGTTATCATGACATTCCTCAGCAGGCAGGGGCACATTGGAAGAGGGTAGGGCAAAGAGCCTATTATGGCCCTTTCTGACATAACCCCGCTCTTACAGTGTCATGACATTATGATGCTCCATACAGTCTGAGTGTGACAGGGTCACAAGGAAACTCAGAACCACAGACCTAGAACTGAGACAAGGATGCCAAGATGCCCCAGACTTGGCAGAGAAAACAGACAGCTAAAGGGTGTTGGCATCTGGATCGGATCAGTTTTCTTGATCATTCACAGTCTGACTTTCGTCCTGGGTTTGGCATGGAGGCTGCGTGTGTGGCTTTGGTTGACGAACTGCGCCATGAATTAGATCAGGGCAGATCATCTCTTTTAATTTTATTAGCTCTGTCGGCTGCATTTGATGTTGGTGGCCCGGCTGCGGGACCGGGCTGGAGTGGGTGGAATTGTTCTTGAATATTTCTGCTCATTCCTGGCCTGGAGAACTCAGCAGGGGGTTCTCAAGGAATGTGCTTCATCTCTCCGGGACCTTGCGTGTGAAGTCCCACAGGGTTCTATTCTCTCCCCTCTCCTGTTCAACATGTATATGCAGCCTTTGGCCGAGGTTGTGAGAAGGTTCGGTGTGCTTTGTCATCAGTACGCCGATGACACACAACTCTACCTCTCCTTTTCTGCAGACCCAGACCCGGCAGTCCCGGTGCTTAGCAGCTGTGGGGGACTGGATGAGGGCGAGCCGTCTGAAGTTGAATTTTGACAAGACGGAGGTGATGTTGGTGGGTAGGGCTGAGGGGGTGGTGGCGCCCGTCATTGACAGGGTTTGCCCCCCTTTAGCCACTCAGGTATGTAGTTTGGGGATGCTCCTCGATTCCCAGGATTCCCAGGTGGAGACTGTGGCAGGAGGAGCATTTCGCCAATTACATCTGGTGCGACGGTTGCGGCGTATGTCTCAGACTCTGATCTGGCCACCATCATCCATGCCTTTATCACCTCTAGATTAAACTATTGTAACGCACTCTACATGGGGCTACCCTTGGGGACGGTCAGGAAGCTGTAGCTGGTGCAGAATGCAGCAGCCTGTCTCCTAACAGGGACGGGTCGTCACGAGTACATTACACCAGTGCTCCGTTCCCTGTACTGGCTGCCCATTATCTTCCCGGCCCAATTCAAGGTGTTGGTAATGACCTATAAACCCCTAAACAGCCTGGGCCCCGCTTACCTGCCTCAGGCCCCGAATCATAGTGCGACCCCTGTGTTTGGCCGAGGACACCCGACTCGAAGTCCCCCAGGTTTCCCAGCTGGCAACGATGGGGAGGGCATTCTTGGTGGCTGCTCCTAGGCTGTGGAATTCCCTCCCGATGGAGGCCCTCCCCTCTTTCCAAAAACAGTGCAAAACCTGGCTGTTCTGCCTCGCCTTTGGAGAGGGAGACCGGTGGGGGGGTGTGTGTTAGGGGATGGGGGGGTCCCTTTTTAGTATATTTTTAGTGTTTTTATTAATTTTAAACTGTTAATTAGGTGAATTGTGTAAATACGTTTTAATTAGGAATTGTTTGTTTGTGCGTGCTGTGAGCTGCTCTGAGCAGGAGGGTTGCGGGATAAATAAATAAATAAAAAATAGATAAATTTAAGGAGCCAAGCTGAACCAAGCCAGGGGTGGCTAACAAGCAACAGCTGGGTGGTTGGGGTAGCTGGTATAAGGGACTGGCAAACCCAGAGTACGGGGAGCCAGTGGAGAGTGAGGTTCGGAGTCGATGCCTCTGCAGAAGCTCCAAGGGCAGAGCTGAGAGGAAGCCTGCCATGGAAAGCAGAAGACAACCCTGAGCCAGAGACCCACCAAGAACGACACAGAATTTCACAGGATGAGAGTGGGATCTATATTGTTGTACCCCAGAAAGAACTGAACTGAAGAGACTGTGGGTGTCTTTAGACATAACGTCAGCGGGTGTCTGGAATGTGTGTTTTGACCTTGATATGAACACCGGTTTGACCCTGTGTTCACCATGTGGCGCTGCTTAGACACACAGTCCACCTTGGGGCAAATCGGGGTTTTGCTCGCCACCCGATCCCAGCACACAAGCGCTGCTGCCTCGTTTCCCATGTTGTACCTGCTAAACACGCCACGCGATATCATTAGACACAACGTTGGCCGTGTGTTCAGTCGGAAAACACACACTGTCCTTGTGATGCAATGGAGTTCACAACGCGTGTCAACGGGTGGCCAAACTGGTTTTGGAATTGTGATGGTGCTTACACACAATGGTCAAACACATGCTTAGGATTTTTGACACCTGTGACGGATCTGTCCCACCCTCTCTTTTCCTCTCTCTGGTCTCTTTGCCTGAGACAGATCCTGTCACTTTTTTCTTTAACCTTCTTGCTCTGCTGCAACCATTTTCTGATCCTTATTCACTTCAGTCTCTTATCTTATATGAGTAACGGGCTATGGCTGTAGGCGTGAGAATACCATTCAGAGTACTAGTTCTTGAGGTAAAATTAAATTCAAAGTTTATTTCTTCAGATGTTCGTTAGGTTTCAAATGTATCCATAACTATGTAAAGGTTTAGGTATGTTTGCTCATTTGAAGTACTTGCTTTAAAAAATGTTTCATGAAAGGCTAGTGCCTTTACCCTCTAGAGTCAGTTACTTTACTTATCATCTACAGTAACGAGACACTCTTGTAGGTTTTCTTCACAGGATTTACTTATCCTGATTCAGATGACCACGGTTTCCCTAAGAAGCTGTGAATTCAATAGTAACAGTCTTACCCTCTTGACTAGATACTTTGTTCGGCCGAGTCCACTGAAATTTCTAAACCGATTCAGGCTTAGTCTATTTTTGGAAGCTATTCTGTAGGAGGAAGAATAAGAGGACTCTTCCGTGCTTTATCCCCACTTCCACCCGTTTGACACCACAGATCCACTCTGTTTACTATGCCTGATCTCTTGATATCTTCTAAGACCATCATCTCCTCCTGGTCCTTCTCTAACGACCTCAAACTAGGACTGATGTGGCAGCAGCTGTGATTCCATTCCGCCATTTCGGAATTGCCCGCGCCACACCGTGGCTTTTCTGCCAACATTCCGCTAATTCTGCCGGCATTCTGCAAATTCAGAAACTATCGGAAAAATTGCGGAAACTGTCGGAAAACAGCTGTTCCGCTATTTTGTGGTGCTTGCGGAATGGCGGAAGTAGCGGAAATGTCATGTTTCCGCTATTTTGCGAAACCTGTGGAAGTAGCGGAATGAAATAAGTGGAACTGTGGAAGTAGCAGAATGAAACTAGCGGAATGAAAGCCTTGGCCATGCCATACCACTAATTGCGGAAACACTGTTTCCAGCAGAAATAGCTACCGCTGCAACATTCCACTACAGCCCTAGCTCAAACCAACTGTCCTTGTTGCCCCTAGCAACCTCTCTCGAGGGTAAAACCCCCTCCCTCTCAAACAGAGATTTGACTTACGCCTCTGCAGGCACAATAAAAACCAAGTTAACCCTTTGTTAACCATATCACCACAACACCCAATCTTTGTTATGTCTAAAGACGCCCTATGTGTTAGTGTGGGGACCCATCTTGACTGGACGAAGCCCCATCATGGGGATCAGGTGTGGGTGAGGAAGAGGAGGCTGCAGCAGCCAAACTCTAAAAAGCCTTTAGGGGTTTTGGACAACCTTGGGTGTATTTAGACATAACACTGTTCAGTGTTCTACTGTTACAGTGTTTAGACATACCACCAACACAGTGTTCACCCCAAACATTGATTAAACTGTCAAGACCTGGCAGTTGTTCAGGTGTTTGGGGTGAACACTGTATTGGCAGTATGTCTAAACACTGTAACGGTAGGACACTGTATTACAGAACACTGATCAGCGTTATGTCTAAAGACACTCTTAAGGGTTTTCCTGAGCAAAAGGAACTGGGTATGGAGTTGGGAGAGCTAATTCCCCATTGACTCATCTCCTGCCTCAATGGGGAGGAGGGGCCCAGTGCCACATCAGAAAGGAAACTTCCTATGGCCTGACCCACCCCCACCCCCTTCTTTATGGCCAATTGTCTATGCCACCCTAGAAGTCCTGTTTTTTCCAGGTTACTTGGGGCACCACAAGCTGACCCAGAGAAGTCAGTGCTTCCCCTGGAGCTCAGAGATTCTGATTCGAAACTCAGAGTCTCCAGGCAAACCCAGAGAGAGGCCAACCCTAGGCACTGTCGGAGGCAGGATGCTGGGTTCAATGGACCGTTGGTCTGACCCAGTATGGCACTTCTTATGTTCTTATTGGGATGAAGAGATCCTGTTGTAAATATTGTTCAGGGCCTACTCCTCCAATGAGTTTGGACCACATGGGACAGCTCCAGTAAAGTACCTTTTCAAAACGTACAGCAGAAAATTGCCATATAACCAGAAATGACATTACTAAGCATGACAATTGCCAATTTCCCAGTGCAGAAGAGACACCCCAGATCAAATACAATTATACATTATATCAGCAACCAAAGGGGTTCTTCCAACCCCTTTACAACATGTAAAATGGCATTGAAATCCACTT
The DNA here is from genome assembly GCA_003113815.1 of Sphenodon punctatus. Classification (NCBI taxonomy): domain Eukaryota; kingdom Metazoa; phylum Chordata; class Lepidosauria; order Sphenodontia; family Sphenodontidae; genus Sphenodon; species Sphenodon punctatus. The sequence goes on along the minus strand of QEPC01000412.1, from coordinate 16,349,231 downwards.
TCATGTCTTAATCAGGCAAAGTGCAGAACACTCTTGGCTGCTCCACCCAATCATTTCTGCAAAGTAGTAATCCATTGCTTTCAACAAGATGGCTCATATTGTTGAAGTTAAGCCTATTGTTGGATCAGTGAAGGACTGACCTACTATCCCTCTTCTAATAGGTATACAAGTGCAAGGTTTAAATTCCTCAGAAATTATACGTGGGTGGAAGGTCACAGTGCAGACATCCACACCCAGCTGAGTGATTCATGTGAACTCCACCAGGCAATGGGAACAGTTTTTGTTTTGTTTTCTCTTTTGTTTCTCATGTGCCTACCGCAGCACTCCTTGGACAATGTTTGATCTAGAGACAGAGTAGATATCTTCTCTTGGACCAAGTACAGTTGGTGGATGTATGCAAGCTTTCAGACCGCACAGGATCCTGCTGTGCATTTGGACCCTGTGAGGTCCAATTTGGTCCAATTGACTGTAGTTGGTCCAATAAAGTATAGTAGTATATAGTATAGTACTGTAGTAGATCAATCCTTCGCTGATCCAACAGCAGGTTTCTATTCAACAATATAAGCTGTCCTGTTGAAACCAATTGGACTACTCATTCGCAGAAATGATTGGGCAGAGTAGCCAATATCCTTTGTTGGACCAACTACAGTTGGTGGAGCTATGCAAGCTTTCAAACCCCACAGGGTCCCTTGTCAGGGTCAGCAGGTCCTTCATCAAGACCCTGTGAGATTCGAAAGCTTGCATACTTCCACCAACTTTAGTTGGTCCAATAAAAGATATCACTGTACTACTTTGTCTCTATTGTGTATATTTGGGGACAACACCGCAACCTTACTTTCTCTACAATGTTTCCTCTGGCAGAAGAGCAATTCTTTGTGGTGTTATAATTTGGTCTGGCTAAACTGGAGGGCATGAACCTTTGTTGTGATGACTGAAAACCATCAAACTGGGCTAGGAAAATGTAAGATGTGGGACAAGCTCTCTCTTGTAGCAGGAAGGGCTCAACAACTATTCTTGTCTCCCTTGCTCTCAGCTGATCTGCGCAGACGGTTTCTCTCCTCGTTCGGATGAGTTGCAAAAGTTTCTTTATGTTTTCCCATTCTCACCCCAAAGCTTCTTTATTCTGTCCATTCAATCTCCGGTCAAAGTGTGACACCTGAACTGGAATTAGAGGTTTTGAAAAATATTTCTAAACCAGCCACTTATAGCCAGATCTCCTAAACCTGGGTGACATGCTGAAAGTATACCTCTGCTTCTCTTGATGGTGCATATCCTCAAGTCCTGGAATCCCCCACCAGTTCAGCGGTGGTAGCTGAAGCCAGTGGCCATCGCCAGAATCCACCACAAAAACTCCTTCTCACCAAAATGTCAATGCAGCATAAATATATTATAAATTCAAACTCATTTATTTAGCACTGGCTTTCTCCATGGCCCCAAAACACAGAACCAAATGACCAATTACAGTGAAACATAAAGGAAAAAATAAAATCAACAAGCATATACATACATAGAAAGATTTTTTTTAAAAAAACAAGGTATAAAATCCAATTAAACAGAAGTATTTTCTGTTGGCCGTATGAATTGCTGCTTGCATCGCTCTGTGCCAAATAAGCAAAAGTGGCAACTCTCAGTATACCTGGTTCATCCTTTTGTTGTAGTAACCAAATCACTTTTTCCTGACTCGTAAAATGTATAACCTTCCCAGGGAGTGGCCCCAATCAAGTAGCTTGCAAGTCAGCATAATTCCCGCACTCTAAGGTCGCTTTTACACGAGCCGCCAGGGAAGCGCGTTCTTCAACATGCCGCTGGGAAAAGCCATGTGGGGTGTGCATGCACCAAAAGTGGCTGCCTGCCATAGAAATCAGCGGCACACGTGGCCTCGCACGGCCTCTTTGAAGACATGTTCTGGAAACCACGTGTCTTTAAAGAGGCCACGGGAAGCCATGCGCGCCGCTGATTCCTATGGCAGGCGGCCACTTCCATTGCATGTAAACGCACCCCACACAGCTTTTCCCAGCAGCGCATTGAAGAATGTGCTTCCCTAGCCGCTCATGTAAAAACAGCCTAAGGTGTAGTGCGTAGTGTCTTCAACCACTCCAGCAGAACAGGGACATGTTCAGGGAAATATGATCATTTATATTAATAATTAATAGTAAAAACAATAACAATAAGTTCTATTGATATAGCATCCCCCACTTGCTTCTTCACAACACTGATGCAATAAAACAACCTAAAGTCCATTTAAAACAATTTTAAAGGGAGAAGAAAAATTAATGAAGAGGAACCAACAGTGGATCCTTCAAACACACCTGAAGAATAAAAAAAAATCTTCAGGTGCTTTCTAAAGGTGAGGAGAGAGGAACTGAGACAAATATTTGAATTAACCCTCGTCCCAGCCCAGGAAAGATTTCTGAAATTCTGGTCACTTATGGTGCCCAGAACTTTGGGTTTCTACTAGAGCAGGAATTAATATTTATTACAAAATACTGGACCTTTTTAAATGAGCAGGATTTCTCCTGCAGTTTAAAGCTGCGTTTCTGGGAAACCTCGGGGAGGGGGGACCGGGGGCTTTAGACGTGCCTCTGTAAATCGGTCGTCACCTGGGTGCCATTTGAAAAAGTGGTGCTGTGCAACTCCCGGGTGTTTTGAGACGCGGAATAGAGAAAACACCCGGGGGTCGCACGGTGCCGCTGTTTCTAATGGCACCAGGGCAACTTCCAGTTTACAGAGTCGCATCTAAAGCGCGCCCCCCACGGGGGTTTCCCAGCGCCGCAGCTTTAAACTGCGGGAGAAATCCTGCTCGTTTAAAAAGGCCCACTGAATCATTTAATTTGCCACATTCGTTATCATTTGAATGAAGTGAGTGGGAGGAATATTTGCTTCTTACTTTATTTATTGAAACAAAATATTCATTTTGATAATTTCCTTCAGGATATTTTGATTACTTTATGTCGTTTCGGTTACTTGGTACGTTCTTAACTTTGGTAGCACCAGTTAGTGCTACTTACTGGTACTATCTGAAAGACCACCTCTTCCCTTATGTCCCACTGCAGACTCTGCGGTCAGCCAGGGAACACACCCTCTTCCCTGACGGGTGGCCATCGGGCCTATGAGGACACTGGCGGCCTGAAGCACCACAGAGCTGGACCAGGGTAAGTGTGAGTGGGCTATCAAACGTGACAGTCCACTTTACTCTGGTCCGGCATCCACTGCACGGACCATGGTGGCACTTAGCCCAGACTGTTCCTCAGGGATGTTCCCAAAGAACAGCCCAGGCTAAGCGCTGCCATGGCCCAAACTATGACCTGGGACAACATCTGGTGGCCCCTTTTAAACGTGACGTTGGGCATGGATTAATCTGTTCTAAAGTGGAATAATCCATGCCCAATGTCATCTCTGAAAACACCCAAAGTCATCAGGAAATATGGTGCTTCATGGTATCCTGCAGGAGGTGTGGCAACTAGAAACTCACTGCTGATGGTTAACTCTTCATATCTCAAGAATTACTGAGGAAATTTTTAAAAGTTAAGACTAGAGCTGGTCAGAAACTGGGGTCTTTCCTGTGGAATTTTCTTATGGAAAAATTCCCCTTTTGAAGTTTTACCATGGGAACGTTTCTGCTTTTTTATGGTACGTTTCAGAACAAAAGGAAACGATCACTTAATTTCACAATGTCAGCTAGAAACAAAAAAGATGTCTACAGGCCAGTCTGAAACTCAAAATCTTAATTTGAATTAACATTGACACTTTAAATAATATCAACAGGGCATCTGAATTCAAAATGTCAATTTTCATTCCAACTTTCCTCAGAAAAATACATCTGCCTTTTCCCGCTGAAGATTTAGGTTTCTGCAAAACCATATTTTCACGAAGAGCTTTCACCAATGTCCGTTTATAAGTCAATAGAAAGACTTTTGTTGGTTTCTATGGATGTTGGATTGGACTCCAACAATATAGAAAGTACCAGTCTCTATTGTACAGAAATGAGTAACTGTGAATGAACAGAAAGAAACTCAGGCTCCGATCTTCAAACTAATGTGCAGGTGAAAGCCTCGTTCATTTCAACATGGCTTATCCTAGTGCAGCACCTTAACAATTGAGATGTCGGTATGTTATAAACTGATGGAAAGAACTCCACATGGAATCTGTTTGTTCAGAAAAAAAGCAGGTCATAAGAGAACTGCTATCTGGATCGAAACCCCACAGGGTGCTTTTTTTCTATTGTCTACTTCTCCTTTGGGGCAACTGCATGCTTCTCTGCTGCATAAATCAGAGACAGCCCCTTACATGTGTGACAAAGGAGATTAGCAAATCTTTAATTTGGTGCATTGTACATTTTCCCTTTATGCTGTAAATTTTGCAGTCGAACTCAGAGATTCAAAACCTAGTAGCATCTCCGCATTAAAAATAGCATATCGACAACATCAACACAAATCAAATTTTCAGAATATCAGCATTAAGCGACTGTGGAACCTCTGCTGGAGAGAAAATACTAATGGAAATGCCATGGCTAAAAGCATATTGTTTCTTCTTTTATCATATAGAATATCCCTACCATATAATGAATGTCAGTAGAAACCCTGTGCCTGTCTTTTCAGCAAGGATATTTTATGTGTCTTTCCTCACACACTGACTCTCGTCACAACTCCACAAAGAACACCACCACGCTTATTAAGAAGAAACACGATAGAATAGGACCCATGATATATCTGGGCAGCATCTCATCTTTGGTTTGCAACATCATCTTTGGATTAGGAACCTCTTAATAACATCTAGAAATGACTGATTTTGCTCACACCCTCCGAAACCAACGAGACCAAAAACTGATATTTGAAGCAAATACTGAATTTAATTAGTTTAGTAAATTTGCATCACTTTTTTTTTAAGCTAGTAAAACAACAGCATTTCTTTACCAATTCAATCCTGATTCCAATTTATGCTTCGGTATTTTGGTTAAATTGGTATTTGATACTATATTTCATTATTCAGAGCATCATTCATGTTGGCATTTTGGTTTTTCATTTTTCAGTGCTTTTTTTCAGCATCATTTGGTGGGGAACGGGGGCAAGGGGGAGGGGTTGACTTTTTAAATGTGATTGACCTACCTGGCTGTGTGACATAATGCAAAAGTGAAAGTACCAAATTACAACACAATAATGTAACCAAAATACGTGAAGATAAACAAATACTAAGTACCAAAAATAATCAAGTATTGAAGTAAATGGACTAAACCAAACAAAGGTCCAAACAGCAAAATACTGAAGAAACAAAGCCACAAAGCAGTCTAGCAACAGCTGTTGTGCCTCAGCTTTGGGCTTCACTGAGCAGATCTGGGGCAAAATATGACCTATTCGGTTTAAGAGAAAAGTTACAGGCAGGGCTGGTGTCTCTCATGCTAGGTTCCTATGGAGGAATCCAGCCAATTAGAGTAATCTTGGGGTAAAAATCATATTGCCCCAAGCCAATGGCAGCAGAGAATAGTGCTGCTGGGAGGGGGGGGGGGGGCTTGCTTTGTTCCATCCTGAGCTTGCTCCAGGCAGTCATTAGCAGAGGAGAGCCCAGAGCTGCAGGCCGGCCGGTAGGTTTGCTTTCTTGCTTTCCAGTGTGGACGCTCTCTTGAGGGGATATGGTGCAGGACTCTTTGCTGAAGCACAGCTTCAGATGTGAGTCAATTGGTGTGTGTGTGTGTGTGTGTGTGTGTTTGCAAGGAGGGTAGAGACTGGAGCAGAGAGAGGAGGGCAGGGTGTTGATGTGCACACTGCTTTGCCACTTGCTAATGGGCATAGGGAGGGTGTTCAAATTGTATTCACAAAGCTAGTATTTAAAAAAAAACAAATGTTGTTTCTTGAATCTCAACTACAGGAGATGGCAGGTCTAATCAAATATTTTTAAAGGAGGCGGCATGGCCATTTTCTGAGACTTGGTAACTGTAGGATTTTTCTTGCCACTAAAGTGTATGGTCCCTTATGAAGACCAAATCTTACTTTGAGTTTTGCCTCCCTGTAACTTCAGTGCTACATGGGGAATCCTTGTAGTTTTGTAAAAGATTTTTCTTGATGCTAATTAAGTTGGACTTAGTGGCTGCTATGAAATAAAGCATTCAGGGATTTTAATGGATTTTTGAAAAGAAAATGCAGGTTTAAATGCTGCTAGTGGGTGTTGCTTTGATTTTCTCCAGACTTTGTAGCTCTAGTATTTGCTCACCTTGTTTTAAAGTGCAAAGCTCATATGCCTATGAGTGAGAGCTTTCCGCTTGACAAGTTGTGTATGGATGTGGTTTTATTGGATTTTACTGCTGCTACTTCCATTATGCTTTGCTGTAATCCTGCAGCGTAGGGATGTGTGAACACGGTTTGGACATTCAGAGTTCGGCCTGAACCCAGCCAGTTCGGATGGCCGAACTGAACGGCCGAACTGAACATCTGAAGCCCCGAACACTTCGTCCGCGTTCGGATGAGTTCGGGCATGTTCGGGTGGGAAAAAACTGGCTGGCAGGCCCACGCTTTACCACTTTTTTGCACGTAGTGCACTGCACCTCTCTGGGATCATCTGCCTGCACCTGCTTGAAATGATCCCAGACTGAGGATTTTTTCCCCCCTCCTGCCTTCTGGCCTGCCCCGGGTGACGCACCATGCCAGCTCTGCTGGGAGGGGGAGAACTTGGTGGCTCTGGTGACACAGCTCTGGGAGGAGGGTCAGATATCACTTCAGCTGCAGACATCTCCTCTGCAGCACTAGTGTCTGCCCCTGACACACTGTTGTCCGTGATCACGGTGATGTCCCGTGAAGGGGAGTACTGGGACCCTGAAGCTAGGCTGCCCGTGCCCGTCATACTGCTGGCACTCTCCCTGTGCCCCCCTCTATAGCTGCTAGTGCTGCTGCTGCTGCTGCTTCTCTCCCTACTGACATTGCCTGGGGATCGGGCCCTGCCTCTAGCAGTCGGGGTGGCATTCACCAGCTCTGGACTACTGGGGATCGCCTCGACAGTGGGGGACATTGGTGGACCTGGAGGAACATCAGAAGAAGCACAAGCACCTGCTCCAGCACCAACAGAGACAGATGCAGACTCAAGTTCTGCAGCCCTTCCAGTGCCCTGCGTGGCAGTGGAGGAGGGCACTTCCAGGAGGTGACGCTGAGCCACTGAAGCCTGTTGCCCTAAAGCAGGCCTGCTGAGTTTGGGGCATGGTGATGTACTCAGGCTACTGCTGATGCCTGTTGCCACTCCCGTGGCACAGCCCCTGCTGCCTCTGGCACGTGCCCCATTGCCTCCCCTATGGGTAGCAGACCGGCCTCTCCTTCCCTTCTCCATTTCTCCCTCCAAAATAGTGTTTTTATATTTTTTATATATATATATATTTATCTATTATTCTATATATCTATCTACACTAAATCTAACTGCTATTAACTATTCTAAATACTATGAACTAAATGGATTATCTAATAAGTACAAAGGCCTACTCCTACAAACACTAAATCTCTAAACACTATATCTCCGCTAACTAACTATCTACTATCTCTAATCTATCTATCTAGCTATGGGATGGGGGGGGAATGCAAAGAACACAGAGAGGGGTTACAAAACTGAAATGAAAGCTAAATCAATCTAATGCTACTCAAAATGAATAAAAAAACAGCGGAAGGGAATCAGGGAAGGAATATAGAGAGAGGGAGAGGGAAAGGATTCAATGGTGGGGGGAGGGAGGAAGGAAGATTGAACACAGGGAGGGGTAAAAACAAAAAACACCTAAATCTATCTAATCTAAGCTAAATAAATGATAATATGGAGGTAGATGGGTTGGATGGGTGAAATAGGAGAAGGATTGCAATGGATTGAGGAAAACAAAACTGCTGGGAGAGAAGGAGCCTTCTGAAATGCCTGCTGTTCAGGAACAGTGACTAGCTCAGAAGGTGTTGGCAGGGGGGGAGGGCAATAAGTTTTGTTACTTGCTGCACCCGCCTCACTGCAAGCCCCATTGACTCCATGCAGCCTAGCCCGTGGCCAATTGCAGACTGCGAAGCCAGTGGTCTGAGGCGAAAAGTGATGGTGATTGGGCAGGCTGTCTGCTACTCAAAGCCTCTCCATCCCTGGTGCCTGGAAGTCTGCTCCTCAGCTGACTCACCCTCCCTGTCATATTTTGAGTTCCAGTGACACATTTTTGCCACCCGAACGTGATCCAAACTGACTGAACTGTTCGGTCATTTCAGAGTTCGGAATCAGGTTTGGTTCGGCGGGTTCAGATTCAGGTTCGGGTTCGGTCGTCCGAACAGGCCGAGTTTGGGCCAAACTCCGAACTTCCGAACCACGTTTGCCCATCCCTACTGCCCACTGACTGTCCCCAGTGAGCAGGTGTTTTCCATGGGACATTTGCTCACCCCACCACCTGAGACTGGGGGCCAAGTTGGTAGAGCAGTTGCTTTTTATAAAGATCAGCCTTCCGCTGCTGGGATTCCCCGAGCTGCCCCTGGACATGGATTGATGGTGCAGTGGCACACGCTATCCCATACCAGGGGCAGTCTTGGGACGGGGCTCCTCCTCTATCTGGGCTGCTGCTGCTGAGGTGCTGTCCCTCCCTCCCAATGGCCTGCATCCGCCCTGCCTCTCTCTCTCTCTCTCTCTAGATGGCCTCAGCCAGCCTATCTGACTGACCTCATGATGTAGAGTTGCATTGGGAAGCTGTAAGCCTGCCAGCCGGCCTGTGGCTAGACCATCTCGGCCCACCTATCTAACTGGCTCTCTTGCGCACTGCACAGTCTGTGCCAGCCTATCTGAGTGTCCTGCCAAGGTCCCAGCCTGCCTTCCCTACTGCCTCTCATGCCACACTGCCTGTCTGCCCTCCCAGGTTGCCAAGATCAAAGCCTGCCTCACTCTGCCTTCCAATACTCATGCCACGCTGCCTGTCTTCCTGCCCACCCAGGGACTCTTGAGAGCGCGCAGCAGCAGCAGCAGCAGGATGCCCCTGGGGATGGTGGGAGTGGGAGAAGCCATCCCTTTCATCCAGTGGGGTCTATCCCTGCCCCCAGCCCTAGCAGTAGCATCACAAGCAGCAGACTGAGCAGCAGCAACACCCCTATTGCGAGCAGCAGCTTGTATGTGCAGGGCACTCTGGCAAGCATGGTCTAATGCACAGCAGGGCAGGCAGCATGCTTGAGGGCAGTGGTGGAGGTGGTGCCCAGGCAGAGTTATGTGAGGGAGTATGACAGTGCCTCAGCAGCAGTGGAGACCTACTTGGAGGAGGAGCCGTGCATTGAACCCAGCAGCAATCCCTTGGTCTCCTGGGCCAGCAAGATCAATGTATGGCCGGCCCTGTCCAAAGTGGCCAAGGGTCTTTTGTCCTGCCCAACAACAAGTGTTCCCAGTGAGCCTGTGTTCTCCATGGTGGGGGACATTTGGTCACTGCACCTCCTGAGACTGGGGGCCAAGTTGGTGGAGCAGTTGCTTTTTTATAAAGGTTAACCTTCTGCTGCTGGGATTCCCCGAGCTACCCCTGGACATGAATTGATGGTGCAGTAGTGCACGCCATCCTATGCCGGGGCAGTCTTGGGATGGGGCTCCTCCTCAATCTGGGCTGCTGCTACTGAGGTGCTGTCCCTCCCTCCCAATGCCTGGCACCCGCCCTGCCTCTCTCTCTCACTAGATGGCCTCAGCCAGCCTATCTGACTGACCTCATGATGTTGGGTGGCATTAGTAAGCCTACCAGTCGGCCTCTGGCTAGACCATCTCTGCCCACCTATCTGACTGGCTCTCTTGCACTGCACAGTCTTTGCCAGCCTATCTAAGTGCCCTGCCAAGATCCCAGCCTGCCTTCCCTACTGCCTCTCATGCCACACTGCCTGTCTGCCCACCCGCCCAGGTTGCCAAGATCAAAGCCTGCCTCAGGCTGCCTTCCGATGCTCATGCAAAAGTGCCTGTCTGAAGCGTTGCCCCAGCCTGCCTGCCTCTCATGCCAAGGTGCCTGTCTGCCTGCTCTGGCAACCCTGGGTGATGTGTCCCACTGGCCTGGTAATCCTGCTGCTTCTGTCTTCTGGTCCATGGGTGCTCTGCCCTGGCAAATCCAAATGTGCCCACGCAATCCTGCTGCTGCTGTCTGCTGCTGTATAGGAGCTCTTCCCTGACAAATCCTACCATCCTGGCTCCGTGGGTGCTGTGCACAGGCAAATCCTGCTGCTGCCATCTCTGCTGTGCCACGGGTTCTGTGCCCTGGCAATCCAATGTCTGCTGCTGCTGCTGCTGCTGCTGCTGCTGCTGCTGCTGCTGCCGCCGCTGCTGCTGCTGCCGCCACCTCTGAAGTGCCACAGGCTCTGTGCCCTGGCCATCCAATCTATGCTGCTGCTGCTGATGCCACCTCTGCTGTGCCATGGGTTCTGTGCCCGGGCAGTCCAATGTCTGCTGCTGCTGCCAATGCTGTCTCTGCTGTCTGTGCCATGGGTTCTGTGCCTGGGATATCTAATGTCTGCTGCTGCTGCCAGTGCTGCCTCTGCTGTGCCATGGGCTCTGTGCCCCCTGCAATCCAATGTCCACTTCTGCTGCCTCTGCTGTGCCATGGGTTCTGTGCCCCCTGCAATCCAATGTCTGCTTCTGTTGCCTCTGCTGTGCCATGGGTTCTGTGCCCCTGCAATCCAATGTCCGCTTCTGTTGCCTCTGCTGTGCCATGGGTTCTGTGCCCCAGCACTCCAATGTATGCTGCTGCTGTGTCATGGATGCTGTGGCCAGGTGATGTAATTTCTGCTGCTGCTATGATGCCTCTGCTGTGTCGTGGGCTCTGTGCCCTGGAAATCCACTGTCTGCTGCTGCTGCTAGTACTGCACATCATTCATTTGCTCTTCACTCTTGTAGATGGGCATAGCTTCAATGAGAGCACCGGAGGGCAGGGGCTGGGTGTCCATGAGATCCACCACTGGGCAAGGCTTGCCCAATTTGCAGTAGAGCTTCTTGAACTCAGTTGAGTATGATGCCAACCTGCAACGCCCAGCCAAGTAGGGGTGCCAGCCAGCAAGCCCTGACCGGGCCTCTACTGCTGCTCCATCGATGCCAGCCAGCCTGCAATGCCCAGACAAGTCGGGGTGCCAGCCACTCCAGCCCCTGGACCCACCATCAGGGTTCTGGGGCCTACGTTCCAGTCAGGGAGGGCTGTCTTTCTACGTCATCCAGAAGCTGCCACTTTAGTCCCAGGACCCACCATCAGGGTTCTGGGGCCATCATTCCACTCACGGGGAGCCATCATTCCAATGCATCAAGAAACAGCCAGCCACTCCAGCCCCAGGATCCATCATCAGGGTTCTGGGGCCTACATTCCAGGCAGGGAGGGCTGTCCATCCACATAATCCAGAAACTGCCACTCCAGCCCCAGGCCCCACCATCAGAGTTCTGGGGCTGACATTCTGCTCATGGGAAGCCATCATTCCACCCCATCAAGAAAAGGCCAGCCACTCAAGTCCTAGACCCACTGTCAGGGTTCCAGGACCTACATTCCAGGCAGGGAGGTCTGTCATTCCACTTCATCCAGAAGCTGTCTCTCCAGTCCCAGGACCCACCATCAGGGTTCTAGGGCTGTCATTCCGTTCACAGGGACCTGTCATTCCACCACATCAAGAAACAGCCAGCCACTCCAGCCCCAGGACCCATTATTAGGGTTCTGGGGCCATCATTCCACTCATGGGGAGCTGTCATTCCACTGCATCAAGAATCCATCACTCCAGCCCCAGGACCCACCATCAGGGTTCTGGGGCCTACGTTACAGTCAAGGGGAGCCATAATTCCACGGCATGCCATGGGTTCTGTGCCCTGGCAATCCAATGTCCACTTCTGCTGCCTCTGCTGTGCCATGGGTTCTGTGCCCCGGCAATCCAATGTCCACTTCTGCTGCCTCTGCTGTGCCATGGCTTCTGTGCCTTGACAATCCATTGTCTGCTTCTGCTGCCTCTTCTGTGCCATGGGTTCTGCTTCTGGGCAATCCAATGTCTGCCACTGCTCCACTGATGCCTGGCAGTCTTCAATGCCCGGCCAAGTAGGGGTGCTAGGCCAGCCACCAAGCCCCAAGCCTTCCCAGTCTCTGCTGATTCTGTGTCTCCGACGGCCTGTCATGTCCCCACGGACACCCTTGGAGCACCCCAAGCCTCTGCCACGGCTGAACTTTTTGAATGTTCGGGTGGGTTCGAACACACAAACCCCAACTAAGTTTTCCAACCGAACATCCGAACATCCAAACCCCATTCTGTTCACACACCCCTACCGCAGCATTTCTTCATGTTGTGGAGAAGTTTTATATGGAGGGAGGTTTTTTCATTGGGAGTACACATAAAATGAAGCTTCACTCCCTTAGTCTAAAACATTTCTTGGTAGTTTTGTCTCCTTTAATTTTATGTGAAAGAATACATGTCCTGCGTTTGTTTGATTTTTGTATAACAGAAACCCCTTTCATTCTACCCTGAGTGCAATTCTCAGGTGAGACAGCTCATGTGCTAGTGAACCTTAGTCTAAATCCCATAGAAGTGAATGGGACTTGTGTTAACTGCTGGTGTAATGGGCTACGTGTGGACCGGGAGGTAGGGGTGAACCCTGGTTCAAGTCTTGCCTTAGGAACTCACAGGGTGGCCTTGGACCAGTCACAATAGTCTCTCAGTCTAACCTATCTCCCAGAGTTGTTATGAGGATTAAAAGTTGTGTTATATGTAAAGTGCTCTGTGTGCCATAGCAGGGGTGCTATATAAAAAATAAATATTATTATTAGTGTGTTTGCATTCTTGAAAACGGAAGGACTTGAACTCTGGGCTTTGATGCAGCCACCCAGCAGGTAAAATGCACTATATGGCCCAAGAGGTGGTACTCCTATGATAGGGGCTGTGGTTCTAGGAGGGCTCTCTTTTGCTGTATCAGGAGAGTTCAGTGGTTGGGCACGTGGATTCTGGTAGCCAGCCACTGAGAAAGATAAGAGAGGGACTGCTTTGTCAGATCAGGGAAAACAGCAAACTTCCTGTCCAAACTGAGGAGTCTGGGAGGGAGGAGGGCAGTAGCAACATTTTTTTTCAATCTTCAGATTTACACATCATCAAGGGCAGCCCCACGTAGAGCGCTTTGCCGTAATCTAGCCTTGAGGTAATGAAGGCATGGATGATGGTGCCCAGATCTGAATCAGAAAGAAAGGGCTGCAGCCTCCCCACCAGATGGAGTTGGTGAAAATTGGCCATGACCTCTTCCCCCACCCCCCCACCCCGTGCTCCCTTTGCCATCAGAGCCAGCCCTAGCATCCCCCTCTCAACTGACAGCTGGCCAGGGTGGGAGGGAGATGGAGAAGGAGAAGGAGAAGGAGAGGGAAGGGAGTGATCATGTTGTTCCTAAGTGTGCTAACGCCCTCTTTGGTGGTTGTCGCAAACACATGGACTGTAGTCAGGGGGCTCCCCATTTTCTGTGTCCCCATGCTGTCCACATGGGTTGCAGCTGCATGGAAGTACCCCAGGGGGGGCGGAGCCTGGGATCCTGCGGGATCCTGGCCCATGTGTTAACACCCAGAATATGGGTTTGTGCCCCTACCACAAACCTGTGTTGTGTGAAAGTGCCCAAAGTGTAATCCCTTACTCTTGAAGGGAAAGCCATATGAAACTGTCACCAAAGCAGACTTATTTAAACAGTGCTGTTTTATCACTTCTTTCTTGTTTTGTTGCTCCATTTTCAAGCCCAAGCATAAGAAGAATATAGAATCCATGGAAAAGAGTTTGAGGAACCTAGGTTTCCATCAGTACAAAAAACTGGGATGATCTTGGGAAGAAAGGTAAAAGCAGCTCTGTTCTAAACTCAAAGCTAGATGGATGGATCTTGCTCAGGCCGTGAAATCCTACCTTGTCCATTGCACTAGCTTGCCTTGGTGAGAGCCACACTTCCTCGTTTCCCATGAGATGGGAGATGTGCTAGATTTCAATAGCACAAGCTCCCACAGCACCGAGACAGCTCGAGGGAAAGTGGCCTTAGACTCTGTTCAAGAGAGAAAGCATGGTGGCTGTGTTGGTTCCAAATGTAAAGATATGGAGGCAAAGCCGTTTAGATGATCTCTTTTATTGGACCAATGTCTGTTGGTGAGAATATGAATGTTCAGACCTCACAGGACCCTTCCCCAGGCATGTAGCATAGCAAGTCAGAAATATATAAACTGAGCAAATGCAGGACAGGTATATACGACAAGGCACAGCAGTGAGTTTGGGAGTGGAAAAGACATTGTGGATATTCCAGAGCACTGCTGGCAGGGCTGCCCCAGAGCATGGATAACCTGCCTTGCCTCTGCTCCACCTGAACATCTGACAGGCCGCCTTTAAACAGATGGCCCGCCCAGGAATGAGGCAGGGCAGAAGGGCAGGTGCTGTCCATGTGAAAACACCCAAAGAAACAATAGGTGATCACTGATCATAAGTAGAGAGACATGATGAGGCTAAAGTGTTGTAAGAAATGTTGCAAGACCTTTTTATCTGGCCGGGTATTTGGCAGCCAGAGATAAGGTTGGGTGGACTAAGTAGGGGGCATGGGGAAGGGCTGGGGTCAAGGGGATTTTCAGCTGTTTTTATTGATTATAAATCGCCATGAGACTTGACAGGAAGGGCGGGATATACATTTAAATTAAATAAATGAAGCAAGCGTATGGATAGGGGTATAGTACGAAACCACAAGAGAGAGAGAGAAACAGAACTAGATGAATGAGTACTAAGACAGACAGGAGGTTAGAAGGCAAAAAGGACAAATGCCTCTCTAAGCAAAACTGCCTGTAAAGCACAAAACAGCTGGAAACTAAAAGCACCAGTTAAATCAAGTATTTTTTCACTGTTTGAATCACTGTCTGGCTAGGAATCCAGACATCACTGTAGCAGAGAAACTTTTGAAAGGATATTATAAGAGCCTCTGGGGAAAAAAATAAGACTAATAACACTCTAGAGAAGGTGTCTTATTGGTTCAGGACATTTTACCATTGAAGTTGCTAATTAGAGTCCTGGGGGGAAAGTCCAATAGTATATATGAATGTCTGCATAAGAACAATCTAGTGGTCAGAAAGCAGGATTTCTTGTTTGAAGAACTGAAATGTCAAAGGAAAGTCATGCATCTAAAGAACAAGCGTGGAATTGCTTATGGCAGAAGGTAAAATAGAACACAGGGTGAAGAACACAGGGTGAAATTCCTTTCATCTCTTTGAAGGGGGTGAGAACAAGGTCTATTCACTACTTTATTATTGGCTATTGTCTATTCCAAGGGCTTGAGTGAAGCTTACATGTTCTTTAATCTTGTGTTAGCTCCATAAACAAGGGCAAATTTCAACCTTGGATTTTTGAGGTCTTAGTCAAGAATGAGAATAAATAGAAACGTAGAAATCCAAGATGTCCTAGAGATGGCTAAAAAATGGTAGGGTATTTTCAGAGAAGCCGTCACGCCCCGGGGTGAGTCCCCTCACTGTGTGCACGCGTCTGCCTGGCTGCCAAGCAAACGTTCTGGTGGCCGGAGCTGGGGAGGAGGTGGGGAGAGGGCGGGGGACATGAGGGTGTAGGTCCACACAGCCACACCCCCATGCTCTTCATTACGGCCCTGTCTCCTCCCTGATGGGTGGGTGTGGCAGCCTATGAGGCTGCACCCACCCAGAACTGCTCCGGCCAAGGGCCGGGGTTAGGCGGTGCCGGCCATCATATGTGATGGCCCACTCTACCATGGTCTGGGGATGCCTACCCTGGACCATGACAGGGTTTAACATGGAATGTGCGCTGGCCAGGAGCCTAGTGCACATCCCATGTTAGCCCTGCTGCGGTACGGGGTAACTTCTGCTCCCGCCCATGGTGAACTTCTGGCGGGTAATAGCAGACATGACACCCCACCCGTGGCCACACTGAGGTAAGCGTGGGGTTTCACGTCTGAAAATACCCACTAGAAGGAAACAAACCACCAAAAAGTCTTGTCTCTCGCATCACAGGAAGACTGACCAGGACATAACATTTCAGGTTTAAAACCAGTCATAACTTTAGGTAAAGCTGGGTTCCTTGTCATCCTGAAGTCGGCAGATGATCGGGCCTTTGCTTTGGCGGGCCCCTTGGTGCATAACTCACTCCCTCAGGAGGTTCGTCTCGGTTCCTCCCTTCATACCTTTAAAAAGCACCTGAAAACATTTGTTTCCTAGGTGCTTTTAGGAAACAAAGTGGCTCCCTCGATGTACTTTGCCCTCCTATTTTTGCCTGCCCCATTTTAAAATTGTAATACTTACTATTAATTTTTTTTAAATTGTTTTATTAATTGTTAATAATAATTGTTTAATTGATCATTGTTTAATTGTTTTATAAATTGTTTATATGGCTTTGCCTTTCTGTGAAGTGCTCCGAGTGCCATGTAAGATAGCGAGGCACTATATGTAAATATATTGTGAGGGTCCAAGGGGGTAAGGTTGGATCCTCAGGGGGAAAGGGATGCGAGTTCCACACACGCACCGGCGGGGAAAGGGAGGCAGCAAGGCAGTACCTGGAAAACGTGCCCCCAGGTTGGAATAGGGCTGGCGGGATAATAAATCCACAGCCTATATCATCATCGGGCTTGAGAGTGAGCGTATGCCTTGTTTGCTGCCAGGGATCGCTCGCCACGCACACGGGGAATAGGAGGGGGAAGGCAGAGTGCACGCTGTGGGGTAAAGGGAACAGTGCACAGCCCAGGTTCGGAAGGAAGTAGGAGAGGTCTGTCACGCCAAGGGCGGGGCCCAGGAGGTGCTCCCCAGTCCCCCCCACAGGAACGCACCAGCACACCACACCTACTCGAGTAACCCTCGGAGCTTCCTCGGCCGTGCGGTTTGTCTGGGCGTGAGGGAGGGGGGTCCGCGGGTCACGGGTTGCGCCCGGGGGGACTTGGTTTTTTTTCCTTCCCTACTGGCGGTCTTGCTCCCCATTCCCTGACATATATAAAATTAACTCTTTTTAGAGTGGAACTTTTTCCTTCTGCTGTTCTTGAAGGGCGATTTAATAACGTTCCGTGGGAAGAAATGTACTGTGTCCGCTGCTCAAGATTACAACCTGAATCAATCAAGCACGTCCTTTTTTATTGTACATTTTTTTCAGAAATTCGAAAGAAATTCTTAGCTCCCTATTTGGGTAATTATTTGGAGTGGCACAGTGAGGGTTGTTTAAGAAAATTTCTGTGCAGTCTTGATTCTGACCACTCAAAGCAGGGTCGCCAGGTTCTGTTTTCAAGTCTTGTGTATTAAACGGAATCTTTGTAAAGTATAAAAATGTATGAAATTTATAAAACTTATTTTAAATTTAATCTAGTTTTTCTGTCATTTTAATATTTTTATTTGATGTAAATTGAACAGGCCCTGAGTGGTCATTCGATAAAGTATAAAGTATTATTATTGTTGTTGTTTCTTTAGCTTGAGAAGCTCTGAATCTAAGCCATATCTCTGGAGAGGAGGCTCCAGCTCTTTCACACTCTTCTCCCCAAGAGGAAAGCACACCTCCATCTTTAAACGTGAATAGGAACCTGTGAAGAGGAGATCTCACATCACATGAGAGAACCTGCGGTAGCCTTGATACCACCTGCATCACAGCTCCATTCCCATGCTTCACCATCCTCTACATGAAGGGTAGGGAACCTTTTCCTTCCCACAGGCCCTTCTGAAAATTAGTTCAAGCTCCACAGCCACCTCGGAGTTGGGATGGGGATGCCACAAGGTGTGTCCAAAATGGAGAAGATCCAGAATCATTTCTCCATCCAACTATCTTGGAGCACATGCCCTCATCTCCATTCCCTTCCCTGAACGCTATCTAGCAGCATTTTGTGGCAAGGACTGGATTTATAGACCAGATCCAGTAACTAGAAAGGGGTCATGAGTTTAATCTGGCCAATAGGCAAGAACTTCCCCATCCCTGCCCTACGCAAAGGGTACATTATTAGGCAAAGGAAGTGACTTCCCACCAGATACACAAGACCCTGAGGAGTCCCCTGAAACACATGTTGGATATTTGCACATTTGGCATATGCAAATCAGGGGCCTACCACTCCCACCCCCACCCCCACCCCCAAGATGCCCTCATAAATAAAACTCTGGCTGCATTTTTATTGCTCATGTAAATGACTTAGCTCACAAGATCCTGCACGAGCAAGTCCTAAATCACCCGCAGCTGATGAGCAGCAAGCTGAGGTTCAACAATCAAACTAAACCCCCTCCCATGCCTTCCTGATAAACATGTGAAGGACAATTCACTTTTATTGCCCTTTCTTATTCCTCCACTGTCAGAGAGACGTGTTTTGGGGGACATCCTGGGTGGCAATCATACTTCTTTCAGCCAGTATTGCCAGTGCACAAAGACTGAAGTGCATAAATTCCGCTCTCAGGCTGCGACTGCTGCTTTCAATGTTTTAGTCTGAGTATTTTCTCACATTATCTGGGGGGGGGGGCTTCCGCAGCTCTGTTCTCATGGGAATTAGCACACGTGAGAATGCACTATTCCACTTTTATGCTACGAGAACACTCATGCATGACTGGGTCCCAAATGCAGCTCTTACAAGGATGGTGTAATCCAAAGAACCAAAGGGTGATTTCAGACGTTGCGCCACCATGGTCAACCACGGTGAATCCCCCTATGAGGACCATTATGGCGTAACGTCTGTTGGGCCGAAAAGTGATTCCTGCGAGATGTTCACTCCCAGTGGGAATCGCTTTGACCATGCTTTCGAAGGTGCGGCCGAAAGCGTGGTCAAAGCGATTCCCGCCAGGGGTGAACTCCCAGCGGGAATCATTTTTCGGCCCAACAGACATGACGTTACCACGGTCAACCACGGCGGAATTCACTGTGGTTGACTGTGGTAACGTCACGTCTGCTCCTGGACCACGGCCCAGAATCGGCGGCCGTGCCCGCTGCCGATTCCGGGCCGTGGTCAACACCCTGGGGGGCGGGCAGGCTCTGAGGTCGCATTGGCCGCTGCTCCCACCTGTCTCCCAGAGGGCGGGGGGCCTCGGGAGCGTCGGGGGCAGGGCTGTGCAGCCACACGTTGTGCCGGGCAGTCCCACCCCCTCCCCCGATTCTCCTCCGGGATCGACCGGCTCATCTGTTGATGGGCCATTTTGATTCTGGAGGGGAATCAAATGGTGATTCTGTGCCGGGGCCAATGGGCGCCCCGGCACGTCTGAAATCACCCAAAGTCACTAAAATTCCAAACACAAAATATCTGTAGCAGATTGGATGTGGGCCCTTTAAGGAACAGTGGCCTGGGCCTTGGCTCCACCCCTCCAGGGAGTATAAAAGCCTGAGAATGAAGTGGCTTGACCAGTCAAATAACCCCCCTCCCACCCTCCACCCCCTGCCAAATACCCTGTCTAAAAGCCAGGTCTTACAATGCTGGTGAAAAGTAAGGAGAGCCAGGCTAAGATGGAGCTCCACTAGGAGAGCTTTCCAC
>QEPC01000412.1:16293956-16328513 GCA_003113815.1 Sphenodon punctatus | reverse complement strand
GGTGAATCCCCCTATGAGGACCATGATGGCGTAACGTCTGTTGGGCCGAAAAGTGATTCCTGCGAGATGTTCACTCCCAGTGGGAATCGCTTTGACCATGCTTTCGAAGGTGCGGCCGAAAGCGTGGTCAAAGTGATTCCCGCCAGGGGTGAACTCCCAGCGGGAATCATTTTTCGGCCCAACAGACATGACGTTACCACGGTCAACCACGGCGGAATTCACTGTGGTTGACTGTGGTAACGTCACGTCTGCTCCTGGACCACGGCCCAGAATCGGCGGCCGTGCCCGCTGCCGATTCCGGGCCGTGGTCAACACCCTGGGGGGCGGGCAGGCTCTGAGGTCGCATTGGCCGCTGCGCCCACCCGTCTCCCAGAGGGCGGGTGGCCTCGGGAGCGTCGGGGCGCAGGGCTGTGCAGCCACACGTTGTGCCGGGCAGTCCCACCCCCTCCCCCGATTCTCCTCCGGGATCGACCGGCTCATCTGTTGATGGGCCATTTTGATTCTGGAGGGGAATCAAATGGTGATTCTGTGCCGGGGCCAATGGGCGCCCCGGCACGTCTGAAATCACCCAAAGTCACTAAAATTCCAAACACAAAATATCTGTAGCAGATTGGATGTGGGCCCTTTAAGGAACAGTGGCCTGGGCCTTGGCTCCACCCCTCCAGGGAGTATAAAAGCCTGAGAATGAAGTGGCTTGACCAGTCAAATAACCCCCCTCCCACCCTCCACCCCCTGCCAAATACCCTGTCTAAAAGCCAGGTCTTACAATGCTGGTGAAAAGTAAGGAGAGCCAGGCTAAGATGGAGCTCCACTAGGAGAGCATTCCACCGTGGCGGGGCAGCCACTGAGAACACCCTCCTGTCAGTCTTGACCCACAAAAAACATGCCCTCCAGGAGGGCACCCCCAGTTGACTGCAGGGGCCAAACCAAGGCCTAGGGGGTGAGGCGATCCCTCAAGTAAGCAGGACCCACGCCATGTAGAGCTTTATAGGTCAAAAAACCAGCACCTTGAATTGGTGAATTATGGCTAAATCTTGAATTATAGCTAAATCCATAAAGCATCAATGTACATGGTACTTTATAAGCACTTTATTAAAGTGGATCTGAACAGCCAGATTTGCCAGATTCAATATTCACTCCATCTATAAAGGTATTTCAGTACAGAGATCTGAAATCTGCCTGTAACCCTCCTAGTATACCATATTAGATCTGGAATAGTAGAAGGCACTATATCAAAGTATGGTTCCAGAAATTACTTGGATTGCTCCAGTGGTGTAAATACACTGGGGTTGTTCTTACTTGAAAGTATCTACTTCCCCTTAGCTGCTGTAATTTCCATGTTTCTAAGTAAAAGTGAAGTAGCATTGCTAACCCCTAGAGTTCCTAAATCATGAGTCCGGCCTCCCAAAAAGTCATGAAATTCTCTAGTCATGAATTTGTCCAACACAAGAGTAGAATCATATAATCATAGAAATGCAGGGTTTGAGAGGGTAGCGTGGGCCTAGTCTAACCCACTACTCCAAGGCCTGTACCTACAACATCAACACCAGATGCTTATCCAGCAAGTTTTTTAAAAGTCTTAAGAAAGGAGATTTTGCAACTTCCCAAGGCAACCAGTTCTATTGTCCAATTGATCTTTCAGTCAAGAACCTTTTCTAATATTTAACTGAACTCTACCTTGCTTCAATTTAAGTCCATCTCCTCTTGTCTTATCTTGATGGAGAGCAACTGTTCCCCATCATTTTTGTAGACATTTACCAGGTATTTAGGGGGAGGAAGTATGTCCTCTTTCCCTGATTCAGTGTAGACTTGAATGAGCTTCATTCAATTAGATTTCAAATAAGAACATAAAAACAAGAAATGCCATACTGAGTCAGTCCAATGGTCCATCAAACCCAGCATCCTGTCTCTGACAGTGGCCAATTTTGATTGCATGGGAGAAGTACCAGCGGTCACAATGGGCAATCCATTCCCTGCTGATCGCTCCCTGCTCCTGACAGTAAGAAGTTCTCATCTCATAACCTATTTAGCTAATAGCTGTTAATGGACCTATTCTCCAAGAACTTATCCAGTCCTTTTTTAAAAGACTATACTACTGGCCCTGCCAACCAATTTCATAATTTACCTGTGTATTGAGTGAAAAAATACTTCCTTGTATTAGTTTTAAGTCTGCCACCGGTTAGTAATAATAAATAGTAATACAGTAATAAATGTATGGTAATATTTAATTTGTCTTAAAGTGCAACAAAGCTCTGAAAAGTCTGGAGAGACAGTCTGGTTTGTATGTTGCTCCAATATGTAAGAGATGGACACAAAGTAGTTTGGATGATATCTTTTTTTGAGCCAACTTTTGTTGGGGAGAGTATGGCTTTCAGGCCACATTGGGCCCTTCTTTCCTCAGTCATTTAAGAATTTGTTTTGACTTCTTACATGCCTGAAGAAGGGCCCTGCGGAAGGCTGAAACAAGGTTTCTCCAAAATGAGAAATCTAATCGAAACCCTGATTCAAATAAATCAATTAGATTTTATTGTGATAACACAGAGGCAGCACAACATATAGGCAAAGACAAAGTTCAAATCAGATGAATCAGGAATTTCTCAATGCTGGACAATGTTTGGAGTCGTTGGATGAATTCTTGGGCAAAAATATAAAAAATAATAATAATTTTTAAAATTAATTGCACTTGCACAAAATGGCCACCGCCCTTAACCAATAGGGTGGCAATAGTGTCGCTGCCATTTTAGTTAAAGGCCCTTTTGCGCATGGACAAAAAGGGCAACATCCTTAACCAAAATGGTTTCAATGCTATGCCGCCATTTTGGTTAAGGGTGGCAGTCATTTGCGCATGTACAAAACAGTCAAGTTGCCATTTTGCTCATGTTTAATACAAAAAATATTATTATCATTACTATTTATAGTTTTGCTTGAGAAGTCATATCGTGATTGGGAAATTGATAGGAAACCTAACCCAGTTCCCAAAATTACGAGATTTCTTGCAAGCAGCAAAATTGCTGTTCACTTCATCTCTAGCCCCGTGTGGCCTGAAAGCTTGCATACTCTCTCCAACAGAAGTTGGTCCAATAAAAGATTTCCTCTGAATGAGTTTGTTTCCAACTCGGAAGAGTAGTTCACAATAAGGTTCTTTGATTGTTTTTTTCTCAATTTCTATATCAAATCAATTACTTTAAAGCAGAAGGGGGTTGTTGAGGGAGTTTGTTTGTTCGTTTGTTTGTTTCTGATCGTCATCACTGCAGAATTCTTCTGGAGCCCAAGAGTAAACGGCATATCCATGTTCTAGATTTGGAATAAAGATTCTGCATTTGGAACTTATTTCATCAATATTCTCTATTTAGAATGGATCCTAGTGAGTTCTCCCAAAGCTGCAACAGCTCTGCAGAGAAAAAGAGTAGTGAAAGCATCATAAAATCTTATTTCTGGCACTAAAGCAAGCTAATGTTAGTTCTCTGACTATAAACACAATTTAAGGCCATAGAACGTACACTGATCATTTGTGGAAATACTGCATTATGTTACAACAGTATTCTCAAAGCAAATGCATCACTCTCACCGGTCCTAAACNAGCATCAATGTACATGGTACTTTATAAGCACTTTATTAAAGTGGATCTGAACAGCCAGATTTGCCAGATTCAATATTCACTCCATCTATAAAGGTATTTCAGTACAGAGATCTGAAATCTGCCTGTAACCCTCCTAGTATACCATATTAGATCTGGAATAGTAGAAGGCACTATATCAAAGTATGGTTCCAGAAATTACTTGGATTGCTCCAGTGGTGTAAATACACTGGGGTTGTTCTTACTTGAAAGTATCTACTTCCCCTTAGCTGCTGTAATTTCCATGTTTCTAAGTACAAGTGAAGTAGCATTGCTAACCCCTAGAGTTCCTAAATCATGAGTCCGGCCTCCCAAAAAGTCATGAAATTCTCTAGTCATGAATTTGTCCAACACAAGAGTAGAATCATATAATCATAGAAATGCAGGGTTTGAGAGGGTAGCGTGGGCCTAGTCTAACCCACTACTCCAAGGCCTGTACCTACAACATCAACACCAGATGCTTATCCAGCAAGTTTTTTAAAAGTCTTAAGAAAGGAGATTTTGCAACTTCCCAAGGCAACCAGTTCTATTGTCCAATTGATCTTTCAGTCAAGAACCTTTTCTAATATTTAACTGAACTCTACCTTGCTTCAATTTAAGTCCATCTCCTCTTGTCTTATCTTGATGGAGAGCAACTGTTCCCCATCATTTTTGTAGACATTTACCAGGTATTTAGGGGGAGGAAGTATGTCCTCTTTCCCTGATTCAGTGTAGACTTGAATGAGCTTCATTCAATTAGATTTCAAATAAGAACATAAAAACAAGAAATGCCATACTGAGTCAGTCCAATGGTCCATCAAACCCAGCATCCTGTCTCTGACAGTGGCCAATTTTGATTGCATGGGAGAAGTACCAGCGGTCACAATGGGCAATCCATTCCCTGCTGATCGCTCCCTGCTCCTGACAGTAAGAAGTTCTCATCTCATAACCTATTTAGCTAATAGCTGTTAATGGACCTATTCTCCAAGAACTTATCCAGTCCTTTTTTAAAAGACTATACTACTGGCCCTGCCAACCAATTTCATAATTTACCTGTGTATTGAGTGAAAAAATACTTCCTTGTATTAGTTTTAAGTCTGCCACCGGTTAGTAATAATAAATAGTAATACAGTAATAAATGTATGGTAATATTTAATTTGTCTTAAAGTGCAACAAAGCTCTGAAAAGTCTGGAGAGACAGTCTGGTTTGTATGTTGCTCCAATATGTAAGAGATGGACACAAAGTAGTTTGGATGATATCTTTTTTTGAGCCAACTTTTGTTGGGGAGAGTATGGCTTTCAGGCCACATTGGGCCCTTCTTTCCTCAGTCATTTAAGAATTTGTTTTGACTTCTTACATGCCTGAAGAAGGGCCCTGCGGAAGGCTGAAACAAGGTTTCTCCAAAATGAGAAATCTAATCGAAACCCTGATTCAAATAAATCAATTAGATTTTATTGTGATAACACAGAGGCAGCACAACATATAGGCAAAGACAAAGTTCAAATCAGATGAATCAGGAATTTCTCAATGCTGGACAATGTTTGGAGTCGTTGGATGAATTCTTGGGCAAAAATATAAAAAATAATAATAATTTTTAAAATTAATTGCACTTGCACAAAATGGCCACCGCCCTTAACCAATAGGGTGGCAATAGTGTCGCTGCCATTTTAGTTAAAGGCCCTTTTGCGCATGGACAAAAAGGGCAACATCCTTAACCAAAATGGTTTCAATGCTATGCCGCCATTTTGGTTAAGGGTGGCAGTCATTTGCGCATGTACAAAACAGTCAAGTTGCCATTTTGCTCATGTTTAATACAAAAAATATTATTATCATTACTATTTATAGTTTTGCTTGAGAAGTCATATCGTGATTGGGAAATTGATAGGAAACCTAACCCAGTTCCCAAAATTACGAGATTTCTTGCAAGCAGCAAAATTGCTGTTCACTTCATCTCTAGCCCCGTGTGGCCTGAAAGCTTGCATACTCTCTCCAACAGAAGTTGGTCCAATAAAAGATTTCCTCTGAATGAGTTTGTTTCCAACTCGGAAGAGTAGTTCACAATAAGGTTCTTTGATTGTTTTTTTCTCAATTTCTATATCAAATCAATTACTTTAAAGCAGAAGGGGGTTGTTGAGGGAGTTTGTTTGTTCGTTTGTTTGTTTCTGATCGTCATCACTGCAGAATTCTTCTTGAGCCCAAGAGTAAACGGCATATCCATGTTCTAGATTTGGAATAAAGATTCTGCATTTGGAACTTATTTCATCAATATTCTCTATTTAGAATGGATCCTAGTGAGTTCTCCCAAAGCTGCAACAGCTCTGCAGAGAAAAAGAGTAGTGAAAGCATCATAAAATCTTATTTCTGGCACTAAAGCAAGCTAATGTTAGTTCTCTGACTATAAACACAATTTAAGGCCATAGAACGTACACTGATCATTTGTGGAAATACTGCATTATGTTACAACAGTATTCTCAAAGCAAATGCATCACTCTCACCGGTCCTAAACTAGCTCGGAGGTAGTGAGAATCTAACTTGCTTCTCTAAGTGATAAAGTTTCAGAAAAGCCTGTCTTCTTCTGCCAAGGGTGGAATAGAATTTCATAAATATGACCCGTAAAAAGAATAGGGCCATTAATTCTGAGTGGAAGACAGTACATATTGAATAGCCAACTATATGGTTAGATGCAGATGGCTTTTTTGGCTCAGAGCTCTGTTGTCCCAGAGCATTCCCTCCGATGATCTACTTTTAGCATGATGTAAAGTTATTGTATGTCACTAATGCAAGGTTGATGTATAAGGTCCCTGGCGAGTGGTCTGGGTAGAACTGAAGCAAACAGTAAATTTATTATCCTTGGTTAATATCTGCCATGCTGGAGAGTTTGGTGATTATCTAGTCATTAATCAATTACCATAGGTGTAGCAAGGCAGAGGCCAATTACGATGGGTGTCGCATGGGCGTATGCCCTGCCTCCAGGGTGACTCAGAAGAAAAATAAATAATCAAAACCAAACCACAGTGTACAGGATAATTAGACATTCCTGACCTGATGTTAACTTGTTCAGGGTCAGGGAGGGGCTGTTAGTACCAGCCCCTACCATGTTTCTGGCTCTGCTGAACCCACTGCTCAGAGTTCTTGTGGGTTCAACACGTCCTCTCACTGCCTCCCGCCCCAGTCAGGCTCCTCTGAAGACAAATCCCAGTAAAAGTTGGGGAAGGGAACGACTGCAGATTTCTAGCCAGGGAACAAGGAGGCTGGGGGCAGAAAGAAATGCAGTGTCTCCGAGTTACCTCAGTGTGTGTCCCCTTGGATTATCAGCAGGGTGCCTCGTTTTCTCTGCCCAAAAAATCGGAAATTCTCTAGGGAAAAAAAATCGATATTGTCTGATTAAAAACACCCAAATCTGCATTTTTTGGATGTTAAAATCAGAAAGTGTTTACAGCAAATTATTCATTTTTGGTGGCTATTTGATGCACTGGTTGCCACTGCCACTCAAATAACAAAATAAAATAATATGCCATGCCAGCTGGCCCCAGCACAGAGCCCAAGTCTCTTCCTCTGCTGGTGGGGTGTACTGCTCGAACCCCCGTCTCCCCGCTAGCCGCGATAGGGACCCCAACATACCCTGCCTCACCAAATGCCCGATGCAGCTGGGTTTTTGCTCCAAGTCTCTTCTCTCAGATGCAGGGTCACACCGGACCCTCCAGAGAACTTCGCTTCCTTTAACTGCCGCCAGTGAATTTTTGCCAGCGGAAATTACCCAGAAAAAGCTGGAATTCTGTGGTTTTCTTGAATAAAATGGGAATCCCATGTTTTTCTCTGGTTTGCCAGGATCCCTGCTTATCAGTGAAGTGCAAATGCAGAAATGAGGCCAGGGCAGGGCAAAGGAGGACTTGTTGGGGCTGGGTGGTTGCTGATATGAGAAGCTGGGTGTGTGTGTACAAGAGTGTTGGCTGGTGGGAGTTGGAGTGTGCGGTGCAGGTGGGTGTGAGGGGCTGGGGGAGTTGGAGTGGTGCACAGGTGAGAAGGGGTGGTTCATGTGTTGGGTGATAGGTGTGAGGGGCTGGGCGAGTTGGAGTGGGGTGCAGGTGAGAGGGGCTAGAGGTGGTTTGTGTATTGGGTATGGGGCTGGAGGAGTTGGGGTGGAGTGCTGATGAGAGGGGCTAGAGCTGGTTTGTGTATTGGGTATGGGGCTGGGGGAGTTGGGGTGGAGTGCAGGTGAGAGGAGCTAGAGGTGGTTTGTGTATTGGGTGAGGGGCTGGGGGAGTTGGGGTGGGGTGCAGGTGAGAGGAGCTAGAGGTGGTTTGTGTATTGGGTGAGGGGCTGGGGGAGTTGGGGTGGGGTGCAGGTGAGAGGGGCTAGAGGTGGTTTGTGTATTGGGTGAGGGGCTGGGGGAGTTGGGGTGGGGTGCAGGTGAGAGGGGCTAGAGGTGGTTTGTGTATTGGGTGAGGGGCTGGGGGAGTTGGGGTGGGGTGCAGGTGAGAGGGGCTAGAGGTGGTTTGTGTATTGGGTGAGGGGCTGGGGGAGTTGGGGTGGGGTGCAGGTGAGAGGGGCTAGAGGTGGTTTGTGTATTGGGTGAGGGGCTGGGGGAGTTGGAGTGGGGTGCAGGTGAGAGGGGCTAGAGGTGGTTTGTGTATTGGGTGAGGGGCTGGGGGAGTTGGAGTGGGGTGCAGGTGAGAGGGGCTAGAGGTGGTTTGTGTATTGGGTGAGGGGCTGGGGGAGTTGGAGTGGGGTGCAGGTGAGAGGGGCTAGAGGTGGTTTGTGTATTGGGTGAGGGGCTGGGGGAGTTGGAGTGGGGTGCAGGTGAGAGGGGCTAGAGGTGGTTTGTGTATTGGGTGAGGGGCTGGGGGAGTTGGAGTGGAGTGCAGGTGAGAGGGGCTAGAGGTGGTTTGTGTATTGGGTGAGGGGCTGGGGGAGTTGGAGTGGAGTGCAGGTGAGAGGGGCTAGAGGTGGTTTGTGTATTGGGTGAGGGGCTGGGGGAGTTGGAGTGGAGTGCAGGTGAGAGGGGCTAGAGGTGGTTTGTGTATTGGGTGAGGGGCTGGGGGAGTTGGAGTGGGGTGCAGGTGAGAGGGGCTAGAGGTGGTTTGTGTATTGGGTGAGGGGCTGGGGGAGTTGGAGTGGAGTGCAGGTGAGAGGGGTTAGGGGTTGTTTGTATGTTGGATGATAGGTGTGAGGGGCTGGGGAGTTGGAGTGGGGGTGCAGGCAGAAGGGGCTAGCGGTGCAGGTGGAACGGTGGGACTGGGGGAGTCAGGGCCGGCCCCAGGATTTGTGGGACCATGTGGGGCCATGTGCAAAGTCTTTGCGCAGGGCCTAATTTGCATAATTTAAATAATTTGCCAGGGCTGCCACCCCCAGGCGTGGGGCCTAGGCTGGCCTGGGGGCATGTGCAACCACACATGTTGCACATGTCTAGGGCAGGCCCCGAGGGGAATTAGAGTGGGGGATTTAGGTGGGAGGGACTCAGAGAGATGGAGTGGGAGGGAGTGGGATGCAGGAGGGTTGGGTGGGGGAAGATGGGGCATGGGGGTTGCAGATGAGTGGGTCAGTGTGGCTAGGTTGTAGGAGAGTTGGCTGGGAGGAGACAGGGGTGCAGGTATGGTTAGCCTCCTAGGAGGAGCTGGGTGAAGGAAAGTTAGGTGGAGGGAGTTGGCAGGGCTAGGGGAGATGAGGTGGGGCTTGCATATGAGCAGGCCTGGGGTAAAGGAGGGTTGGCTGGGGCTGGGGGGAGATGGGGTTAGGAGGGGCTGGGAAGATGGGTTGGGGGCAGCAGGAGGAGATGATAAGATGCAGGAAGGTGGGTTGGTTGGGGGCAAAGGGGTGCCAACTGGAGAGGAATGCAGGGAGTAGATGTGCACCCAACCCAGGGGTGCCAAGCAGGGCAGGGTGTGTGCATTGCACCCCTTCCAGCAAAGCGTGCTCTCTGTAAGCACAGCTTTTTGGGGTGCGACTACTTTCCCCAGCTCTGCTGTGTCCAGGCAACATACAGACCTTGACCGCCGGCTGCATAAGCCACAGAGCTCACCAGGCAGTCAGAGCCAGGCAGAGACAAAATCAGTGCCCTCCCCACTCCTCAATTCTGCCTCAGTTTCCCAGTGTCTTGAACTCATAGCTCAGAGTCAGAGGCTCCGACTCTGAGCGATAAGTCCAATCCAACACCAAACAGAGGCAGGAGAGAGAAGCCGACCCAGGCGGATTCATTAACATCTGGATTTGGGGACCCCAGGCCTGGGCGCAACCGCACCCCAATAGCTACACCAGTGATAATTATGCCACCAGTGCCAATCGGTTCACCAACAAACCAAATAACTGGATAATTGCACAACAATTCATCAGTTCACCATATTACTGTTACCGTAATACTGCATTACTAAACGTTACCATTTGACATCAAATCTGAAGGGTGGGGGTGGAGTAAATTATGGACAAATAGTAAAAGGCAATATGGCAAACGATGCAGTGTGGTATTATGTTGTAATACAGTAAAACGGTTAATCCACCCAATAATAAATGGATATCGCTTGGAATCCAATCCATTCCTTGTCAGAGCAGGCCAGATACTGTGGATCTTACTGGATACCAAATAGCGGTGGATAACCATTTCAGCTCTAGGTCAAAGCTCTTCACACTGGTAAAATTATGTTGGTAGAAAAACTAATATTGTTCTACGCTGGTCCAAACTGCCTGCTGATCTTTAGGCCAAGTCTACAGTCTTACACAAGCAAACAGGCCCTAAAACCAGTACCAAAAAAAACCCAGTTGTGGTTGTGTTGGTCTAATCTTCTTTCAGTTCTGCAAGGGACATCATCTAAAACTTGTAGATGTTTTTACTGATTTATGGTGGGAACTTAATGCTCCTGCCCCAATGGTAGTCTCACCAATGGGGCTACAGCTTTAGGATCATGCAGTCTCTGCATGCGTGTGCACATGATGCGTGCATGATATGCATGCAGCTTTTGATCAGGACCAAAGCTGAGAAGTCACAGGTACATGTAGTTTAAGTACAGGGGAGAAGGCAGCATTCGGCAGCTCGGGTGGCCACCTGGGAGAGCAAGTTGAAGGGGTGACTCTCTCCACCCCCATCCAGCTCAGCTGCTCCACCACCACTACCGAGAAGCTCTGTGCTGGAGGGAGCTCCAGATGTTGCTACTGCATCTCCTGCCCTGATCTAGCCACAGCCAAGCTTCATGGAGGGAGGGAGGGGTGGCAGCAGCCTCCTAAGGCGGCAAATATCCTCATGCCGGTCCTGGGCAAAGGGACTCCTGAATAGCAGTGCAGTAGCGGATGCAGTCTGTGGAGGAGAGGAACTAGGAAAAACCTGACAGAAGAGGTTGGTTTAAAGGTGGGGGTTAAGGTGAATATTAAGGAGGGAGCAGAGTGAATGTCCTCCTGTCTTGTCTTGTACGTTAGATAGCTTTCATGGGGAAGAACCATCTCCTACTGTTTGGGTAGCACTCGGGGAACCTGATCTCTTTAAGGTGATATTCTATTTCAAACAATTAACAATAATGAGCACAATCCTCTTGAGATAAATGGTTCTGGATTAGAAAATTCAAATGCTAAAACAATGAAGTTTCAGGATTTCAGCCAAATTGCTTTAATAATTCTCGTGTGTGTGTGTGTGTGTCCGTCCGTCCGTCTGTCCGTCCGTCCAACAAAAGGTCCCAACATATTCAGCAATATATTTTGGTTCATAGGATCAAAGCAGCCAAAAAGGCACAAGAGAAACAGTTTAATCTTCCCACAAAAAGATATTTTTTTTATAATCAAAGGTTGTTGTTTTTTTACAAAAAAATAAGAAGAGAATTCTCAAAAGTGGAATGTCACTTCAGTGGGTAATGGGCAAGTGCTGGATTGATACAGGGTCCAATGGGTATTGATTGAAACGCTGTGGCTGTAATTAAAGTGCAGCTGCCTCCTCAGTCACTTTCAATGAGACATGGCACAGTAACTTATCCAGCTCGTTGTCAGCAGAGAGGCTCCCAAGGATGCAGGGGAAGGCCTGTGGGAAGCTGATCCCTTGATGAGGAAAAAAATGTATATCAACAATCAAATGGAAGGTCCAAAGGTTTCAACTGTAGGTTGCACATTCTTGGATATCTGTCATCTTCAGAAGTCTTTGTAATATGTAAAGATTTGGGATCTCTGGCTGAAAACATAGAATATGAAGTGATTCCATCCCAGAGTAGAAAGAAATTGTCAGGATCTGAGTATGTGGTGACATGAAGTCAGGGAGAGAGTCCAAGTGGGGCCAAGGTCTGAAGTATGGAACATCCATCCAATCAAGGGTCTGGTACATGGGCAGTTTCAGGCAGGAAAGAGGCATCACCGTAAGGGCTAGGGGAAGCAAGCCGGGAGCAGGAGTTCAGGAGAAAATGAATGGTGCTGGTAAGACTGGCAGTCAGGAAGGAAGGGTGGAACAAGTCCCATCAGCATCATAGGTAGCAAGATCACAGGCTAATGCCAGTGTTCATCACTGGGGTGCAAGAATGGGAGAAGGTTTCAGAAGACTAGGGTAGGAAAGATTTCAGGAAGCCAGAGGAGAGGGACCACACAGGAGTAACAGAAGTTCCAGAAGGCAAGAGTGGAGAGGCTACACAGGAGTAAGGAAGGTCCTAGAAGGCAGGAGGAAAGAGGTTACACAAGTGTACAGGAGGCACGGGGCTACACAAGAGTAGGCATGAGACTCCAGAATGTTATGTATAGGAGGGTAAATGGTCACCTGAGGGGGCCAGAGAGCAAGAAATGGAACAAAGACCACAGCTGGATAATATACAGGAAAGGCACTGAACAATGTAAGTTCCCTCAAAGTGATCAATGGTTAACGACCTCAAGGGCAAAACCAGAACTCATCACAGGGACTGTGTTCTGTCAACAACCCAGAAAGACAGGACAAGAAGGGTAGGAAAACCAAGGAGGAAATGCTCAAGGAGTGAGGCAACAGAAGTGAGGCAAGGTACGAAGACTGGGGCTTGGAACAAGGTAGGGAGTGCAAGGGAACAGAACTGGGGATGACAAACAGCTAGGGGCAAGAGAGGGAGAGATAAAGACCAAAACAGAGAACCAAAACAAGGAGCTCTTTCAGACGTGCGGTAAAGAGGGCTTACAAGTGCCAGAAGCAGGAAATAAATGTGAAGAATGAATGCCCAGATGATGTCTGAAAAGACACTGCACACATGATTGAGCTTGCCGGTGCACTGACAGGTGTGCTCTACCAACCTGAAAAAAAACAGGTCGGTAGAGCATGCCTGGAAGTGCACCAACAAACTCAATCATGCATGTGGCACTTTTTCAAATGTCATCTGAGCGCACATTCTTCATATTCACATCCCACTGCCAGCACTTGTAAGTGCTCTTTGGAGCACGTCTGAATGAGTCTAAGGAAGAAAGTCAAAACCAAGAAAGGGGGAACGTAAGACCAAGACCAGGAGGGGAAGCAAGGGAGTACGGGGTAATGAAAACAAGACACAACTAGAGGGGTGTGCAGACAAGGACCTAGAGGGGAACAAGGCAAGGAATAGAGCAGACATAAAACAAGAGTAAGTGAAAGATAGGAGCAAGACAGAGAGCAAGAGCCAGCATAAGAGCAAACAATAGGGCTGGAACAAGGAGTAAGCATGATGTTCCACCAGCTTCCTGTTGCTCCCAGCATGCCTTTTATACCCACTGGGAGCCAAGCTTGGAGGTGGGGTATGGACGAGACAGACAGAAGAGGGGGCGTGGTCAAAGCAAGACAGAGAAGAGACATGGAGGGAGTGACTGGACCAGAAGTAGGTTGAGGTGGTGGCAACGGCATGCCAGCTGCTCCTCCAGAGCCCCAGAGAGCAAGGATTCAAGGCTGGAACCTGACAATTGAGCAATAGCCCAGGAGTAACAATAATGACAATTGTCATTTTTGTTATCGTTATTGCAATAACAAAAATGACAATCGATAATAATAACAACAATAACAAAAACAACAATGTCATTATCGTTGTCGTTATTATTAATGCTGTGGCAGTTGGGTTTTTGAGGGAAAATGTGGAGAGGGGAGGAGGGAGCAGACATCTCGGAGCCCTAAACAGGGTTGAACTCTTGAACTGTACCTGTGTTCGGAGGGGCGAGCAGCTCAGCAGTATCTGGTGGATGTATCACTGACCAATGAGCAGCGCGGGCAGGCCCCAGCAGTCTCATGGCACTTTGTGATTGCTCAATGCCTGCTGCCTCCCACAACCAATCAGGGGGGCTCTAGGGGAACAGTACTGCAACCCTTTATAATGGGAGGGCCGAGCTTTTTCTCTCCGTTCTGTGAGAGCTCTGCTTGTCCAGTTGCGTTTACAGAAATGTGGTTCTTGCAAACAAAAAATCGTCCCTAGCCCTCATTGTATTACCACCAATACCTTCTCCCTTTCCCTTCCCTTCTCCCCCCTGTACAGATAGGTAGTATAGATGTATATCATCTATATATATATATATATAGAATATATATATATATTATAGACATATAGATTAGATTAGAATGGTTATATAGATAATTGATTAGATAATAGTTTTCCTTTTCCCTTCCCCATCTCCCTTAGATTTAGATAGATATTACTTGTGTACATATACAGAGAAATTAGATATTATATAGGCATTTAGGTTAGTCTTTTTAATTATATATATTATGTTATATAATAAAATTATATAATATTATATATATTATGTTAACGGAATCGATACCAATACCAAAATAAAATCTTTGTTTGAAACGATACCAATAACGACAATGATAACAAAAATGACATTTTTTGTTAATAACGATAATGAAAATGTGATTTTTTTAATAACGAAAAAGATAACAAAAACCAAAAATGACATGGGGGCCTGGTGCACATCCCTACACTAGCTGGGCAAGAGACAAAAGCTTGGCAATCACATACCTCCCAACAGTTCCTATTTAGGAGGGACATTCCCCCACCATTGGGTGCTGCATCCCATTGTTATTGGGAGATGTGTCCATGTGAAGGGTGGAGCTCATTCCCAGAGGGACAGAGCTTATGGATCAAGGAGGCAGGACTTGTCCCTCTTTGGCCTCTTGGAATGTTGGCAAGTATGGAGCCAGTCCTAACCAGGACAGGAGGGGGACAGGAGCAGCTGGAATGCAGGAGGCAAGGTGAAGATTCTACAAAGCCAGGGTTTTTTAAATTGAATATTATAAAATATTTATACCCCGCCTCGTCTGCTCACAGCAGCACGAGGTGGCTAACAATCAATAAAACCATACAAAACGCAATAATTAAATAGATTCAAAACATTAATACAATATAAATCAAACAATGCACCTCGTGCGATTGGAACTGGAGGGAATAATCAAACCCCTACCACCCTCGCCCATCCCCACCCCATCACCCAACCAAGTTTCTGGTTGTTTTGGGGACAGGGCTTGCTGTGGTCCCGGAAGCTCTATAGGAATCTCTGGACAATCAAGGTGTGGGTCACTGGAGCCTAGTGGGGGCAAAGTGGGATGCGTAAGGGATCCTAGGGATGTGGTTCTGTTTCATTGTCACAGCAGCTTGGTGACCCTGTGGATCCCACTGCTACTTTCGAAACTGAAGCGCCAAGGCTCAAGACAGACATTTCCGTTTGGTCCTAATAGAAATATGAAGAGTCAAATAATTGTGTCAGTTAAGGTCACAGCCAGTGCTTCATATGGAGGCAGGTTATAAATCTTACAAATAAAACCCCTGCTGCACGCCTTGTCCAAATGTGAAGGCTAATTTTGAAGGAGATGTCTCTGGAGGGAGGGGGTAGGAATGGAAATAAATTGAACAAATTCCTTTCCATCTCAAACCGATTTTTTTGAAGAAAAAAAACAACCCCACAACTTCTTTTAAAATTGGTTCGAAAGTTCAGTCCAAGCTGCTGCTTCTCTCTGCAGAGGAAACCAAATTTGTTCTCCCCATCGAACATTCCCCAACCACCCTGGACTATCCGAAGTTTCTCCAGCCTTCCAGTCTTCACTGAGAACCCAATCTCTGACAGGAAAGAAAAAAGCGGTGAATAGAAAATAAAGCAGAAAGCAGCATAAGACTACTCTATAAAACGTACCGCCCTACCTTGAATACTGCGTGCAGCTCTGGTCACACCCCCTCCTCTAGAAGGATACGGTAGAACTGAAAAAGATACAGCGTTAGGAATTGGTTCGAGGCTAGAGTTCTTTCCAAACAGATAGCCAGTAAGGGAGCTGTCAAAGGGATTTCTCAGAGTTGGACCTGGGTCAATAGCTGGTCCAATCCTGTTCTGTCAACAGCGCAGGGAGAATACAGAACCATAGTCAAGGTCAGATCAAGCTGGATTCCAGGGAGTCCAAGAGTGCATAAAAAAACAACAACAAGGGATCAGCAGAGATGGAATTATAACGTTCTCCAAGATAACCAAGAGATCAGTCTGGGTACAGCTGGTCTGGAAGTAAGGAACAGGGCAGACAGGTAAGCAGCCAACAAGACCTTCACGGCCTTCTACTTTCTCAGACAATGCACACTTCTTGGCGTGCTCCCTTTATACTTTGCAGCAGCCAATAGTAGACAGGGGCATGTCACCAGGTATATGGGAGGGGTTAGTCATTAGTAGCCTAGGAGGCTGCATTGTCTACACAGCTCCGAGGTGGTGCAGAGGCTATGGAGATTGTGCTTGAGAAGAAAAGCCAGGCACTAGAGTCTGAACCTATCTTTGAGTTTGAAAGGCAACCTATGGAATGGCTTCCCTTTGAGCAAAATCAAAAAAGAATAGAGGTGAGATTAGAAAAGGGACATCTGAGTGGCCATATGACAGGTTTGTAAAGGGGAAAAGATAAATGGTGTGGAGAGACTGACTCGGGAGCTGGTGCTACTCACCGTTTTTCGTACCACAAGATCTAAGGGGCAACTGAAGGAGATATCAAGCAGCAGGTTTAAAACCAAAAGAAAGAAGTATTTCAATTTGTTGTTGTTGTTGTTTCAACCAATGGTCAATTAACCTGTGGAACTCATTGTCAGGGGATTCCTACCCCAGGCTGGGGAATAAATCTACCCCATGGTAAAATGAATTGAGGTATGTTTCTACCCCAGGGCCTTTTTGGTCGCATATAAAAACATGGTTGGAGGTAACCAACTTTCCTTTGGGGATATTGTGCACCTGTGTGCAGGTGACAATGGCCTAAAAGGGCAAAGTTGGAGAGCCCCTAACTTGCAAGTTTTTGCAAGAGATGTGCACCCAGAGTAGGAATCCACCCCAATACAGAAGACAAGGATTAAAAGATTTAAAACAAAGAAAAGAAAGTGGTGTTTGTTTGGTTTTTTCCACACAGTGCACAGTTAACGTGGGGAATTTGTTGCCAGAGGATGTGGTCATCAGTAGCATAATTAGGTTTTTAAAATAAAGGATTGGGAAAGTTCTTGGAGGATATACAATAGGATATGGCTATCAGTCAAATAGGTTAAGGGTTGCAACTTCTGTTTGACGGGAGTTGAGAGTGAACAGAAGGGAATGGTTCACTCCAGAGTCCATTATGACCCACTGGGTACTTCTCAGAAGCAGCTGAGAATGGCCACTGTTGAAGACAAGACACTGGGCTAGATGGATCATTGATCTGACCCAGTATGACCCCTCTTGTGCTCTTAAATGAGAAAAAAAATCAAACCCAATTTTACAACCTATGTAGTTTAGAAAAAGAACACGATAACAATGCTCGACTAGAATTTCTAGTGAGTATAATCAGCTATAGGACCAACTTATATCATATAAGTTGCTTGCAGAAGGGGCTAAATGTACCTTTAGGCAACTAATGGAATATTTGTGGCATAGCATAAAGCATAGCATTTACTGCACTTATTTATACCAGAGACAAAACAAGCTGGATAATAAATGCAAACAGCTAGATAACTCACAGAGCATTTTGTCGCCATTTATTTATCCCATCAGGAAACCCCGTTGGGCCTTGTGACTCATTTATGGTGGAGTCCTGGGAATAAGGCAACTGTGTAAATCATAACTGGCATCAAAATAAAAGGAGAGAACTGCTGAAAAAGTAAAATTGCTCTTTACACACGTTCCTAGTCAGCTGCTCCTCCCCGTGGCAATACGACAGGTGAAATACTGATCCATCATAAACGTCACCATGAATTGGAGACATGTAAGCTTTGTATTGTAGAGGCCTGGACTTAAACCCAAGCTCTATTCTGTAATAATTTGTTATCAGAGGTCTTATTAGTGTTAGTGTAATAGAATCCACAGTAGGAGATTATGGTGTGGTTGGTAAAGAATTGTGACTTAGCTAAATAAACCATGAGTTTGGAAGTCAAATAGGTTTGTGCACACACATATGTGTGACTCTGCTGTCGCTTTGGGTCATACAATTATGCTGGTACATGGCTCTTAGGGTTGCAAATTTTGCCCATCCCTGGTATAAATGTTGCATTTCAAAATGCAACCCACAGGCTCTTGTAAGTACAAGGTTGCCGGTGAAAATCTGGTTTTGGAAAAATCAAGTTTTGGCAGTGTGTTCTCACAATCATACCAAATCTGTGGTGAATTCTCTTGTGTCCAAATATAATTAGTACATCGGAAATAAATGGCACTGTCTCCTTGGTTGAAAACAGGCAGGTAACTTTATTCTGCAACTCTCCGCTCACATGGAGCTTGGCCAACTCTGGTCTTCTCAAGACTGCTTACTACCTCCTAGTCCTGGGCAAAACCTGGAATGAACTCGTCTTTATCTGCCACTAACAACAGGCTGGAGCAGAGAGGAGTAGTACACAGGGCAAAGTCTGGTGGCACTGCAGAACTGAGGACCATTTTGGAACCTTCAGTGTTGCTGATCTGAGGCCTGTATCCTTATAAGATTCTTTTCCTCAGAATTCCGAAAGATGAAGCAAGCCCTTCCTAGGATGGTTAATCAGAAACTCCTTGAAGCCTGTTGTGTCATCATTCCTTCTTCCCAATGATACTGGTTTTTAAGTCTAATTCAGCACATTTTAAAGAGTCAATTGGTGTTTTATTTTTCATTGACAGTGAGAACAAGATATGGAAATCTTGGGCTGCCATCAAGCATACAGTGCCAAATTCTGCTTGGCCGCATTGATTCAGCCCTACTGATCTAAAAACATGAATTTATGGCCAGAAAGACTGGAACGGCTGCTACAGTTTCACCACAGACTGGATTTTTGAACGAAGCCTGCAGACGACTGTATGAGGAACGTGTAAT
This sequence comes from Sphenodon punctatus, assembly GCA_003113815.1. Classification (NCBI taxonomy): domain Eukaryota; kingdom Metazoa; phylum Chordata; class Lepidosauria; order Sphenodontia; family Sphenodontidae; genus Sphenodon; species Sphenodon punctatus. The sequence continues at coordinate 16,309,721 of QEPC01000412.1, read as the reverse complement.
TATGTTTTAAAGCTGAGCTATGACTTAAAATACTTATTAATATAAAGTTTGAATGTATTAATTTTGCTAAATAGGAGAGCCGCTAAACCTTCTTGGAAGTGATGTTAATAGGAGGATCGGTCAATCATTAGCAGCACAAATTACCCTACTGCACCTTGGAGCAATTTGGTATTTTATAACTGAAGATGAAAGATGACCCTCTACAATATTGTTTAAAAAATAGACTGTTCTTAAAGGAGAAAAATAGATTTGTTTTATGGTTTTATTTGTGATTTATGGTTTTAATGATATTTTAAATTATGTTTTGTAAGCTGCCTCGAGCTGCATTGCAGGAGAGGCAGGATAAAAATTTTGTAAAATAAAATAAAAATAAAATAAATACCAAATATGAATTTGCCAATGATAATATAAGTAATTCTGAAAAACTGTGCAAAACAGTAGAGACATTCCAATGCCGTCTTCTGAAAGAGTGCTTTCTCATTTCATAGATGACACAAAATTATCTGGCAACGATGGCATCAAGAACCCCAAGTACTTTACAAAGATACGGTGTTCCCAGTCATGAAAAATGCCATCCTAGGTCAAACCAATGGTCCCTCAAGCTCAGCATCCTTCTCCAACAGTGGCCATTCTCCCTCGCTTCAGAGAAGTACCCAACATGTCATAATGGAGTTATCCATTCCTAGTAGATACTCTAAGCTCTTGACAGTCAGAGGTTATGTCTCCCAACCAACTTGGCTAATAGCCATTTATGGACTTATCCTCCAAGAATGTATCTAATCGCTGTTTAGATACATGTTCTTAACAACATCCTGTGGAATGAAATTCCACAATGTAGCAATAAATCTGTGGCAATCTATTGAAATATCCCAATTTGGTAGTCGTTCTTGCAGTGTTACAGGGGAGCGGGTAGGATTGATAGAGAGGATTTGGTAAGGGTAAGACCTGTCTCTTATACACATCTAGATGTGTATAAGAGACAGGGGGAAGGGGAAACCACCGAGGCGAGTGAGGGGGAAGACGGGGCTCGCATAACACTCCTGGTGCGGAGGGGGGAGCACCCCCAGGTAGGGGAAGGAACCACCCACACATCCACTCGCCGCTCCCTCTCTCTCACAGCTTCTCAGGGAATACAAGGAAAGGTATACTCACCCACACTCACACGTCTCCAGGCACTTCTCACTTGCAGCTCTCAACCGAAGGAGGGGGCAAGGAGGGGAACATAAGGATCAAGGAAAGATTTCAAAGACTCAGAAACTCTCAGAAGGGGGCCACTTTCCACAGATCACCAGCACTGGAGCGCCTCCAGCTGTCTCTTATACACATCTAGATGTGTATAAGAGACAGCTTCTCACTTGCAGCTCTCGACCGAAGGAGGGGGCAAGGAGGGGAACATAAGGATCAAGGAAAGATTTCAAAGACTCAGAAACTCTCAGAAGGGGGCCACTTTCCACAGATCACCAGCACTGGAGCCTCCAGCGCCGGCATTTGTACTAGTGGCCCCGCCCCCTCGCTGTGCCTGCAGGTGTGGGGAGCGGTGCAAGTTTGGTGGATCCACCCCTGCGCTGCGTGTGACTCTTAGGAGCAGGTTGGTGCCGTCCTCTTGCTCTGGCGTTGCCTTGGCAATGCCCATTTTCCCCGCTGCATCCTGCGGCGTTCTCATGAATGACGTGGTGGGGGTGGGTGCCGACAGCGGAGTCCCGTGCTGTGTCGGGCGTCTTCGTTGCTGCTGCTGGCGGGCCGGGGGGAGTGGAAACACCCTGACAGTACACACACACCCCTAGAGCCCCCCAGCCAAGGCCCCAACCAGGGCCAGGCTTCGCCAGATGCTGGTGATGAAAAAGCCGGACGAGTCAAGGGGCCATCACTTGCATGGCGGGTTCCTATGAACGGTCGTCCAGGTTGAAGCCCACCCAATCAACGAGGTAGTGGAGGTGCCCACATATCCACCTGGAATCTAGAATGGCACGGACGTCATACTCTTGATCAGGAGGAGGTGGATGGTTCAACTGGGGGGGGTTGGGGGGAGGTCCTCGGAGGACACCTTTTTGAGTAAGGATATGTGGAATGTTGGATGTATTTTTACTCGCGGCGGTAGCTGTACTCGGTATGTTACTTCATTAAGCTGGTGTTTGATGGGGTAAGGGCCGAAGTACTTGTTGTCCAACTTCGCGGAAGGCCATCGAGAGGGATAGTGGCGGCGGTTTATCCATACATAGTCCCCTGGATGGAGGGTTACAGCAGGTTTTCGCCGTTGGTCAGCATAGTCTTTATAACGTTGCTGAGAGCGGGCGAGGGTAGCCCTTGCAAGTGCGTGAGTTTGTTGGATGTGTTGGACCAGGCTTCCTGCCACTGGTACTTGAATGGCAGGAAGGCCTGGGGTGCCTATTTGGGGATGAAATCCATAGGTAATGAAGAAGGGGGAATTTCCAAGTGATGCATTTGGGGCATTATTGTGTGCAAACTCTGCAAGGGGGAGACATGTATACCAGTTGTCCTGCAGGTAAATGGTATAACAACGGAGCTATTGTTCAAAATCCTGATTTACTCGTTCAACCTGCCCATTTGCTTGAGGGTGATAGGCGGTGGTAGGTTTCAGTTGAACACGAAGGACTGTAAACAATGCTTCCCAGAATTTTGATACAAATTGAGAGCCGTGATCACTGATCAGCTCTAGGGGCCATCCATGTAACTTGACAACATGACGAATGAAGAGCAGGACTGTGCAGTGGGCAGAGGGTAGGCCCTTACATGCTATGAAGTGGGCCATCTTTGTAAAGTGATCCACTACTACGCAAACTGTCGTATAGCCCCGAGAAGGACGTAGTTCTACAATAAAATCAATTCCTACTCACTGCCATGGTCCTGCTGGGTTTTCACCAAGTTGCAGGAGGCCCTGTGGTACATGCCGAGGTACCTTGGTACGGGCGCAGGTGGCGCAGTTCCGGACGTAGTGCTGTATGTCCTGTGCTAGAGAGGGCCACCAGAAGATGCGTTGGATCATCTGATAGGTACGATCTCAGCCTGGGTGTCCGGCCAAGGGGGCGTCATGATGTGCCCATAGCATCTTGGAGTAACAGGAGGGGGGTTACCACAATGCGACCTTGTCTCCTTAAGAGTCCTTCTGTTAATGTGTAGGATGGATCTTGTACTGGTAACAGTTCCTGTGCCGTAGCCTGTACTAATGTCTCTGGGGTTGCGTAGGTGGTGGCAAATACCTTTGATTCTAGAAGCGGGCCGTTTTGTTTTGGTGTGCTGTGTTCCTCCTCGTGGTAGCGGGAGAGTGCATCCGCTAACGTGTTGAGCTTGCCTGGCCGACAGCGGATTACAAAAGTGAACCGAACGAAGAACAATACCTAGCGCGCATGTCGGGTGTTAGCGATTTGGGCTGTTTGGAGATACACAAGATTTTTATGGTCTGTTACAACGGTGACAGGGTGCTTCGCTCCTTCCAAGTAATGGTGCCAGGTTTCAAATGCTGCTTTTATGTCCAGGAGTTCTCTATCAAAAATGGTGTCGTTTTGCTCTGCGGGGCTTAACTGCCATGAGTAGTAGGCACAGGGCAGCATTTGATGGTCGGTTGGATCTTCCTGGGAGAGAACCGTCCTGAGGGCCCTGTCAGAGGCATCGGCCTCTACCTGGAAGGGGTGCTGAAAATCGGGGTGTCTTAGAGAGGGGCTGTCATGAATGCCTTCTTCAGGTAGCAGAAGCTGCGTTGTTGATCAGCTTCCCAATTATATTCTTGGTTCTTTTTTAGAAGATGAGTTAATGGTGTAGTCACTTCTACATAGTGGAGTATATATTGACAGTAATTATTAGCACTACCCAAAAAGCGCTGCAGAGCCTGTGCAGTCTTAGGGGGAGGCCACCGCTGGATAGCCTCCACCTTCTGCAGATCCATTTTAGTACCCCGAGGGGTAATGATGAATCCTAAGAAGCTCATAGTATCACGATGAAAGGCACACTTCTCAAGTTTGCATTACAACTGGTGGGAATGTAGTCGTTGGAGGACCGTGCAAATATGTTTGACATGCTGTTGCCGGGTGGTGGAATAGATTAAGATATCATCCACATATGCAATCACAAAAATGTCTAAGAGGTCTTGGAGGATATCATTAATGAAGTGTTGGAATGTAGCCAGTGCATTGGCCAAGCCAAAAGGCATCACCAAATACTCGAAGTGGCCATAGCGGGTTCAGAAGGTGGTTTTCCACTCATTGCCTTCTCGGAACCTCACCAGGCTATAGGCACCATGAAGGTCTAGTTTGGTGAAGATAGTAGCACCTTGAAAGCGATTCAGAAGTTCTGGGATGAGAGGCAAGGGGTATTGATTCTTTATGGTAATGCTGTTGAGACCCTGGTAGTCAATGCACGGGCGTAGTCCTCTGTTTTTCTTTGGCATGAAGAAGATGGGCACTCCCACCAGAGAACAAGAGTTTTGAATGAACCCATTATGGAGAGCATCCTTGAGATAGTGGCAAAGGATCTCCAGTTCGGGCGTCAAGAGCACATAGATCCGCCCAAAGGAGGGTTCAGCATTGGGTTGCAAGTCAATGGGGCAATCATAGGCATGATGCGGCGGCAGTGCGGTGGCAGCTTGTTTACTAAAAACATCAGCGTACTCCAGGTATTCTGAGGGAATGCTGGTGGGAGATGAGACCGGATGTTCACGGGCCATGGCTGCTAAGCTCCGCTGGATCGGGGGTACCCTACAGTTCTGTTCACAATAACTAGATGATAGACGAAGATGGTTACAGGACCAGGAGATTTGGGAGTCATGTTTCTGCAGCCAGGGCAGTCCAAGAACTACTAGGAACAACGGGGTACAGACAACGTCAAGGGTCAAAGTTTTCTGGTGTGTCCCGATGGTACAGGTCAAAGGAGTGGTCTGTGTTGTAATGGGCCCTGAGATCAGGGGGGAGCCATCAATTGTGTGGACTGGTTCGGGTTGAGCTCTCCATTGAGTTGGGATTGCATGGGCCTGAGCTAAGCTTTGGTCAATAAAATTACTCGCTGTCCCTGAGCTGATAAGGTCCAGGTAACAAAAGAGCGATACGGGGTAAGTGCCACTGTCAAGGGTACTTGAAGGTTGGCCCGCAAGGAACTGGAAGCTGAGGGAATTAATTTCTGGTCCAGGGTGTCCCCTGCCCACCTTGGCCGGGATAGTTTCCCGCTTCTCGCCGGGAAGGACCCAGAGCAGGACATGCATGGATGAACTGTGAAGGGTCCTTGCAGTAAAAGCAAGCTTGTGACTTTCTTCGTCGCACCCTTTCTTCTGGTGTTAAGGGTCCCAGGGCTGCCCCAAGCTGCATGGGTTCAGGTTCGACAACCCAGGGCAGCTCGCTCCTGGGAACGGGGCCTAAAGATGGTCGGGGCCCCCATGCTCTGTGTTCTGTCCATTTTTCCCACTGTCTTTCTGTCAATCGGTCATCTATTTGGAGAGTAAGGTTAGCTACTTGCTCCCATGTCTCAGGCAGGGCAGTGAACGCTAGCTGATCCTTAATCTCCTCGCTCAAGCCTCAGTGAAAATGAACCTTCAGGGCATCTGCTGACCAACGCAGTTCCAGTGCCAACTGCTGGAACTGGGTTATGTAGTCCAGCATACCACCTTTTCCTTGTTTTAGGGTCATGATCTGTGTTTCCGCATCTCGTATGCGATGGGGATAGTCAAACAAACATGTAAATTCTTTCACAAATGCCGTATAGTCTGATAAAAGGGGGCTTTTCCCTGTAACAACGTGGTAGCCCCGTCAAGGGCAATTCCCCCAAAATTGCCTATGATAAAGGCGACTTTTAGCTTATCTGTATTGTAAGTGAGGGGTTTCACCAAGAAGGTAAGTTCACATAGGGCAAGGAAGCCCTGGAACTGGCGGCGATCCCCATTGAATTTATCGATACTTGGCCCTTTTGGTTCCCGTGGGGCGGTTGCCACAATGCCCGGTGGTTCGATTGCTGTGGGGGGACTGCGGCAGCCAGGGGGGGGTCCACCTGGGTTTCCTAGGGGAATGCTAGATGTGACCGCTGCTTCAAGCTCCTCTTGTTTCTCCTTTACGACGGTAAAATCCTATGGTTTGAACCGCCTGCATAATTTCCTCAAGCTGCTGGGCTACGTCCATAGTGATGTTGTCTCCTCTTTTCCGGAGAGGGATATGGCCGGTGATACTGTTACGGAGGAGGATTGATAGAGAGGATTTGGTAAGGGTAAGACAGGGGAAGAAGGGCCCAACACCCTAGCACTCTGCTGGGCCCCCCACGCACTCCTACTAAGAACAAACTGAGACACAATGCCCATCAGGATAGAATGGTGGCCCAATACTTGGTATGAGTAGCGGCCTCTATCATCATAGTGGTTTGTGCTGGAGGAACCCTAGCCCTCTCGTTCCTGATGCATGCACAGACTCTCACGGAAGGGGATGGAAATGCAGTGAAGGGAGTGTGGGGGAAGGGGAAACCACTGAGGCGAGTGAGGGGGAAGACGGGGCTCGCATAACACTCCTGGTGCGGAGGGGGGAGCACCCCCAGGTAGGGGAAGGCACCACCCACACATCCACTCGCCGCTCCCACTCTCTCACAGCTTCTCAGGGAATACAAGGAAAGGTACACTCACCCACACTCACATGTCTCCAGGCACTTCTCACTTGCAGCTCTCGACCAAAGGAGGGGGCAAGGAGGGGAACACAAGGATCAAGGAAAGATTCCTTGATCAAGGAAAGATTCCTTGATCTTCCCCCCTCATCCTTCCTCTCCTTCCTCACTGTCAATAACTATTGATGGAGTCACCATCCTGCCTGTCCCCCAAGCCCGTAGCCTAGGCTTCATCTTTGACTCAGCCCTTTCTTTTAAACCCTACATTGACTCTGTTGCTAAATCCTGTCGCTTCTCCCTCCATAACATTGCTAAGATTCGCCCTTTTCTCTCTGTCTCGTCTGCCAAAACTCTTGTTCATGCTCTGGTCATCTCTCGCCTCGATTACTGTAACCTCCTTCTCACTGGCCTTCCCCGGTCTCACCTTTCTCCCCTCATCTCTGTCCAAAACTCTGCTGCCAGGGTCATCTACCTCGCCAGTCGCTTCGACCATGTGCAGCCCCTCCTCTCTTCGCTTCACTGGCTTCCCCTTCCTGAACGAATCCTGCACAAGCTCCTAGTCTTCACCTATAAAGCTCTTCACAACCTTGCTCCCCCCTACCTCTCTGCACTTATCGCCCTCCATACTCCAGCCCGTGCACTTCGCTCCTCCTCTGTCCCTTCTCTCACCCTTCCACGCCTTCCCTGCTCCCCTAAGCGCCTTCGTCCCTTCTCACTTGCTGCCCCCCATGCCTGGAACTCCCTCCCTGTCCACATCCGCCTTGCCCCCTCCCTTCATACCTTCAAATCTCTCCTTAAAACTCACCTCTTTCGCTCTGCTCTGTCTGACTCTTTATCCTGCTGAGCCACTATTCCTATACCTACGATCGGTTTACCCTTATCCTTGCAACATGGACCTGCCTGCTGTCATTCTCATCGTAACCAAGCCAAGTACGTGCACTTGAGACCTCGCATCTTCATGAATGTTAGACCCCTTGTCTCTCCCTCTGTTCCCCTTCCTAAGTCTCTCCCCCAGCTCCTGTCTCTCAGATTGTAAGCCCTAGGGGCAGGGACCGTGTCTATTTTATTACTTTGTAAAGTGCCAGGTACACTGCTGGCGCTATATAAATGTTTGTTAATAATAATAATAATTTCAAAGACTCAGAAACTCTCAGAAGGGGGCCACTTTCCACAGATCACTGGCGCTGTGCAGCCTCCAGCACCGGCGTTTGTACTAGTGGCCCCGGCCCATCACTGCACCTGCAGGCGTGGGGAGCGGTGCAAGATTGGTGGCTTGGTGCACCACGCAAGATTGCTGTGCGACTGTTAGGGGCAAGATTAGTGCGCGACTGTTAGGAGTGTGTTGGTGCCGTCCTCTTGCTGTGGTGTTGCCTTGGCAATGCCCATTTTCCCCACCACGTCCTGCAGCATTCTCACAGATGACGTGGTGGGGGCGGGTGCCAACAGCGGAGTCCCACGCTGTGTCGGGCGTCCTCGTTGCTGCTGCTGGCGGGCTGGGGGGAGTGGAGACACCCTGACATGCAGATGTTCCTGCTGATGCACGTTCTAATGACTACCAGATAATCTCCTCCTCCCACCAGCTGGTATTCAGATGATATCATCTTTCTATGGGCTGTCAGATTACCACAGACGAGAAGTGGGGCAGTGCACTTAACTACACGTAACGGCAGATACATGCAAGCACTGGCTACTGGCTGTCCTCCACCATAATTTCTGGTAACACAACACATGGTAAAGTGTGTAGGGAGGTCCATGTTCTGCACAACCAGACATAATGCCCCATGTGTGTTTACCTTTTACATGAGTAGCAAGTGTTACATGGTGACACCCATACTGAAGAACAAAGACAGATCCTCTTCCTCCTTGAGCATCAAGATGTCAATGACTATGGACTTTAGACAGTGATCTCCATTGCTCCACAAGAGAGCAAGGAAAAATAACTCAAATTAGGCAATCCACTTAAACTCATTTTTGCATTGCTTAAGATATTTGAAAGAAGTTGAGACAAAGAATTAGGGAACACATTGTGGGGGAATATCTGGTATTGATTAGGAAGATGTGTCTACAGATAATAGATCTTTTCTAGTTCTTTGTTCTCCAATAGTCAATCCTCTGCAACCCCAAATGCTTCTTTTACAAAATTAGTGAAGAACAAGCAACGGTATCTTTCCTTGTCATCAGGGGTGTAGGTAGCTACATTGGAATGGGCCCAGTGCAAGAAATGGAGATGTCCCTCAACCACCACTCTGCGACCGCCCCCTACCCTGCTCCACTGCAAACTGCACGCACACCCCTGCTTTGTTCCTCATTGCAGAACACTGAACTTTCCAGTAAAAAAATCTAGCCCCAGAAGTTCCAAACCCCCCAGCCTCTCCCTCCTCCAAGCAGTGGAAGACTGAACTCAGGGAGCAGAGATGAGGACGTGCACACAAGAATAGAGAACAGATCAATGGCACTGATGCATGAACTGGATCCTCCTCTTTCTGAGCACACCCCTTAAGCATCCCTGCTTCTAACATGTAGTAATAAAACTCAGGCTGATGTCCTGTTGGCATCTCCCATCTCCAAGAGTCTAATTTAAGCAAAATGAAGTTCAGCAGTAGTGTGGTGTCTTGTCTCCAAAGATCTCAAATTCTCAAAACTTCCTGGTCTCATGGGGTTTTTTAAAATCAAAATGTCCTCTGGTATCTGATGTTCTTCTTAAATTCTCAGTTTCTGAAGTTGTGACGATCTCACCTTTCATTTTTAAAAAAATTATTTTAAAAATTAATGATTTACATTTAAAAAAAATAAAAAATCAGCAACCATTTAGCCCCAGAAAAATGGCTCAAACATTCAAAACGCTATGTTGACATGTGCCCCATTTCAATCAATGGGGCTTGCACTAGTGCACAACTTTGAGGATTGGGCTATGTGGCTATCTGTGCAGTACTTTGAGGATTGGGCTATCTGGAAACTTAATCAAAAGGAAAATTTAATCATAAAGATTTGGATCATAAAGTCAGGTTTAAAAAAGGACTGGAAAAGTTCTTGGAAACACACACTGCAGCTATAGGTTTTTCTCCCTGTGGCTTGGCAAACTTCAGCAAAACAAAAAAATAATAATCTACCAACACAACATCATACCCAGGTGCAGAAACAAAACAGCCCAGGTGTCTGACAAACAGTCCAGGTGCAGAGGGTACCTGTAAAAGTCAAATTCCTGTCCTGAACCCAATTAACTAGGTTCAGAGGCTTTGCAAGAGTTCATCTGTTTGCAGCTGCCTCTTAGCTGGGAGGACAGCAAAGGAACCAAAAAGATACGGCTCTGTCATTTTCTCAATCAGCGAGAAGAAGTGGGACAGAGTCATTAAAAATGGATTGGTTCCTTGGACTGCCACCAGTTAACTACTTCTTGGCAGTGCAAGGCCGATTCACCAGCACCAATATGTTGTAAATGGCTCCCAGCCCCCCACCCCAGAAATAGGAGCAACATGGAAGTCTAGAGATGATGCCAATCAGAAAGAAAGTCTATCGTAAAGACAATGCTGAAATATATGCTGCTACAGACCAAGTCTTGGTTACACACAAGGAGAGAGAAAGAAGGGTTGCAAGGGAGGAGTTTCCAGTTGGTCATTTTTATTTACAAGTGAGGACACATAAAAATATGTCATTACAGAGCTGATGAACATGGTAAATGAAATACACAATGAATACAATAATGAGAAGAGGTTACATAAAATGTTTATAAAACTTGTCATGTAAGTGACAGGCATAATAACATATTATTTAGGAGCATGGATTTCACAAACATAGCTTTGTTTAAGCTATCCATCCATGTACATCCAGACTGTAAGTCATTCTTAGAAGACTAGAACCATGAACAGACACCAAACTGTGGGAAAGTATACTTTCTCTCTCCTTTCTTCCCTTGAACTAACATCAACAATAGCTACTGGATCTGCCGACTGTTCCGTGTCTCTAGGGAGAAATATGTGATGACTTTAGTTCTCTGAGCTAAGGACTGTTCTTTCGAGTGTCCTAAGAGGGAGAGGGGTCTGTTCCCTACACAAGGGAACCAATAAAAATGTTTCAGTACTCCTGCCTAGCACATGTCTTGAACCCAATCATCCTCATTCCTGACATGAAGGAATGTAGAGAAGTCCATTCCACTGGCTGATAAGATCCAGCTGGACACTCTGTAGTTTAGGAATATCAGTTTCCCTGATATCTCTTTTTCCGGGGCTACTCTCTAACTTGCTTCCCTGAAGCCATGTTATTTTGATGGGAAGGGGGAAGAAAAAGGAACACTTTTGCTGAAGACAGGACTGCCCTCTTGTGAAGCGGCTTGCTTCAGCCCCATCCCAACAGCCATTGGTGCTTGCCTGACCATCAACATTCCATTATGACCTTTACTTCTCTGAAGCAACCAAAGGGGTCTACTGTCAGACACAGGATGCTGGGCTGGAGGGACCATTGGTCTGACTCGGTATGGCACTTCTTAGGTAACCTTTATGACACAGGATAAAACAGCAGCAATCGTCCGATTTAAAACTAAGCTGGAGCTAAGACGGTCTAGACTTTTCATTCCTGATCAATTTCTTATTTCAGGACTCTGTTTCAGGATCCAAGGGGGATTAGGGCCAGAAATGGGTGCAGGGTCAGGTGCAGATTGAATCAGGGTTAGGGCAGAGTCCCAGTAAGGTTCAAGGAGTCAGATTAGAACAGGGCCAGACAGAACACGCAAACAGATACAGGAAAGGTTGAGTGAACAGATGTTCCACTCAGTGGCTGTCGAGCTGCCTTAGATGCTGTAGACAACCAATCAAAAAACTGGGAGGCATGGCAAAGGCTGAAACCAGGATGTTAAACAGGGCCAGTGCTGAATTGAGCCGTGGAGCTGAGTGCCATATTAAAACCCTCAGGTTCAAGGCTGGGTCCTGACATTTTGTTGTTGGCTTGAACAATGGGCATTTTCAGACAAGACACTCTCCACCCACCCCCACCCACCCACTATACATGTTGCTGGCCTGCAGTTTTGTCCTATGGGTGCCCTGTAACATGTATAGTGGGTGGGTAGTGGGTGAGGAGTGTCTTGTCTGAAAATGGCCAATGACTGACAATGGTCCTTTTTGTACATGGAGCCGGACCTCCTCAGAGAAGGTACAAACTCATTCCTATTTCTGTGCCATGATAACTACATGACCATTTGTAATGGGAAAATCCACCATGCAGGACGAAATCACTTTCCTTCTCACATTTTCCTCAGGAGATATTATTTTAAGGAGAGTTATTTCTCAGTTGCTGGGCTCCTTGCATGACACGACTCACCCTCTCGCCTGTAATTTTGCTCCTCAGCATGGAAGCGTTTAGCAGATAACATTCCAATATTATTGGGTTCTGTCGGAAGAGCTTTATCATCCACTTTCCTAAAAATAGTTCCACTTTCTCTCCATTTATCAAACTATTTATATATTTCAGAAGTCTTCGCGGGTTTACAAATCATTGCCATACAGCTATCGAAGGCAAAAGGATTATTACAAGTTCTCACCATGTAAATATCAGAGACAAAGTGATGATCGTTACAACAGTGAGCTTATGTTCAGAGAAATATTACACAGCAATATCATCCAGTTGCTCTGTTTCGTAGGGTATTGCTACATTACGGACTAAGCTACTAACCACTAAGCTACTAGCCACTAGAGCTAGTGGTTATCTGTCACTAGTTGGTATCTGGTCAGACTCACAGCATCCAACCCCCTCCAGGAAGGACAGGGATACCCAGAGGTATCCATTTCTTGTTTGGCAGAAAAACCAGTTAACTGTTTTACCACACTACTACATGACACCACAGTGTACATTTATTGTATTGCTATTTACCTCATGTCATATATACATTTGACATAATTATGTTTATTTAATTTTATATGCTGCTCTTCCCAAAGGCTCAGGTCAGCTCACAAACAATAAAAATATTAAAACTCATACAAAAAACACCCTTAAATCCCCACCACCCACCAAACCCACCCAATACCACCTCCCATTCCCCACACCCAACCTCCCGCCCTCACAACCTTACCCCAACATCGCCCAGCAAACCCACCCCTATCCCCGTCCAGCCAATGGTTGTTCAAACAGAAAAGTCTTATACTGCCTTCTGAAGATGCTCAGACCCGGACTCAAATGAACCTCCAGGGAACGGGCGTTCCATAACGTTGGGGCAGCAACTGAGAATTGTCCCCCTGCAAACTCCCATCATATGGACATGACTAACAGATGGTACCCACAGGAGGGCACTCCTGGCTGATTGCAGGGGCCACAATGGGGCATGGAAGGACAGGCGGTCTTTCAGATATCTGCAGCCTAGACCATTTATTTATTTATTTATTTATTTCGTGGCATTTTTATGCTGCCCCCTCAGCCCACGGCATCTCGGGGTGGCTAACAATACGATAAAACAATAAAATACATTAAAACCAACATCACTTTTAAAATAATTTTTAAAAACCCCAACCCTAACCCTACCCTCTAATTCCCCAAATTCCCCACCCCACCCCACCAGTCTCCCCCATTTACCCCTCCCTCCCCCCCTCCCCTCCAAAGTTCTGGGCGAACAGCCAAGTCTTGCATGCCCGTCAAAAGGCGAGCAGACCCGGGGCCAGGCGGGCTTCCTTTGGAAGGGAGTTCCACAACTGTGGCCTGACCACCGAGAACCCCCTCTCCATGGTGGCCCCCTGCCTTACACAGGGGACCTCCAGATAGGCGCCCCCAGTGGATCGGAAGGTCCATCCTGAGTCACGGAAGGCGAGGCGGTCCCCGAGATAAGAGGGGCCGAGACCATATACCAATACTAACACCTTGAACTTGGCTCGGTGCGCTATAGGCAGCCAGTGCAGAGACCGGAGCACTGGTGTAATGTGCTCATGGCAACCCGTCCCCGTAACTTTAAAGGTGAAAACCAGCATCTTGAATTGTGTCCAGAAAGCTATAGGGAGCCAGTGCAGACTTCAGAGCCATTTAACATAATGTTTACTGCCTCCCGTCCCCTCTCCAAACCTAGTTTCCCAGAATGGCAGACGTTACCATGGATAATAAAATTGCTATTCAGATCAGCTCTAGCAAAACATGTTACTTGGGATATGACTCCTACATTTATTTATTTATTCATTCATTCATTCACATTTTTATCCCGCTCTTCCCATTAACCCTCAGGGCAGGTTACAACACATAAAAACATATTTTTTTAAAAAAATCCACAAAATAAAACCAAGTATGAAAATGCCCAAATAAAGGCAAATAAAAACAAATAAATCCTCTAACCCGTACCCCTGCCTGCCAAATGTCTGGTCAAACAGAAAGGTTTTATGTTGCCTCTGGAGGATGAACAGACTGGGGCTTAGAAGAAACTCCAGAATTTTGTGGGGCAGCTAATGAGAACGCCGCTTTGCACGCCCTTGGTTTTGCCAATTTGAAGGGCAGATAGTACCTTCAAGAGGGCACGGCACACTCAGCTGACCTCAGAGACTGCAACAGGACGTGAGGAAAGAAACAGTCTTTCAGATACTTGTGGCCCACATCATTTGGGGCTTGAGTGAAATGCACCTTTGTCAAACCAGTCGTATCTATGGAATGCCGATATTTTTTTTAAATTACACTGAGTGTGCTGGGGTTGGGGGGTGTCCAAGGAAAATGTGCTTTGTCTAAATATGGAAGTCAGCGGCAACCCATTTTTCTTTTATAAAGCCAATTTCTGCCCTCATACACGTATTTCCAGCCCAAATCGATTCCAATATCAGGACAGTTAGCCAGTGTGTACATCAGGGGATAGTTTGGCCTCTGTGTAAATTTTAGCATCTGTAGAAGGTCGCTGCCCACTGCGGAGAATGAAGCTCTAAAGGTTCATACACAAAACAAGACCACTTCGGTCAGGAGTGTGGCATTGCTCAGCATGGCGAAAGGAGAGCAGTGTATCCGTCTGCATTTGATTCCTGGCTCCTCCTCTTCAGTTCTCTCCTTCTCCTGCCCTTTAGGTTAGTGGCACTTGTTTGTTTTTTGTCTGCAAATGCTCCTATCAGACGCATCTTCTAAACTGACACCAACCGACTGCATGTCTTTCTGTAGCATCTCAAACCATCTTTTTCTGAGTCCTCTTCATGGTCTTTCCCTCATGATGACTACTAGAACGTGCACTTTCTGACCAACATACACCACATCTGATCATCCCATGTGTCCTAACCATCTTAGCTGATCTTCTCAGCGCTTCTCCAGTGCTGGGCTTGGCTTCCTGCATTGTGACTCAGACCATCTCACACCATCGCCTATCGGCCTTTGGGGTATCGGCATAGCCTATCAGCCTTTGAGAGCCAGTGTGATGCAGTGGATAAGGTGCTGGACTTGAACTTGGGAAGCCAGGGTTCAAATCTCACCTTAGCCATGAACTCACTGTTTGGCCTTGGACAAGTCACAACCTCTCAGCCTAGAGAGCCAGTGCCGTGCAATGGATGAGGTGCTGGACTTGGTCCTAGGAAGCCAGGACTTGAATCATACCCTAGCCATGAACTCACTTGGGGGCCTTGGGCAAGTCTCAGTCTCAGTTCCCCATCTGTAAAAATGGGAGTGTATGTGTGTGTTCCATTAATCTTCGATTGTAAGCCCACTGGGCAGGGACCTGTCGCCAAAATCTGTGACTGTAAAGCTCTCCATATGCCTAGTAGTGCTACCTAGGCACTGCTAGGCATATGAATCACTCACATTCGTAATACTTTTGAATAAAAGGGCTACTGTTTTGGATATTAGATGGCACTGTTGTTTCAAAGTGTCTCTTAAAGAAAAGTCACCCTGCAATCTCAAGTCGTTTCTATGTTCTTTCCCTTGACCTACATCACTACTTTCGTGAGGCATTCCCTGAATCAAGGAATCACTGACATGAAACCGACTAGAGCTTAAAGTCTTTGTGACAGAGCTGGCTCCTGAAAAAGTTACGTGATTTTAAAAAGCAGAGTCGTGTAACTTTCCTTATGCTGTTTCTTGGTGGTCAGCGGCTGCTCGGCTGTGCATGCACCAGCTAGAACTGATGTTTTAATGTTTAATAATTCATTTTTGGCTGCACCAATCATTATCACACTATACCATCACTTGATCTAGATCACACACTCCAAGGCTGGGTGATTTCAGACGTTACGGGGCCCGTTGGCTCCGTAC